>OZ008367.1:316875030-317508276 GCA_963931995.1 Phaonia tiefii | reverse complement strand
TAATGGTTTCAACCAGTAGGGCCTCCACCAAAGCGTTGACGTTGTTAATCTTTATAATTTCGAGGTGGTGGATGAATTCATATACCTCGGATCAGCAGTAAACAAAAACAACACCGTCAGCCTCGAGATCAAGTGGAGAATTGTGATTGCGAATAGATTTTATTTTGGGCTAAGCAAGCACTTTAGAGAGAAAGACCTATCTCGAGTAACAAAAGTCCAGCTGTACCAGACTCTCATACAACCTATCTTGCTTTACGGCGCAGAATCCTGAGTCCTATCGCAAGCAGACGAAACAGCTGTAGGAGTCTTCGAGAGAAAAATACTCCGATAAATGTATGGCCCTATAGTGCACAACGGCGAGTATCGGCGACGCATGACCATGAGCTGTATGAGCTATATTCTGACATTGACATAGTTAAACGGATTGCGCTGGCAAGGCCATGTCAGAAGAATGGATGCAGACGAACCTGCACGAAGGGTTTTCGAAACCGAACTCGAATAGGAAGACCAAGATTCCGATGGAGGAATAAGGTTGATGAATCCCTGCGTACACTTGGTATTGCCAACTGGACAGGTAAGGCAAAAGATCGAACTGGTTGGCGAAATATATTTGTAAGGTCCATTTTGTAAGGTCCCTAACCCCCTTAGCTAACGATATCTACATGTAGGATAATATTTATTTAGACCTAATAAGAATACGAAAAATCTGTTACAACTGTGTGACAACTAACTCAAAATTAATATCTTGTTTATCATTATTAAGTCATGTTTGTGATCTGTGACCGTCGGTGGTGCAATGGTTAGTGTGCGCGACTCTTGTACATGAGATCCTGGGTTCGATCACGGCTCTGACCACCTTAAATTCGTTTGGCGGTGGTCACCTCGCATAGTGAAAGCTTCTCACAATACCGTTCGGAATCGGTGTAAAAACTGTAGGTTCCAATCAGTGAGAATAAAACTAGAAAGCGAACAGCTCACTGGTTGAGAGAAGCGCTCCACAATTCCTTCATGGAATGTAATATGAAACCATTTTTTTTGTGATCTGTGACACGACTTGAATTGCATTTTTTATAGACTAAAATCTAAGCCAAGTCGAATAAACCAAAGGTGACGCTACAAGATTTGCTTAAATTGTTCTATGAGTCAAAGAGAATACACGCACAAAATTTCCAGAAAATCAGATAACCCGACACCCGTCAACAATGAAGGTGAGAGAGTGTACCCCTAACATCGGCATGGGACATGGGACAGACCGTGGAGATGGAAAGTTTTTGATAGCCACACATTAAGGATTGACCAGAAATTATTTCCCGGGCAATGGCTCACTACTCCCTAGAAGTATGTCCCGGGCAATGGCTTTATCGGTACCCTTCGTTAACTGGATAGAGTGAGAAGGCGAAACGAATGAGCAGCCTGAATGGCTGCGCGACTACTGATGCCTCTTAGTTTAAATAGGTGTCCCTATTACTGAAGCTCTTCAAACTAGAGGACATATTATTTTGTCCCTTGAAGGCGGATGAGCACCCATTACTGGCCAACGGTGGATCAAAAGTAAAGAAATAAAAATCCCGTTTCAATGTACTACATTCTGGTCATTAACTGATCCATAATCCTCGGCTGAAACATTAATGCAAAACCACGGTGGACTGGACTTGCCTTCCGCCACCTCTATCTTGACAATACAAATACAAGATTAGACTGCAAAACATAACATATTTGTAGAAGACACCCGTAAATCTTATAAGGATCATTAGTTATTGATATGCACTTGGACTGTTAGAACACTATAGAGATCCGGTGTCATTATCCAACTGGCAGATGTCCTCGAGAATTATAAGGCGAACATTACTGCTATTCAAGCTGTACAAGGAAGAGTACTGTGACATATATTACATCTGCCATGAGGAAAGCATGATCCTGCACGCAAAGAAAAAAACGTTTATTACTCGGGTGCCGCAAAAATACTTTGATTGATTTGTATTAATTTATTAATCGCAATCTTTAATGTAGTTCTTCAACTATTTTTAAGACAAACTTTATGGGGAAAACTAAAATCATAAAAGGTGGAAATTTATGGGAGCCATAAATAAAAGTTTTAATTGAAACTCGGTTGCTGTAAAAGTTGGTGGAACCGGTTTTCATGTCTCGTAAATGTTTTCTCAGCTCTAAGTTGTCATAACTCGTTTACTGCAAACGGGTTTTTAGTTTGGAGCAACTACAACTCGGTTGCTCTAATCGAAGCAACAGTTCGCGGTACCGTTTTTCGTTTCTCGCAAAAGTTTTTCCAGCTTATATATACATAACTCGTTTGCTGCAAACATTCTTCGGTTCTCCCAAGCGAAATGACATGTATGGATTAACAGAAGTTTGTTTCTCCCAACTACAATCCCGAAAAGAACTTCAGTTATCTGAGATTTCGTTTGGAAGGAAAGAGTTTTTTCTTTGCGTGTACGACATCTGGGCTCAGGGTTCTATCCTGTGAGTGAACTTATATCCACTATCCGTATAAAGGCGATATACTTTAACATAATCGCTAATTTCGTGATATACCTCGACGGAAAACAAGGACGGTGCCACCAACTACATGTTCTATGAGCGCCTAGAGGAATCATACAACCGCTGCCCTGGCAATGACAGGTTTTTTTAGGTGATTTTAATGCTAAAGTCTGCAGGAGAATGTCTTTGAACCATCCATCATTATACTCAGTCTAAACTTCCGATAAAGGAATGAAATTTTACCGCGGTGAAAACCATGGCGCGGTCACTAGTACGGGATTCACAAGCCTACTTGGATGTACCCTGATCAGCAGAGGAAGAACTAGATTGAACCAGATTGATCATCTGGTAACCTATGTAGGGCACTTTACTAGTTGAATGGAATTCAGAGACAAGGGCAGCGGAACCCCGTTTGTTTTGGAAGGAAAAGTGGAGAAAGCGCGAGATTGAGCAAATCGAGTCTTGCAGAAGGATGAATGAGGTCCGTAAATTCTTCCGGCAAGTACAAAGCTAAACCAACGGAAAGGTATCAGGGATCGCTTTTTGTAGGGACAAGTACGGGAATCTTATCACAGATGTGCGGAGTATGTTGATAATATGGCGAGGTCACTTCTTTGCATTACTTGTACCAAGAGACTTTAATATAAATGAGGGTGTGCAGAACATACAGATGTTCTTTGCACCACAGAAGGCCAGAGTGGAAAGAAGTACTTATGGTTTTAACACCGAGATCGGACAAATTTATCATGTATCTCCCAAGAGCGTTAGACCAATTAGTCTGTCATGGATGTATATCTGGCAAATATTGACTCATTTATGTATTAGACATTGAATAAACCTACTACAATTTAGTTGTAATATGCACGACAACCAACAACTTTTTGGGGAGTGAATGAAGCTTTCGGCGAGTACGAGTACAAGTACGTTAAAATTCCGAAAAGATCTCTTAGATCTCACTATTTTTTGATTACCTGATGAAATTTTTATCTTGCCCTGAAAGAGTATTTGAAAATCTTTAAAAAAAATATATGTTTGTCAATAGCGCAGCGCGTTTTTGAGTTATGAGTTATGATGTATTACTGAAATTTAAAGAGACTTTTTTTTTTAGAATATTTCAATCCTTTATCTCGATTACGTGTTCTCTTTGTCCTTATTTCGAGGAATGTTCAATTTTCCACGAAAATATTGCTCAGCAAATTTCAGCAGGAGTTGTGAAAGACAAAAAATCTGTACTTTCAACTTCGACCGGCCCTACTGGCCCTTTTTCACAGCAGTGTTGAGATGTCGACTTAGAATAGCCCGTTTGAGGGTTAAGATATTAAAAATGATTATCTGTGGGTTTTAGAACATCCGGTGAAAAATGTAAGTGGGATATGTAGATATGTATATAATTTAAGAGACCTTTTCGTCCTTCTTTTTAAAAAGCTTAAAAAGTTCCAGTACAAATGATGACGACGACTAATTTTTTAACGAAGATTACCAAATAATTCATTAAAGAATAATTTCAATTTGGTTTATTATTTTTGACGGTGCCACGCCCCGTTTTAAAAAATCGCTCTGACGACTTGTCTAATAGACCAATAGACCGATAGTTATGAAAATTGCACAATATGGTACTGACGACGTGCTGATACTCCTTGGTTATACTTGGTTGTGATTGGATAAAGGGGCGTGGCATCGCCCATACAGCGTGAAAGTTAGAATGGCTATATCTCATGGACTGTTAGAGATATGAAGATGAGATTTGGTATATATGTTGTTGGAACAGTATGAATTACAGTCAGGGTGGAAGAGGGCGGTGCCACGCCCCCTTTGAAAGAAACCGATACGAAAGCCATAAATATAGTTTGAGACGTAATGGAACAACAAATTTTGTTCACCCTTTGACATTACAAAAACTTTGAAGGCAAAACGTAGTTTGCCGGGTCCAGCTAGTTTAAAATAAATACGAAAAGGACCATATACTTATACGTAAAACTCCCTATTCTAAGATCCAATTTCAAAATCAAAAGGTAACCATATTCTAGAACATTTAAACCTTCAAACAGGCTATTCTAGGTCGCTGTCTAAACAATGATTTCAAAAAGGACCCACAGGAACGGCAAAAGTTTAAGATATCGATTTCGTATCTTTGGCAACCCCTACTGAAACTTTCTGAGGAATATTTTCGAGGATCATTTGAATTGCCCAAAGTTCCTGTTTAAGGTACATATGTATTTGTTTGACATTTCTCGATTTAAGTACAAAAAGGACATGCACAGAATCGAGATAGGCGATTGAAGTGTTCTACGAACAAAAGTACCATTAATTTCTACTTAAGATGTCATAACTCAAAAATTCGTTGCGCTATTGAAAATCATTTTTTTTTCAAATTTTGTTAAATACTATTTCAGTGTAAAATAAAAATTTAATCACGCCAAAAAAACATAGTGATTCCTACGAAGAGTCTGTCCATCCGGAGTGTTAATATACTCAGCTTTACCTTTTATTGCTGTAGAAATCATTCACCCCCCAGACAGTCACCTTAATTTTGTTGCACTGTGAAAAATGTTGCTCGATGTCGTTGAATATATTCGTTGGATATATTCGCATATATATCATTTTTAACAGTGGCCCATCTTCAGTTTAACTAGTTTTGGTTCATTCCTTTTTATCAGTTAACAATCCACCTACGTTTTACAGAAATCGATTTTTGTATCTATGCTGCTGAACAACTTCTCTTCACATGCCTTCTGACAATTCCGGTGCTGTAGTAGGAGACACTAAAATAAAACTCCCTGCTCATAGTCAGTGATGCCAACTTAGCTCTTTAGGTGCTAGATTTATCACTTTTCGACCTTACAAAACGCGAAAAAAAATTCATTGGCGCTATTTTGCTAAAACGCGTAATTTGCACGCGTCTTGAGTTTTTATTTAGCCCTTTAGCCCGTTTTCTATATAACCCAATTGGTTAAAGAATGTTAAATTTGTTGCTTCCACAGTTGACTGTTTGCTTCTATTTTTGAATTGGTTATAATTTATAAATGATATTATATATTTCTATTCAGATGAAGAGACATCCAAAAAAATCGGAAGGTATGGAAAATAGACCCCTCTTTTACTAAGCGGATAACTCCACAATGATGAGTCCAAGGTAATACGTTATATTTATAGCAAATCTGTGATTGATTTAAAACACTTCTATATACCTAACAAACTATTCTAGATCAAAAATAGTATGACAGACATGGAGCTTTTATACGGAATTCGCTTGGTTCAGCCAGGGACAGAACAGAAAACCAGAGACGGAACAGAATGCCATGCAATGCTGACACTCGTCAAATCTGCACTACAAACATTGTTTTCTTCGGGTGAACATCTGAAAAGATATTCCAACAGAGGATGTTAAAATTTAATGTAACAAGTTGCGTGTGAAATATCACCGGATTTTTTGTTTTATTTTAAAGGCCTATCAAGAACATTATGTGGGGAATATGCAGTCATTCAAATGACCCCCGCGTCTTCGGTGTGTATCAGGCTAAATTTGAACGATGGGGCGGGCTATTTTGTCTGAGGGAACTGGTATTTGTGGCTTATTGGCATAGATCTGGGACTTATGGAAACACCACAAGCAAAATCCTAAGTGCGTCAAATCGAATGGTGTCTGGTGCGACTTCATGTCGCCTCTGCGTGAGATAATTCTTAAATCGGTCTTGTAGAATGCGCGTTGTGGCATCGGCTGCGTGGCACGTAGCGATGTCCTGATGGAACTACAGATCTGTAACGCTCTCCGTTGACGGACCACAATCCAGATCCAGCAATGGCATTGTGTATATGCATTGCCGCTTGACATTGATTGACATCGTCCAAAATCCGGCAATGCTTGTTGATGCACCAATATATTCAAAAATAGGGCGCGGTCGCGCCCATCGTTGCCATAAGATAACACCAATTTTGATAATAAAGTTGTATCATTCGCACGCGTTGCTCGACACCGGAACTTGTCATGGTGATTGTCATCTTTACTGTTGGAAATACAGGGTGATTCAGGAAGTTCCAGACAAATTAGTCCAGCGTATTCCTTGGCTCATTTCATGAAGAAAAGTCCACTATGACCATGTCCGAAAATGCAAGGGTGCGAAATGGCAGCGAGTTGAAAATTTTCGTATTGCCGGTCGGAGGGTAGTAGGGTAAAGTTGCTAACTTCTGAGCTAGTGGTCGGATTTTTTTGATTTTGGCTTGTTACCAAAATGACCTAAACGAAGCCCAGTGGTCTCACCGTTCCAAAGTTATGACCATTTTACTGAAATGGAATAATGATTATTTTTGCATTTTCGGACGTGGTCCTGGTGGACTTTTCTTCATGAAATGAGCTTAGGACTACGTTGGAGAAATTTGTCCGCACCTTCCTGAATCACCCTGTATAAGTAACAGGAAAACTAATTAAAGACAAAACTATATATTCGACGTGAACTGTTAAAATCTGCCTGTCCCTATTTGAAATCCCCTTTTGTATTAAGCGCGATTTAGCACTTTGGTAATTTTCTGGCCAGTTTCGTTATTTGGAGCATTTCGTTATTTGTCGCGTTTTTTAAGTACTTCGACACCGCTTTTCGTTTCTGCTGAGTTGGCATCACTGCTCATAATTCGTCGTACGAATCGTTTATGAGTCCCTTTGACAAAGTATTTGTTCGCCTACCATACAGTTAGCATGTGGTTCCATATTAGCATGCGGATGTGAATGCAATTGTTTACTTCTGTATGTGTTTGTGTTCTCTATGTGTTTAGTATAAGTATAATTGTGTATATTATATAATTTATTTGCAGAAATATGAAACATGTGTGTGAATGTTGACTTATTATAATTTATGATGATGTACACTGAAATAAAAACGATTCGTCGCATGGATGAAATATTTTCATTAATGGTTTTACGTTATTATAGTGAAAAGTGTAGTATATCCGACAATTTGGTAGTCGCTGCATCGAAAAATTTCATACTTGACTTCTTTGGCAATTTTTCATTTCGTTGCTGCAACAACTTACTTGCTGTTCCTGCAACAATTTTATTTAATTTGAATTTTGTAAAAAAGATGGGTTGAAATTTAAAAAATGTAAAGGCATGAGTTGTATACTACCAATATTTTGTTTATCTCTTACTTTTTTTATAGTTTATATTTAATTTTTTTTTTTTTGGAGGTTTGTCAATATTTTTAGTTGACGAAACAATTTCGTTATTGTAACGAAACTAATTTTTATGATGGTATAGAGAGAGAAGCAGTCGAAAAAATGAGCTAGCGTAGAGAAGAGGCCAGCACGTGTATATGATGGGCATGAGTGGTGGGTCACGTACACATCTTAAATCAGTTCCATTGCAACAATCGAAAGTGGTAGACATATTTCTCCGCCGGAATAATTTCAATAAATTTTTTAAAACAGACTAATTAGTTATACTTAGTAATAATCTCTTATTGTGAAAACTAAATTGTGTGAATTTATGTGTTTGTTGTGATCGATTGTGTAACTTGCGAATTTATAAATTAAATAGATGAATATATAGAAAGCAAGGAGCAACACGACAGCAAAGAAAGTGACGCATCGATAGCAGAAAAACTACCGCGAAACATGTAACTGACCTTTTGTGTGTGTGTATGCGCGTTGCGGGACAAGTCGCAACAAAATGTTCGTGTTTTTGTGTTTTAATCATAATTCGGTCGCTCCTGTTTCGTTGTGTTGGTATTTGTATTCAGAAAAAAACACGAAAGACATTTGTGCGGGCAGTCGAAGTCAATGAAAACGAAGAAGTCAAAGAAACAAAGTGTTTTAAGTACGACGAACATAAAAAAAAACCAACTCAACGTACAGTCAAATGAATCCAATCGAAATTTTAACAAATTTGAGTAAAATAAATAAAAGAGCAGTTGTAGATAATGCTTATAGAGCGATCACTGGCTTAATCACGTGGGAGATTTGGCGCTACAGTTGAATATCAAAACCCTCAACACGACAACAATTTCATGATTTAACAAAACAATGATGTGGTTCTATTTTAAAGGAGGAGCATAGGGGAGTAGCGCTTACGTTCATGGTAAATACAGACATGGACATGTACATATCTTAAATAGAAATCTTAACAATAAATTTCTCGTATATTTTTCTCGTTTTTAATTGCAGGACCTGAATATGACGGTCACAATATCACTCAACCCCTCGACTGCCACAATCGTCTCCAGGTGAGTGTTTCAACATGGAATGAATATAATCTGGTTAGCAAATTGATATTCGAAAACAAAAATTGAAAAAATTGTTATCAAAACACCTGCAATACAATACTAACACTATGTTTATGTACAATTGTCAATAAGTAATTTCAAACACACTTCAAAACATTTATCGCAGCAATGAAACAAAATCATTGTAGTAATGAAACATATTCATTGCAACAATGACTCAAATTCGTTGCACTAATGAAACAAATTCATAGCAGCAATAAATAAATTCATTGTAACAATGAAGCAATTTCGTAGCAAGAACGATACCTATTCATTGCAAAAATAAAACAAATTCAATGCAGCAATGAAACAAATTCGTTGCAATAATGAAGCAAATTCATTGCAGCAACAACCATACTTTCACCACAGTAACGAACAATTTGCAGTTGATGAACACATTTTCATAGCGGGAATGAAACGTTATGTTAGCTCACTTTCGATGACAAAAGTTGTTGGTGTGATGAATATTTTCATCCATGTGACGATGCTTTTCCCCTTCAGTGTACCACAATCTTCTCCAGACGAGTGTTTCAACATGGAATGAATATTTAGCAAATAGAGTTTCGAAAACTAAAATTCTAAATTTTTTTTATCAAAACACCTGCAATGTAATACTAACAGTGTATTTATGTATAAATTTCAATAAACAATTTCAAACGCACTTCAAAATATTCATTGCAGTAATGAAACAAAATCATTGTAATAATGAAACAAAACCATTTCAACAATGAAACAAATTCATTGCAACAACGAAACAAATTCGTTGCAATAATGAAGCAAATTCATTGCAGCAACAACCATACTTCCACCACAGTAATGAACAGTTTGCAGGTGATGAACACAGTTTCATAGCGGTAATGAAACGTTACGTTAACTCACTTTAGATGACAAAAGTTTTTGGGGTGATGAACATTTTCATCCCTTTGACGATGCTTTTTCGTTCAGTGTATTTAACAACAAAGTGAGAATATTATAACGTCACTGCTCATGGTATAATTTAAACAGTACGGGCTGACGGACAAACCAAGCACACTCGGTCACACACATATGCACAAAGCTTAGGCTGTTCGTCGTATTATTTATAATCTCTTAATAATTCTATGATTTGTTATATGTTAGTGAGATCTCGAAGTGGACATGGTATATGCTATAAAGTACAAATTAAATGATATAAATTGAAGTAACAGTAAAGATATTTTTATAACCAGTACCTCCCATACAAACAGGTCAGTAACTTGTCCTACTCAAGTCACAACTTCCCAAATATAAAAGGAAACCATGGGCATAATCGGAAGCGTACATCCCACTTTGCAAGAAGGCAGTTGCAGAAACACTCTAAAGGCGGTCAATACGATGATTGAACATTCGCTTCCATATTGCTTACACTACTTACTCTGCCCACGAACTGTGAATATGGGCCTGCTAATCACCAGAGTTTGTTGCTACAACTAATGTGCACTAATAAATCTCATAGGATCGTTATGGAGAACACCCTAACATATACCTACTGCTGTTAATTCATATGTCAAACCCACACTTTCCCTCTCTTAACACACACGTTTGTAATAACATTTACTATAAACGCAGACATGGAAATATTATCATATAAGTGTTTGGAGTTTATTACTTACATGGTAGCAGATGTATTCTTTTAATGTATTTCTATGTGAGTACCTGGATCGTAAAAGCTTTTGTGAGCCACGTCTTGTGTGCATGTGTGCTTACAAAATCAGCCTTCTTAGAAAGTCATGGTGCATCACGTTAATATTTCACAAATTTTAAATATTTTATTATTATTATTCTTCGGAATGATGTAAAGAGTGCCCATTATATATTTAATATTTGTTTTCAAAATTGTGTTTTTAATAATCTTTGGAGACTTCATGGAAAGGGCACATATGAAAAACGATGGTAAATTTAAAATACTTATGTGATTTTTGAAATATTTGTCAAACCCTTTAAACGTCTGTTTAAATACACAAAGTACCAAAATTGTACACAAACGTACAAAAAGTGTCCACACAAGTAAGTATTGGATTTACCCAGAACAGAGTTCATGGACAAACATACTACGCATGTTAAGGCAAACGAACAAACACACTCTCATAAAACCTGCCATATCTTTAATACTGCACTCCAACATAACAACTGACTACACACGAATGTTAATCACGCACCGTACAAACCGAAATGCAAAGACTTCATAACGATATTAAAAAAGGGCATGAAAAATAGACAGCACCAGAAAATATAAACGAAGACATCAACTTGCTTGCAGCCGAAAAAAAATATATATATATATATAAGTTTAAAGTATATACCTCCACAGGGCGGCCCAAAAACTTTCACCCGTTACTGTTTTGCCCTGCAATGAAACGACATCTTATCAAATTTAAATTTTTTTGATGTGTTAATATCTATAGGCACGAGTAGGACCATCTCTCAAAGTGAACACATGCAAACAACACACAGCGTTAGCATTACATACGTGGTTGATGTACAACAATTGTCTTTGCCTGAAAATAAGTGTGATGGTATTGATATAGCGGAAGCGAACAAACAAGCAGGTCGTCGTCGCGAGGGAGTATTGAATAGTATAGAGAACTCCGGTACGAATTGTATGACTCAAAAATACTAGCGACATCTAGGGAAAGATTCCAAACGTATTACTCTCTATTTATCATAACTTGGTCCATTCATAATTTTTATGTGAAACATTCATGCCTTTTAAAGCATTTATGCTTTTTGTATTGTTTTATGTAATAACATTGTCGAAATGGTGCATTTATATTGAAATATTCTATAAAAAGAATATGATTCGTTTATACTCTTTTACTCAGACTCTCTACATGAGAGCGCAGAAAGAGTGCAATAAGTTCTCTATACTATTCAATACTTTTTGTCGTCGCTCTGTTTATGACAAAACAAAAACAAAGATTTCAGTGAGCTAAATATTGCTTTATTTATTTTAACCACAATACATCTAGTGGTAAAGCAGATTTAAGAAAAAAGAAAGTGCAATACCAAAAGAGCCTTCAGCACAAAAACTATTGTTTTTTTCATTTTCCAATATTACATTTACTACCCCAGCAAAAATAAAATGAAGTAGTTCTAGTGGAAGTTATTATTTTTGTACATCTTCTGCAACATTATGCGCATATTTAATGCAATTTTGATTCTGATCAAAAACAACTCCGAAAAATCTACTTTTGCATCACATCCGTTATGATGCAAATTTATTAAAGAGCTAAAGGGATAGTGGAGAAGTGCAAAGATGCCTAAATATATTACTTGTTTTTAATTCGTATTTACTTACTTTCAAATTGCTTTCCATTTCCTTTCTTTTCAGCTGTTGACAGAAGCATTTGGAGTACTAATAAAAGGTCAATTAATAAAATAATTAGTTACAAAAAAGGTTAAAAAGTTAAGACCTAAAGTTGTAGCTAACTTATTGCCAAGACCTCAAGTTGTAGCTACCTTGTTGCCAAGATTCAAATGACAAGAAATTTAAAAATTGTTGAAATAATAGTTTTGGTTGCTCGTTTGCTGACGAATTGTGGCAGAAAAATGTTAGCATAAACTGCTCATCCAAACAGTCAAATAAGAAGTAGTGCTGCATTGGACAACGTTATATGAAAAGAAGTACTTCTGCACCTAAATTAGCACTACATCTTACCAAGTAGTTGTGGTGCAAATTCTACTTCTTGATATATTCTTTTTTTGCTAGGTACTGTATTTATGAAAATCGAACAGGTACCCTGTAACAAAAATTTGTTAACACATCGCTTGTGAGTTCGAATGCGCATTGATTTTAGAACGAAGTTCCTTATCACACTATATATCGGCTAAATGAAAAAATTTTAAACAACTTTTTTTAACTACTTTATTACAACCCATTATTATCAACTATATTGGGTACTTTTGGTTTGGTTTGGTTTAAATGGAAGTTTTCCAGGTGGAGCCTGTGTATTACATGCTCGTATTATAGTTCTGAACCCAATAAAAAGTAAATTTAGAAAAGCCAAAGTGCAAGACTGGCAAATCCATGGAATACAACCCTGAGCATGGAATTACTTTTGGCAGCATACTTACTCTTACACTGTTACTTTTGGTTTGGTTTGTGTCTAGGCTAACATTAGGGGAATAATTTGTTGCTTAATAGGAAGTTCTCTAGGTGGAGCATGTTTATTACATATGTATTGTAGCTTTCAACAGAATAAAAAGTAAGTTTAGAAAAGTCAAACTGAAAGAAGTTTAAAAAAATAATATTTTCTTAAATACGTTACGTTTTCTTAAAAAAGCTAAATTCTCTAAAAAAAACATACCTATTGATATTATTAAACCGGTTATCTCTTTATAAAAAAATGCCTTATCTTAAAGAAGTACATTTGTTTAAAAAGTAAATGTTCCTACAAAGCGTACAAGCTCTTAAAAAAAGTAGCTTTTTTAAATAATTACCTTTTCATAAAAAAGTACACTATCTTAGAACAAATTGTCCTTTCTTAGAAAACTACCTTTTCGTTAATGAGGTATTTTTTGGAGGAAAGTTTTTTTTTAAGATATTGGATTTTTTTTGAGAATTGGTCCTTTTTTTCAAGAATAGGTAAATTTCAAATAGTGGGTACTTATCTCAAGAAAAATTGTGTTGTTACGTATAAAAGGTATTCTTTAAAGAAAAGGTAGTTTTTTACGAAAAGGCAATTCGTTGTAAGAATATTTACTTTTTTTAGAAAAGGTTCTTATTTAAAAAACAAAGTTTTTCTTTTTAAGAAAGGCACTTTTTGTAAGAAAATTTAGTTTTTTAAAGCAATAATGTATTTATAGCAAATCCGGTATTTTTTTTAGAAAATATACTATGTATGTATTTTGTTTGAGAAAATTTACTTTTTTAAGAAAAATCACACTTATATATTTTAAGAAAATGTTGTTTTTTAAACTTCTTTCAATTTGGCTTTTCTTAATTTACTTGTTATTGTGGTCAAAAGTACAATATGTACTAAATATAGGGTACAGGCTCCACCTGGAAAAACTTTCCCGACATATGTTAGTCTAGACACAAACCAAAGCAAAAGTACCCAATATAATTGATAATACTGGGTTGTAGCATAATAGTGTTAAAAAAAGTTGTTGATTTTTTTTTCATTTTATTTTTCTTCCCGCAACGAGCGATAAGGAACTTTGTTCCAATAACCAATTTTGCAACACAAGATGAGACTCTACATTATTGAGTCTGTTGTGGACGGTTCGTGTTATTAGTAATTTTTACAAATATTTCTCTGGCTTTTAAAAGTGTATTTCTTTTCCCATCTTCTCTTCACCGACCTCTCACATTGGGTCAGTTGTAGTATCAACTCCTTAACATTGATTATCTTAATTGCTACGTGTCCTTAACCTGTATTAGGTAAAGTGTCACTTTTGGCACACTTTCTCTAATGTCTACCAATGTGACACCTCCGCAGGTGATATTCCGTCCCCGTCCTTAAGCTAACCTAACCTTTCCTATCTTCTGCAAAATTGTAGTGATTAGGGCTAATTAACCACAACACATTAACCACTAAAAATTAAATATAGGATTCCAAAGATGTTGTAGCTATGAAAAGGGATGTTGCCATGATTACGATTAAAATGGTGAAATGCACAAACCACAATAAATTCAATTTGTAATCCCAAAATTGTTGTCACTATGTAAAACGCAAATTTTTTTCGTTTTTGTTTTGATACTAGCATTGAAATCTTCTTCTTTGATGTATTAATGTTACATGGATGGACTGTGATGGTATCATTTATACAACGATCCTTCTTCGCTGGTTTATTGGCTGCATTTTCCAAGCTTAGAAGCGAGTTGAATATAATTGACAGAGCGAAACCTTTAGGTCTTAAGGAAAATGCTTTCAAAAATTCAACGGAAAATTAAATTAAACAAACACTAAAAATTGAAATATCAATACAGCCATGAATTATGTTTACTAACTGAAACTATATGTAGGTTTAGAAAAAGACTTGGATACTATATAAGTGGCATGTTTTGTACGAGTGGGAGTAAGACTGCATTATACACAGCTGGTACAATCCCTTACAGAAGTTTAAAAGTAAAGCGTATCAAACTTCAAAAAAGGGCTATGTACAGCAGAGAAACACAAATGACCTTATATCAAGTATGGCCCTGCGAACGTTTTTTAATTAAATTTTATATGAAATTAGTTTTCAGTTGTTTTGGCTTAAGGTTATAAGAATAAAAAGAAATCACTTCAAGTATTTCTTCATACAATTTTATTAATATTTTCCAATATTTCGACCAACTTAGTTGATCATTTTCAAGGATCTGATAAAACAAGAATAAACACAAAATATTCATAAACATTATTGAACAGCTCAAACAAGAATCAACATAAACAAATATATTCGGCCTTATTCCCGTTGTCGTCGTCGACGTCGTCATCAGATTTTTGTCAACTTTAGAACGTTATAAATGTATTGTCACATTGACAACAACAAAGTTTTCGATGTCTATGATCCAAAACCAACCTTCTTAAAACATTACGCAAAATTTTTTTGATGTGTAAACATCTATATCTGCTAAAACCAGATTTTATGCTGCTGCTATAACCAGATTTTCTGCGACTGCGAAAGAGAATAATGACGTGTTAAACAAAAATGAGCGAGCAAGAGAGCAATGATAGAGTGGTGTGCCAGGGGTGAGGCAAACGAAATTGTGTCTATAGCGTATGGATTACCATAATAATGTATGTATGTACATGTGTCTGTTGTTATTGTTGAACGGAGACATAAAGCATAGCCACGCAAAATTTCATTTGCAAGCCTGGGCTTGCGCAGTGGACGTTATGGTGACACACTTATACGTCAGCTACTTCGTACAAAGTATGTGTGATGTTGTGTGTTTGGCTGTTTCGTTGCTTTTGATATGGCAGACATGTGGTTATGTGACACACTTATACGTCAGCTATTTCGGACAAAGTATGTGTGATGTTGTGTGTTTGGTTGTTTCGTTGTTGTTGCTATGGCCAAACAAAGCGAGCCATTTGATGTTCAGCATTGCCCGGTGTATACAAAAAAACTATTATTTTTTATTTTCCAATGTAACATTTACTAATGTGTTCATAGAAATCGAACAGGTACCGTGTAGCAAAAAGGTGTTAACACATCATCCGTGAGTTCGAACACTCATTGATTTTTTTTCGAAATGCCTTCAAGTCGCCAATAAAAATGGTTTCGATATTGTTTTGACGTCGACGATGACAACGGGAATAAGGGCGATTATTTTCCCCAAAGGGAGAATGATTAATTTTAATTAAATTTTTAGATAACACAGAGAGTGTCCAAATTTGTCTCTATTCAAGTGTGTGCCTACACAGTTGCGCACATTTATCTGTATCACGTTTGAAATTAAGCCTTTTCTCCGATGGAACGTCAATTATATGCAGCATTTCCTGGGAGAGGCGTCTTGAGTAATTTTTCTCGTTAGTCAGAATTTCCACTTCGTCAAAATTTGGTTTGTGTCCAGTTAAAGTACAGTGGGCTACGACTGCTCTCTTTTGTTCTATCGGCTTATGAAGAGCTGTTTGGTCCGAATTATGAGCAGATATTCTAGTTTTCAATTTGTTCATTGTAGTGCCAACATATACTTTCTGGCATATGTTGAACTTGTCACCACTACATGGAATTTTGTACACAACGTTTGGCTTGTCATTTTTGTCAATAATATACTTTGTCCTGCTAAATAAACTATTCACGGTTAAATTCGATTTCAACGCCAATTCATATTTTCCGTTGTCATATATATTGGAATGTTTCAATCATTCAGAGAAGCCCGGAACATGGTTTTATAAATTCCGTCAGATTCAGCACGGCGGTCAGTCGGTTTGCTCGTCTCTGCCCGTGATATCAGATTGTCTATAATTTTCCTGGGGAAACTATTCTATTTAAGGATTTCCACCATTTTCCCCTTATTCATCTTGTGGAATTCAGCGTCACTTATCTTCATAACTCTCTTAATGAAGTTGCTGACAGTTTTAATAATTCTCCTTCTTGGGGGTTTGGAATGATAATTTGTCAATCAGTCCATGGTACCAGTCCATTTTGAGAGCATTTCCTTGTCTGATAACCAAACTGACCAAATATGGTAGCCTATTGTCCCTTTTCTTTTCGAGCGTGAATTGTAGTTGTCCATTAAAAGAATTCAATGCTGTTATCATGTTGGCCACTTCAGTTCTTCTGATAACAACAAATAAATCGTCCACATATTTCGTCAAGATTTTCGGTTTCTCCCCCAATATGTCGAGTACTGTATCTAATAATACCTCCATGATGATGTCAGATATAATTGGTGACGCTGGGGATCCCATGGGCATACCCTTCCTCTGTTAGTAGGATCTATCTTCATACTAGAAATAATTCAGAATGTCAAAATTTCCATAATATCCTTAGGTGGTATATTCCTGTACTGTCCAATTTCGTCCCAGTTATCCTCTATTGTCCTTAGAGGTAAATTAATTGGTATGCTGGGGAATAAGTTAACCACGTCAAATGGCCAAACCAAATCAACAGTGAAAGTAGGAATACACCTCATTCCATTCTGTATCAGGCGAGGACTTAGGTAAGGAGATAGAGTTTCGTGCAATCTCTGCAACATCTTAACGGATGTAATAATGAGAAACTTTCCAGTAAATATGAACCAGATCATCAACATAAAAGGCCTCGTGTGGCCCGCGTATGCTGACGACATAGACATCATCGGGCGAAATTTGCGAGAGGTTACTGAAGTTTTTTCAAGAATCGAAGAAGAGTCAACGACGGAGGGTCATACTGTTAATGAAGACAAGACAACATCGATGACTAGACAAAGCACTCATGTCGATACTTGAACGTCGACAACCGATTTAATTTTGAAGTAGAAGATGATAAATTGATCTACCTTGGATCCGACGAGAATAACAGCAGCAACGTCGTCAGCCTGGAGATAAATAGGAGAATTATGCTTATGAATAAATGCGGTTTATAACTTAAAAAGTAGTTTAAGAACAAAGCCCTCTCTTCACAAATAAAAGTCCAGCTGTAGCACACCCTCATTTTACCTTTCCTGGGATATGGCTACAAAACTATGCCCATATTGCAAAGCACCTGGTAGCATTCGAGGAATAAATTCGCCGTAACATATATAGTTCTTTTAAGGAAGAGGAGAGTACCGACGTCGTTGGATCCTCGAGCTGTATAATTTGAATTCCGATAAGGGCATAGCTAGCCGAATCGAATAAGGGCAATAGCGTTGGCTATGCATTGAAGAACACGGCCCGAGTAAATTATTGCAGGAATCATGTATATTAGACTGACTCACAAAAAAAAGTGTTTTTGTTCCACCCCCTGAAATGTACCTTGACTTGTTTTTTGATGATTCCCAAAATATTTCGCGTCTAGGATTAAAACCCCGTGAGCTCGACCGTTTTTAAAAAAAGGCTTTATTGAGTTTTTCCAAGATTTTTGATAGTTAACTAAAGATAGTATGTGCAATATTAGTATCATAGGAAAGCATTTTTAAAGACGCAACCAACAAATTTTCTGCCAAGGCCTTTTTTCAAAGATATTCTGCAAAAAAAGCCTTTTTTTTAAAAACGATCCAGCTCACGGGGTTTTAATCCTAGACGCGAAAGATTTTGCGAATCATAAAAAAACAAGTCAAGGAACATTTCAGGGGGTGGAACAAAAACACTTTTTTTTTGGCCCCATACAAAATGAGTCGGTTTAATGTATATGTTTGCAAGCATTGCTTTCTCGGGTTGAAGATCCGCTACTTTCTTGTTTCTTTGTTGTCTGTCACGCTTTTCAGCGGGTTTCAACAAACAAACCCACATTTCAAATATAGAAATTTATAACCCATAATTATATAATTTATAACCTATAATAATTTATAATCAAATGTTATTATGTCACCAACACCTAATATTGAATAGCAAATACAATGTGTTTGGACACAAGTATACTATATTTGGTATAAGCCACAAACACGATTTGTTAGCATTCAAATAACAAAAAATACAGATTTTTCAGCGTGCAGGCTATGTTATCAGAATGAAGGAAGATGCACCAGCGCGAAAGGTTTTCGATGACGTACCCGATGGAAGCAGGAAAAGAGGACGACAAAGACTCCGGTGGAAAGAACAGACCCAGTAATTCCCCCTTATTCTTAGTCTTACCTAATTGGCGAGAGAAGGCAAAGGATAGAACCAGTGCTAAAAATGCTTTTAAAATTATGTTAAATTGTTATTAGACAATCTCTAGTTTTCCTATGAGCTAACAGACCAGGGTTTTCTGTGTCATCGCAAGCAAAACACACAAGAAATACAGATGATTTTGGTAGCAGCCTAAAACGATGACAACATGTTCATGACTTGTAAGCTTGTAGTATGAATTTCTCATAAATTAACCAAAAACTAACGAAATCGGTCAACAAAATTGAAATTAAAATAAATGTAACTGACACTAGCACGGTCTTCAAAAATGCTATACCACGGAAAAATACAACTCTGTGATATTGATTCAAAACTCACCTCAAGGCGATGCAACACTGCGAGAATGCATGAAGAAAAAGAAGAACATGGTGGAAAAATTCTGTCTGTTCTTGTTGTTGGAATTAGAGGCCTTTCAGTGATGTTGATACTTAGGGATCTTCGATCGATACTAATTCGCACATGTGAATTGCAGAATTGAGTTTGTATATATACGATTGATGATCAACCGATGGTATCAATTCAGGCACAGTAGTTAGGCATCTGATGATGAATTTGTCACGGAGTTCGAAACTAGTCATGCCAGTGAGTGTGCGTTTAAATTGAATTGTCTATTATTTCCAACAAAAGCCAAAAATTTTTCAATTCGAAAAATGTTCATGACTTGTTAGCTTGTAGTATGAATTGCTCATACATTAACCAAAAAGATGTCAACATTTTTACAGGCGGCTAGATTTTGAATAGCTGTGCGGTTTACCAGGATCATGGGAATCCATTTTTTAAAACTTCGCTTGAAAACCTATTTCTCTATTAATATAAATGTAGAATGCCCTTAAGCTGAAATATTAAAGTAAAAAGTACATATAAACCTACATACACTTACATACAAACTATGAAATTTCTGAGGAATGTACCACAGTAAATGGGGAAATGTACGCTTTAAATGACCACTAAATTGGGGCGATTTCGGTGTTGAAAACCCGAATGTTATTATGATACGATGAGGCATTAGCGAATGTTTTTACTACTGTTAAACTGGTACCTTTGTAATCATAACTGCTGCTACACGTTACAAGCCATTACAAATTACAACACCACACTTTACATATCAACACACAATCCACGCATTTAACCCACACACAATTACCTAACAGATTGTGTGCGGAAATGAGTGTCGTAGAAAATATGATATAGAGAGGCGAGTTATCTCATTGAATTTACGATATTTTGTGTGGTTGCATATATATGTTCCAAGATGTTTTAATAATAGCAGAGAGAGTCATTAGTACAAAACATCCAACAAAGCAACAACAACGGCATCTCGTTTTTGTGTGTCAATTTTTTTTTGTTAAATTCAGTACAAATCCCAACTAACAATGTACAAAAAAAGTGAAAAATACATTTAAATTTCACAGTTTCCCTCCAAAACGATATGAACAATTTACGGCAACAGTTCATGTAACTCGTCCTGGTGTAACTAATTTTGCATTGAACATCTCTCTATGGCACCTACCTAACATCGAATAGTATGAAATGAAATTCCTCTAGAGGCAGATGATTCCTCTGTACCATATTTCCTCTATGGTGAGTTCTTTTAATGTAGTATACGTGTAGTTGACGTAGCTAGCCACAGTGTTACATTTGTTTCTAGGTATGTGTACATGCATGCTAAATACTAATATTCGCAAGAAATGTCGAGGAGATGAATTTTTAAGGAACAGAATAGTTTTTATAGTTTTATAGTTTTTAAGGCTTCCCAAAGTGAACATATTCTCTGAGAAATTTATAAATCACAGCGAGCGAGAGTGTTGTTTACGTGTGACCGTAAAAGACTAAAAGAGTTTTTATAGTGTTTACAGTCTTTTATTTTGAAATTCATTAGAGTTTGTTTTCACTAACATAAAACCCTATCATTCTGAAATCCTTCTCTGTCTCCCCCTCTGTGGCATACCCTTCCTAACAAAAGTGTTACATGTTTTGAAATATAAAAAAATAGTTCTCAAAATCAAGGGTATTTGTAGTTGTGAATTTAATGTTATAGACAAATGGATGTAAGTCACTCTTTGCAGAAGAAGCAACAACCAAAAACAAAGTTAAAACAACTAGATAGGATGAAAATGAAGAAAAAACTTTATTATAGACTTCTGCAGTTAATCATAATAGTTGCTATCGCGCAGGTAGTGTAGGGTGCACAAATTCCAATTACAATCCATGACGTAGCATATTTAAATGGTTGTAAGCTGTACCAAGGTCACCGTGTGCGACCAATGCACACGAGAAAGCAGATTTTAATCCCTTACTGACATGTAATGTACTATGTATTAAATTGGTTATTGATTAAGTTATGGAACAAAGTGATAATACAAATTGCCATTCAGAACTGTAACTACTTATATACTCCTTTTTTTACATATGAAAATCGACATAAACATTTTTTTAAGTATTTTCTTCTAATTTCCACTGGCCGTTCGTCTGGAAATTGAAAGTCTGAAATTTGGGCAGTTTTCAAACGGTCACAATTTTCCGGTCATAAATATTTACATCTGCCAAAACTTAATATTTACAATAAATAAACGAGCAGTTCTCTTCAGACCTAACATAGAGGGTGGATGTGTCTTTTTGTAACAGTTCGCATTTTATCTGAACCCACATCAGATAACTCTTATACAATATAGATTAAAAAGTAATAATTCTGCGCACTTGGAGCAAGTTTTAAAATCACGTTTTTTTCAAATGCCATGATGTTGTAAAAAAGGAGATGAATGACTGTGTAAAGAAACCAGAAGACAGCTCTCCCAGCATAATAAATGGGAAACGATAACAAAGGAACTATGCTTACCATTACTAAAATTCTAAGGCACCTATTTCAATAAGTGTGTAGTAGTGTGTGAGAAATAGTGAATAGTGTGTGAAGAAGGAGACAAATCTTCTTCAAATTTTGTTTGGCTACCAACGATTACCTTCCTCAAGGGCGAGTACAATAAGTATTTTACTTATGAAGTAAGTAGTGTGAGGATGGTGCGGTTGATATTTTTTTTTTTCAATTGAATATTAACTTGTTGACTTTATTGTTAGGAGAAACCTAGTAATCGAATGCTCTCTGTCAGATTGGGTCTGTGTTTGAATGTCCAAATCCGACATAAGTTATAAACTTAAATAAATACGATGACTTATATATGTGGAAAGGCACAAAAACCAAACCATAAAACCAAGCCAAGTTGTGTGTTGATGGTTTTTTGTGTTATGTATAAAGTATGATAATTTCGGACCCAATCAAATATGCAATATAACTTGTAGGAATTGATTCATACAAACTGATATCAAGTATTTCAGTTTCCATACCCTTCAGAATTTGTAACTCTCGTTGACGGCGGCCGGAAGACTGGCCCCAGGCGCTCAACACAAGATCAACAAAAAATTTGAATAAACTATATTTTAATGTTTTAGAAAGGAATGAAAAACATTTTTACAAAAACAATCGCGCGATTGTTTTGGGAAAAAATTTTAGTAAACTATATTTTACTGTTTTAAAAAGAAATGAAAAAAAAATAAATGAAAAGAATCAACACACGATCAAAAAAAATTTTAAAAAAGTATATTTTAATGTTTTAGAAAGAAATGAAAAAAAATTTCCAAGAAAAAATCGCCCAATTTTTTTGGGAAACATTTAACACCCCAATTTCAAAATGAAAATGGGCCCCAAACCAATACGCATGTTACAACAACCCGAAATTTTGGGGTGTTATTTCGTTCATTTGGAGTCCATTTTCGTTTACACTTGGGCTGTTTTTCATTATGAATGTGGGCCCCAATGAAAGTGTACCCCACTTATTTGTTGGCAGACATTTTAATTTTACTTGGGGTCCGTCTTCATGTTTTGGGGTGTTATTTCATAACTAAATTGGTGTGTAATTTCTCGGGGTGCAATTTATTATTGCTTTTATAAAACTTTATTGAAAAACACCCCATAATAACAAATGAAATTAGATCCCAAATATTACTAAAAATTCCACTACTAATATAAACCCACTTCTAAAAATGCAAATGAAACTTTAAGGATATTGAGGTGCCACCATTTTTATTAGGTGTAGAGCTGCATTGTATCTTGCACTACTGCACGACAATAAGGACATTTATAAGATAAGGTTTTCTGTATGACATCATCTGGTATTTTTAAATAATATTCGCTGCATATTGCGAAATGTTTGCTAGGTAACAATATAATATTTCGTTGGTTTTCTTGGCACACCACGCAATGGGATCAAAACTAAAAGCATTGGTAATGATTTCGTCTTGGATTTTATTGTCGTCTTTAGGTATCAACACATGATCAACAAAAATTTTAATAAACTATATTTAACTGTTTTAGAAAAAAATGCTTTCTTGGGAAAATTTGTTTTTTATTTCTTTCTAAAACAGTAAAATATAGTTTATTAAAATTTTTGTTGATCGTGTGTTGATACTTAAAGACGACAATGAAATCTAAGACGAAATCGTTACCAATGCTCATAATGCTCGTAGATACATGTGTCTGTTGCTTTGCATTCTCTTTGTTTTTTGTGGGAATAAAACAAAAAGTAAAAAAAATAATGACACTTGTCCTTAAATAAGTTTGTGCACTTATCTTTAAATAATTTTAAGTATTAATATTATTTAAATTAAAAGTCAGCACATAATTTTCCAATGTAAAATTTACTAATGTGTTCCTAGAAATCGAACAGGTACCATGTAACAAAAAGGTGTTAATACATCGCCGTGAGTTCGAACAATGTGTTAAGACAACTATTCGCTGCCGCGACATTAATACCGGCATACCTATTATCAGCCGGAGACTATTGCTGTACAACAACCATATATTATTTTCAATGCTAACGCTGCAAAGCTTCGATGTAGATAGCGTTGTGTGTTAACGCTATGTATTGTTTGCATGTATTGACTTTGTTAGATTTTACCCTACCCGTGCCAATAGATGTTAACGCATCAATAAATAATTATTGTTTGTCTAGTGGGACGATAATAGTAGCTGGAGTAATTCATTTCAGGAAGATTGCAAACTTGCAAATTTAGGGACATCGAAGTAGAAGGCTGGTTTCCTCATTCAACACTTAGAAGAAAGACATCGTCTCCTGAGCGAATTTGTCATGGCATCATTGTATATTTTCTTCAAATTGAGCATAATTACATTTCCTTTGTTGCGACGAGAATAATGTCATGAACTGATACTGTTTCGTTACTGCGATAGATATTTTCTATTATTGCGGCGAATATATTTCGTAACTGCCATATAATTAATACCTGCGACGAGTAGATTCCTGAAATTCACTTGTTTGAATATTTGAATGATGTACGCACTTTAACCGTAATCACTTGATTTAATCTAACTTTTCCATGTTTATAAAAAATTTAAATTTCTTAATTTGATATGAAAATTTTATTTGAAGTGAAAAAATTATTATGGCCGTCGGTGGTGCAATGGTTAGTGTGCGCGGCTATTGTACTTGAGGTCCTGGGTTCAAACCCTGCTCTGACCACCTTCAAATTTCTTTCGGCGGCGGTCACCTCGCATAGTGACGGCGACACTATCGAGTATATAGCCATGAAAAAGCTTCTCAAAATACCGTTCGGAATCGGTGTAAAACTGTAGGTCCCAATCAGTGAGTGAAAACTGGAAAGCGCACAGCTCAGTGGTTGTGAGAAGTTCTCCCCGGTCCCTTCATGGGATGTAATGGGAAACCATTTATTTTTTATTTTTTTTTAATAAATTTTGATTAACTTGAAAACCATACATATATATATTTTACGTTGTTGTCTTCTTGCTCCTAAACTGTGGCCCACACGCTGAAAAATAACGGCCTCTCTAACATATTCTCCCAAACATATTCTGCAGGAACCATGTATATGTTTGGAACACACTTCAAACATCAATATGTTTTGCAAGTCCCAAACTTACTTGTGTTTAAATGTAAACAGCATTATAATTAATTGTATCAATATAAATCCACATTTATAAAAAACTAAGACAAAAAATTAAATGATTTAAAACTGCCTTTTTTACAGTTAGGTGCATCGAATGCATTATTTGTTTATTTTTCATGAAATCAGAATTTGCTGCTCTTTTGCTTCTCCTTTCTTTTTCTCTGTCGCGTTTTTGTTTTCGGAAGGTTTCAGCTATGCGTTGGTTATCACTATACATTGGTACACAAAGAATATATTTATGTAAAAATCTAGTTGATGCAAGCCAAGCGTTTATTTCACAAATGTTCCGCCATTCCGATTCTCTCAGTACAGGCTCGGCTTCACGTTGTTGCCCTTTCCAGTTTCTTTCCTCAAAATCGTTTCTCACTTTGGTAGCATATACAAGAATATAATGAATATAAATAATAAATAAGAAACACTGACTTCATCTGCAATTTGCACGCACATTCAGAAATATTTGTGACTCACTGACTGAGAGAATAATGCAAAAATACAGATACACAATTACAAAATAGACTCTCTCGTTGTCCCTCTTTTATTTTTCTGCTCTCGAGAGATCATAGTCAGTGCAACAAACACAGCGGTATTTGTATCACAAACATAAATATTGTGGGTCGCAAACACATATGTTGTAACATATTAATCATTGTGTCCCAAACATGTAATATTGAACAGCAAACACAATATGTTTGGAGACAAGTATACTATATTTGCGTCAAGCTCCAAACACACTTTATGTTTGCATCCAAACACGAAAAAAATAAAGATTTTTCAGCGTGAAGGGAAACAATATGTGACACCTTGACCGTATGAGCGTTGTTTTAACGAAAAATT
The DNA here is from genome assembly GCA_963931995.1 of Phaonia tiefii. Taxonomy (NCBI): domain Eukaryota; kingdom Metazoa; phylum Arthropoda; class Insecta; order Diptera; family Muscidae; genus Phaonia; species Phaonia tiefii. The sequence goes on along the minus strand of OZ008367.1, from coordinate 317,482,478 downwards.
ACTCATACGTCTCGTGCAGCTCAACGTATCAACTTAACCTTCGCATTAATAACGAATTTTTACTAAGCGGTCTAATAATATCTACCCGGGTAGATAGAGAAATATTCAATGTCATTCGTATGGGTTCAATCACATAATATTTTAAAATAATTGACAATTTCTTGACGATACACTTAACTGTCATGTAACTGGAATGTCAATAACACCGGAAAAGAAGGATTATCATGGACACCAATTTCTTGGTAGGATTTTTTGGAATTATTCTTGTAATGCGTTCGCAGGAGGCAAGAAATAACCACTAATTAATCGTTAGAATGAAATTTTATGCAGTGTTTACGAATGGAGAGACACTTTCGACAGGATGAAAAAAATTAGCACCGATAAGATATATCTTTGAAATGGTAATCTCGTTAAAACCTATGTACGATACCAGAAAAGGAAAAATCCGTTTTACACTTGTCATCTTTGCATTGATATTCGGCTGTGTCTAATATGAAACAAACATCAGAAATTACTTTATTTTATAAAAAGGCTAGAAGAGGTGTGGATACCACAAACAAAGACGTTTCCAGCTCCCTCAATGAAAATTGTAATAATTTGCTGGACATGCACCATGTTTTACAATTTGTTGGAAATTTCAGCTCATGCTGCATATATGATTTACGTCAGTAATAAACCACAAGGTGGGGTAAAAAACCTCAATATTCCCTAAATAAGATCTAAAGCTCAAAATGCCGATGGTTTTAAGCCGTACAATGTATTTTAGGTAGCTTTCAATAACTTTGTCGACCTTTTTTAGAATTCTGCTTTACCGGTGAATCAAAATATTTTGGAATAGCGATGACAACATCGAGTAGAGTGTGGCCGATGAAATATCAGAGCGGGATTGTAGCGGAAGTACGAAACAAAAAGGTACCTGTTACGAATGCTACCATGAGTCCAGGAAGTAGTGATCTTTGCGATATGCATGTGCCCTGTGCAAAATTCCTGTATGCGCTCAACTTATGTTTACACGGACAAAGAGAAACAAATGTCAGATGGGTATATCTACATCAAATAATAGATTACGTCGATAAATTAAATATATTCTCTTAAAATTTATATTGGAAATGCTTTTACAGCTTCACGCCCCCTTTAAAAGATACCACCATAACTTTTTATACTTTACTTTACTTTTTTATGTAAGCAGGGCCTTTTAAGTTGACCAAAATCCACGATATGTTTGCATTTTGTTAAGGAAAGTTCAAATTCCGCAGGAAAACTTAGGACTCATATTCTCTAGGACGGCTCGATTATATCTGGGCTGAAAGCAAAAACTAATTAAGTGTACATACGGGAATAGTCAGCCTAAGCCACCAGGGGTTATATGTAACGATAGTTGGTCGTTTTATCCTTTGGTCGTTAATTTGATTTTAAATGTGCATTATTGCACAATATTATTACTTTTTAAAAATTCATTGTCATAACTTTATTGATTAAATTTTATGCATTGTCGGTGTGTGTGTGTGTGTGTATATTTACTTAAACCAAGAAGAATTTGCTACATCTCCTTTGTTTCGAATTCGCCTACCTTTGTTTTGTTGTTGCTTGTTTATGCCTCTTCATATTTCCTTTTATGAATTCCTATCATTGGAATTTCTACGTTTACGTAGTATGCAGTCCATCGCCCGTCCTCCTCAGCCCTTTGCAAATACTTTATATTTTCAATGCTTTCGAAAAATTTTCCATTACCTAACATGAATATTTTCTGTAAATTACATGGAATGCAATAGTTTTGCCTTCTCGTTCTACCGTTGCATTCATTAATTTAATTTCAATCGCTAATTTGTGTTAAATCTGTAAATTCTATTCTTTGTCGAGAGTTTCCTTGTAATATTTCCTGTTCTAGATGAGACAGGGGTTGGGGTAGGAATTTTTAAGTAACTAAAATAAAGGGTTTTTCAACAGAGACGCTGCAAAAGTAAATCAATAGGGACAGCAAGCGACGCCAAATCTCTCCCGCTCTTTTGACATTTCTCTTCAGTAAAGTTTGCCATTTCATCATGGAAAGATTTACGAGCCAACAACGAGTCGAAAATATTAAAATTTACTACCGAAATTTGGAGTCAGTGGCCTCAACTTCAGTGGTCTCAGTCATCTTCAGCGATGAGGCTCATTTCTGGCTGAATGGCTTCGTCAATATGCAAAATATGCGTTATTGGTCAGACAGAAATCCACACGTGATCAATGAGTCATCAATGCATCCCGAAAAAATTTCGGTTTGGTGCGGTTTATGGGCCGGCGGCGTCATTGGGCCGTACTTCTTCCGTGATGATCAAGACCGGCAGATTACTGTGAATGCGAATCAATCGCTACCGTTCAATGATAACCGAATATTTTTGGCACCAATTGGATAATATGGACTTGGAGGACATGTGGTTCTAACAGGACGGCGCCACAAGCCACACAGCGAATGCCACATTCAAATTATTGGAAACCAAGTTTGGTGAACGTATTATCTCACGGAATGGCTCAGTCGATTGGCCGCCTCGGTCGTGCGATTTGACGCCGTTAGATTATTTCCTGTGGGGCTACGTCAAGTCTATTGTCTATACCAACAAGCCAGCGACGATTGATGAACTTCGTACGAATATCGAACGTGAAATTGCAGCAGTATCGGCCGATTTATGCTCGAAAACCGTCGAAAATTGGGTTCAGGGTCTGGACTTCTGCAAGGGTGCCCGTGGTAGCCATGCAAAAGAAATCGAGTTCCATACATAATGGCATTGAACGTACTTTCAGAGGAATAAAGAATTTCATTGGTATCTAAAACCGGTTTTGTTTTATTTAAAAAAAAACTTTTGTAGCCCTCTTGTTGGAAAACCCGATACTAAATATTAGCATTTCGTTTCTAATGTCGAGGTCAAACTCTCAACTGCCATGGTATTTTGATCAATATTGCCTCATATTGCAGCTCTGTTACATACATCAGCGTTCTACGAGAAATGTGTTTCGTGCGTTTAGATTAACTTATGATCCATATAATGGGTCCACCGAATACAGTATACCATCGAAAAATGCTAAAACTAATTTTTACTATTGGAAAATAAGTGACCATATAAACCACATCCAGCACGTAGAGAAGAAGGTATACCCGATGTGGCTGAAGGTGTACCCGTCGACCGTGATCATTCGCGTTGGATGTTGCGATATCATAGTTCTCAAAGCTGTCTTCAGCTTTTCTCTTCCAGTTGGTAACACCAAGCTCTCGAAGGTATTCTTCCACCTGGTCCTTCCAGCGAAGTGCTGGTGGTCCATTTTTCACTTAAATACGTTGAAGCCTGGAAGATGTTTACACAGATCGTAATTCATACGACGTCAATGCTCTCCGTTGTCTATTGTAGGATCATAAATGTTTCGACGCATTTTTAACAAGATAACTACCAGTAATTCTGCTCCATAAAGCAACACAGGTTGTTTGAGAGTCTGATTTAGTTCGATTTTTGTTGTTCGAAAGGGGGTCCTATATCTGAAGAGCTTGATTAAAGTGAAACAGCGCCTGATTGCAACCAAAAGTCTTTAATGATCTCTACTAAAATCTCGAAGAGACCGCACGGTAAGTTGTCGCTAAGCCTGAGGTTCGATGAAATATTTACAAATTTTATTGAGGATTTCGTGACTGTCAGTGGCATTCTACAACTGCCTGTTGGATTAACTGAATACCAAACACTGCAGGAATAGCGTACAGTTTTCTCTGTATCGCGCTGTAAAGGGCAGCCCTTATAATCTGCATAGTGAAGGTAGGTATGTACATGTTTTTTGTGGCTTTTCTCCAGGATTTGTCCCAATTTGATAAGATCCGAATAGGTTTGATAGGGTTCGACCCGGTCAGCAACAAATGGCTTAAGCATTTCTAACATTAGTCTCGAGAGGACTTCTATGCAAAGGATACAAGTTTTATTTCACGACAGTTGGAACATATACCATAGTTAACGGGCATGCATGCGTCTACCCAGATTTTGCATATGGGCTGATACATGCAAGTGCCCAACTCGTTGTCACCAGCTTTGAACAACTCAACTGGTAGCCCATCAATACGTGGATCTTTGCTCTCCTTAAGAAAACGAATTTCAGTGCTATCCTCGTCTTTTAGTTGTTCAACAGCCTCATCTGCAATGGCATTTCCTGGGATCTCTCCATATCCCCAACATACTCTAATTGACCTAGTCGAAGGACATCGAAAAATACGATGGCCCAGAATTTTATGGACAGACAAGGTGGAATATGGCCTGTCAGGGCTGTGTGTTCCTAAATGGAGGAGAAAAGATCGAGGAGGTTGAAGAAACATTTAATTCATTCTCTAAGGCCCTTTACCCCTCTGTGTTGTTTGAGTCAGAAGTAAGTCAGAAAGTAAGTAAGTCTGAAATATAATGATGTCACCTTCATGTTTACATCATATCAACAATTATTTTAATATTAAATTGAATTGGTCACAAGAATTGCTTTAAATTCTGTAAAGTGACCTTAAAGTGAACTCTTAAAATCTAGTGCTTAATTATACTCATGTCCTGTGGAAGGGCAACTTCCTGTTGTATTTCACCTTAAACTTTTAAATGAAATGTTGTTTGTTGTTTGTTATTATTTTATAAAGGAAAGCCAGACCCTCGTTGTTAGAAATTTGGAAAACAAAAGAAAATACATGAAACATCTCTTCGCTTTTCGAGTGATGAAATGACGACAATGTGTTGTACTTCCTCCAAATTTAAAATAAACACTACGCTGTGGTGCAAACAGTTTCATTACCAGATGCGACTACGAAAAGAAAACAAAAAATATTCCCTAAAGTTGGATGGAGACGGGGGTCGAGGTGATAACAAAATATACAAATACATTCCTTCAAGGGTAAGCGAAATACGACGTACTGCTTAAATATGATAAAGGAGGGAATACAATTCCTCTTAACCTTTTAAAATGAGCATTAACGATTCGGCTTGAAAGTAAGGGAAATTAAACACTTTATTGATAAGGGCACAAAATGGCAAAGTTCTCTTTCTGTGGAAACAATATTAATGTTAATAACAATATAACATCGTACAGCCGTTTCCTTTGAAAGATGAGATGTGAGAAATTTTCATCGAAACACCATAAACAAAATAATGGCACGAAAGAACAAAGCCTTTTCAAAGATTATCCTTTCCTAAAAGGAAACTGGTCCTTGAACCTGGTTGTTGTACGAATTCATAAATAACATAAAGGTATTTTAAGGGCGTGTAAAGGAAACATCGAAATGCTCATCTTTTCTTTTGCCACAAAAATATCTCTCGGATTATCAAAAAAAAAATGTTTGAATGAAATCTTTCAAATTGATTGCTTTCGTTGGAAATTTTTCATCCCTTTTATTTAACCTGTGAAAATTTCTAGAATTAAGGATTTGAGAACGATAGAAAAGATAATATTTTGCTTTTCACGGTCATGTTTATAAACTCTCAACCTGAGGGATGGATGGTAAAAATAAATATTATTATCTAAGTTATAAAGTGGAACATTTGAAGGGCGCCTAATTATCTTTTAGTCAGTAGCCTTAGCCAAGTGTTAGGTTGTGACTTTTGATGTTAATTAAGATATTACAGTTGCTGTAGAAATTAGATTCTAATGTTGCGTTATTATAAACAGTAGTACGTTTACGCAGTACACGTGCCCCGCTACTTGGTGTATATTGTATTGAATCAAAAGATCAATTAAATACAGGTTAGATGAGTAAGTCAACCACTTGATTTAGTAAATTGATTCCAAACCTTCTCCTATCTTTATGTAAGTTCTTTACTTTATCAGACCTCCGAGTCCTGTGCCAACTTGAGTCTACCACAAATTGATTTTGTCCCGTGTTTCTCTATTGCTGTTGCTTTAATTGTCTACTTACTAAATTCCACCTCGTTCCTAGTAGCAAAATTTACAGAAATCCTAGATTTTTCTAATGTCACTGAAAGTGAGGTTGAGCTTTAAATTTGTATGAATCTTTTTTATTTGCCATCCTTAAAACTATTCTTCAATATTATCAGTCTCCACTGATAGCCAAGCTTCAATCTCTGCAATCAGTATTACTGAACTCAGAACTACACAAATCTGCTGCGCATGTCTAAATGAGATGGCCAGAAGTTTGATAATCACATTGCAAATATATAGGTAGCATTCCAGGGAACCATACATCAGATGACCTGGTACACAGAGAGAAGAGATTCGTGGTCACAACTATATTTACAGCCAACTAAAATTTGACGGTTCCTTGGACTTTCACATTATTCAGTTGTGATTACCAATAATTGTGTTCTTTATCACCAAATGTTGTGCATATGAATTGATTTGTTATTGAGTTTTCGTTGCAAGAACTGAAATATTTAGTTGAAGCCACAGGAACAATAAATAAATGTGATCTGTCAATCGAGATCAATCAAATTATCCTGTAGTGGTGAATATTCTAACGGGGTTTTCAATAAGAGCGCTACAAAAGTTTTTTTTTAAACAAAACAAAACCGGTACGTTCGCAGCCATTATGTATGGAACTCGGTGTCTTTTGCATGGCCACCACGGGCACGCTTGCAGAAGTCCAGACGCTGAACCCAATTTTCGACAGTTTTCAAGCATAAATCGGCCGATACTGCTGCAATTTCACGTTCGATATTCGTACGAAGTTCATCAATCGTCGCTAGCTTGTTGGCATAGACCATAGACTTGACGTAGCCCCACGGGAAATAATCTAACGGCGTCAAATCGCACGATCGAGGCGGCCAATCGACTGGGCCATTTCGTGGATAACACGTTCACCAAACTTGGTTTCCAATAAATTGATTGTGCCATTCGCTGTGTGGCTTGTGGCACCGTCCAGTTGGAACCACATGTCCTCCAAGTCCATATTATCCAATTGGGGCCAAAAATATTCGGTTATCATTGAACGGTAGCGATTCGCATTCACAGCAATGTGCCGGTCTTGATCATCACGGAAGAAGTACGACCCAAGACGCCGCCGGCCCATAAACCGCACCAAAGCGTAATTTTTTCGGGATGCAATGATGACTCATGGATTACGTGTGGATTGCTGTCTGAATTGACGAAGCCATTCAGCCAGAAATGAGCCTCATCACTGAGGATGATTTTCCGATGAAAATCCGAATCATTTTCAAGTTGTTGCTCAGCCCAATTCACAAACATACGTCGCTTATGGTGGTCTTGTAACGATGTAGGCCAAGATCTTTTCGCAAAATTCGCCACAACGACGTCACAGGGATGCCCAATGCTTGAAAACGACGTGTGAGAGACACATTTGGGCTTTCTTGAACTGAAGCCTCAGCGGCAGCAATATTCTCGACACTATGGGCACTTCTTTGTCTCACTGGCACGGGAACATTTTGTACTGTGCCTGTGGAGTCAAATTTCAATTGTTGATCTGGTAGGACGATTATGACGACCATAAATTGGACGTAGCGCTCTTAAAGTTGAGGCCACTGACTCCAAATTTCGGTAGTAAATTTTAATAATTTCGACTCGTTTTTGGCTCGTATATCTTTCCATGATGAAATGGCAAACCTTACTGAAGAGAAATGTCAAAAGAGCGGGAAAAAATATAGCGCCGTTTACTGTTCCTTCGATTTACTTTTGTAGCGTCTTTGTTGAAAAACCCTTTAGTTGAATATCTCCGGCCTTGGAAGGGCTACTCTTGAGTAATATACCTTGAAAAAGGTTTAAGTCTTGTATATTATCCGTGTCTAGTAAAAATATGTAAATTTTTTCAACTAGCCCCTAATGGGTTAAAGATCCGAATATTTTTATATACACACTTACAGATTTTAGAAGAATCTTTCTAGTGAAACTTATTTCAACAGCATCGGTTAATAAATGACTGAGTTATCCGCGATTATACATTCAAGCTTTGGAGGCCCATATTTCGAAAAATTTGGACTTGCGGATTATTTTCATTTGTATTCTTCATCAGCGTTTTATGCCCTATCAAGCGAAAAACAACAAAAGAATGGGCAATATTTGTCTATAGTAAATTTCCTCCCCTATTTCCACTTTTTATTTGGATAAAAAATATGGGTTTCCAGTACATCCCATGCATTGATTGGGGAGATCTTCTCATAACCAGTCAGCTGTCCGTTTTTTAGTTCTCACACTCACTGATGGGGACGTTTAGCTTTACACTGGTTCCGAACAGTATTTTGAAAAGCTTTCTCATGGCTAAATACTCGATAGTGTCGCCATCACTAAGCGTCGTCCAGAGAAATGTTACGTGATATAATATGGGATCGAATGCACTTTCTTATGTGCAATAACCGCGCACTCACCACCGACGGTTACTACCGCTTTTTATTTAGTTATAAAATTACGAGAATTTAGGACCTGAAATAATTTAAATATTTATGATTTGTACTCATATACCGAAATTTTTCAAAGGAATTAAAAGATATTCTTAAAGTTGTTCAATTCATTGGAAGCAGATTAACATCCCAGGAATTTACCTCAATATCCCTATAAACTTTAGTGTATTTTGAAAACGAATTTCAATTAATTCTATCAACGCAAATTTCTTGTAAAATATATAAAATGTGTATCTTCATTTGATATTTTCTTTAATTAAATTCAAAATACCATATATCAATATTATGTGCTCTAAACAAGCACATTAATTTTCAAATGCAAATGTAGTTTTTTAAAACAGAAGTAGGAAATAATTAAATTGCATGTACCTGCTTAGGTAGAAAGGACAACATGTGAATTACTGTTAAATAAAATCATAAAATATCCTTAAAATTTAAAATATCGTATAAGGCAAAATATACATACAACTTGTCCTGACAATTTTTTCCTATCTCTACTTAAAAGTGAGCACAAACACCTATCCATGAATTGCTATGTAGTCGTGATCATTCGCGTATCATTGTGAGTGAGAGCAAGTATGCTGATGTCCGTTGCCAGTTGTGCCGTGTTTCTTGTTTGTTTTTTGCTAAAATGTAAATAATTTTGTTAAAAATTTATAAAGAGACAAACGTAGCAACGCACTCATTACTGCACAGCAACAAGGATATTAAAGCACCCAACCTTAATCCATTCGCATCGCAATAGCATATCACATTGCTGACATGGGCTTAAGTATTTGGAGTGCTAAACAGTTTCGGTTTTGCATACGTTTAACACAACTGGTCGTACATACAATAAAAGTACACTTATGTCTGCCATTACGGTCCGATCACATTTGGTTTATATTTGTGTTTACGGAAAATATTTCATTAACGATTCGGTAGGTTCTTACTGTGAACAGATATAAAACTCACAAAATGAAAATAAAGTCACTCAGCCATTACGCGAGTGAACCAATTAGTGTTCTTCAGCAGGATGTGTTTGAAGGAAAAGACTTCTCCTTAATTACAATACAGTACAGAGCAAAATTACAAACCAGTGGAGTACATGAAGGTCGAACATCTCGTATGCTTTCGGTCGGTTCATCTAAAAGACTAGGGCACAATTTTTGTGATGTAAATGTAATTTCTGAGTATAACGCATATTTTGGGAGAATTATCTTATCAGATGTGTGGAAGTAGTTTAGACCAATAATTTAACGTATCCCCAAAGAAAAAAGTCTAAAGGCGTTAAATCGCACGAAGGAGGCGGCCAATAGACTGGTCCATTTCTTGAGATAACATGCACACCAAACTTACTCTTCAATAAATCGATTGGAACGTGTGCTGTGTGGCTTGTTGCACCATCCTGTTGAAACCACATGTTGTCCAAGTCCATGTTTTCAAATTCGGGCCAAAAATGATCGGTAATCATGACACGATAACGATCGCCATTCACAGTAACGTGACGATCGTTATTGTCGACCACAAAAATAGCATAATGACGCCGCCGGCTTGCAAACCGCACCAAACTGTTATTTTTGTGGATAAAGTGGTGAGTCATGAGGCACATGTGGATTTTTAACAAATCAATAACGCATATTTTGCTTATTGACGAACCTATTGAGCCAAAAATGAGCTTCGTCACTGGAGATGATTTTTCGATGAAATTCATCATCTTGGCGCATCTACTCCTGAGCCCAATCGGAGGACGTACGTCGTGTCAAATGGTCCATCGGATTCAATTCTTGAGTCAGCTTGATTTTGTATTGGTGTAAACCAATATCGTTACGCAAACTTCGCCATAAAGTTGTCTTGGCGATGCCCAGTTCTTGAAAACGCCGCGGAATTGACTGATTTGGATTGTTTGCTACGGACGCCTGAACGACAGCGATATTTTCGTCACTTCGGCCATCCCGTTGTCTCACTGGTACGGCAGCATCACGCAATGAATATGTAGACTCAAATTTTTGCACCAAACTTGTTATTGCTTCTCTACGAGGGCGAGAATAACGACCAAAAATTGGAGTTATTGCTCTTATAGTTGCGGTCACCGACTCCGAATTTCGGTAGAACATTTTTATAATTTGCATACGTTGTTCGATCGTGTACTTTACAATGATGAAAATGTTGAGTTTACCGAAAAAAAATTACAGCAGACAGTTGTCCGAGGCCTTCGGCCACGGACTGTCCCTGCAGGCTGTGTCAGAGACACGGCCAATAAGTTTAACGTAGAATATGCCATCCGATAAGACAGAAAACATATATAACAATAAATTCATTTGCTTATATTATTTATCATTTATTGTTATATATGTTTTCTGTTTTATCGGATGGCGTATTCTACGTTAAACTTAATGGCCGTGTCTCTGGCACAGCCTGCAGGGACAGTCTGTGGCCGAAGGCCTCGGACAACTGTCTGCTCTAATTTTTATATTTACCAACGGCATTTGATTCAAGTCCGTTTAAAAAAAAAAATATTGTGTTCAATTTTTTTAAACTTAATTTAATTTATGTATTTTAATTAATATTTTTATTGAAATAAGTTCTGCGAATGTTGAGAGGGCCGCCCTAATATTAAAAAAGGTTTACCTTATCGAGTCTTCGCATTAGCATTCGAGCGTTGTGTGAAAGCTTTACGCTTTACAATTCAAAATTAATGTTACAACAGCTCTATTGAAGCTTTCGCAAAAAAGCTTTATTACGTTAGCTTACTGTTTGTTTCACTTTTTACTAGATACATGTTGCCAAGCAACATTAGCTTGCTGTTCGTTTCACTTTTTACTAGATACATGTTCCTAAGCAATGTTGAGCAACCAAAAACACTCAACCAAACACCTCACATATGTTTGAGTGTATGTGTTTAAACAATTTTCATTTGAGAGATTAAAATACTAGAAATATATCAACCAATATGAAATGTATATCAAACGAAAGATAACATCTTCATTTACCTACAAAAAAAATTTAAAAAAAATTCATCTAGCCGTTTCCTCAAATTCAATGAAATAAAGATTACAACAATAAAAACCTGACATGACTCCTCATACCGTAAGGTAAGACGTATTCTACGTCAACAAAGGAAAGTTACAGTTAGATGATCAGTGAAATAGTGCGTTCACGACTTAAATTCAAAGTTGTCAAGTACCGATTGGAAATCTCATTATATAAGATTTTTGGTTTGATCACTGCTCTCACCAGATTCAATTTCTTTCGGCGACGGTCACCTCACATAGTGACGGCGTTGCTATCGAATATGTAGCCATAAAAGAGCTTCTCAAAAAACCTTTGTTGTTAGAAATCTCTCTCTCTCTCTCTCTCTCTTATTCCTTCATGTGATGTAATGGGACCCCATTTATTTATTTATATTTATAATTCAGTTCTCGACCTGAAGTCCTGAAGAATATGTTCGTTACGACTGTTACCTCCGCCCACAATATACCCGTGCTATCCGCATTAAAGGGGAGCCAAAAGGTCAGTAAGATGACCCCTACACCACTGGTATACCCGATTACGTGGGAGAACGTAGGTCCCGTATTCGCATATCCGACAGCGCGAATTTTTATTTTGGCTGCAAGATATCAATTGAGCAACTCTCTGTACGTGAGCTACTCCTCCTTGCTAAGGAGTGAGGCATTACACAGACCTTCTTTGTAGAGAGGGCCACGAAGCCCATGTTTCGAGGATGTGCATCCACTTAGCATTCTTCATTATAATGTGACTGAGTTGACAACCACAACAAGAACCATGACCCACACGGGCACCAAATAATCCGTGATATCAGATAACCATACTCCGTGTTCTGTGTGTTGCAGTGAACCAGCCCTCAGTTTTTTCCTCGTACTAGTAAGGGACTGGTCACCTCCCGCCAATTAAGTGCCACAGTGAAACAATTGCGCAAAGAAAGATCAACAACAACATCACGACAACATTAACTACCACATGGGCAGATTGCAACAAAACCGGTCTAATATTTACAGACTATCGACTATAGCTTTCTCACCGTGTCAGCGAAGCTTTTTCTATCTCTTCCGATCAATAATAGTAAACGGCAATCATTCCTTAGGCTTCACCCGATGGCAACCCCGTGGGTGGAAACAAATTAAAAGGCACCAGTTCGAAACCTTCCACGCGTTATTCACAATCAGCTCACAGTACCAGGTTTCTGGTCAGACTAGGCGGTTAATCCGCTGCCACATCCGGCTTCAATGAAGTAAAGGAGCTGACAGTACCTGTATGCAAAGAACAACAGTACCGATAAAAAATCAACGGCTGAATAATTCGCTTGAAAAATCTGGATCCACGAAAATTTCAACCACACACAAAGGGGGCATTCTGACATAGACCAGAGGTCACTCAACACCTCAATTAAACCATCCCAGCGCGATGACTCGCGAAAACTTGAGAGCAACCTGCATTGCCACAGACAATGAATCCGGAGACGGAAGCATATCACTCACTAAATACACACCACTGGCTCTGGTGACACACTTGATGACTAAGTCGCTAAAATTCCCGTAAAGGGGACATTCGCATAAAACATGGAGCCAGTCTTGGACTGGCGTATCGGAATCACCCGACTCCCAATCGTTCAGTGCAAAAAGGGGTTTAACGACACTTGACCCGTCAGTATGAAACCAAGGCTTAAATTGAAATTAAAACCAGGATTGCTCCCGACTAAACCTTCACCTGGAATACGTTACTCGAGGCCCTGCCTCTCAAATGTGACTACCCCATCCAACCGAACCCGCCGCTCATTTCTACTCATACTCTCTGCTCCAACATTAAGCCAATCTGACTCACTCAGTGCGTTGGCCCTCTTGATTTTGAAGTTCATGCTACCATGCATCACATTCAGGTCAAGAGGAATGTCAGCCATCAACACCTGTAGGGCTTCTGAAGACTCCATAAGACACACTGGCATATAAGCCAATAACATTACGCTCTTAACATTTAATAACCGACGCTAGCAAAATACTTTTCTCGCAGTATCACACCAAACAGAGAATCCAAACGTTGCCTTGGCAACAAAAAGGCCCCTGTACATTGTCCTAACTACTTGAAGACTCAGGCCCCAATCACTCCTCAAAACGCGTCTACCCTTACCTACCACGTTTGTCAGTTTTCGTGGAGTTTCTCTGTATGAGGCAAAAAGTTCATCCTTTCTCACATGGTGACTCCGATGTACTTTACCTCTTTGGAGTACCTGATCGCACCACCACTGTATAACGCACAATTGGAAAGCTAGACTTGAAACTGCCCTTCAGAAACATTGTCACTATATTTTCCGCACACTCAAGTACACTGGGATGGGGACACATCTGGTGTACACACACATCGATAAACGTAAACACAGTGGGTTACACACTTTTGAATATAAATGAGTTAAGCGCCTATTACAGCGAGGTACCTACATTGAAGTGCCTACATTCAATACACACAATAAGCTAGTTCTTATTTTTTTTTTACATTTCATGCCCCAGGAATACGGTTATTTTTCTCATATTAAATTAATGTTAATTATACGTCATGTGTGTTGAAATAAACGCATTACAAACTAATATTACCAAATTTTAAAGAACCGATACTAAAATCAGCAGATCGTCAAAATCCACAATTATCATCTGTAGTTAATTTTGTAGCTGTTAGACAAAGCAATTGAGTTATAAACATCCACTGTCCTTAATTTGTTATTAAAAGTGCTTACATTTTATCTTTACTGTACCATTTGGCATTTACATTAATGTATGCCTATGTGTTTGAATGTCAACCGACAAGGTTTTAATCCCACATTAGTAATGGTGATATATTTATACGAATGCGACTGTGTGATATCATTTGTATACACATTAGCTTGCGTATAATGGCCGGAATGTTGTGGTATATTACTCTCGCACTTTCCCGTGCCCATGGCGGTAAATACGTTTATCAACTATATCGTCATGATGCCTTTGCATTTGTACGAACGATAGATTAGTTTGAGAAAGAGGATTGGAAGCATTGGCGCTGTTATGACTAACATATATCTGGGCATATGCCTAAGTCAGTTGGTAGCCCTGTTGCGCGGAAAAAAACTCAAATGGTCTACTGCAAGTAAGTGTTGCGTACAAATTTCCTCTGCGTTCCCTGATCCGGTTCCTTTAGATTTTCAAACCTAGTTATTCTATATTTCCATAGGTGTTGGTTTCGAAATGCTTCGAAAGCAGGGTAATGGCAAAGAAAATGTTCCAATGGTTGGCAACAACGCTGTCCAGACAGTACAAGCGTTGAACCTTTTTTACTACAGGTGCATAAGTTGAGACGCTTTTGTAGAACTTGCATTTCATCTTAGGGGTGAAGCCTATCCGATACATCGCTTGAAGTGCTTTTCAAAACAAGTAAGCTGTGCGCTTTCTAATTTTTCGCCCACCGATTGGGACGTATAGACGTATAGACCGGTTTCGAACAGTATTTTGTAAAGCTTTTTGATGGCTAAGTACTCGGTAATGTTGCTATCACTAAGCGAGGTGTGTAAGGGGGTCATAGCAGGGATCGAACCCATGTTCTCATACACAAGAGCCGCCCGTACTGGCTATTGCACCACCTATGGTCACAAGCCTGACCGGTAGCTCTCCAAAAATTAAATCAATATTTGTGAGCCGTTTGCACTGTGCGCTCTATGAAGCCTCTCCAATGTAGTTACCGATTCAGGATTACTCCCAAGTAAACAACAGGGATAATTTATAGTCTTTTAAAGACATCAACAATCCACTTCAGGGGCTATGTTTGTATTCATCATAAATAAATATATTTTTGTTTATACGGGTCAGTCGTGTAGGCTGCCGACACCCTGTCATGCGATCTCTTCAACATATTCATTGAATTCATCGTGAGAAAAGCTCCAGTGAACACGAATAAGACTCTCAGCAGAAAATATCATCAAGATCATTTAGAAAATATCATTTAGACATCATTGGGCAAAATCTGCGAGAATCAGCCAAAGTGGGTTTGCAGTAAAAAAGGACAAGACAAATTTAATAGTTTCGACAGTTGCAATAACGTCAACCTAGTAATCAATCGGAGAATTGTGCTTTCGAACAGGTGTTGTTGCGGGCTCAGCAACCACCTAAGAGATAAAACCCTCTCTCGGGGAATTAAGACCCAACCATTTTAGACTCTCAAGTAACCCGCCTTGCTTTATGGTGCAGAATCCTATTCCACGTTGCATACTGATGAAACATAACTAGGAGGTTTCCAAATAAATATTCTTCGGTAAATATATAGTCCTTTAAAAGAAAAGGGCGAGTATCGACGACGGATGAACCACGAGCAGTATAATGTCTATCTTGGCATCGACGTAGTTCTGAGAACTAAAATATGGATACTACTCTGGCTGGGCCATGTCAGTATAATGGATCAGAATGAACCAGTGAGAAAGTTATACGAAAATGTACTCGAAAGTCATCAAAAAACAAGACGACCAAGACTTCGGTGGAAAGACCAGGTGGAATATTGCTTGCGAGAGCTTGTTGTTACCAATTTGAGGAGGAAAGTTGATAATCGAGCCGGTCGGAGAAACACGTCATCCTCCGTAAATAAGAAAGTGTTTCACGCTATATTCTGCTCCTGAAGAATATGTTGATTGGCCCACAGCTAGTCTACCTGTTTTTTAAAAATATGGCTGATTTAGTTTACTTTTCCACAGACGAAGCCATTCATTAGAGTTCAGTTTGCTAATGGATAAAATCTCGTTGACATCTATAATAATATACGTGGTCTACGTTTTGACATTTCAGCATTGCGCAGTAGTGGAGGGAGTAGTTGGAGGGAGATCAGTGGACACGGCATAACGTGCACTAATGTCCGCTCAACTACTCCAGTAGCAGGGGTGGCATCTGTAATTTTACTACCCAGATTTAACAATGCTGTCCATGGATGTTGGGTAAATCTATTGAATTCGCAAAACTTACCTCCATCGGCTTCGGAATAAATATTACTAGCACCTCCTGCCAGTTTGTAGGAACAGACGCATACGTTATTCATGCTGTGCCTACTGTTGTTCCACCGGAATCCCTGTCTCTCCGGCTGAGAAGTGAATTGAAATTTTAAGTTTCAGCCGTTGCTCGATTGATTACAACTTGTTGCCTTCTGCTTCTACCGTAGATTCGGGCAATGGGGTTTCGATTGCAACGTTTCAATCATAGAAATTTTCCGCAAGTTGCGTTTCGCTGTCCGCAGCAGCCGGTTTGACTCACCAAGATTCGCATGATGGTCTTCCGGGAAAATTTTGTACCTTCCGACGTTTTCTTTTTACATTATATTATTTTATTTATTATTTTTTTTTATTTACATTATTTTATTAAAGATGTAACGGGCCCTTTCATACTAATTTTGTATTTCCCCTGTCATCGAAAGCTTTCTATATGTGAGTTTAACTATAGGTGTGGGCATCACTTCTCCAAGGTATTCACCACAGTTTCCGTCATCTTGTCTACTTCCGTAACTATTTCATATAACCATTGAAATTTACAAATGGGAGATTCCTACTGGGTTCTGAGTCTAGTTTGGGTCTTGGTCTTGTTCTCAAAATTAATAGATCCCGGCGGTTAACATGATAATTTACATATGATTCGGCCGGTGGGTGCAAAACTAGAAAGTTGTGAGAATCTCTCCCCAATTCCTTCATGGCATGTAGTAGGAAACCATGTTTTTTAAATAGTGCCTATGGTTTTAGTCCCATTCCGGACGGATTTTTGGGAAGACTTTCATAGCTAACTATTTACATTTTCAATATTCGTGCAGATTTCTCCTTCGGTTAATGTATCCTTGCTTGTTTTCTTGAAAGTTTCGTCGTTTATAATCCCTCCACAATGAGGGTCAACTTATCGACCATGCAATGGCCCACTGTAGTTTGGCAAATACCAAGCTACCACACTGGGTTGGTCGGGTATCAGACAGGCTCACGGTCAAACATAGTCTGGGATAGCCTAAAATTTGGTAGTTCAGACTCGATGCTCTGGAGGCAGGAGCTGATGTATAGCCTACACTTCCTAACATCATAAGGGAACATCAAAAATTACAATCACCAAATGCTAGGAACGAATACGATGCGGCAACCGATCACCATTTGGTCGACGACGTCGATTGTCACCCTCCTAACCAATACCAGGTCAGGACAGCTATTTCCCGGCTTAAGAACAACAAAGCCGCAGGAATCGAGATACTACCGGCGGGGCAGTTTAAGGCTGGCGGCGATGAATTGATAGGGTGCATACTTCAACTCATTAGTCAAATTTGATGAGATGATTGCATGCCCAGCGGTGGCAGTCTCAGTTTACTCTGTACCATATTTCTCTGTGCCAACTATGGTAAAATAAGCCTTTTATCCATAGCATATAAAGTTTTGTCAAGTATAATGTGCGAAAGAGTAAACCCAATTATCGTTTGGCAGATTGGACCATACCAGGGTGGCTTTAGGACTGGACAGCTGACCAGATTTTCACGCTATGCCAAATCCCGGAGTCAACCCACGAAAGACAAATCGACACCCCATCATCTAGTTTCCGATTATAATTCGGCTTTCGATAGCCCGATGCGAGAGAAACTGTACGAAGCAATGCCTGAGCTTGGTATTCCTGCAAAATTATACGCCTTTGCAGGCTGACCTTGACGAACAGTAAATTCGCGGTGAAAGTTGGTAAGGATCTTATCGAACCTTTCGAATTTAAGCAAGGCCTGACGCGAGGCGGCCCCCTATCGTGCGATCTCTTTAACATCTTAATATAGATTGTTATGAGAATAGGTGCAGTCGACATGAATAAAACCATCAGCAGCAAAAGACACATGCTGCTCGCGTATCACTGGGCCTTCAATTAGAGAAATTATTGCGGTGTTTTTGAGAAGTGAGAAGGAGTGGGCCAAAGTGGGTCTGACGGAATATGGTGAAGGGACAGAATTAATGGTTTCAACGAGCAGGGCCTCCAAGCGATTTCGAGATGGTGGACGAATTTATGTACCTGGGATCTGCCGAGGACGACAACATCAGCCTCGAGGTCAATCGGGGAATTGTGCTTGCGAATTGATGTTATTTTGGGCTGAACAGACACTTTGGGGATGAAATTCTCTCTCGAGTTGTAATGATCCGGGTATGCCGAACTCTCATGCAACCTGTTTTGCTTTATGGCGCAGAATACTGGGTCTTATAGCTAGCAGACGGAACATATGTAGGTATTTTTGAGGGAAAAATGCTCCGGGAAATTTATGGCCCGCATAAGGGCGAGTATTGGCGACGCATCAACCACGAGCTGTGTGAGCTATATCCCGACATTGATACTGTTAAGCGGATCAGGATGTCGCGATTACGCTGGCTAGCACATGCCAGTGGAATGGATGAATACGATGACAACGGGAAAGAAAAAATTTATGGTGTCAACGACTTCGACTTATTCCGCACTTGAACGTTGGCAACCGATTTAATTTTGAAGTGGTAGATGAATTATCTACCTTGGATCCGCCGTTGAGAAGGAAGATACGTCAGCTTGGAGATTAATAGGAGAATTGTGCTTTCAAATATATGATAGTTTAGGCTCAGCGATCAGTTTAAAAACAAAGCCATCTCTCAACGGACAAAGGTGCAGCTATACCAGACCCTCATTTTACCAGTCCAGCCATATGGCTCCGAAATTTGGGTCATATTGCAAGCGGATCAAAAACACCTGGTAGTATTCGAGAGGAAAATTCTCCGTAAAATATATGGTCCTGTTTAGGAAAATGGCGAGTGCCGGCATCGTTGGAATAAAGAGCTATATGATTTATACTCTGACGTGGAAATCTCTAGGCGAATCAAATTAGGCCAATTGCGGTGGCTAGGCCATGTTATCGAATGGATGAAGATCAGCCAGCGTGAAAGGTTTTCGATACCGTAGCCGATGAAAGCAGGAAGAGAGGACGACCCAGACTCCGATGGAAATTATAGGCCGAAGAATCCCTCCGTATCCTTGGTGTTACCAACAGGCGTGAAAAGGCGAAGGATAGAACCAGCTGGAGAAATATGTGAAAATTAATTTAATTTGTTAATTTGTTTCTTTGTTTAATGTGTGTAAAACATCTGGCCTCATGAGGTTGTATAATAGTCAATAAAAGTAAAGTAAAAATAATATGGATGAAATGAATATGTCATTTCTACAGAAGTCCTTTAAATTTGTGTTTGCTGGTGGGTATACGATTATTTACTAACAATATCCTTAGTATACTAATTTTTACGAACATATGTGTGTGTGTCTTTCTATATGTATTAACATGATTTTCGGTTCACATTCCCTCACGCATTCGTCCTTACGATTTACGCGAAATTTACATGCGGATTCTTATTAAATTCGAGTGCACAATGAGGAACTTTATAAATTGTACCTATCATCGCCTTATCGGTATTCCTATGAAGCGCTTAATGCATAACAATATGGTAGGAGAGTAGCGACGGGAGAAATGGATTCCTGATAGAAGTACAATCCCAAAGAGTGCAGTATCATACAAAAATCTGCCTAATGTTATATGGAATATCACTTGGGTGCTACAAGTAGTTCGTGGTGATGTCGGGAATGTGTAGATGGTTGATGGATGTTGTTTTGTAACATTGTACAACAATGTTGTACTGGCCCAAATGGTGGTGGTTGGGTTAGCACGTGTAAAGTTCCATGATCTAGTTACTTTGTTTGGAGAAAATTCACCACGATTTATAGTGTGCAATTAATTTGTTCAAATTCCCGCGAAAAACTTGATATTAATGGTTGTCTAGCACCACCCAGATACAACTATACAATACAATGCAAACTTCCAACCAGATAACCCATACACATAGTACGATATGTATGTACAATACCATAAACATATGTAGGTATCCTTTCGCTCAAATTAACACTTGCTCATTCCGGGTGAGTAGGATATGCTCCAGATACACCGAAAGAAAATTTAAAGGATTTATTCCTTGTATTTGACTGTATTTCTTTACTGTTTTTTTTCGAGAATATACAAAGAAATCGATGAAAGACAACCGAGAAAATAAACAGACTCTGCACTATCTGCATATAAGTTAACGCCACATATGTACATCCAAATATTCAACTATCGTACATTTCCAAATATCCACCAAATATTCACAGCCGCTGACAATAAAGACTACTGCTAGTGCAATACCTCAATACTGATAGGCGAGTTATGCCAACACGAGCCGGCATCAGATATCAACAAAGGTGCAAATCTTTGTAGTTGACTGTTTCCTTGAATTTTGAACAGTTTGCTACTTATGGACCTGAACAGGGGGAAAAGGTAAAAAAATCGAATTTTTTAAAGTTTTTTGCGATTTTGACCTTGAAGATGAAGTTTTTGATTTTATATGTTCACAACCTTTATGACAAGAGCTACAACTTTTCTTCAGAGACTAAATCAAAATTCCGAACGGTTTGCAAGATATGAGCCTGAGAAATTGATCACTTTTTGCAAAAATGACACCGAGGCCCCAAATCCTTGGGGACCCAAAAAAAAGTGCATGACATTGGGCAAAACTCGGAGACACGGGTATTTTTTTTGTCTTTTATCACGTAGTGGTGTCCGTATATGGTTATATTTATTTGTGTTGCACTGTACAATGTGAGTTAAGCGGCTATAGATGGATAACTTCAAGATCTATGCGTGTAAACAATCCGCAAAAGTTGGGTAGTGACAATGCTAGAGAGCAACGCCTCTATAGGCAACAGTGGGTCATCAAAGCGAGTGAATAGGGAACTCTTTAGGGTGGAGTCATCTCCCCGCTACTTTGGTTACTCGTGATCAGCAAACTACTACTAAAATAGGACAATATAAAGATGAAAGCCGTGGCGTATGCGAATGACATGGTTATAGTGGAGTCTGATTTGTTCCCATCCGTGTTGAGCGAAATCATGAATGGGGCCTAGAAATCACTTAACGACTGGGCCACTGGGAGTGGTCTTGAAGTGAATCCATAGAAAACTGAGGTCATTCCTTTTACCAGGTAGACCAAGATACCAATGTTTAATACACCTCGGCTAAGTGGAATAGAGATTCCACTATCAGCTCACGCCAAGTACTTGGGCGTGATTATAGACCCTAAACTATCCTAGAAGCGTAACATACAGCACTCCGCACTTCTGAAAACCGTTGCGTACAACGCTTGTCGAACAATTTTGGGAAGCCGATGATGTCTCCGATGGAAAATGGTGCTACTAGTATAATCAGACCTATTTTCTCCTACGTAGCACTGGTATGGTGGCTTGTCGCTTGAAAGACATCCACCAACAACGGCAACGTCCGTACAACGCTTGTGGAAAAATGTTCGGAAGCCGATGGGGTCTCCGGCGGAAGATAGTGCTATGCATATACACTAGTATAGTCAGACCTTTACTCTCCTAGGGAGCACTGGTATGGTGGCTTGTCGCGGGATACAACAGTTTCATGGTGGACGAAACTGTTGTATAGAGTACAGAGATCAGCGTGCATCGACATAAAACAGGGGCAATGAGGACGTGTCCAGCTGAAGCTCTTAATGCAATGCTTTATATTATACCAATTGACCTTCACATAACAGTTGGTGCGACCTGGGGTGCAACCCGACTAAATGCTCTTGGAATCTGGAAGAGCAGCGCATATGGACATTCGAGAACACTACAAACAATCCCAAGAGAACTTAATATAACCATCGATTACTGCACCCTCTCATTGATGTTCGATAAACTATTCAATGGCAGGTTTCCCAGAAGAATAGAGTGGGATAAAGGTGAAACACTGACAGGTTTTGACACCAAAGGATTTACGGGCTGATACAAAATGGAATGTGTAACTGACTCAGGTGCCGTCGTCGAAGAGGCAGGCCTCAATTTATCATTCAAACTCTCAGACAAGTGCAGCATTTTCCAAGCAGAGGTACTGGCCATCAAGGCAGCCTGCGACGAATTTATACTACAGCGGAGAACAGAGCGCATTGGAATATTTGTATATAGCCAAGCGGCTTTCCTGTCCCTTAAATCTAACAACCTTGCATCTAAATTCTGTAGTGAATGTAGGGAAAAACTTGTTGAGTTAGGGCAGCTGGCCAAAGTGGTTCTTTATTCGATACCAGGTCATAAGGGTATCCTAGGTAACGAAAGGGCAGATGAATTAGACAGGGCAGGATTCTCGTCCACCGAACTCCATATGGTGTCAGTCAAAAAAGGTGTTTTTCTGCATTAGCATGAACCAGCAAAGGCCAGATGCGACAGAACGGAAACGTGCCGCATATGCAGAAACACATGCCCATAATATAACATTAACCAGACTATACACCCTAATTTCCTTGAACCAGCAAAGACCAGATGAAATAGGACCGAATCGTGCCGCATATCCAGAAACACATGTCCAGAATATAACATTCACCGGACTACACTCCCTGATTAGCCATAATCGGGGGAACATATCACGGTTAATTGCCGTGGTGACCGGGCACTGGCCAATCGGAAATCAAGCAAGACTATTAAACTCTAATATTGCTGTTGTTTTGCTGTAATCTAAGGATGGTAGTTTCCGATGGTAGTATGATTTTAGCTGTCGGCAAAACCTTTAACGATTTATGGCCTTCTAAATCCAGAAATTTGAGTGGTTCTAATCATCTGGTCGAGAATGTATGTATATATATTAGGGCGGGTTAATTTTTTTTGATGAAGTGTGTAGCAAAAACGTAATCTATAGGTGGTTTTGAGAAATTTTGCTCAAGAGACGATCATAGCTCAAAGTCGGATTTGGAGATATAGATATTTTTCCATATATACATAGAATAATTTAATTAAATTCGTCATAAAATCGGATAGAATTATAGTAGATTTCTCAATGTGGGCTTGTTTGAAAGGTATTTTTATCACCTTTCAGAATCTTTGATACCAATATTTTTAGTAGAGATACTAGCAATTTTTTGTCGAAAAATAGCCTAAATTGAACTTATTCTACAGGTATCAATACAGATTCTGAAAGGTGATAAAAATACCTTTTGGGGTGCTCCAAATCCGAACTAGAGCTATGGTCTCTTGAGCAAAATTTCTCAGAATCACCTATAGATTACGTTTTTGCTGTACGCTTCATCAAAAATATCGTTTCATACAATTTGACCCGCCCTAATATATATATATGGGGAATCTTAAAGATTCGCATGTGATTCACATTTCGTGTTCAACACTGATAGAACAAATGAAAAGACAAAAACACTTACTGCTAATAAACACCTTCATATCGAAATTAGAGCTTACACCTTGACTATAGTCAAGTGAATACACGTGGACATTGCAAAAGACAAAACGTTTTGACAAATTGAATGAAAACATTTCTTAGCCGTCTCTTTCTAACAAAACTAATTCAGTAAGAGGATTCTGTAACACAAGTAATTAATGTCACTTTGACAATCATCATCAATTACCAAATTGATTCCTTCATCTTTGAAGGACAAAGGAAAAACAAGCGAAAGAGTGTAACACGTAAAAATAGAAAGCCGCTAGTCCTACCCCGAACTAATTATGTGATTGGATGTGATGACAATATCAAATTCAAACTAAAGCTGTATCCAATTTGATGGATGACTCTTGATTGTCGTTGTCACTGTAAAATAACATTATGCGTGTTTTGGTTACACCGATTGCTTTTATAATCGCTTGTATTGTATGAGGCATTTAGCGGAGACTTAGCGACACGAATCATTTTCGCTAAGTTTGTAATTTTTCTTTTTTGGCATCTTTGACCATATTCAACCCTTTACCATATTTACGAATAATATGACTTTTCGTTAAATAACCGTTTTCGTTGCAACTTATCAAGCGATAATCGCTTGCTTGTAACCAAAACACAACTATTATTACCTTAAGTTTATTGAGTGTAAAAGATTTATTAAACAAACTACATAGTAATTACATGCATTTCGTAGCTTTAAAAGACAGGCAACAGATATGTGACATTAAATTTGATATTAACAACATTTAACAAAATCAAGCCTATGTCAAACAAGAAGTCAAAGAGTACAAACATCCTGATATGAGGCGGATCAATAAGTTCGTGACTAGCACAGTTTTTTCCAAAAAATAAATTATTTGTTCAACATAATCTGCTTTAGCTCAATACACTTAGTCCAACGTTTCTCCAATTTTTGTATCCCTTCCAAAAAATAGGATTTTTCGAGGTCCATAAAATAGGCATTTGTTTGATCAATAATTTCACCGTTGGAGCTAAATCTCTTTCCACTTCGCCATTTCTTCAGGTTTGGAAATAGGGAATAGTCACTGGGGGCTAAATTCGAAGAATATGGCGTACCAATTCGTAGCCCAATTTATGGAATTTTGGCATTGAAACTACAGACGTGTGCACACATGCATTTCCTTGATGAAAAATAACTTTTTGGGGCCGTATGGGGTCGGTTTTTGTAATCTTCGTTAAATCGGTCCAACAAGTTTGCATAATATTCGCCGTTTATTGTTTTTCCCTTTTGAAGGTAATCGGTGTGAATTAGTTTGCTTACTTATCCGGCCTCGGACAACCCTGGGGGGTCAGGGACCTTACAAAAACGAAGATAACATATTTCGCCAACCAGTTCGATCTTTTGCTTTATTTCTTCAGTTGGAAATACCAAGTGTACGCAGGGATTCGTCAACCTGATCCCTCCAGCGGAGTCTTGGTCTTCCTATTTTTCGTCTTCCTTCGAGTTCAATTTCGAAAACCCTTCGCGCTGGTCCATCTTCATCCATTCTACTGACATGGCCTGGCCAGCGCAATCGCGTTATCTTGATCCGCTTAACTATGTCAATGTCAGGATTAAGTTCATACAGCTCATGATTCATGCGTCGCCGATACTCGCCGTTGTGCACTATATGGCCATAAATTTTGCGGAATATTTTTCTCTCGAAGACTCCTACAGATGTTTCGTCTGCTTGCGATAGGACCCAGGATTCTGCGCCATAAAGCAAGACAGGTTGAATGAGAGTCTGGTACAGCTGGACTTTTGTTACTCGAGAGAGGGCTTTATCTCTAAAGTGCTTGCGTAGCCCAAAATAACATCTATTCGCAAGCACAATTATCCGCTTGATCTCAAGGCTGACGTTGTTGTTTTTGTTCACGGCAGATCCGAGGTATATAAATTCGTCCACTACCTCGAAGTTATAACGGTTATCAACGTTCACGCTTTGGTCTAGTCGCGTGGAGGCCCTGTTCGTTGAAACCATTAATCGATGCGAATTATCCCGCGTAAATCTTTACAAACTGCTGCCATCACCTTATTGGCCGACAAACTTACCTCGGCCTTCTTCAGATCTGTTTAGGATTCTTCGAATCTGTTTAGGAAGGATTGTTTAGACTGCTGCTTGGTCTCCGGATTGTTGTAATGGATCCATGTTTCATCCCCAGTTACAAATCGCCGCAAAAACTCCTTCGAATTGCGGTTAAACAGCTCCAAAAAATCCTTGGAAGTTGTCACACGGTTATGTTTATGGTGAATTGAGAGCAAATGCGACATCCATCACCTTATTTGTCGACAAACTTACCTTGGCCTTCCTCGGAGCCGGTTCAGGCGGAGAAACCCATTGCCTAGACTGCTGCTTGGTCTCCGGAGTGTAGTAATGGATCCATGTTTCATCCAAAGTTACAAAACGCCGCAAAAACTCCTCCGAAATGCGGTTAAACAACTCCAAACAATCCTTTGACGTAGTCACGCGATTACGTTTATGATCAGTGGAGAGCAAACGCGGCACCCATATTGCAGACAGCTTTCTTAAACCCAACTGATCATATAAAACCGAAACCACACTGCCACATGA
Source organism: Phaonia tiefii (assembly GCA_963931995.1). Lineage (NCBI taxonomy): Eukaryota > Metazoa > Arthropoda > Insecta > Diptera > Muscidae > Phaonia > Phaonia tiefii. The sequence goes on along the minus strand of OZ008367.1, from coordinate 317,456,296 downwards.
AATGCATATGGCAGCAAAAATCTCACGCACTTTTACTCTTCGATGTATTCGATATTGATGTATTGATGTATTGACCGCAATGGGCCCTCCGCAACGTTCAGCGTCATTTGTACGTGTGCGACCACAACGAAAGTCAGTTAACCACTGTTTTACCATTGGAATCGATGGTGCAGAGTCCCCATAGTATTTATCAAGATTTTCCTTGGATTGTTTGACGGTTTTTTCCCCCAAAAAATAATGTTTAATGAGCAACTGAAATGCAGTTTTTTCCATTTTTAAAAAAATGCACGAGGAACAGCTGTTAAAGGCAAAGTGAATGACGAAACTTGCTCAAAATTTGACAGTAGTCTTCTAACAGGTGATGCTTGAGGGGCGCGGTGTTACGAGGGAAGTTCGAAAAGTCACGGACTTACTGATCCGCCCGCATTTAAATAACCGGAATTTCAGACAAACGGTGGCCGAAAAGTCACGCAATATTTGAATCTGTTGCAGAATTTCCTCTGACAATGTCTCTCAAATAATTCGTCCAGGTACTCCATTTTTGTTTCACGCATATAGTGTTTCTTTTGTTTGTCAAAGCTATCACAATATCAGAATATCAGTCCCAAACGATTACCAAACAATTTTTCTCGTACGTGGGGTAGGCAAGTACGGTAGTTTCCTACGGTGGGAATCTATGTTATTTTCGCATATTAGTTACACACGGAAGGTAAATGTGGTACGGCTAAGCTTAGGCTAACATGGGCTCAGCGGGAGGTGGATATCAGGAGGGCCTGCAGTTATGTAGGAAAGCTGCGAAGCAGTCCCCGACCAAGATCACAAATATATGGGCATAATTGGAGGGGGACCTGATGTCAAGTTCAGCGTTGCCAGTACTTTTGAGAGGATAGGAGGTACATTTGTAACCTCTCAACAGGAAGTTTAACAATCATCGTCAAGCTCTTAGGATTATCAAAAGATTTGGTGTTCCACAAGGATACACTCACTGCTAGATAGAGAAATTGTCTGAAATGAGCTCATAATGTTATTGTTAATCAAGAAATTGCAGCGGCTTTTACATCCGAACAAGCTTCGCCCTCTAGAAAAGCAGAGTTGAGATTGTAACGAAGTTGGGAATAGGTTCCTCGGTTTCAGACTTGTTAAAAGCGTACGGAATTTGTCGAAGAACGGTCTATGATTTAGTAAAGAAGAAAAAAAATACGCAAACCTACCAAATAGGGTCAGAACTGGTCGAGAATACGTGACAAGCAAAATAGAAAAATAAAATCCAGTCGCAAGTCCCCTTAAAGTTGCTGGAGAGGCCAAAAACATCATTGCAAAACATATAAGTGAATCCACAATTCCGAGAAGATTAACGACGTATGATATAAAGACCTCTGTCGTGAGAAAAGTAGTAGATAAAGAAAAAACGCGAAATACGTTTAGAGTTTGCCACGGGGTTTATCCATAAGCCAGTGGAGTTCTGGCACAATGTATTACGTATCAATTTGAAGTGTCATTTGGAAAAACTTATGTGCACCTTTGCAAAGGATCGAAGCATAAAGCAGTACAACCTCTTAATTGTTTCGGCGGGGGTTAAGTAATGTTTTGTGGATGTCTCCCATATAATGGATTTGGAGATCTAGTACCGAGTTTTTTTGGAATGGCCATGCTATTCCTTCGGCTCAGAGATAATTTCCTGATGAGAATTGGATTTTGCAGTGTGATAATGTTCCATTAATGTACCATGCCATAAAGCATGGTTACTGACAACCTTTTAAATCGAGTTCGACAAGATGGTCTTCCACGGCCACCCCAGAGTCTTGGTGTAAACATAATAGAGGATGTATGGGCATTTATAAAAAGGCAGAGATTTATCAAAATGGACCAAAAACGAGAGAAATTGTTGATGAAATAATAAATATCTGGAACAGCTTCGAAAATTAAGTTTGTACGCCATCTGAATGCATATATTGCAGCTGGACTACTAGCTGTCATTGATCCTGAGGGAAACGTATCCGGCTATTAATTATTTTTGTTTTTTTTTTGCTGTTTTGTAATGTTCTTTCTGTTATGTAAATACTTTTGAATGTAAATAAATTTGTGTAAATAATTTTTTGAGATGAGGTCCAAACTTCCTTTTTGTTTTTAATCAGCAACTATCAAGTTTATTGGTAACAAATTTGAACTAGCATAATCTATACATTTTGGGGATTTCTTGTTGCAAACTTATTCAGAAAGCAGCAAAATTTTTGTTTTATTCCTATTCATACTAAATTTTCTAATTTCTGTAAACATACACTCCGGTTCATTTATTTAAAGGCAATAAAAATATTCCATATTCAGCAGCCTGTATCTTTTGCAATTTGTAAGCGATTGCAGAATTTTAAAATGGAAATTGAAGCTAGACATCTTGAGATATAAAAAAAATCATGACAATAGTGGTTTCTTAACTAAAGAACTTTTTTTTGGGCAATTTCTAAAAAAGTGATATTTTTTTGATTCACTTGAATAAAGGCACTTTAACTAAGTTTAATGGAAACCAGTTTTTCTTGTTTTTTTGTAAAATATATTTTACGTTCTTTAAGATCTATTAGTAATGGGTACGATCCCTTTTGTTTTTAATAACTTCAGCTATTCGGGTTTCATTGAGAGATAAAGAGAATTTATGTAATCCAACGAAATTGGATTCCAAGCATCCTTAATAGTCTGAATTAGTGACTGCTTGTCATCAAATTGTGTACTTCCTTCATGGACCTTACGAGATAACCAACCCCAGACATTTTCGTTATTGTTGAGATTTGGTGAATAAGGTGGCCAGTCAAGTATATTAACATTTTAGCTTGCAATGAAGTCCTTTACTACTCTGGCGTTGTGTATAGGGGCATTAACCTGTTGCAATATCCATGGCATGGGACCAAATAGTTCACTGAACTTCGCAAAAGCCGATTACAATAACGTTTTATAGCTTGCACCAGTCATTTTTGCACTTTGAAATTCAAGATCGATGGTGCCATAACGCCACCCTCTCGGCTGTGATGTCGGCTCAAAAAACGCTTTTCTTTTCGCAGATCATGGAAATGAGACTTTTCTTTTCTGATACGTATATAAAGACAATGAAACCCTTCCTCTCAAATTTTTTCCATTCCATGATGTAACTGTCGACAATAGTTTGGCTCCAACCAATTTTTTTTAGATATTGCGCGGATAGAATGTCCTTCTGAAAGGTAAACATCGCTTTTAGTTTTTTCCGATAGATTTAAAATTTTTTGTTTTGCCATTTTGACTCGTAAAAGGATTAAGATGTTATAAATTGTAATAAAGAAACGCTCCCTACAAAATATTATCGCTTTCTGTAAAAATAGTAGAAAAATAATAAAGTGCCTTTATTCAAGTGAACCAAAAAAAAATAGCACACTTTGTGACTTTTTTTTTAAATTGCTCAAAAAAAGTTTTTTAGTTAAAAAACCACTATTGTCATGATTATTTATATCTCAAGATGTCTAGCTTCCATTTCCATTTTAAAATTCTGCAATCGGTTACAGAAGATACAGGCTGCAGAATACGGAATTTTTAGTGCCTTTAAATAAATGAACCGGAGAGTATATATGACCATTTCTGTACAGTGCAGGAATTGATTTTAGGTTCTCCCAAACCCTGAATTATTCACTTTGTTTTTTTTGGAAATTTTTCAACGGTATATACATTTTCACCTTGTGATCTGACTGCTTTTATCAAGGTTTCGAAATGCCGCTGCACATTGTATCAGAATCGATTGGCTTTAACCAAAATGCAATAACTTGTAAACTAGCATACATTTTTGAGTTCTATATGATGCGAAAGAATATTTTCAGACGAAACACTAAAAGCCTGTCAATGAGGAATTCTTTTAAAATATGACACTACAAGTTGTGTAAAACTTCCTAGAAAATGAAGCCTCATAATTATAGAAATTAAGCTCAATTTTCATTTAGTGCCCCTCATATCCTTACATTTTCAAAAAATGTCAACTAATTCCTCAAAGTGTACAATAGGGTATGCCGTACCCAATATCTGTATCCTTTGATCAATTCACGTTTAAAATGTATACAGGTAGATACGGTAATCGTATAGATATGTATATATGTGCATGGGTGTATTTATGTAGTATGCTGCAGATAGAAAGACGATACCTTCACATATTGAAAAATGCATGATTTCGTTTTACTCTGTAACAGGAAACACTGCCACTACGAAAGGAATAACCAATTTCAATTGCACAATTGAATTTAATTACTTCTATTGTGTGTTTCGGAATTGGATTGTATGAGCATGAGTCTTTTTCAAATGTTTTGAATCGTGCTCAATTTGAATATTTGTTTGACACACGAGGTTCTTTGTATCTCAGATGAAAAATGCAAAAAAGTAGTTAAACCGCCAAGCGTATTAAAAGTTAAATGCTTGGAGTATAGTCTAACAGGGGTGGGAGTCAGTTAGCCAGTAGGCAAGTAGGTAAATAGGCAAGTAGCTAAAAAGACTCACTCATCTTAACCCTTCTGCACAAATTGGGTCAAAATGACCCAGTTTTGAAGACTAAACGGCTAAAATCATGCCTTAGGATGGCTTCACGTTTATAAAATTTTTTTATATCCTCAGTCAGGGCCTTCTGATGGATTTTACGAAAAAGAAAATTGTTTTCGGGACAAGCCAATTTTTTTTTTCATTACATTTTAAGTACTTTATCTACGCGTATACAGTTTGTGGGTCATTTTGACCACCAATTCCCGCGAATCCGTCTGCGAAAAGATTTATGGCAAAGATCCAGGAAGCTTTAGTATCCGACACTCCCAGTTCATCGAAGATCATTCAATTTCAAGATTTTTCCTCATGCTTTTTGGGTGATTGGGAAAAAGACAAAGATGTTTTTGTTTGTCCACATACCAAAAACTCAAGCCAGCATTCAATCCGTTCCAATAAAGGAAGGGTTTCATTGTCATGCAAAAATTGTTTATGCAAACAACATTATGGGTAAAAGTATAAACAGCCACAAATAATCTTCTTTTCTGAAAATAAATTTTGGATTTGTATATTTTATGGTCAAATAATAAAAAGAAAATTTAGTTTACCATCATACGGATATGTTTTTGATATTGGGTCAAATTGACCACACAAATTGTTTATGAGGGGTATAATCTGAATTTGTGCAGAAGGGTTAAATTTCAATCATTATGGAAACGTCAAAGAATTCAGTGGGAAATCATCCTTTAGACAACGGTTTATGATTGGTACCTGGAATGTGAGAACTCTCGCCGAAAAATCGTAACTCGAACAGGTTAGCCGAGTTATGGAATACTACAATGTGGATACCCTAGGCCTAAGCGAATTACGTCGGCTACAGAGTGCCAAATTTCAAATACCATCTTGTCACTGCTTGATATACTCTGGTAATGATACGCAACGTATAAACGGAGCCGGTCTTCTCTTTTCACCTAGGGCTACACCTGATCGCAGCGCCATTGTGAGTTATAATTCGAAACTCCGCAGGATTTCTGTGGTACGTACATATGAACCTACTGATTCTGTTGAGGATAGTGGTGACAACTAGATCTATAGCCAAATGGAGTTTGCTGAAAGCTCTTTCTTAGTAGTTGATATTGAAATAACTCTGGGGGATTTCAATGTCTGATTCGATAATGGTGATCAAACGTCTTACGAAACTTTATAAACCATTTAATAAAACCTTTTGCCTGAGAAACACTACGCACTAGTAATTAGTTCATTTTTTGTTGGTTCATCTTGATGAAGTCATAGTCAAAGTATTTTTTTCTGAAAACTATTTAAGTTTGAAAGTACTAATAGAATAAATGTACACACAGAGAAGAGATTCGTTGTCACAACTATATTTACACCCAAATAAAAATTGGCGGTTCCTTGGACTATCACATTATTCAGTTGTGATTACCAATAATTTGTGTTCAGTATCACCAAATATTGTGCACATCAATTGATTTGTAATTCAGTTTTAGTTGCAAGAACTAAAATATTTAGTTGAAGCCACAGCAACAAGAAATAAATGTGATCTGTCAGTCGAGTTTCAGTTCTACCAATCAAATTGTCCTGTAGTGGTGAATACTCGTATTCTGTTAGTTGGATGAACGAAAAATTTTAAAACTAATTCGCTTGTACCAAATAATATATTGGTATGCTCAACTAATTATGTACTTGAATTTGATGGCTGTCACAACCATCTGGTGATCCTTTAACCCCTTATGAATTTTATAGAAAAAAAGGAAAACCATAATTTTTTTAAAAATTGTGTATTTTATATTTAAATATAAACAAAATTATTATTATTTATAACAAGGCTTCGTATTTCGTGCCCATTTTTTATCGAAAATATGAAAAAATTTTATATATCTCGAAAACGGGGCGTCCAATCGAGAAACATATAGGCAGTCTTTCTAAATTTTTCTATATTTTCGAACAAAAATGGGGATGGGTTACCCTGGGTATCATATGTATGTTTAAGTTAATTTGTGTCATCCAAAATATTAGTTCCTCCAGCCAAGTGTTCACAATTGTTTGCATGTGTTTGTGCAGGCATCAATAGTGGCGTCAGATTCAACGATTGTGTTTAAGTCTCACTTCACCTTCATTTATGATAATATGTATTCTTCGCTGGCTGATATCTATACACTTTATTGGTTATTCACAACTTTTATTATCACTTTGTGTTTAAAATATTAGTTTTTCTGTAAAGTCCTCGTGTAACATTCACCTATAGGTAGTTTCTCTTTTACAGCAAAGCCTCTTATGAAGAATCGAATACATAACTTTGTAACAAGTGTTTCTATGACAGAAACGAAATTATGATTACAGTGACTAATATTTGAACACTAATTCTATTATTGTACTTTCTATTAGTTGTATCTTCCATTTCAGATGAATGAGGTTTTCGAAATACTCAAATTGGTTAATATAACTAAAGTTCGGTAGTAGCAATTTATATTTTTTTCAGACCGATTTTTAATCTATCAATAACATCGACAAATAATTCTGATGTTTGACAATTATGAATTCTAATCAAAATGTAGACTTTATCATGGAACTTCCAATGCCTGAATACATTTCCAGCGAATCTTTCCCTGTGTGTATAATTAAAACCTTGAAATTCCTCTCAACATTGGGGGGAAAAAAATGGCGATGTCATGGACAGAATGATTTTTAACTGCTCTTCTTTTGAGCCAATATTAATAAATCTTATGGAATATAAGACAATAATTATGCACATTGACTTTACCTTTTCAGGCAATAAATTTCAAATTATTTTGAGTTTATAATATTTTTAGTTAAGATGGTATGTATTGACTGCAATTCAAATAGTTTAAATAGTTGTAAGTATAGATTATTATTAATTTTTTTTTTAAATTCAGCAATGTTTTAGAATTGACTTTTAATTTATTATTTTTCAAACTAAATTAATTGTGAAGGAAAAAATTGATTTTTCAGGTTATGCTAATTTCATAACTATATACATGTTTTCTTTTCCTTTTGCCGCCTTCTGTACAAACTCTCACATATATATATTTTTTCCTACTGGGTTTCTAATAAAATACCTAATCAATCAGATATTTATGTTCTCTTTTTTACCGGGTTTCCAATAAAATGCTTAATCAACTAAACATTTATATCCTCTTACCCAACAAATAGTATTATGTTCTGTTCTAGTTTTTACGTATGTTGAAGAACATCTATTTGTGTGTGCCTAACTGTATGTGTAAACCAATTTGTTAAAGTCTGCTCTGCGGTATTCAAATGAAAACATCAACATGTGGAAACGGATGTTGCGGTTGCCGGAAGTTCGCAATTTAATAACAGCACCAACAACAATAACAAAGTAACCTTATAGTTCAGAAATTATGTTATTAGTATGCTTATATAACTAACAATGGCAAAGAATAAACTATCAACTACAAAAACGTGGGATTACTCCCTTTCAACTGATATGTGATACGAGAAAGCCTAAGTACGAGGGTAGTAAAACAAGTGGGATAATTTTAAGAGAACTAAAGATACAATTGTGGCCTTCAGTGGTACTATACTAGCATGCGCGGCTCTTGTGCATGAGAAAGTGGGTTCGACCCACTTAAACTTTCTTTCGACGGGGGTAACCTCGCTTAGTGATGGCGACTCTATTGAGAATTTTGCCATGCAAAAACTTCTCAAATACCCTTCGGAACCGGTGTAACCAGTGAGTGTAAAACTAGAACGTGCACAGTTCACTGGTGTGTGAGAAGCTCTGCCTAATCTCTTCAAGGGGTGTTACGGAGAACCATTTTCAGAGATACAATTTACACTGTTTTATGAACGAAAGTGAGTGAATATTTGACAAACTACCGATTTTAAGTAAAAATTATGAGACAAACTGGCGTCATACAGGGCATGGTCAGGCACAGAGAGGATTTATGAGCAAAGATATGAAAGCACTTGGCAAATTACTTTAATTGGTATCACGTTATCAGAGCTCAACAGTATAGCTTTCGTAGAAGCCATTGTACAAGTATCTTTATACCGTTCCTGTCTGAAAAATAGAGTTGATATATTCAGAAGCTTGGTGAAAGTAAGGTAGGGACTTTAGACATATCCAAAGGGTTCGATAGAGTCTGGCACGGCAGACTGTTCCCAAACCTTCGACCCTTTGGTGTCTGTAATTTCTTCGGTCGTTTTCTTTTGGAGCTTTCTCATAGATCGCACTATATGTGATGTTGTAAATAGAGCTTATTCCCCTCTCCATTTCTATTTGTTCTATATTCCATATGTTCGTAAATTACTTTTTGTCAGAATACTTCTGGCGACATCAGGCTATTCCACTTCTATTCCTAACTTTACTGATGACTGGAATCGGGAGCAGGTGATAACGCTTTAATAAAATAGTATTTGGTCCTAATATGTGATTGGAGTAGAATGAATAGAGCGGGCCGTAATGCGAGTAAACCCCAGCGTTGTATGTTGACGTAAAAACGGTCCATAAATTTGAAACTGCTAGCAATTTATACATGCTGAAAAATTTGGTTATTTTATTGTTTGGATGCAAAGATAACGTAATTGTAGCTTCCTGAAAATATGGTATACATGTGTCCACACACATTGTGTTTGATATTCAATATGGCATGTTTGGAACCCAATGATTAATAGCTATAATGTATGTATGTGTGACCCAAATGTGGATTTGTTTGTTGAAAACAGCTCAAACCACTGGTGTCTGTCACAATGAAGAAACAAAAATTTGCAGATCTTTAATTCACGAAAACAATGCTTGCAAACATGTACATGCTTCCTGCTATATGTTGCTGGTATTGTTATTTGTCAGCGTGTAGGTAACGTGTAGATATAGAACAACCAGATGCATTTCAATTTCTAGCGATAAAACTACAAGGTGACGTTTGTTGAGATTGTTGGACCAAATAAATGGAAATACTTCAACCCAAATCATCTTCTGAGTATCTACACTACTTTCGGGTTGGTGCTTCCAGATATTCCCTAGAATTATGTGACAAATTGCAAAGTAAAGCGAGAGTGCTTCTTGGGGGCAATACGCTGCCAGACTTAACTTCTCCTCTTGAACATTTTCCGAATTTTGGTTGTTATCACTATTCTATAGATATTTAAACCCGAATTGTTCTACGGAGTTTAGCGATCTCATCCCTCAGCCTAGAGTATTCGCGCGAAGTATTTGAATAAACACACTTTGTTTGAGCATTTTCCACAATTCGGATAAAACACTGCGTAGAAACTCAGTTTTGGCCAGGTAATCCCGTATGTGGTATTCACTACCCACTGAAGTATTTCCTACCACTTACAATTTACACAATCTTAAGACAAATTTCAGTAAACACTATCTCCTATTTTCTTTAACTTTCCTCATCCAATTACAACCCATGAAGGGACAGGGTAGGGCTTCCAAAAATCAGTGCGTTGACGGCTTTCTATTTTTACACTCAGTGAGTGAAACCTACCATTTACACCAGCATCCAATGGTTTTCTGAGAAGATTTTTCATAGGTAGTTACTCGATAGTCACAAAGAGAGTTGACCGTCGCACGGTAGAAAATTCAGCAAATCATGTTAATTAATAGATATCTTTCCCTAAAAAAAAGTAATAATTTTTTTGGAATTTTAAGTTTATTTTCTAAGATTTATGTAAAGGGTTTTTCAACAGAGACACTACAAAAGTAAATCGGTAGGGACAGCAACCGACGGCATATTTTTTCCCGCTATTTTGACATTTCCCTTCAGTAAGGTTTGCCACTTCATCATAGAAAGATATACGAGCCAACAACGAGTCGAAATTATTAAAATTTAGTGCCGAAATTTGGAGTCAGTGGCCTCAACTTTAAGAGCGCTACGTCCAATTTATGGTCGTCATAATCGTTCTACCAGATCAACAATTAAGCGTCTAGTGGAAAAATTTGAATCCACATTAACAGTACAAAATGTTCCCGTGCCAGTGAAACAAAGAAGTGCCCGTAGTGTCGAGAATATTGCTGCCGCTGAGGCTTCAGTTCAAGAAAGCCCAAATGTGTCTCTCACACGTCGTTCTTAAGCGTTGGGCATCTCTGGGACGTCGTCGTGGCGAATTTTGCGAAAAGATCTTGGCCTACATCCTTACAAAATCATATTGACGCAAGAACTGAAGCCACGTGACCACCATAAGCGTCGTATGCTCGTGAATTGGGCTGAGCAACAACTTGAAAATGATTCGGATTTTCATCGGAACATCATCTTCAGCGATGAGGCTCATTTCTGACTGAATGGATTCGTCAATAAGCAAAATATGCGTTATTGGTCAGACAGCAATCCACACGTAATCCATCAGTCATCATTGCATCCCGAAAAACTTACGGTTTGGTGCGGGTTATGGGGCCGTGGCGTCATTGGGCCGTACTTCTTCCGTGATGATCAAGACCGGCACATTACTGTGAATGCGAATCGCTACCATTTAATGATAACCGAAAATTTTTGGCCCCAATTGGATAATATGGACTTGGAGGACATGTGGTTCCAACAGGACGGCGCCACAAGCCACACAGCGAATGCCACAATCAATTTATTGGAAACCAAGTTTGGTGAACGTGTTATCTCACGAAATGGCCCAGTCGATTGGCCGCCTCGGTAGTGCGATTTGGCGCCGTTAGATTATTTCCTGTGGGACTACGTCAAGTCTATGGTCTATGCCAACAAGCCAGCGACGATTGATGAACTTCGTACGAATATGGAACGTGAAATTGCAGCAGTATCGGTCGATTTATGCTTGAAAACCGTCGAGAATTGGATTCAGCGTCTGGATTTCTACAAGCGTGCCCGTGGTGGCCATGCAAAAGAAATCGAGTGCCATACATAATGGCATCGAACGTACTTTCACAGGAATAAAGAATTTCATTGGTATCTAAAACCTGTTTTGTTTTATTTAGCGCTGTTATTGAAAAACCCGTTAGTCTCAAACATTCTAAGTGATAATGGTTGGATTTTGCCGGGATAAAATACAACTCTCACTGGCATGGCCAGTGTCAAAAACAAAAAAATCTATGGAGTGTTCGAACTCACGGGCGATGTGTTAACACCGTTTTATTACACGGTACCTGTTCGATTTCTATGAACACTTTAGTAAATGTTACATTGGAAAATAAAAAACAGCCTTCAGTCATATGACCACGTTACATTTAAATAATATTTATACTTAGAATTATTTAAAGACAAGTGCAAGCACATGTGTCATTATTTTCTTTCTTAATACTTTTTATTTTATGCCCAAAAGAAGCAACAGACACATGGACATACATACTTTGTTATGTTCGTACATACGCTACACAGGTTCACACAATTTTCATTGCTCTCTTGCTATCTCACTTTTATATACGTATAATACGTCAGTAGTCTCTTTGCTCCGAGAGTGCTCCGCACCCACATTTTATTTGACTTACCTTTCACAATATTAAAAAAGGCGTTAAATAATATGATGAAGTTTCATTTAGATAATATTAATACTTGGTGACACTTAAAAATATTCAAAGACAAGTGTAATTATTTTCTTTCTCAATACTTTTTATTTTATACCCACAAAAACAAAGAGCATACAAATCAACAGACCAATATATATACATACATTATAATCTTCGTACATACGCTACACAAGTTCACACAATTTTCGTTTCTCTCTTGCTGTCTCATTTTTATATATGTACGTATAACCACGTCATTATTCTCTTTGCTCTGAGAGTGCTCCTCACCCACACCAGACAACTATTCGCTGCCGCTACATCAGTGTGTGTTTTTTTCGCAGTCTGACAAGCTGTGTTTCGCAGTCGGACAAATCTGTGTTCTACATAGGGGTGGGTCACCCTCATCATTTAGGGGTATGAAAAATAGATGTAATAGAAAATATACAAATCGGCCCAGCCGTTTCGGAGGAGTTTAACGCCAAACATTAAGTGACCGCAGTCTGACAGTCGGAATTTAGGCCGTACCTGCGCCTATAGATGTTAACACATCAAAAACTAACTACCGTGCCTAAATTGATATCATCGGTAGATTATCAATCTTATATATGTATACAAACTCTAATATGCAAATTAGATGAGAGTATCGGTCGAAGATCCTTTAAAATTTACACACACTGAAAGTCGCTAATTCCAACACTCCAACCCAACATTTTTCACTTCCAAATATGTCCTTGATGTTACAGGCTGGTTGTGTGAACTTTCAATTTATTAACGAAATGGTAATATTGTTCCATTTGTTTATCAAATAAGCTTCCACAACTTATCTCTACTATATACTCCTTCTAACTCACAAAAGTAACTATAGATCATATAACAAAATCTCTGCCCAGGAATGCTTGTTAGCCTAGAGTATTCTGCGACTTACAAATGTAAACATACAAATATTTGCAAGTCCCAAATATACTTGCATTCAGACGCAAACAGTACAATGTTATATTTCTGCTTTTACGTGGGCACATGCGTTCGTCAACCCAAACATCCATATACTTACATGGACCCATTCGCGTTTTTCCCCCAAACCTCCATGTACTTACGTGGAAACCTGTGCGAATATCCTCGCAAACATAGGAATGTTTAGAAACGAACTGTTCTTTGATTTCAATATATTTGTATTATTTTTTATAATTAATTTTATCAATATAAATTCACATTTATAAATAACTAATTCAAAAAATTAAAAGATTTTAAACGGCCTTTTTTTTACTCTACTCTTTTGCTTATCCTTTCTTTGCTGGCTCTCACGTTTTTGTTTTCGAAGCCTTCAATTATACGTTGGTTATCACTATTCGTTGGTACACAAACAATATACTTATATACAAATCTGGTTCATTAAAGCCAAGCGTGAATTAATTACTTGTGTGTTTTTTTATTATAAGTATAGGGTTATCCATTTTGCGGTCTCAAAAGTAAACGTAAATAAAAGACATATAACATATTTTTTTTCATGATATTTGTTTTTTATTATAAAGTTTGAACCTTGACATTATGTGTGAAATACAACATCATTTAAATGACCACCACGCGAAGTGTTGCAAGCATTGATTCTTTTGATGTCATTTTCGACCACTTTTTGACACATATTGGCCGGTATCTCAGCCATAACTTGACGAATGTTGGCTCTTAAGTGCTCAAGAGTTAAAGGTTTATCTGCATAAACACGGTCTTTCGTGTGGCCCACAAAAAAAATCTTATGGTGTCAAACCTCATGATATTGGTGGCCAGTTGATATCGCCACGGCGAGAAATTACGCGGCCAGGAAATGTCTCTTGCAATAAAGCCATATTCGCTCGAGTTGTGTGGCATGTGGCACCGTCTTGTTGAAATTACATATTCTCCAAGTCGGATTCTTCAATAGCAGGCAAAAAAAATTCGGTTATCATATGACCATAACGCTCCGAATTGACGGTGACAGTCGCTCCATCGTCGTTTTCGAAGAAGTAAGGTCCAATCACACCATCGGACCAAAGAGCGCATCAAACAGTGACTTTTTCTGGATGTAATGGCCTCTCTTCAATTACTTGAGGATTCTCAGAACTCCAAGCACGACAATTTAGTTTATTAACATACCCACCGAGTGAGAAATGTGCTTCATCTCTGAAGAAAATTTTGTTCGAAAAATCGCCGTCCACCGCCTGTTGTTCAAGCACCCATTCCACGTATCTACGACGTTGTGAATGGTCAGCTGGCTTCAGTTGTTGTGTGTGCTGGACTTTATATGGATGTAGGTGTAGATCCAAATGCAAAATATGCCATAATGTGCCATAAGACAGTCCTAGTACCTGAGAACGACGAGGAATCGACACATTCGGGTCTTCGGCAACACTTTCACTTACAGCAGCAATATTTTCAGCGGAACGAGCGAAACGATGATGCACAGGCCCTACAATATCTGCAACCGCTCCAGTCTCTTCAAAATTCTTCACAATTTTGCCAATGGCTTGCGTAGTTATACGATTATGTAAACCATCACCTACTCTTAAAGCACGATATGTGGTTGTGCCATAATCACCATTTTTGTAGTTGGTTTTAATAATTTTTATGCGTTGTGTGATAGTTAAGCGATCCATTTTCGTCAATGTCAGACTTTCAACTGAACAGAAAAAATTGGTGTAACAACTTAGTTTGACGGATGTCGAATTCCAGCCCTATACTTTTGAAACCACGAAATGGATAACCTTTTATATTTCACAAAAGTCACTGCCGTTTCCGCCGTTCTGATTTTCTCAGTAGCTTGGAATACCTATGAATCACTGACTGAGAGAATAATGCAGAAATACCGATACACACTTTCAAGATATACTCTCTCATTTTCCCTCTTTTATTCCCTTGCTCTCGAGACAGCATAAATAGTGCAACAATCACAGCTGTATTTGTATCACAACCACATATATATTTGGGCCGCAAATACATACATTATAACGTATTTATCATTGTGTCTCAAACATGTAGTATTGAATAGCAAACACAATGTGTTTGCACACAAGTATATTATATTTGCGACGAGCTCCAAACACACGTTATATTTGCATCCAAAAACAAAACGCGACAAATTTTTCAGCGTGTTTTATGTAGAGGAATGTTATATTAAAATTATTCCAACTAATATCTTGAATAAACAATTGAGGAAATAGCGGTGTAAACGCATAGACGTCAACTATTATCAGTATTGCGAACGCCATTCACATCATCGTCATTCTTATTTGTATACATCATCATTATCAACCTACACCACATACATCATTATCAAATTATGACCATTCTTACTACGGTGCTTGCTCTGTGGTATGGTGGTAACCTGACTCCACTAAAACTTCTCTCCATTATTTTCCTTGTAGATGGTGGCAAAACTTCTAGCAGAGTCACTTAGAATTCGAGTAATAATGAAAATGAATTAAAAGTTTAAAATCATGACGTTGAAAGTGAGTCACGAATTATAAAGTTGTTTGTACTTTGAACTTTATTACAGAACCCCACTTGACTTTTATTGTTGTTGTTATTGTTTCTGTTGTTGAACTGTCTTAACAGATTTAAATAAGCAACAAATTACAGTGGGTGGCTATGCTACAATCTTCATCGAACCATGGCCTGTCTTGTGACCAAGATGGTATTTGAACCGTCGGAAATGTATTTTCATTACACTTTAGAGTAATTAGGAGGGGATGCTTTTTGAACTAGTGTGCCTACCCCTGCTGATTAAATGTTTTCCGATGTCCAGTTTTCTCTGGCCTCTTATGATTTTTATTTTGCTTACTATTATGCGAACTTTTGCTGCAACTAGGTAATATTCCGAATGAATATTAGCAACTCAGATCATGCGTACGTTCATTGCGCTGGCAGATTACTTTTTATTCGATTAAGAAGCGACCGATCTGGTTCTTTGTTTTGTAATCAGGCGATACCCAAGAAGCAGCCTTGTCGCAAGGTGTGTTAATACGTGTTAACCCTAAGATGTCTGACTACCTTGTAGGCGGTAAGTGACTCTACTGGGCCATCCGAGGCCCAGTACACATTTTTACAAATTTTACCCCAGGTTATTTTCCAATTGCAAGCTGCGATTGTGTAGAAGTATTGTACCACGCTTTAACTTCATGTAAGCCTGATTAATTGTTGGAATTTATTGGAATTAGGAATGCATAATATTTTATTATGAGATTTTTAAATTAAATACCAGGTACGTTCTTCAGCCAAATCCAACGAAGTGAAAATATTATAAGCACGTTCCAAATTGTCATTTAGCATTATCCAAAGATCGGCGATAGCTGCAGAGTTGCTCAATGCAGCACGATCCTGTCGCGTGTTTCCATTGTCAAACCGAATGAAGCGTAAGAACAGCTTGTACCGGTTCAGGACCATCGTAGTTTTGTAGATGTCGTGGTGGTATGGTCTTAAAAGCTCTTTAGCTGACTGTGTATTTGAATTGAACATACGAGCAAACAATACTAATCCGAAAACCGAGTACATCTCATTCTCGTTTGTTTCCGTCCAAACTCTTGTAGTTGAATCCGGGTGGGCTATATTCCAATCCCGTAAGATGCCTCATGCTCTGCGATTTGTCACTCGAACAATTACGCTGACCATCTCCGGAGTAACGACTTTCTGAATATATTTATCGGACTGTCAAACGTGGCTGCATTACTAAGGTAGACCCACTTCTGGCAACAACTGAAACATTGTGTCCCAAACAACGCTCGCTTTGGATGTGCAAAATTCGCCAACCGGCAGTGTCGAAGTTACTCCAAACATATCGTCTTCAACAACTGTCACTCTCCACTACAGCATTCGTTTCAATGTTCAACTCTTCTTCAGCATCCGACTCTACTCATCAGATGGGATATAATCTCCATCGTCTTCTACATCTTCGATGTCCTCACTCGCAAAAAATGCGGCAAAACTATTTTCAGCAAGGTGCTGTTGGTCTTCTGTCAATCCAGAAAATCGGCGACGCCAACTTAGACGGGCAGCGAGGGCTTCCCAGACTTGCTCACTTATTCCAGACATTTCAGGTAGTTCAACTCAAGAAAGCTATAGATCATAAAATAGGTAAAAATTCCAATCGAAATGATCAATTCAAAAGAAAACTGCACACAGTAAACTTGTTGAGCTTTTACTAAATCTCAAATAATGAAATCTCAATTGCTTGATCATGTTGAAGTGCTTTTGTATAGCAGCTTGCATACATTTTCCATAAATTTAACAGACGGGCCTCATGAGGTCCAGTAGGCACACTTACCATCTTTTAACATAAACATATCAGTTTTGCCTACGAAGTCAATGAAACTTATATTGTACGGTACATATCATGATCAGAAAGCACTACCGGTAGTTGGCATAAAATATCTCCGCGCTCAGAGTCAACGAAAAAATTTGGGGACTATTCAAAGTCAAAATGGGCCTCGAACAGCCCAGTTGAAAATCCTAGGGTTAAACGTTAAAACAAATAGTGAGAAATACAAAAAAGTTTGTATGACCAGAATTTCGCATTAACTTGATTTAAATTACTGACCCGAAAAAAGTGCTAAATGCAAACCAATATTATTGAAATGCGAGATTGTTTATTTACTTTATTATTTACTATTATTTATTTCAGGAATCGTAACGATTAACGAAAAAATTAAGATATAAAAATAATTTTTTTTTAAAAAAACTTGAAAAGCTATAATCACCCTCAGCATCATCCAAAATGCTGCCATTCAGTATGATCCCCCTTACCATATATATTACATCCATAAGATGACGGCCCTGCCAACAATAGTCTTATCCTTAGAACATTCTAGATTACCTATATATAGCAAATCCCGTAACGTTACGAATATTAACTAATTTAATTTCTAATTTATCCTTTCTTATTTGCTTTTGACATTATTTTAATACTAAATGCAAAAAGATGATTTTCTGAATTGTTTTACTTCAATTTTTATACAAATCTGTACATGCAATTACAACTAAATTAAATTTCAAATCTTTATCATACTTACCCCGATGGTTTTGTAGCAGGCACCATGATTTTTTGTGGAAAATCCCTGATTTTGTTTATAAAATATGTACCGAATTACCAAATACTCATTTAAAATTCATTTCATTTGAGCGACACATATCTGCCTGTCATGACTCCTGACAGTCATAACCTTCATTGGAAATGAAGGATATACGTATATATTTACCTTTATCATGTTTTAAATATACCTTATATTCTAAAAATCACAGTGTCAGCATCAAGCGCTTAAGCTCGTCTAAATCCATTTGACACCGGTGCCAACAAGAAGGACTCATACTGGATAACTCTTCCTAAAAAGCTGAGACTTAATTCTCGTACCCAGCAGACTTTTGGTTTTAACTCCTATAAATAATATATAGCCCCTCACGCGATTTCCACTGCTGCAGGGCATTGATGTAAAAAAAAGTTTGCCAGAGGGAGAGTAACGAAAAAACCCCGAGAGATGAATAACAGTAGAAATGTAATCCAACATGGAAATCGCCAATATTGTAGTCAAAAAGATGCCAACAAGTAAACAGTCGGTCGGCTGGATTTAGGCCAACACCAACACTAAACGCACAGAGAGTTTCCATGCACACGGAATGGGATGCGAACTATTATGTGAATAATATTATAAAAAATAATCTTTTGTTTTGTTCTGTTTAACAATAGAATGGTTGGTTGGTTGGTTGGTTGAAAAGGCTGCAAGACACCACGTTGTCTAGCACACTTAGGCTAAAGAAGCCCATTGTGATACCTGCAGTTTCCTCCACGGCAACTATTGAGCAAATAAGTGTGTCTATAAAACCTACAGGAATATCCTGTAGGGCTACGGTGCTAACTAGATGTGTTCCGAATATCCTACTTCTCAGTCCTGCCATAGCAGGGCAATCCAAGAGCAGGTTGTTCGTCGTTTCCGCTTCCTCTTCCATTCACCATCTACAGAGAGTGGAGTTTCTATGTCTCAATCTTAGGGCGTGTCTTCCAACAAGACAATGTCCCGTAAGTGTTCCTATCTTTGTGGATAACCTGCCTCTCGGCAAGTTAAGTAGTTGCTTAGTCCTCTTCCTGTCCACCTGTGGCCAGAGGACCATTAATTACCATTAATTATTTACCATTAATTATTTGAGGCAAATGTTTCCTGGACGGCTTATCTCTTTGAAGGGTGATGTGAACTTGCCGGCATGCTAACCCGACTTAGCCACATGCGATTTTTTCCTTTGGGGTTACCTGAGGTCGAGGTGCATATCAACCGTCCCAACACCTTGGAAGATCTAATTAACAATATTGAGGCCGAAATTGGCAGAATATCAGTCGACATGCTTGTTAGAGTTCATGAAAACTTCAGAAAACGTATGCAGCAGTTTGTGGCTAGCGAAGGTCGACATTTGCCAGATACACTATTTAAAACAATGTAAATTACAAATTCCCTTGCTGTTCAATGTAATTAAAATATAAAATACATTTTTCTAAGGTTCATAATTTTTTTATTTCATTCCCAAATAAGCAAATTGCCGCGCTCCACCCTGTACTTAATATTGGTTACAGGCTCCACCTAGAAAACTTCCCATTAAACAAGACATTTCTCAACATATGTTAGTCTAGACACAAACCAAATCAAAAGTACCCAATATAGTTGATAATACTGGGTTGTAGCATAATAGTGTTAAAAAAAAGTTGATTTTTTTTTCATTTAGCCCCCATCCCACAACGTCCGTTTAGGAACTTCGTTTCAAAAATTTTATTTTTATTTGTATTATTTTGCAAAGGAAATTTTTATTTTTTTTTGGTCGCCGGTTCGATCGGTTCGATCCCTACTCTAACCACCTTAAAATCCTTTCGACGGCGGCCACCATGGCGGAGTAGTTAGTCATGAGGAAGCTTCTCGAAATACCGTTCGGAACCGGTGTAAAACTGTAGGTCCCAATCAGTAAGTTTAAAAATAGAACGAGCACAGCTTACTGGTTGTGAGAAGCTCTCCCTAATCCCTTCAAGGGATGTAACGGGAAACCATTTATTTTATTTTTTTTTAAATTTCTGTATGTATTTCAAATTCTTGCAAAAGTATCATGTTTTGTTCCGCGCGATTTTTAAAGAGGTCGCTCGAATGTCTAAAATCTGTGTAGAAAAACCGAATTGACTCAGAATATGTGGAGATTGGAGTACGGCAGGGGTCGACAACCTTTTGTAATTGAAGAGCCAAAATTAACATTTTACTAAAGTTCCCAATTTTCTAAGAGCCACTACCATTTTTGTGTTTACATTATAGTATTTGAATAGGATTAGGTATATAAATTTAATTTTTTATTTAAAATAAATAGCTTTAAATATAAACTAAAATTTATTCATATATTTTAAAAACTTACAAATGTTTCGCACAAAACATGTTAGCTAGAATAATTAAATAATATAACCATAATTATTGAATAATATTTAAAATAGTTACATCAATGACAGCATTGGGTTTGCATACGCTTTCTGAAAGTTTGATTAAATCTGGATCACAACTTGTTGTTTCCAGTCTCAGTCACGCCTCTAGATTTTTATTTCTTAGCTGGCTTCTTACTTTACTTTCTGTTATATTCATGCAAGATAACACTTGCTTGTATGAATATGTTGAGCTGAAGATCATCAGTACTCCAAATGCCAACTCCTCACCTCACTGTTATAGCATTCTGGAAGAATATTCCATGCGGCAGACGGGAGACTTTCAACTGGCGAAATTTACTTTAGAGTTGTCCACTTGTGCAGCATAACGTGCAGGCTTTTCTGGACTTCCAACCCTTCTAACTTCCTCTTGAGTTCTGCAATCTTACCACTCCACAAATGTTTGGTTTTCAGATCCAGTAATTGCATTAAGGCTGTTTAAGGCTGGCGGTGCATGCATCAGCTCATTAGCAAAATTTGGTTATATGAATGTATGCTCGGCGATTGGAGTCTCAGTGTACTATGTCCCCTATTTAAGAAAGGTGACCCGAGTATCTGTGATAACTACCGTGGAATAAGCCTTTTATCCATAGCATATAAGGTTCTATCAAGTATAATGTGCGAAAGACTAAAACCAATTATCGCTGACCTGATTGGACCATACCAGTGTGGCTTAAGGCCTGGAAAATCGACAACTGACAAGATTATAAAGCGGCCTTCGATAGTCCGATACGGGAGAAACTACATGAAGCAATGTCTGAGCTTGGTATTCATGGAAAACTCATACGCCTTTGCAGGATGACCTTGACGAACACCAAATCCGCAGTGAAAGTTGGTAAAGATCTTACCGAACCTTTCGAAACTAAGGGAGGCCTCAGGCAAGGCGACACCCTATCGTGCGATCTCTTTAACATCCTAATGGAGGTCATTATGAGAAAATCTGCAGTCAACATGAATAAAACCATCAGCAGCAAAAGTCACATGCTGCTCGCGTATGCTGATGATATAGATATCATTGGGCGCACAATTAGAGAAGTTACTGCGGTTTTTTTCGAGAATTGAGAAGGAGTCAGCAAAAGTGGGTCTGACGGTAAATGAGGACAAGACAAAATTAATGGTTTCAACGAACAGGGCCTCCACGCGATTAGACCAAAGCGTGAACGTTGATAACCGTTATAACTTCGAGGTAGTGGACGACTTTATATACCTCGGATCTGCCGTGAACAAAAACAACAACGTCAGCCTTGAGATCAAGCATAGAATTGTGCTTGCGAATAGAAGTTATTTTGGGCTAAGCAAGCACTTTAGAGATAAAGCCCTCTCTCGAGTAACAAAAGTCCAGCTGTACCAGACTCTCATTCAACCTGTCTTGCTTTATGGCGCAGAATTCTGGGTCCTATCGCAAGCAGACGAAACATCTGTAGGAGTCTTCGAGAGAAAAATACTCCGCAAAATTTATGGCCATATAGTGCACAACGGCGAGTAGCGGCGACGCATGAATCATGAGCTGTATGAGCTTTATCCTGACATTGGCAGAGTTAGGCGGATCAAGATAACGCGATAACGCTGGCTAGGCCATGTCAGTAGAATGGATAAACTCGAAGGAAGACGAAAAATAGGAAGACCAAGACTCCGCTGGAAGGATCAGGTTGACGAATCCTTGCGTACACTTGGTATTGCCAACAGGAGAAATAAAGCAAAAGATCGAACTGGTTGGCGAAATATGTTATCTTCGTTTTGTAAGGTCCCTGACCCCCCGGGGTTGTCCGAGACCGGATAAGTAAGTAAGTAATTGCATTTGAAGCGAACCAGTATCACTTCCAAATGGCTCAATGCTGATCTGATTTGTATTTATGTGGAGAGGTTTTACTAGGAACGGCAGAGTACTTGCGTGTATTTTGAGTTACTCAAATCTCTCATCGAATTCATTCTTAATTTTGTTTATAGTAATGCTGAAGTAATTCGTATCAATAGTTGCATCGTCTTCATCGCGAGTTTGTTTCAGATTTTCGAAATGAAGTAGTTTACCCTCTCCACGTCTTCGACAAAAATAACTAATTTATTTTCGAAACAAATCACTTCTTTAAGCCGGCATAGGCTGGGTTTCCCTTTCCTTGCAGTTTTACAATTAGCTCATTTAGTTTCTTTGTGTTGTCCACTACGAAGTTGATTTTTCCAGGCATTTGCCATCTTTCTTATAATTAATTTTGCCCATGCATGCTATCGATTGGAAATTGTGTTAAAGACTTTTAAAAACATTGTTCTTCAATTTAATATAATTGGAAATTCTTTTACTAATAACCAACTTAAATGTACGTTGGCTCTAGAAAGTGCAATAGTGTTTTGAGTTTTTAGCTCGAAAACATTTATGGTATGTCTACAATGGAACTAAAGAAGCAACTGCACTGGAAAGGTTGAAGAGAAAATTAAAAAAAGGAAACGAACCCCTTTTTCTTCCCCTTTGTTGCTTTGACAGCAAAAGGTGTTTGTCCACGGTAACCATTCCGTGCACAAGACAAGAAGCTTTTCCCGTCCCCCCTCCGAGGCATTCATAGATGTAAGTATACTGTAATTTGTAGCCTTTATACTAAAAAAGGTGGTGAGAGGAAGGTCCAGGAAGAGATTCATTAATAGCAGTTGATGTTGTAGTGTGTTTTGATAGCTATACATTTTATGTCTATTTGCATTTTTTTAACAATTAACATGGTTTTACATTTTCTCTTATGTTCGCTTACATTTATTTATTTCTTACATTTCAAATTGTCCGTAAGATAGCGGTGCTAATTGCAGAAAATACTGGGTAATCATTCTGCCAGTTGAGTACACGCAGAAAAATTTGTCACTGGTTGTTTTCGGATATAAATTTACCGGGATTGTAGCTTGTCGTAAATATAGCATACTTGTGTCCAAAAAATTGCGTTTGTAGTTCAATATTACATGTTGTAGACACAATGATGAACATGATACAATATATATGTTTCTATGAGCCACATATGGCTTTATTTGTTGAATACTGCTGAAAACAAAAATGTGATAGACAACAAAGAAACAAAAGAGCAGCCAACCTGCAATTCAGGAAAATAATTCCTATTCGTAAACACAGGCATGTTCCACACATGTGCATGGTTCCTGCATAATGTTACAAGAACCGTTTTTATTTCACCGTGTATGTTATCCATGTTTAGTACTATAGTCGTTGTTATTGGCGCACGCTTAACTTGTTGAGCTTCTTCTACAGAATAAATGGAGGTCTGTTTTAAGCGAATCCGCGTTCATACGCACTTCAATGGTTGCCTATAACAACCACAAGCGGAAGTAAAATGAAAAGAAGCACCAACAACATGAAATCAATTAAACTTGTTGTTATTGTGGCTGTAGTTGTTAATGTTTTCTCCATCCTTCCAGCTACACCAAAAAGTCGCGTTAAGTACAAATTAAACCCGTAAGGTTTTGCTAACAGAAAGGATGCCAAATTACCCTACGTCTGGGACTCTTAGTATAAAAGAACCTAGCAATCTCTGTAAGACCCAAGAGGGTACCCTACGGACATTTTGATATAATATTATATAATAATACTTATATATAATTGGTAAAGTGTCTTTAGATCAACCATCGGTAATCACAGTCTACATGATATTACCTCCGATAATACAATGAGACTGATAGACTTTGCCGCTGCAAAGAATATGGTAGTTAGTAGCACATGATTCTAGCATAAGGACATTCATAAGGCGACCTGGATATCTCCTGATCAGCCGACGAAGAGCCAGATTGATCACTTGGTAATAGATGGCAGGCACTCTTCTAGTGTAATGGATGCACAAATGATTCGAGGTGCCAATATCGACTCGGATCATTAACTGATGGGTGCGAAAGTTCGCACAAGATTGAGCAGGGCGAAAAACGTACGAAGCCGAACACAGGAAAAGCTAGATATTGACAAGCTGCAAATACCAGAGATATCAATGTCCAATCAATAAAAGCTGACTCTCCTCCTAGGGCAGAATGTCCCCCTTCGTGAGGACCCAGATGCGAAGTGGAAGTACATCACCAATTTTTTGGAAACCGCTGCAAGAACTGAACTTGGCTATCTAAAACCGCAAAAGGATACGCCATGGTACGACGAAGAATGTCGCATTGCACGTGATGAACAAGACGCTTCACGTATGGCAAAGAAATAGTGAGTTACTACGCGTGCTGGGAATGAGCGGTTCAAGAAGCTGAGAAGGGTGGAAAGAAGGGTGGCTGAGAAAGGCTGAGAAAGGGAGAGTGAAAATACCGAATTATGCAGGGTGAATACTGAATCCCGAAAGTTTTTCTAGATAACCAGGAGCTGCAGAGAGTAAGTAACGGGCCGAATAATGGGCTGCCCTTCTGCAAGGACGAGAATGGGATTCTGATGCCTGATAAGCAATGTGTGCTAAAAATGTGGAGAGACCACTTTTCACCACTACTCCACTCAGATTATTCCACTGAATATCAGGAGGTAATGATTGTGGAAGACAGTGTAGATTGTACCCCCCACATATCCAAGACGATATTAGAATGCCAATCTCCCGGCTTAAGAATAATAAAGCCGCTGGTGTGGATGGGCTACCAGCTGAACTTGTTAAGGAAGGTGGCGAAGGACTGCTAGCCCACATGCATCGACTTATATGCCGTATATGGCTGGGGGAGTCTATGCCAGACGATTGGAGTCTCAGTGTATTATGTCCTGTATTCAAAAAGGGTGATCCGTATGTCTGTTCCAACTATCGCGGTATCAGTCTTTTATCCATCGCGTATAAGGTCTTGTCGAGTGTATTATGTGAAAGACTAAAGCCAATTATTGAAAACCTTATTGGACCTTATCAGTGTGGTTTTAGACCGGGCAAGTCTACGACTGACCAATTATTCACGCTTCTCCAAATCCTGGAAAAGACCCACGCAAAGCAAATCTATACATACCATCTATTTGTAGATTACAAAGCTGCTTTCGTTAGCCCCATAGGGGCAAAATTGTACGAAGCTACTTGGGGGATTCCGGCAAATCTGATCCGCTTCTATAGAATGACGCTGAAAAACACCAAATCAGCAGCGAAGGTGGGGAAAGACCTCACCGAACCAATCGAGAACTGTGACAAGGCGACACATTTTCGTGCAATCTCTGCAACATCTTAATGGAGATAATAATGAGAAATCTGCAGTAAATATGAACAAGACCATGAACACGAAAAGTCATATCTTGCTGGCATATATTGACGACATAGACATCATTGGGTGAAACTTGCGAGAGGTTTCTGCAGTATTTTCAAGAATCGACAAAGAATCAGCGAAGGTGGGTCTTGCTATTAATTAGGGCAAGACAAAATTGATGGTGCCAACAACTAGAAAAACCCCTCGACTTTGTCCGCACTTGAACATCGATAACCGATTTAATTTTGAAATGGCACATGAATTTGTCTACCTTGAATCCGACGTAAACAAGGGCAACAAGGTCGTCCTGGAGATAAATAGGAGAATAGTGCTTGCAAATAAATGCTATTTTGGACTCAGCAAGCAGTTTAGGAACAAATATCTCTCTCGGCAGACAAAAATCCAGCTATGCCGGACCCTCATTTTATCTGTCCTGGCATATGGCTCCGAAACTTGGGACATATCGAAAGCGGATGAAAAATTCCTGGGAGCATTCGAGAGAAAATTCCCCGTAAAATATATGGTACTGTTAAAGAAAACGGCGAGTACCGACGTGGTTGGAACGCAGAACTATATAATCTCTATTCTGACGTGGACATAGCTAGACGAATCAAAGTGGGCCAATTGCGTTGGCTAGGCTATGTTGTCAGAATGGATGAAGGTGAGTGAGCGCGAAAGGTTTTCGATAACGTACCGGATGGAAGCTATAAAAGGGGAAAAAATTTTCATTTTGGAAATTAAATTTTAGATTTTTCAAATTTACACACTTGTACATATTATTTGAAAGTGATTAATTAAAATTCAAGTATTTTATTTGATCTTATGTAAAAGATAATTCAAATTATGAAATGCTAAATCTGTTCTAATTCGATGTTCGGAAAAAAATTAATTCGAGACAAGCAAAGACAACTGAAATTTTGCTATTCAAGTTGATATTAATAGATTTTATTTGATGTTGGGGAAAGGAATATCATCGAAACTGCCGTAAAAGATTGTTAAAATATTCCAACTATAGGGTACTTTCCCTCATCCTTTCCCTTAAACTGAGTTCTTATGGTGTTGTTTTTATTTTGTTGCCGTTGATGTTGTCAGTCTTTACAAGAATTGGATTGCATTCAATCCTTGTACACGTAACCTGGCAAGTTGGTCTCATCATCTCTAATGTAGCTTTTAACCCACCTTGTTCGTCGTTCTGCGTCTCGTTCCCAGCTGTGTAATGAACATTTAATGCAATTAGGGCCAAAGCAAAGCAGATAAAAATCACATTTAAACGATTGTTTTTTTCTTCTTCGACATTTAATTTAATTTCTGTTTGGTTTGCGCTGATAATACGCTCGCAGGATAATTCTAGCAGAATCCATTGTCTACATTAAAAACCGAGTTTTTTTAGTTTTGAACGTAGGGGGAATATCGGATGATGTATATTAAAGAGGTGATTACATAAACGTCAGACGTTTATTATACGGTGGTTCTTATAGTCTCTAACCGGTCGATGTAGTTTCGATTCATTGTGCATTTTGGCAAAATACAATATTTTTTGAATTTTAATTTATGACAGATTTTTATTAGATTTTGGAAGCTTGTAGTATAAACTTCTCATACGTTTCCACAAAAATTTTATTTTTTGGTCGATATGAGGTTCAAACCATAGATAAAGGAAATAACTAGATATATAACAAGTGTTGGGAAATTCTTGTTCAATGGGATATTTTCTAGATGGAGCTTAAAGCAATGATTATAGCGTTTGCTCCCAAAGAAAATATACCTGGGCAGATGTGTCTAGAAAAGGTGTTAGTAGCCGGTATTGGTTAGAATTATATGTTATGACACACATAAATAAATATTAACATAACTTTGAAAATTTAGACAGAGCATATTTTTCCCACTGCAGCATTTTGAAATCTTGATCATTCAAACATTTTCTTCTCAACGTTTCAATTGAATTTTCAATTATTTTATTGTAAGTATTTTACATAAAAATACTATTACAAAAAAAATATAACTAGACGTGAACTCGCAAAATGCGTGAAGAAATAGCCGAAAAATGTGGGAAAATAGGCCTAATAAAGACTTTCAAATGCCCCCATATAAAAAAATTATAGGGCAAAATTTTGAGTAAATCTACGATATTTTTATGCCAGCTCATCGTAACACATCGTTTGATCAGCATATTGGCCGAGAATTTGGAACAAAGTTCCTTATCGCATGTTGCGGGATGGGGGCTAAATCAAAAAAGAAAATAAACTACTTTTTTTAACACAATTATGCTACAACCGAGTATTATCAACTATATTGGGTACTTTTGCTTTGGTTTGTGTCTAGACTAACATATGTTGGGAAATTTCTTGTTTAATGGGAAGTTTTCTAGGTGGAGCCTGTAACCAATATTTTGTATATATTGCAGTTTTGAACCCAATAAAAAGTAAATTTAGAAATGCCAAAGTGAAAGAAGTTCTAAAAAAGTACATTTACTTCAATAAATGCCTTTTCTTAAAAAAAGTCGATTTTCTCAAAAAATATACCTATTCATATTTTAAATCAAAGTACCTTTTCTTAAAAAATAACTTATCATAAAGAAGTACCTTTGCTTAAAGAAAGTAAATCTTCATACAAACAGTACCTTTTCTTAAAAAAGTAATTTTTTTAAGATAAATAAAATTTTCATACACCAAATTGTCTTTTCTTAGAAAACTATCTTTTCTTTCAAGAGTAAGTTTTTGGTGAAACAAAATAACTTTTCTTGAGATAAGTACATACTCTTAAAAATTTACCTATTCTGGAAAAAGATAAATTTTAAAATAAATCCAATTTCTTAAAAAAAACCCTTTTCTTCAAAAAAATACCTTCTCTTTAAAAATATAAATTTTCCTACAAAAATGTATTTTCTTAAATGTACCTTTTCTTAAAAATAAAATAAATAAAATTCCTGAAAGTAAGTACATTTTCTTAAAAGAATAACCTTTTTCTAAAAAGAGTACAACTTCTTTAGAAACAACCTGTTCTTAAATAGAGTACTTCTTTGTAAAAACAAACTCAATTCTCTTATGGCTTTTTGTTACAGAAAGTACTTCTGCTTAAAAATCGTACCTTTCCTTAAAAAAAACATTAGCTTTTAATAGAAGAAGTACCTCTCTTTAAAAAAGGACCTTTTTGGGGAAAATAAAATACATATTCTTTCAAAAAGACCTAAAAAGATACTTAAAAAAAAAAATACGCCCTGGGCGTGTTGGAACTAAATAGTACATAATAAATGGCGAACGGAACTTCGTTCCAACCGAGTGTCCTCTGAAACCTTATGTGATTTTTTTTTACTAAAATCAATTTTAAATATCAAAAACACTGAGTTAAAAATATCTGATTGATATAAAACGTATAGTTTTCTATTTCGATATAAAAACCAAACCGGGTTTTGCCCGTCGGTTTAACAGAAACCGGTGGTGCAATGGTTAGTGTGCGCGCCTCTTGTACTTGAGATCCTGGGTTCGAACCCTGCTCTGACCAAGTTAAATTTTCTCTCGGCGGCGATCACCTCGCATAGTGACGGCGAAACTTCGAGTATTTAGGCATGAAACAGCTTCTCAAAATACCATTCGGAATTGGTGTAAAACTTTAGGTCCCAATCAGTGAGTGATAACTGGAACGCCCATAGCTCAGTGATTGTGAGAAGCTCTCCTCTGTCCCTTCAGGGGATGTAATGGAAAACCATTTATTTTTATTTTAACCGAAACCTGTTTTATCAAAATTGGAATATTCGAATAAACCGAAAAGCAATATTTGTGAAATAGCGGATTTTTTAATACACTAGTGGGGTGCGTACTGCCCTACAGGGTGAGTGAGCTTATCTGCATTGGCTGTGGCTATTTTTGGTAATTGCAGCTTTCGGGTGTGTAAATTTCTATGTGTCTGGTTTCGTACCACTTTCGCCATGGTCAACCATCTGTAAGCTGTTACTGCAGATGTATGGCTATTATTGCCTTCCATCAAATACCAGCTAATCAACTTTTTTTGTCCTTCTTGATCTGGGAACATCAAATATGCTTTGTGGATATGTTTACATTATAATCTCGTACTAGTCACAACCATATTTTTTACACAACGAATTCGGGCAATATCTACAGTCAGGCCAGTAAATGAGTGCTCACATTCCCATTAAATATTTTAACTAATTAGAACAAAACTTTTTAACATTTTAAACAAAATGAACGATTGATTTTTATTCATCACAATGTGTACTGTGATTTTATAGAATAATAAAATATACCTTGAATTTAAAATTAATGTAATAACAACAAAAACAATAAGGTTTCTTATTTTAAGCTCCAAAACGTAAGTGCTTATGTACGATTTCTCTGCAGAAACCACTTAGAACAATACAAATTAATATTTAGTTAGTGATCCCTTGTTCTTAATTATTGTCTCTAATCATCTAGGAATAGAATTAACAAGATTTTGGGTCACCTCAGTCGGAATTCGTCCCCAATCTTCCTCTAAAGCGCGGACTAATTTATGTATAGTCCTAATGTCTCTTTCTCTGATCTTTCTCTAGAGGTGATTCCATAAATTTTCAATGGGGTTTATGTCTGGCGATTAAGGAGGTGTTTCCATCCATTTGGGAGTATTGTATAGTAGCCAAATCTTTGTGTTGTACGCAGTGTGCTTTGAATCATTATCTTTTGTAAATATATAAAATGATGATAAGCCCATTTTTTGGACGCTAGGTTGGAGATGAGTTTTTAAAATATCTACATATTTCTTGTGATCCATAATGCAATCGATTATTTGCAAAGATCCGGTACGACCTGCGCTCATACAACCCCATACAAGCACTGATTATCTGCCATGTTTAAAGGTTGGGCACAGATTTGTTCGCCTTTCGGCATATTTTTATTCCTCCATCGTGACCATATATATTATATTTGGTTTCGTCTGTAAAAATAGCTCGATTCCAGAACTCCCTAGATTCAATTATGTGTGCTTTGGCATAAGAAAGGCGCTTTTTCTTGTTTACCTTGTTGATATATAGCTTCCTTGGAGGAACACGCCCATGAAAGCCACCCTCATACAGCACATTACGGATAGTTTTAACGCAAACCCTTTTGCCGTAGCTTATATTTACTGACTTTGTCAGTTGAGTAGCTGTAACTTTGGGTTTTTTTTTTATTTGTCGAACAATATATCTTCTTTCAGTCTCCGTTAAAATTTCTGGTCGACCAGATCGCGAATTATTCTCTATTTCTTTTTTTTGTCGTATTGTACTTATCAATTATTATTTTTACTGTGGAGTAAGGTCTTTTCACTTTCATATCACTTCATATATTTTTTGCATGGTGTTAAGTTTAGTTTCCCGTTATTTCAAACCTGTTTCCTCAACATATGTGACCCGCTCCAAGAAAAGGGACCTCCGCGCCGAAAAGAAGTTATTGAGAAAAACGCGTTTAAAAAAAGCGCTTCGTTTTTCCGTGATTTTGCGCATGGTTATGCAACTCTTCCTTCAACCTGATCAGACAAAGGTGAAAAGCAGTAAAATACAGAAGAACAACCAAAAAAGCGTGTTAGGAGTAAAAAAGAGTAAAATTTTGATATTTTTGTAATTTTGTACCTTTGATATTAAACTTTTTTTAAATTTCAAATATAATATATATTATCTGTTTATATCACATTTTTCAATTTTTTTTATTAATTATGTTCATCTTTACAGGTGATTTGTAAAAAAACTAAAAGACATAGAAACTTGTGGTTTGCGGCATTTGAAAGAGCTTTTTTTTCCTATAACAATCACTCAAAAATTAAAAAAAATTTTTCGGCGCAGAGGACCCCCTGCGTGGAGCAGGTCACATATGTATGTATAAATGAGCCCTCACTTTTTGGAGCTAAGAAAGAGTACTTATACCGTTTTTGTTGTAATTTTAGAAACTCCGAAAACTGAATGTGTCTCACAAAATCAAAGTGCACATTCTACTACATACAAAACAATTTTTAAAGTCTTTTTAAAAGGAGTGAAGTGAAAAGGTTATATACATTTTTAATGATAAACTGAGCACTCATTTTTTGGAGTGACTGTAGATGTTATAGAAAGTTGAGGCGAGTTGACCTAATTTACCGATGGTTGGGTCAAAGTTATTTCCCCTTCCTTGAAGGGTTAAAAATAATCTTAAATGTAGACGTTTTTTAAGTCTATAGTAGCTGGCCAAAGTATCATTGACATCTACCTAGCGATTAAAGAACGGCTGGGAATGGCTGAAGTAAAAATAATGATTACAGAATTCACACGGAACTATGACCTTCGGAAATTTAGCCCTACGACTGAGCTTCTCGATAGCTTTTGCAGTAAAAAAACATACATTTCTATTGACATTTTTCGTTGAATGCAGAACCAGATGATTTTCATCTAGTTCCCTTAAAATCGTAGACACTTAGGGGTAAATACGGCTAAGAATATCCACAAAAAAAAATAATTTCGCGTGCAGAGAGGTGTGCGCGTTCTAGCTTTACACGAAGTGATTGGGGCATAAAGTATTACACCCGTTCCGAAAGGTATTTTGAGATGCTTTTTATGGCTAAATTTTCGATACTGTCGCAGTCACTAAGCGAGGTGACCGCCGTCGAAAGAAATATGAGGTGGTCAGGCCAGGGATCGAACCCATGTGCTCATGCAAAACAGCCGCGCACACTAGCATTGTACCACCGACGGCCACAGAATAACCACAACAAACTCTAAACAAATTCTGCGCAAAAAAAGTGCATATGTGGTATTTAAATTATTTTGGGTAAACTAGTGGGAAAAACGAAAACACCTCGCTACAGCGGAAGTTTAACCATTTGCGTGTTTGCGAGATTTTCATTTCATTAAATTAATTTTATAATTATATCTTGGTACATTTTGTACATCACTGAAGTGTTGTGGTTAAGAAATTGATTTTGTTTGCATCTAGATTTTCAATTGTCCGAGTGCATTTTACATTTTTCCCACTTTAACAAATTTTTTGTTTAACAAATTTTATTAGCTGTGTTATTGGTTTCCAAAATTTTTGCTATATTTTCCTAAAATTATTTTATACTGTATAATCATACAATTATTTAGTTTGCCGCTTAATTCAAATTGGCGTAATTGTTCACTCTTTATGGTAGTTATTATTTATGATCGTTTTAATTTCCCACTTAGGTAGTGCATGGTCCCCCATACTTTTCGAAGCAATTTTCGTAGCTAATTAATGTCGCTTGTATTATATTATTAAGTACTACAAAATATGCATAGCACTACAACGACGCCGGTAACGCCAATCTCGGCAATAGCAACAACCAGATGATATAATATATCCATACAACATTCGGTGTCGCATTATAGCATTTGTACCATCCTGTTCCTCCCATCAACGGCACCGGCACCGCCATCCGTTTGGTGGTGCCACAGGCATCCTCTTTGGCTCTTTTTTGACTCCATTATATTGTCCTGCGTAAAATTTTGATTCACTATATAATATATAAGCAGAATAGGACCAGGTCATCGATTGGTGAGATTGATGTTTGGGTCATACCACAGTGAAATTAATTATATTTTGTAAATAATATATTGTACATTAGACCGACTCCTTTGTCCACCTCTCTAAATATATATTGGTTTGTTTTATGATGATTCACAAAATATTTCGTGCCTAGCACTTAGATTCCGTGAAATTTCAAAAATTGAGTTTTTTTTCAGTTTTTCAAAGAATTTTGTACTTTGTCTATGGACAATGTATACAGTATTGATATCATCCCAATGTGCCATATAAAACCATGACGAATTCGAAGCGGATTCGTTTCTGCGGACATTTTGTTTGAAACGGAAGTTATTTACGGACTCATAATGAATTCGTTTTCGTAAGAAATTCCTCTCAAAACCGCGAATCGTTTTTTTTTTTACTTTTTTGGATCCGTCTTCATATTCGAACCCATTCGGATTCGTTTTTTGGAAATAGCATGAATGCGCGACGGATCCGATAAATCGCAATTTCACTGATTCACTTTTTATGTTTTTACGGACCCGTAACGGGTTCCAGAGGGATCCGCCAAATCACAATTTCACTGATTAGCTTTTTATATTTTTACGAACTCTTAACGAGTTCGAGACGGATCCGCCAAATCGCAATTGCACAAATTCGCTTTTTATGCATTTACGGACTCATAACGAGTTCGAGACGGATCCGCGAAATCGCAATTTCACTGATTCGTTTTTTATATTTTTACGAACTCGTAACGAGTTCGAAACGAATTCGAGAACTCACATTTCCTTTTTTTTTATAGATGTACGGACTCGTAACGAGTTCAAAATGGATCTGCATCAGTTTTTGTGCACATTGGGATATGAAAGGATTTTTTAAATCTCGTCCAAAGGCAAATAAAATGTGCCAAAGCATGTCCTGACACATCCTGCTTTCAGAGTTTTCTGAAAAAAAAAATACATTTATAAGTTTTTGAACGGGGATTTTTCTGATTTAAATGTCAGATTGAATATATTTTAATCTTCAGTCTCTTTCAGTATATAAGGTTTTTCATTTTTTTTTTAATTCGCACTAGTTCGCTTATTTTTTGTACCAAAAATTCATTACGGTGGGAACATTAAGTTCTCAACAGGGCAAAATGGGTATCAAATCTTCTCTTTTGAGAAGCCCATCATTGTTGTATAGATATACTGTTTCTATTTTTTAATGCATTTTCCGAGGTGATCTGGACCAAAATTTTGAACATTTATAACTACTCCAATCTAACATTTAAATTAGAAAAACCTCCGTACTAAAAACTTAAAATAGCGTTCTTTTGGTGAATATCACAAATTAAAGGATATGTCAGGAACTTGTATGACATATTTTATATACCGTTGAACGCGTCATAAAAATAATATGATAAAAATACTATGATAATCATATGATACTAATACTGTATACATTGTCTTTAGCTAAAGTACAAAATTTCTTTGAAAAACTACAAGAAAATTTTTGAAACGGTCTAACTCACCGGATCTTAATGCGAGACACTAAATATTTTGGGAGTCATCAGAAATCAAACCAATGTACATTTTGAGATGTAGACAAAAAATACTTTTTCGCCCATCATACAATGTGGGTCGTGGCCGTCGGTGGTGCAATGGTAGTGTGCGCGGCTCTTGTGCATGAGAACGTGCATTCGATCCCTGCTCTGACCACCATAAAAAAACTTCTTAAAAATACCGCTCGGAACCGGTTTAAAAATATAGGTCCCAGTCAGTGAGTGGAAAACTAGAACACGCACAGCTCACTTGTTTGTAAGAAGCTCTCCCTAATCCCTTCATGGGATGTAATGGGAAACCATTTATTTATTTATACAATGTGAATCGGTCTATTGTACATGATTTTGTAAACAAAATCGCATTGACATTCTTTTTCAGTCATTAGTCACAATTGTTAAAAAATAAATTATGTACAACAATTGTATGAATGAGTGAACACACAAATGGAATAACAAACAACAACACAGAAACAACAGAAACACGAACAGATAATCGTTCACCCATAATGAGTGTGGGAGTCAATTAATTGATTAATTAAATCTGTAATTAGTGCGACAAATAAACTAATAATTTATATTCCTACGTTATTGGCTTTACAAACAGACTGAAGGGATTTATGATTTGCACTGCTACGACCTTATTCATAAAAAGTTATGACAGGCTTGAGAGACGGTGTATCATACAAGAAACGTCCGTTAAATATCTGACAGCTTTTTATGAATAAGGCGTTTAGCCTACAGAGCAAAAGGTATTTTGGGGCGTAGATAAATATTTGTATTTGAACACACATACGCAGCAAAATGGAATAACAACAAGATTGTAGGAATATTGTCAGCAAATCTAAAATCATCGACTCATTAAATATAATAAAACTAAGGACAAATAAACTCGTTAACTGAGTTAAAATACAAATAAATGAAATACATTTTATTAAACAATATGCGAACATTTGTCCCAAAAGCACTGAATCACAATTGAAGTTCACCGCTTGGCAATCGTGCTGAATCGCCTGAAACGGTTGATCATCCGAATTAAGTTATGAGTTAACAATTTTCAACATAAGTTCTTATAATTATACACGGAAAGAAAAAAAACGTTTATTTCTCGGTTGCCACAACAATACTTTAATCGAAACCATTCATGTAGTTCTCCCAAATAAACTTATATATCGCAAATGTGTATCATGTTGTTGCAAACGAATTTTCGTTTGCATCAAACGCGTACAAAATTACATTTGCCGCAATTTAAAAAACGTTTGCGATAACTGAAATTAGCCAATTTTCTAATGAGAGCACAGATTACGGAACGTATATTTCTCTCACTCTGTCGACTCTATACACAATCTTATACACTCGTTTGGAATACACAATCTCGCATACACATTAAAGTGATCACATGCTCTAATGCTTCTACCTTGTCGATATATCTTGAATTGGCGGTGTAGTTTGCTGCGCTTTAGTTGTTATTTGAATACAAAACGAGACAGACCTGTAGGTATACAGGGAAAAAATGGACAAAAATTACAACTTTTGTTAAAAAATATTTTATGGCTAAAACCAAAATCATTAAAGTTGGAAATTCAAGCAAAAAAGAGCTTATGGTAGCCATAAATACCATTTTTAATTAAAAGTCGGTTGCTGTAACCGGAAGAACCGTTGACGGAACCGTTTTTCGTTTCTCGCAAACGTTTTTTCAGCCTATGTTTTTCATAACTCGTTTACTGCAAACGTTTTTTTAGTCGCGATCAACTACACCTTGGTTGCTGTAACCGAGGGAACAATTGCCGGAACCGTTTTTCGTTTCTCGCAAACGTTTTGTTCGGCTTATATTTTTCATAACGGTTATCCCAAACGAAATGACAGAAGTTCGTTTCTCCCAACTACAATCCCCGAACGAACTTCAGTTATCTGAGATTTCGTTTGGGAGGAACGAGTGTTTTCTTTGCGTGCAGGCGCCCCTATATTTTCGATTTTTTAGCCGCAATAGGCTCGATAATATAAACAAAATAAATTGTTTCTCGTTTCATCCCATGTAGGGATTAGAGAGAGATTCGCACAAACAGTGAGCTGTTGGTGTTCTAAATTTACACTCACTGATCGGGAACTACAGTTTTATGCCGGTTCCGAAGAGAAGCTTTCTCATGGCTAAATACTCTATACTGTCGCCGTCATTATGCTAGGTGAACGTATTCGAAAGAAATGTAAGGTGGAAGAAAGTAAATACACAAATAGTTTCCGGGAATTATTTTTTTTAATTTATTTTTTTTTTAAATCCCATGAAGGAATTAGCGAGAGCTGTCTCACAACAAGTGAGCTGTTCGCTTTCTGGTGTTATACACACTGACTGGGACCTAGAGTTTTACACCGGTTCCTAACGGTAATTGAAGAAGCTTTTCCATGGCTAAATACTCAATAGTGTTGCCGTCACTATGCAAGGAAATATAGTGACATTAAAAAAAATGTTGAAGAAAACCCACGATTTACGGCTCTCATTCTTCCTTCTACTAGATTCTTCTTTCTCTCTCTCGCCATATCTCCACAAAGGTTTTTCTTGTTAAACAAAACGGTCTGTTCTCTCCTCTTCTCCTTATACTGTTCTATCACGTCTCGCGTTGTAACTGTCTTCAGCATTGCCATACGTGTAGCGTACTTTCCGTCACTTGCCATGCGACACTCTTTATCGTACCATGGTTTGTCATTAGCGGTTTTTCATAACCAAGTACCGTCTCTGCAGCAGTTTTCATAGAGTGGGAAAAGTACTTCTACTGCGCTTCAGTATCATGAGGCGGAGGTGCGTTATACACCAATATCTGAATGAACTTCTATGCATAGGCACCGTGGCTATCTCTGTGTTCGATGTACAGCTTTCTATATGTCTGGTTTCTTACGACATTCGGTCTATTTAAACTTGTGCGAATCTGTGCTGCAACCAAGTTTCGATCCGAATCAACATTAGCTCCTTGAGTCACGCGTACGTGCCTTCCATCAATTACCAGGTGGTCAATTGGTTTTTCGTCTGTTGATCAGAGGGGATATTCTAGTAGCCTAATGGATGTCTATATCTTGGACTATCGTACTACTGGCAACCATGTTTTTCGCCGCGGCAAAATCTAACAGTCTCATTCCTTTTTCGGAAATATACACTGAATTTACAGAATGTTGGTTCTAATACATTCTCCCTGCCGGCTTTAGCATTAAAACCAGCTAAAAGAATCTTAATGTCATGGGCAGGGCAGAGATTGTATGTTTCCTCTAGGCGCTTGTAGAACATGTCCTTGGTGTTATCGTATTTTTCTTCTGTCGGGGCATGTACACTAATATGTTATTTCGTTTTTATGAGGATGGTGGGTATACATACTTTCTCTCAGGGGTTGAACCTTGTTGACGTCGAAATCTTTTCCAAACTAAAAATCCTCAACCAAAGTCGTATTATTCTCATGAACTTGCAATAATGTCAGCCTTATAGTTCTCGAGGTCATCTGCCAGTGGTATAGTGTTCCAATATTCCAAGTGCACATCCGTAAATCGCGGTCCTTATAACGTTTGTGGGGGTCGTCAACAAATAGGGCTCTTTGTGTTTCGCATTCTCATTCTGTATTTTCACTACCAATATAACGGTGGTAGAAGCCAAGCGCATCCCATCGGGAATTTTCAATTTACCAACTGCCAAGATGATTATGGTTCAGCTGCCCAATACGGAGCTGACGGTCACCAAAATGCAGTGTGTCGAAACTGGGTATTTGTTTATTTACTTTTGATGTCGTATTTTGGAGAATTGATAATGAATCAGCAAATACGGGGCTTGCGGATCTGTGGACTGTGAACGTTGATAATCTTTATAGTTTGGAAGATTTATTTGCCTCGATAATAATCATGCGGATGAGTGTACTATCCTAAATGGTCTGCTGTTTCAACAGAACACTTAGAACAATTTTACTGTTCTAGGGCTTTGTAGTATGAACTTTTCATATATTAATATATAAAAATCGAAGGTGTAATGTAATGGTAGTGTGCGTAGCTTTTGTTCATGAGAAAGTGGGTTCGATCCCTGATCTGACCACAATTCATTTCTTTCGCTTAGTGACTCGCTTAGTGACGGCAACATGAATTTGCTTCTCAAAAATACGGTTCGGAATGGCTGTACAACCGTAGGTCTCAATCTGTGAGTGGAATATAACTCCCATATATTGGCAGGGGCTCCTAGGACATATTTGGAGCTTCTCGACCCTGTCCAGAGGAGAGCGACGGTGTTGATAGCGGAAAGCAGCGTGTCCAACTCTGTTGCCTTCCTTGATTATCGTCGAAATATGTGTTGCGTGTCGTTTTTCTATCGATATTTCGACGATATTTGTTCCTCGGACATCCGTCAACTTACGCTAGACGTGGGGATATTTAGTCGAAGTACGCAGTTTCCTGGGAACTCTCATCCGTTCTTTATCAAGTGACCGGTTGACCGCACTACACCCTATAGGGAAAATTCGTTCTTCAGCTCGACCGTGTCCAGAGGAGAGCGACGGTGTTGATAGGGGACAGCAGGGTATCCAACTCTATTGTCTCCCTGGAAAATTGTCGAAATGTATCGATATTTCGACGATATGTGTTCCTCGGACATTCGTCAGCTTATTCCAGACGTGAGGATATTTAGCCGAAGTACGCGGCTTTCCGAGAACTCTCAGTATGTTGTACAGTATCTGATGTATCTGATGATGAAATTGTTACGGAGTTCGAAACTAGTCATGCTAGAGAGTGTACCTAATAAGGCATCTCCACTGGATGATTACGAGCAGTTTTTGTATTTTCGCTGAAATTAGATAACATTTTCCATACAAAATCGAAATTTTAAATGAGATATAGGCCTTTAAAGCTTGAGTATATAATCGGTCATAACTCAGGCATTTATCATCGGATCTACTTGAAATATGTATCATTACAAAGCTCTTGTGAAACTCTGTATATAAATATATTTTCTTTTATTAAACCATTGAGGACTCATTTAAAAAAATGTTTGAACCTCACTATTTTGGTTTAATCAACTTGTTGTTCTTGTCTTTTGGTGTTCTTGTCTTTTGCCGTTGTTGTCTGTTATTTCTGTTGTCATTTGTTGTAGTTTTTACACACCACAATATAAAAAAATTATTTCTAAAAACCCGCGCGATTTTTCTGATTTTGTAACACATCGACTTATGGTACAGAGGGAATTTGATCCCCCTGCCAGAGCTAGTTGGAATATAAATTTAACGATTTATGAAATTTATTTCGTCAGGATCGGATAATAAATGGCAGAGTTATGCGCGATTATACATTCAACCGTTGGAGACCTATATTTCGGAAAATATGGACTTCCGCAAACGTTTTCCTTTTTTTTATCCGCATTTAATGCTCTACCAGGCAAAAAAACGAAAAAAATTCAATTTTGCTGCTAAAAGAAATTTGTTCCCATATATTTTATATGCAAACCTAATCTTCAGTTTCAGCTGTGTACTACGCTTAAACAACGATATGTCAAACGAAACTAAAATTGTTCGGTGTGGACGGGTTCAAACAAATTTGAAATTGTGCAGTCAGTGGAGACATGGCTTAAGTTGTATTAAGTCGATGTTTCAGTGACGTTTGAACGTATGAGCTTCATTTGAAATAAAACCTAAAAACTTTAATTAATATATGTGCGTCGTTTTAAAACTGAAATTGATTTGCATGTGTTAAATAACTGTTGTTCTATTAAATATCTGTTTTACTCGTATCCACGATATGCTCGTTTGAAGGCAGAGGACAACAAAATTAATTTTAAAATAATACTTGGTCGAAAGTTCCAAGAGAAAATAACTGAAATTTAATTCGATCGGACATATATTGCAGACTCACTCATCTTGTTGCAGAGTATTTGGCAGAATTGAATCAATACTATGTGGCAGGCAGTTTTAAATTTTCTTTTACACCAATTAATTTTACCACGGATTATCCTAAGTTTACATTCTCTGGGTTTCAAGTTAAACGGTCCTTAACATTACTATTTTGTGTAACATTTTTCATTTCTTCAGATACATTCACTTAAAAAAATTGAATTTGTTTATCCTTTTCTTAAAAGTACCATTTCTTAAAAATAAAATAATACCTTTTCTTATCTTTTCTTGAGATAAGTAGCCTTTCTGAAAATAATAATAAGTAACTTTTCTTGTGGCTGTCGGCGGAGCAATGGTTAGTGTGCGCGCCTCTTGTACATGAGATCCTGGGTTCGATCCCTGCTGTGACCACCGTAAATTTCTTTCGGTGGCGGTCACCTCGCATAGTGAAAACGACACTATCGAGTATTTAGCCATGAAAAAGCTTATAAAAAGAGTACCACTTCTTTAAAAAGTACCCGTTCTTAAAAAAAAGTACTTTGTAAAAAAAAATTCATACCCTTATGGCTTTTTCTTCCGGAAAGTACTTCTTCTTAAAAATAGTATATTTTCTTAAAAAAAATCAATGAGTGTTCGGACGATGTATTAACACCTTTTTGTTACACGGTACCTGTAAATATAAAATAAAAAAAGAATAGTTTTTGCACTTTCTGTTTTCTTACATCAGTTTCAAAGTTAGATGTAATATTGTTAAAATAAATAAAGCAATATATTCATGGTTTATTTCCCATTACATCCCATGAAGAGACAGGGGAGAACTTCTCACAATCACTGAGCTGTGCGCTTTCCAGTTTTCACTCACTGATTGGGACCTACAGTTTTACACCGATTCCTAACGGTATTTTGAGAAGATTTTTTCCATGTACAAGAGCCACACTAAACATTGCACCACCGACGGCCACAATATATTCATAGCTCACTGAAATAATTGCTTTTCTTTTGTCACAAACAGAGCGACGACAAAAAGTATTGAATATTATGGAGAAATTATTGCACTCTTTTTCCGCTCTCTTGTAGAGAGTATGAGTAAAAGAGCATAAACGAGTCTTGTCCTCTTTATAGAGTATTTCTTTATAAATGCACCATTTCAGCAATGTGTAGACGTAAATCAATACAAAAAGAATAAATATTTCAAAAGGTATCAATGTTCCACATCAAAATTTTGAATGATGAATTATGAATTATGAAAAGAGAGTAAGTAATACGTTTTGAATCATTCGTCATATGTCGCCAGTGCTTTTGAGTCATACAATTCGTTCCAGGAATTCTCTATACTATTCAATACTCTTTGGCGATGACGACCTGCTTGTTTGTTCGCTGCCGGTATATCAATACCATCATACTTAATATCAGGTAGAGACTATTGTTGTACATCAACCAAGTATGTGATGCTAACGCTGTGTGTTATTTGCATGTGTTCACTTTGATAGATTGCCCTACCCGTTCCTATAAATGCTAACACATCAAAAATATTAGCAGTTAATAAAATAAATACTTTTCTTTAAAAAAGGGCCTTTCTGGAAAAAATAATTCGAATTCTTACAAAAAGGACCTAATAATATACTTTTTAAAAACAATACATTCTATAAAAAAAAGTATTCTTAAAAAAGTTTATCATTTTACAAATAGTATCTTTTCTTAAAGATCGATTTAAATTATCGTATTTCTCAGCGGGCGCCTTAGGCGTGTTGGAACTGACTAGTAAATAATATATATAGCGAAAGGATCTTCGTTCCAACCGGGTATCCCCTGACACCT
This sequence comes from Phaonia tiefii, assembly GCA_963931995.1. Lineage (NCBI taxonomy): Eukaryota > Metazoa > Arthropoda > Insecta > Diptera > Muscidae > Phaonia > Phaonia tiefii. The sequence goes on along the minus strand of OZ008367.1, from coordinate 317,414,022 downwards.
AATGTATTTTTTTTGTTCAATGATTTAGTTAGTTATCATTTTTTCTTGTTTTTAATTAAATATTTAAAATGTATAAATTTATTTCCCAAACTCGTCATTGTAGGTGTGCACACATAGATAGATACATAATCGGCCACATATATGAACCCGTTTCCGTTACTGCATTATAGAGTAATAAGATGTAACAAAAACATACATACATATTAGAAATGGTAGTTGGTATTTTCATCCTCTAGTCGTGTTCGTAATTGTAGGGGTACATTTTTGCACACAATAATGGCCTATCGTGGCCGTCGGTGGTGCAATGGTTAGTGTGCGCGGCTCTCGTACATGAGATCCTGGGTTCGAACCCGGCTCTGACCACCTTCACAAAAAAAAAAAAAATTCTTACGGCGGCGGTCACCTCGCATAGTGACGACGACACTATCGAGTATCTAGCCATGAAAAAGCTTCTCAAATTACCGTTCGGAATCGGTGTAAAACTGTAGGTCCCAATCAGTGAGTGAAAACTGGAAAGCGCACAGCTCAGTGATTGTGAGAAGTTCTCCCCAGTCCCTTCATGGGATGTAATGGGAAACCATTTATTTTTTTTTTAATGGCACTAAATCGTTAAATCTCATATTTCACTGTCAAATTTTCTGCAATTGAATTTTGTGCATTGACGTGTGTGAAGGTTTGTGTCTATATTTAAATCTTGAAGGATTTTCTATAATTCTTTTAGTTCATTTTCATACTCCTGTACTTTGTTTGTTTCTTGTGTATGCCCCTTTATATTTACTTTCTTGATTTCCTTTCCCTTTGCAACTTTGTGTGAAAATAAAAGTAAACGATTTTCGTAATAGCTAGGACCCAGTCCGCCGTCTTCGTCCTTTGGTATATACTTTAACTTTTCGATGATGTCGAATAACTTTTATTTAACTAACACGAATATTTTCTGTAAATTTCATCGATTTTAGTTGTGTTTTTTATTGTTCCTTTCGTTTTTGTCTTTCTGCCGTTGGATTCGTTCAGTCATTCATTTGATTGCATTTCAATCGCTTATTCGATCCACAGCAATAGATTTTGTACTTTTCCGTGAGTAGTTTTGTGACATTCTGTATTCTAGATGATACAGTTGTTGGGATAGCGATTTTAACGAATATAACAAAATTCCCTGTTCGGATTTTTTTCCATGTTCCTTTCTTACGATAGAGAATGCAGGTTAGAAGGACAAGCAAGTTGTACTGGAATTAATATATAATCCATCCGGGATTTATATCCTATTCTACAAGCCTACAAGGTCTAGAAAACTCTTCTAACTGAAAAATGGTTGGTGTTTAGGATCTAAGCCTTTTTTGTTTAACTTCAAAATGTTTGTGTTTGTTTGGTTTCAATTCAAGGTTCAATGGTTTATTTGTTGTTTAATAATTAGTTACAAAGTATATTTGAGTGTTGATGTGTATTGTTTTAATTCAAAATTTATATTTACAAAAGGTACATGTATTCTTGTTTAATGTGATTATGTTTAAACTATTTGTACAAGTGTTTTGTTGATTTTAATAGAATGTAATTTGTGTGTACAAATATTTATACAGTAGCTTTGGATTCAATTTATTTTCCCGTCTTTTTATAAGTTGTAATTGAATATTTGTGGTTTTAGTATTTCAAAGTGTTGTGTTTGTACTATATGTTTTTTTTTGTTTTAACAATAGGTTTAAGTTTTTAAAATGTTATGTGCTTCAGGTTTTAACAATGTTTTTAAATATTTTAATGATTTTTAACATGTTTGTAATGTCTATAGATCGGTGTTGGTTTTGTGCACATACATATGTGTTTTGTATGTATATAAAATATATTTCACAATTTTGTTGATGTTATCACTTATCACGGGGGGAAACTAAAACTCACTCGATAATGGTTGAAAAAAGACTGACCGTTTTTCGTCACCAACTAATGCTTGTAGACTTACAATTCTTTGCCTGCAGCCAGTAGTTGGTGCGAACGAGAATGCAAAGCGGAATGGAGACCGCTATCCACCTATACCTATGTGCAATATTTTAGCACAATATTAAACATTCCGCCCCCCATGACTCAGTGAATAACAAAGGTAATAATTTAAAATGGGTTTTTCGTGGCTCCGGAAAATACGTAGCCTAATTTTGTGCGGTAAGCCATCACATCACCGATTGCTGTTGATATGGCACCCTCCATCTGAACGGAAGTGTATACATCAGCCCCCAGCTCGATATCTATAGGGGTATTGCTGCGCGGGTCAACATCAGCCAAAGTGTCATTGTGTAAATCACGGGTCGGGTCATCAATTATTGGGTCTGCATAGGGTCTAGTTGGCAATTCATCAGTAATTAAAGCGTTGACACGCAGCGTCCATGTATTATGGACATTCCGAGACATTATTCTGAAGGAAGTAAACCGAAGTCCTTGATATTTGAACGAACGGAGACCCAGCCGTTTGAATGTCGAATATGCGATACGCGAAACCGTTGAGGACTGACTGATGAGGGCTCGCATTGATTTCCACGTTTCAAAATTGTCATCCGAAACCCGTATCATGGCTGTGGGAACCAGTACGATAGACCATTTAAAATCGGGCACCACGGTGTTAGGTCGATGTGACATTTCCTGTAATTGTGGTGCCCCATGAAGTTCCGTGTGATGACGACTGTCGCATTTTCTACACCCAGTCAAACTAGAGCAATCAGGGGCCAAATGGCTTCTAGCGAGGCAGTTTCGGCAGTAACCCCTGCGCTCTACGGTTTCATATCTCTGGTAGGGGGTCAGTTCTCGGAATCTTTGGCACGACTTGAGAGGATGGTCCTTTTGACAAAGTCCGCAGGAGTATTGCCAGTTACTCGGTCGATGATGTCCTTCATTGCTTTGTTGGTGACGCGCGTTGGCTTGATGACGGCGATGGTTATTGTGTTCTGGTCGTGGGAGGTAGGCGGCCATATCTAGAAGAGTATGAGAATTAGTGGATGTTGATGAATGTGAGTGAGATTATGATGGATCTGAAAATAGTTTTATAACTTTTGTTATGGGTCGTTTAATTATGCCATTTGATGTTCGTAGTTCGACTACCCGGACATTTTGGTCGGGTCCGGGATAGGTTTTGATAACTCGACCCATTTTCCATTCATTAGGGGTTGCCTTATCGTCCCTAATTATGACAAGATCATCGATTTTTATATTCTCGCGTTGATACTTCCATTTATATCGACGATGTAACTCGTTTAAATACTCAACCTTCCATCTCTGGCAAAAGGTTTGAGATATTATCTTTAAACGCTTCCATCTGTTTGAGAGCATTATGTCTTCTTCAGACAAATCTGGTTCAGCGGGTGCCAACATTGGAGTACCAATAAGAAAGTGACCGGGGGTCAAAGGGGATAAATCATCAGGATCATCAGTAGCCGGACTTAAAGGTCTGGAGTTTAGACAGGCCTCAATTCTCGCGAGAATTGTGGAAAACTCTTCAAACGTTAAGTTTATATTAGGAATAAATTTACGCAAGTGTATTTTAAATGATTTGACGCCTGCCTCCCAGAGGCCTCCCATATGAGGAGCACCTGGTGGAATGAAATTCCACTCTAGGTTTTGACTAATATTTTGCTGTAGAGCACCGTTTTGAAGAGTTTTTAAGAAAGCTATCCTATCTTTACGAATCATTTCAGCTGCTCCCACGAAATTTGTACCGTTATCAGAGTAAATTCTCGTTGGACACCCTCGACGGCCGATAAATCTAGTCAATGCAGCCAAGAAAGATTTTGTCGACAAATCGCTTGCTACTTCCAAATGTACTGCTTTTGTAGCAAAGCATACAAAAATGCAAACATATCCTTTAGTTATAAGACAAGCTCTTCCCGTAAAATTCTTAATAGAAAAGGGTCCTGCAAAATCAACTCCTGTATGGTGGAAGGGTCTTGATAACATTGTACGTTCCGGTGGAAGTGATGCCATTATCTGATTTTGAGCTTGCTTCTTAAATAGTATGCATGTTTTGCACTGGTGTATCACCTTTTTTACAAGGGTTTTAAGCCTAAATATCCAAAACTCTGATCTTAAAACTCGAGTCATGAGTTGATTTCCCCCGTGAATAGTAACCTTGTGACAAAACTCAACTAGCAACGTCGTCAATCTTGCGTCATATGGCAAAAGAATCGGGTGGCGTTCGTTGTAAGTCAGTGCGGGTGACTGAACTAATCGGCCATTGGCTCTAATTACTCCCTTTGAATCTAGAAAAGGATTAAGAGTTAATAAGCAGCTACTGCGGGAAATTTGAGACTTTTTCTCCAATGCGTGATAATCCGAGGAAAAATAATACTTCTGCGTAAGAATAATAAGTCGAGTTTTAACTTGTTCGATTTCTGTGGAAGTAGTGTCCAGCGATGATATTCTAAGGTTAATTCGATTTTGTCCTGTGTTTCTCCAAAACCGTAGTACGTACGCCAAAACTCTATAGGCGCGTGGAAGCGATGAGAATCTACCCAAAGGGTCTTCAGATGTAGTGGTGGCAAATACCTTTACAGGTTTTGATTCAATATTTGTGTCTTCCACAACTTTGTTCACCGGCCATTGCGTTCGGGGCATTTGTAGCCATGTGGGTCCTTGCCACCATAGTGTATGTGATCGTAGATCGGTGGGAGAGCATCCGCGGCTGGCGATGTCTGCAGGGTTATGTTCAGAGTCGACATGTTGCCATTTTGCATCTCCTGTGCAATCGAGAATGTCGGAAACTCTATTTCCCACAAAGTTGCTCCAAGAGCATGGAGGTTTTTTGAGCCATGCTAAAACTATGGTGGAGTCTGTCCAATAATCAATCGAGTGGTTCGAAAGATGAAGATTTGGAACCACAGTTGCCGACAAATTCGCCAATAAAACCGCACCACACAGTTCGAGTCTTGGTAGCGATATCTTTTTTATAGGCGCAACTCTGGTTTTTGCAGCCAAAAGAGAAGTGTATATCATGTTTGGTGTATTTTCAACTCGAATGTAAACCGCCGCAGCATACGCGCTCTCTGAGGCATCGCAAAACCCATGGATTTCCACCTGGCTTCTTGGGTTAAAATTTATCCACCTAGGAATTTTCAGGTCTTCAATTTCAGGACTGGTTTTCACAAAATGTTGCCAGTTCATCTGAGTCACAGGTTTTAACTTGTCATCCCAATCTATTTTATCTAGCCAAACTTGCTGCATTATCAGCTTCCCGACTACAATGATTGGTGCCATCCATCCACATGGGTCAAAAAGCTTAGCAATGGTGGAGAGAACTTCTCGTTTGGTGCAGGAGCCTGTGTTTTCCATTTTAGGGGCAGTGAGTGTGAATGAGTCCATGGCGATGTTCCATCTAATTCCCAGCGTTTTAGTTGAAGTGTCCTCTGACAATTCCAACCAGTCGACGGGCAATAGAGTGTCTGCAGGCAAATCCTCAATGAGAAGAGGGTCATTCGCAGACCATTTTCTTAGTTCAAAACCCGCTGAGTCTAAGGCCAAATTTAATTCCTTTCTTGCTGTGATTGCCTCTTCAACAGTGTGTCCCCCTGCTAAGACGTCATCGACATACAAGTTGTGTCGAATTATGTTTGCAGCTATCGGGTAGGTTTCCTTTACATCTTCCGCAAGTTGAAGTAACGTTCTTAACGCAAGGAATGGTGCACAGTTTACTCCAAATGTAACCGTTAATAATTCGAAGTCTTCTATTGGACCATCTGATGACATTCGAAATAAAATTCTTTGATATTTTGTTTGAGATATGTCAACCAAAATTTGCCGGTACATTTTCGTTACGTCGGCATTAAAAACATACTTGAAAAATCTCCATTTCAAAATTTGGATAAGTAGATCCTGTTGAAGTATGGGTCCCGGATGTAGAATATCATTGAGGCTCTTCTTGTTCGATGTAGGGCTGGATGCGTTGAAGACAACTCTCAACTTTGTTGTAATCCGATCGGGCTTAATGACTGCGTGATGTGGGAGGTAATAGTGTGGAGACGTTTCAATTTCAACTGGTGCGATTTTCCTCATATGACCCATCTCGAGGTAGTCTAAAATAGTTTTATCATATTGCTCCTTTATCTCCGGGTTTTTCAGAAGTTTTCTTTCCATGCGATGGAATTGAGCCATAGCTATGTTCCTTGATGAGCCTAGTTCCTCACAGCTAATGAACGGTAGAGTAACTACATACCTTCCCGAACTATTCCGTCTGGTCGTGGCTTTGAAGTTCGCTTCGCAGAATTTGTCGTCCTCTGATCTCAAAACCTTTTTTGGGGTCTCTTCCACCTCCCAAAACCGTGTTAGTATTTTCTCAATTGCGATCGTATTGCAAAGCGAGATGTGGGTATCGTGACGTTTTCCCTGCGTTACTGGGCCGCCAATTATCCAGCCAAAAACTGTTTTTTGGGCTAGAAAAGAGCCAATCGTCTCCATTGGAACACCCATTGTAAAGATTAAGGGTCCTATATCCATTCCGATAAGAAGATCAACGGGTCTACTTGCAAAAAATTTGGGATCTGCTAGCTCAACTTTTGTAGATTCTCTGAGTTGTGAAGGATTAAGAGTTTGTGGTGGTAAATTTGAAGGAAGGGTTTTCAACACAGGTGCCCAGACTTCCAGTTCAAATTTCTTATCCAATCTTGAGCAAAGCCTAAAAAGACAAGCTTTCGTTGAAGTCTCTGAAACCGTTTGGCTCAAACCAGTTACATGAACAAGATTACGTTTTGTTGGTAGTTTCAGACGATTTTTCAGCTTTTCCGAAATGAAAGTAGATTGAGATCCAGTGTCAATTATCGCCCGGGCATCGTATCTTTGTCCTCGTGACTCGATTTGAACAATTGCGGTGAACAGCAGTGTTTCCTTTGAACATGAACTGTTGTCTCGTAGGGCCAAAGTTGTGACGTTAGTGGTCTCAGAATTTGTAGCGGACTGTATTAAAGTTGTCAAAGCTGCTGTACTTGTACTCGGCTGTGATTCATCTTGTACTAGACCCGTCGATTGGGGCTGTTTGCTTTTATGGAGCAAAGTGTGATGTTTTTGGTTACATTCTCTACAGCTATACCGACTTCTACAATCTTTGACTCCGTGATCCGTTGAGAGACAGTTGTAGCATAAATGGGAAACCTTTACTATATGAATGCGATCATTGGCGTTTTTCCCGAGGAATTTTGGACAAACTCGTATTGAATGATTCTCTTTACAAAGTTCACAGCTCTGTTCATTATGTATACGAGGTCCTCTTTGCGCTTTATTGTCGTAAGTTGAATTTTTTGTCCCTGAATCCCGTGTGACATTACTTTGAAACGTTTGTATTCGTTTTTTGTTGAGTTCAGGCTTTGGCTGACTAGGTTTTTGATTAAAGGGTTTTATATTCTCAACTGACTCAAGCGTCTTAAACTTGTGGGTCAAAAATTTATCAAATTCTGCCCAAGTTGGAATAGTTGAACAATCAGAGAGTGAATTTTCGAATTCCTCTAAGAATGCCCTGGGCAGCTTTGTTGAGCTGATGTATATTAGAATTGGATCCCAATTTTTCGTGTCTATATTCAAAGTATTGAGGGTTTGTATGCAACTAATCATTGTCCGTTGCAATCTCTGGATTGACGCTCCCGAGTCCACAGAGACATTTGGCAGTGTAAATAGGGTTTTGAGTTGTTCGTTTACTTGCATTCTTTTATTTTCATATCTTGCCACTAAAATTCCCCACGCTATGTGGAATCCATCATGGGTGAGAGGGACGTGGCTAATTATTTCCCGCGCTTCGCCTCCCGTTTTTTGTGTTAAATGAAATAATTTCTCGACTTTACTCAATCTTGTGTTTTCCCCATATAGGATTGAAAAAAGATCACGAAACGTTGGCCATTTGTTGTATCCTCCATAAAATATGTCAGTATCACATGGCGGCAATCGGGAAGTGTGAGTAATATCCGTATCCAAAGAAGATTTCTGGCTTGCTGATGGTCGTTCCGTTGTCTTCCGTGCTTCGCGGTCAGAGATCGCCTGAATGTCGTCATTGAGGGAGCTTAAACAGCGTTTGTAACTTTCAAGAGCCTCCTTATAACGAGTCCGCAGTTTAGTTTTATCAATTGCAACTTCTCCTTCCGCGTGTACACGATCCCGGCAGTCCACATATGACCTTTTTACTTGGTCCCATAATGAGTTCAGTTCAACTCTGAGAACTTCTAAACTATGAAGGTTGTCCTCCGTATTCGTCACAGAATGTACGCTTTCGAAGTCTATCAGATCGTGGACACAGTTGGCAAATTTATCGATCATTGCTCTATCCATGTCTCGAGTTTTCAGATAAAATTCAATCTTATTTTCTGGCTGTTGTTGGAGCTTTTTCTTTCTTTTTTTTTTTTTTTTTTTTTTTTTTGAGAAAAATCGCAGTGTCTAAGATTGGGGTGTTAGCTCTATCTTGTAAATTTTAGATTGTAATTTTTCAACAAACCCAAGCTGTCATCTAAAGGCAGCGGGTCAAATTAGCGCCAAAAGTGTCGAAGTTTTATCAAAAATTTTCGAGAATTTTTCATAAATTGATGTGGCAACTCGAATTTTCAAAAAATTTTGCCAATGCGATCCCAGCTGTCATCCAAAGGCAGAGGGTCAAATTATCGCAAAAAATTTTTCCAAAAATTGATAAAAAATATTTTCAACAAATTTTTTTTTTTTTTTTTTTTTAAACGATGTGGCAACTCGAATTTTCAAAAAATTTTGTCAATGCGATCCCAGCTGTCATCCAAAGGCAGAGGGTCAAATTACAACAAAAATTTGCAGTTTTCTTTTTTTTTTCAAAAATTGATGTGGCAACTTAAATTTTTCAAAAAATGAATTCTCGCAATCCCAGCTGTCATCCAAAGGCAGAGGGTCAAGTTAGCGCAAAAAATTTCGAAGTGTTTTCAAAAATTTCCAAGAATTTTTCATAAATTGATGTGGCAACTCCGATTTTCATCAAAATTTCTCCAATGCGATCCCAGCTGTCATCTAAAGGCAGAGGGTCAAATTATCGCAACAAATTTTTCCAAAAATGAATAAAAAATATTTTCAACAAATTTTTTGTTTTTTGAAAACGATGTGGCAACTCGAATTTTCAAAAAACTTTGTCAATGCGATCCCAGCTGTCATCCAAAGGCAGAGGGTCAAATTATCGCAAAAATTTGCAGTTTCCCTTTTTTTTTTTCAAAAATTTCCAGAATTTTTCAAAAATTGATGTGGCAACTTAAAATTTTCAAAAAATTAATTCTCGCAATCCCAGCTGTCATCCAAAGGCAGAGGGTCAAGTTAGCGCAAAAAATTTCGAAGTGTTTTCAAAAATTTCCAAGAAATTTTCATAAATTGATGTGGCAACTCCGATTTTCATCAAAATTTCTCCAATGCGATCCCAGCTGTCATCTAAAGGCAGAGGGTCAAATTATCGCAACAAATTTTTCCAAAAATGAATAAAAAATATTTTCAATAAATTTTTTGTTTTTTGAAAACGATGTGGCAACTCGAATTTTCAAAAAACTTTGTCAATGCGATCCCAGCTGTCATCCAAAGGCAGAGGGTCAAATTATCGCAAAAATTTGCAGTTTCCCTTTTTTCCAAAAATTTCCAGAATTTTTCAAAAATTGATGTGGCAACTTAAAATTTTCAAAAAATGAATTCTCGCAATCCCAGCTGTCATCCAAAGGCAGAGGGTCAAATTATCGCAAAAAATTTCAAAGTGTTTTCAAAAATTTCCAAGAATTTTTCATAAATTGATGTGGCAACTCCGATTTTCATCAAAATTTCTCCAATGCGATCCCAGCTGTCATCTAAAGGCAGAGGGTCAAATTATCGCAACAAATTTTTCCAAAAATGAATAAAAAATATTTTCAACAAATTTTTTGTTTTTTGAAAACGATGTGGCAACTCGAATTTTCAAAAAACTTTGTCAATGCGATCCCAGCTGTCATCCAAAGGCAGAGGGTCAAATTATCGCAAAAATTTGCAGTTTCCCTTTTTTTCCAAAAATTTCCAGAATTTTTCAAAAATTGATGTGGCAACTTAAAATTTTCAAAAAATTAATTCTCGCAATCCCAGCTGTCATCCAAAGGCAGAGGGTCAAATTATCGCAAAAAATTTCAAAGTGTTTTCAAAAATTTCCAAGAATTTTTCATAAATTGTTGTGGCAACTCGAATTTTCACAAAAATTTTGCCAATGCGATCCCAGCTGTCATCCAAAGGCAGAGGGTCAAATTATCGCAAAAAAATTTTCCAAATTTAATAAAAAATATTTTCAAAAAATTTTTTAAAAAACGATGTGGCAACTCCAAAAATTTGTCTTCGCAGTCCCTTAGGTTGTCTAAAGGCAGCGGGTCAAATTATCGCACAAATTTCCTGCCAAAAGGTAGAAATTGATCAAAAATTTTCAAAACGATGAGGCGCTCCGCTTTACATTAAAATTTTGCCAATACGATCCCAGCTGTTATTTAATGGCAGAGGGTCAAATTATCGCGAAAGATCTTCCGAAAAATAGCAACAATTTTTAAAGAAATTTCAAAATTTTTCAAGATTTGTTAAAATTTTCCAGGTACGATATGGCAGCTCAATTTTTTTTAAATTATTCCCACAATCCGCCGTACCGACATCTAAAGGCAGAGGGTCAAATTATCGCAACAAATTTTGGTTTTTTTTGTTTTTAATCCACAAAATAAAAATGTACTTGGCAACCCGGTTTATTTTTAATGTACACTGCTGCTAAACCCGCTGTCATCAAAGGGCAGAGGGTCAAATTTCAGCATAACGTTATAACTTTGAATATTCACTTCTTTGGGTCTATTATCATATGTATGTACATAAGTCACACGGAACGACAAGAAAAAAGTTGCACAGGGTCAAGCGCCTAATGTGAAGCTATTTGTTGGACTTTAATGTGAGTCAACAGCTTAAATCAAATCTCTGCGACACCCTTTATCCTTTTGCTTGTTTTTTCGTGTTGAGATTTGTTTGTACTTACTACTTTTTCCTTGCGTTCGTTTGGGTACCTGTACTGCTGTTGTGTTGTTGTTGTCTTCCGTTGTGTCTGGGCTCTTGATGTTGTTGGGTTTGCGTCTTCCGTCTCTTGTCTCGTTGCCAAGCTGTTTTTTGTCTACGGTGTTTTTGCGCCTTGGTGTTGATCTATTGTTGCCTCTTGTTGTTCTGTGTTTTGGGTATTGATGTTGTTTTGTTGTTGCCTCTTGTTTCCCGTTGATTTGGTGACCGTTAAAAACTGTATCACTTTTGTCCAAAGTTTTTCTAAATTTCCAAGTTTAGTGTTTTTTTTTTTTGTGTTGTTGTATCGTCTCACAACTTTTTTTATTTTTACACAGATATTTTTCAATGTCAAATAATTTGAAAATTTATTTGGGCAAAATATTTTTGTTTTAATAACACAATGTTTTGTTTTTAGTAAACGATTTTATTAACTTATAAGTTTTATTATATATGTATATACATATTTTTTTTTTTGATTAAATCTCACACACTTTTTCACTTCTCACTCTTGCCTTTAGTTATTTAAAAGGCACACAAATCCGGTTCGATTGGACCAAATGTTTAGGATCTAAGCCTTTTTTGTTTAACTTCAAAATGTTTGTGTTTGTTTGGTTTCAATTCAAGGTTCAATGGTTTATTTGTTGTTTAATAATTAGTTACAAAGTATATTTGAGTGTTGATGTGTATTGTTTTAATTCAAAATTTATATTTACAAAAGGTACATGTATTCTTGTTTAATGTGATTATGTTTAAACTATTTGTACAAGTGTTTTGTTGATTTTAATAGAATGTAATTTGTGTGTACAAATATTTATACAGTAGCTTTGGATTCAATTTATTTTCCCGTCTTTTTATAAGTTGTAATTGAATATTTGTGGTTTTAGTATTTCAAAGTGTTGTGTTTGTACTATATGTTTTTTTTTGTTTTAACAATAGGTTTAAGTTTTTAAAATGTTATGTGCTTCAGGTTTTAACAATGTTTTTAAATATTTTAATGATTTTTAACATGTTTGTAATGTCTATAGATCGGTGTTGGTTTTGTGCACATACATATGTGTTTTGTATGTATATAAAATATATTTCACAATTTTGTTGATGTTATCACTTATCACGGGGGGAAACTAAAACTCACTCGATAATGGTTGAAAAAAGACTGACCGTTTTTCGTCACCAACTAATGCTTGTAGACTTACAATTCTTTGCCTGCAGCCAGTAGTTGGTGCGAACGAGAATGCAAAGCGGAATGGAGACCGCTATCCACCTATACCTATGTGCAATATTTTAGCACAATATTAAACAGTTGGTTTTAGCTGGAATAGCAGACAATTCCGTTAAGCACATTCAACATCAAACTTAAATTTGTAAGCAAAAAAAATCCAATGAGTGTTCGAACTCACGGGCGATGTGTTAACACCTTTTTGCTACACGGTACCTGTTCGATTTCTATGAACACATTCGTAAATGTTACATTGGAAAATAAAAAACAGCGTTCAATCATATGATGACGTTACATTTAAATAATATTAATATTTAAAATTATTTAAAGACCAGTGCAAGCACATGTGTCATTATTTTCTTGCTTAAAACTTTTTGTTTTATTCCCACAAAAGTCAAAGAATGCATAGAACAGACACTTGTATATACACACATACATTGTTGTATTCGTAAATACGCTACACAAGTCACAAAATTGACGTTGCGCTCTTGCTATCTCATTTTTATATACGTATAATACGTCATTACTCTCTTTGCTCTGAGAGTGCTCCGCACCCACATTTTATTGGACTTACCTTTCACAATAATTAAAAAACAACAACACCAACAACACAACAACAACTACTACTACTACTGATATGTTGGTGATTTATTTGTGCTTGCTGTGTCGCGGGGTGTTTGTGTGGGTGGTGGGTGTAGGGGAAGGTACCTAAAAGAAAAACTGTTAAGGTAATGCATAGAGTGGAGAGTGTGAATTGTGAGTGTGAATTGTCATGGGGGAGGGTATATATGCTTCGGCCCGGCCGAACTTAACACCGTTTATACTTGTTTTTGTATACACTGGGCAATGCTGAACATCAAATGACTCGCTTTGTTTGGCCATAGCAACAACAACCAAACACACAACATCACACATACTTTGTCCGAAGTAGCTGACGTATACGTGTGTCACATAACCACATGTTTGCCATATCAACAGCAACGAAACAGCCAAACACACAACATCACACATACTTTGTACGAAGTAGCTGACGTATTAGTGTGTCACCATAACGTCGACTGGCTTACAAATGAAATTTTGTGTGGCTATGCTTTATATCTCCGTACATTATTATGTTAATATATACGCTATGGACACAATTTCGTTTGCCTCACCCCTGCCACACCACTCTTTCATTGCTCTCTTGCTCGCTCATTTTTGTTTAACACGTCATTATTCTCTTTCGCAGTCGCAGAAAATCTGGCTTTAGCAGCAGTATAAAATGTGGTTTTTGACTTTGATAGATTTAGTCCCTATACGCCGCTATAGATGTTAACACATCAAAAATCTCACACGTATAGGTTGAGTTGAGTTCAACGAAAATCAAAACAATTTTGATTTTCACTACCGTCGTTGCCGAAATTTTAAGCCAGTTTGATGTGTGTACTCGTAATTACTCCAAATACTTTATTTTTTAGTTTTCGTAGCTATAACATTATTTTTTTGATGTGTTAACATGTATAGGCACGGGTAGGGCAATCTATCAGAGTGACGACACGCAAACAACATACAGCTTTAGTATCACATACGAGGTTGTTGTACAACAATAGTCTCTATCTGAAAATACTCTAGCCTGGTATAGATGTACCGACAGAGAACAAACAAGCAGGTCATCGTAGCCACAGAATATTGAATAGTATAGAGAAGCCATGGAACGACTTGTATGACTCAAAAGCACTAGCTACATATGGCGAATGATTCAAAACGTATTACTCTCTTTTTGTCATAACTTGGCCCATTCATAATTTCAATGTAAAATATTGATACATTTTGAAATATTGATGATTTTTGTATTATTTTATGTAATAAGATTGTCAAAATGGTACATTTATATTGAAATATTCTATAAAGAGAATAAGACTCGTTTGTGCTCTTTTACTCAGAGTCTCTACAGAGAGTGTAATAAGTTCTCTATACTATTCAATACTTTTTGTCGTCGCTTTGTTTATGGCAAAACAAAATCAATTATTTATGTGATGTAAATATTGCTTTATTTATTTTAATAATATTACATCTAATGGTTAAACAGATGTAAACAAGGAAAGTTACTTCTCGTGGGAGAATGTTTTACGCTACTTGGATTCTAAACCTTTGGTTATATGAAAATTTTACTAAGATTTAGTATAAGATGGATTGTCCGAATTTTAATTGCAAAGGGCGTTTTTGTGCTAATTTCTTTTATTTTATCTTTTTAAATTAAAATAATTATTAAATTGGAGACATTAAATTTAAAAGCAGTTCCCAATTTATACACCTATATAACTGCAATACCTGAGACAATATAGGTGTGTGTTTGGTTTAAGATTCTCCTACCAGCACCACTGTGCCATTAGTGCGCTAGAGTGGAACAAACACCTTTATCCTATTTTGGCGTCAATTATTATTTCATTCCTGCTTTAAATATACAAAACATTAAAGTTGTATTGAATTATGTATCTGCAACACCGAGCGTACTCGAACAAGGTGAGAAAGTTGAATTTGTGCGCTGTTCGTTCATTCTATTTTATCCTTTAAACTTGCATTGAAAATACTTTGTTCATAACTTCTGAACAATAAACAAATCCGAAAAGTGAAAAGAATATATTTCGACAGCAACAGCAATTTTTTGTTTTTACAGTTTCACACTTTAGAGAAAGGCGCGCACAAGGCTGTGTTGCTGAACAATAGTGAGCGTGTATAAAACTACATTCAATATTAAACAGAAAAGAGATGCAGAAAAAGAAGCTGGAGATAAAGCAAGAAGCAGCGCACAATTTGTAGAACTATTCGTTACGCGGAATATGGTGTTTGTTGGTACTATGAAGAAGCCAACAATTAATACATAGCATTGTTTGTTTTCCACCTTCTTCACACCAGCCAACATACATACATAAAAAGGAGTTAAACCAAGAAGAAGCTCCGACACTCTAACTTCAACTCGAGCAGCAGTTTTAAGTTGTATCCCTGCCAGACACATGCAAACACACATTCGTAGTTACCCATGCCAGCTACAACAGTTTCCAGGTATCACAACTAACACTTAATAAGACAAACACAGGGGCAAACGTACGGACGAATGAACTGATAGACGTCTGAAATACTTAATGCAAAGGTCTATAATTGGCGTCGATGTCTCGAGAACATGACATCAGCAGTGCAACGTTTTTCAAACAAAAGTATTTCTTCCTGTTCTGCGAAAGTTTTACTTGAATTTATATGAAGGTTTGTACGCACAATTGAAAAGTTTAACTTTCTTTTCTTCTTTAATTTTTTATATTTAGTTTTGGACAAAAGTGCTGGAAAAATTGTTATGTTTTACCCCAGACCACACTATTTTCTATGGGAGGGGAAAATATGAATTGACGATAGATCTACTAAGAACTTCCTACGTCTGTGGTAAAAGTAAATAAGAAAGTAATATGATATTAAAATGAGTACCATTGCCAAGAAATTCTAAAATTCCTTGTGATCTATTAAAGAGTGTGCCAACATAACTTAATATCTTACACACTGAAAAATAAGGGCCTCAACAACATATAGCAGGAATCATTTACATGTTTGCAAGCATTGTTTCCGTGAATTGAAGATTTGGTGCTTTTTGTTTCTTTATCCTGACAGAGAGCAGTGGTTTCTGGAGTTTTCATCAAACAAAACCACATTTAGGTCACAATTACATATGGGCATTTCCACAGAAAGGTCCACCTTTTGACACATCACGTCAACCTCGTTAATTGCTTATTTTGTAAGGCTAGTTAGTTAGATTGTTTTCCCATCTGTTATTAAATATAGAGCTTCTTACATTCTGTATTTAGTACAAGAATAGTAAACAATCGAATTTCATGGTCCTAAAATATAAACAATTTACGACGGTGACATGATGCTACATAGGGTGGCACTTTCTGTGGAAATGCCCATATGTTATAAGCTATTAATCATTGTGTCCCAACCATGTTATATTGAATAGAAACATAATGTGTTTGGGCATAAGTTTACAACAAGCACAAGCTACAAACACGTTATATTTGCATCCAACCAACAACAAAATACAAATTTTTTGAAATATAGTATGATAAATATCCCATAACACGAGACATATGGAATTGTAGTGAATGTAAGCTAAAGAATTCAAAGGGATTTCAGACAGAACAAAGTCTACACAATTTCACAAAGTTGAGTTAGGGGTTATACAAATTACCAGTCAATGGCCAAATAATGATTCGGGCCAGTCAATGGCCAAATAATGATTGATGTAGTTTCAAACATTTTCCTAATACAGTTGCCACCGCTTTTTCAATATTAGAGTGCAAACACTTCTGAAAGTACTCCGATGATAATTTAGTGCAATGGTTAGCACCTGTATAATTTCAATATTTAAAGGCATTGCTTGAGATTTTGAATATGTGTCTGTGATGCGCCGCAAGCACAGTTCTTCAGTAAAATATTTGATACAAATTTAAGTAGTTGTAACAAAATTATTTATATGTTTGATTGAAGTATAGTCTCGATTTTCCTGAAATGTGTAATGAACGGTTTCTCTTAACTTGATATAGACTAAGGAGTACACAATTTTAAAAGAGTGTAACATTGAAATGTTCTCTTATTACATCTCATGTCTTAATATTAGTGATTATTTAGCGAATAATCTATATTTCGGTTAAGTATTGGTTTATAATTTTTGTATATTTATAATTGGCTGCTACAGTTGGGCAATGGGCATCTTGTAGTTATTCTGTCATAGTCTTGAATATGCTGATGTAGCACAAGTGATGTGTGGTTGCCGTGGAGTCCATTAGGCCTAAGTTCGATCTCCAGTAGGGGCGTATTTTATTTATTTTTTCATATGTTTATTTTTGTAATGGTAACATGATGAGAGACAAAAAGCTTGTCCTGGAAAGTAACATGAATGTAATAATTTCGCTGTGCAACTTTAAATGAAGTGACAATGTGCGGAGAAAGACTTACGCGAGTTTCCATGAGAAACTACAAAACTAATTTAAAATCTTCGAAGCTGGGCTCAATGTTTTCTCTCACAATGAACATCATTATTTTTGTCATTTGAGTTTGTAGCGCACCTAATGTTGACAAGTGTTCTCCAAGAGAAAATTAAAAAAAAATTATATGAGGTGTCATGGGACACCCGGTTGGAGCGAAGTTGCTTTCGCTATATATTATGTACTAGTTAGTTCCAACAGGCCTAAGGCGCCTGCTGGAAAATACTATTATTTAAATATATCTGTAAGAAAAGATACTTTATGTAAAATTATAAACTTTTTTTAACAAATTTTTTTTATTGAATGTACATATTTTTTTTTTTAAAAAGTATATTTTTATTGTCCTTTTTGTAAAAATGTGTATTATATTTTCCCGAATAGGTCCATTATTTAAAGAGAGGTAACGGGTTTTTCAATAAGAGCGCTACAAAAGTTTTTTTTAAATGAAACAAAACCGGTTTTAGATACCAATGAAATTCTTTATTCCTGTGAAAGTACGTTCGATGCCATTATGAATGGATCTCGATTTCTTTTGCATGGCCACCAAGGGCACGCTTGCAGAAGTCCAGACGCTGAACCCAATTTTCGACGGTTTTCAAGCATAAATCGGCCGATAGTGCTGCAATTACACGTTCGATATTCGTACGAAGTTCATCAATCGTCGCTGGCTTGTTGGCATTGACCATAGACTTGATGTAGCCCCACAGGAAATAATCTAACAGCGTCAAATCGCGCGACCGAGGCGGCCAATCGACTGGGCCATTTCGTGAGATAACACGTTCACCAAACTTGGTTTCCAATAAATTGATTGTGGCATTCGCTGTGTGGCTTGTGGCGCCGTCCTGTTGGAACCACATGTCCCCCGAGTCCATATTATCCAATTGGGGCCAAAACTATTCGGTTATCATTGAACTGTAGCGATTCGCATTCACATTATTTATTATGTCGCTAAAGCTAAAATGTTTCGAATAGAAAAATCGGTAAAATGCCGTTTTACACTGAAAGAAAAACGTTTCGTCGCATGGATGAAACATGTTTGTTAATGTTTTTACGTTGTTATTGTGAAAAGTGTCGTTTATCCGACAATTTGGTAGTCGCTGCAACGAAAAATTTCATACTTGACTTCTTTGACAATTTTTCATTTCGTTGCTGCAACAACTTACTTCTCGTTCCTGCAACAATTTTACTTAATACGAATATTGTAGAAAAATGGGTTGAAAATTAAAAAAAACTAAAATCATGAGATTTAAACTGCTGATATTTGGTTTATCTCTTACGTTTTATAGTTTATTTTTATTATTTATTTGATTTTGGGGTTTGTAAACATTTATAGATGACGAAACAAATTCGCTATGATGGTATAGAGAGAGAAGCAGTCGAAAAAATGAGCGTGTATGGGTCACATACACATCTTAAATCAGTTCCTTTGCAACAATCAAAAGTGGTAGAATTTTTATAAAAAAATAATAATTTAAATAAATTTATTAAAACAGACTAATTAGTTATACTTAGTAATAATCTTTTATTGTGAAAACTAAATTGTGTGAGTTTATGTGTTTGTTGTGATCGATTGTGTAACTTGCGAATTTATAAATCAAATAGATAAATAAACAGAAAGCAGGGAAGTGACGCAACGATAGCAGAAAAAATACCCTGAAATATGTAATTGAACATTTGCGTGACGGCTCAAATCGCAACAAATTATTCGTGTTTTGTGTATTGATCATAATTCGATCACGCCTGTTTCGTTGTGTTGATATTTGGATTCAGAAAAAAACGAAAGACATACATACATTTGTGCGGGCAGTCGAAGACAATGAAAACGAAGAAGTCAAAGAAACAAAGTGTTTCAAGTACGACGAACATAAAAAATAACAATTCAACGTACAATCAAATGAATCCAATCGAAATTTTAACAAATTTGGTTAAAATAAATAAAAGAGCAGCTGAAGAAAATGATTGCAGAGCAATCTCTGGCTTAATGGCGGGGAGATTTGGAGCTACAATTTAACATCAGAACCCTCAACACAACAATAATTGTTTGATTTAAGAAAACAATGATGTGGTACTATGTTAAAGGAGTAGAGTGCTTATGTTCATGGCAAGTGCAGACATAGATATGTACATATTTTATTAAGAAATATTAATAATAAATTCCTTATATTTGTTTTAATTGCAGGACGTTAATACGACGGCCACAACAACACTCAACCCCTCGACTACCACAATCTTCTTCAGACATGGAATGCATATAGAATCTATTTAGCAAACTGAGACCATTTTCGAAACAAAAATTCAAATTTGTTTTATCAAAACACCTGGAATGTTATACTAACAGTGTATTTATGTACAATTGTCCATAAATAATTTCAAACACACTTCAAAACAATCATTTCAGCAATGAAACAAAACCATTGTAGTAATGAAGCAAATTCATTGCAACAATGACTCAAATTCGTTGCACCAATGGAAAAAATTCATAGCATCAATGAACAAATTCATTGCAGCAATGAAGCAAATTCGTTGCAATAATTAAGCAAATTCATTGCAGCAACAACCGTACTTTCATCACAGTAAGGATCAATTTGCAGTTGATGAACACATTTTCATAGCGGGAATGAAACGTTACGTTAGCTCACTTTTGATGACAAAAGTTGTTGGGATGATGAACATTTTCATCGGTGTCTCGATACTTTTCCGCTCAATGTACCTATGTCTCGAAAACGGAGCGCCTAATCGAAAAAATAACTAATTTTAGAGTGTTCCTAGGGGTTCTTTATAAAGTGATCTAATTCGTTGGAAGAATTGTTTTCAAAAAATCCCTAATATAGCAAAATTGGCGTGGCCGTCGGTGGTGAAGTGGTAGTGTGTCCGGCTCTTGTGCACGAGAACGTAGGTTCGATCCCTGCTTCTCAAAATACCGTTTGAAACCGGTGAACTAATCTACGTGCCAATCAGTAAGTGTGAAACTAGAACGCGCACAAGAAGCTCTCCCAAATCCCTTCATGGGATGTAACGAGAAACCATTTATTTCATATCAAAATTTCCCAAATAAAAAATTTCTCAAATAACTCGGACGCGGTGCGTAAAATCGCAAAAATAATAACTTCTTTGTGTTCCTGTGTGGTCCAATTCGTATGGAAGAATTTTAATTAAAAAAATCGACAAGTTATGAAAATTGCTAAAATAAAAAAATGGCTGTAACTTGGACATGGTGCGTTCAGTCGCAAAAATCGTAAATTGTTTTCCTCGGTAGGAGGCTTTGAATAATGGATGTCTTTAATACGGCACTTTTTAAAAACCCCAACAACTAAATTGTTTTGATTAAAACAATCGGTAAAACGCCCCTATGTCTATATCTCTGAAATGGAGCATTCAATCGAAATAATAGTCTAATAGTAGTCTAATTCGCATGGAAGACTTTTTTATATCACAAAATAAAAAACGGTGCGTCCAATTTTAAAAATAATAACTTTTTTACCTCTTTAAGTGCCTATAACAAGACCTCCTTAAGAGTTTGTCCATTGATACTACATTGATTAAAAAAAGTCTAAAACTAAAATTTTTGGAATAAAAAATCGCTAAAACACCCTTATGTGTTTATCTCGAAAACGCCGGTCGGTTCGAAAAAATAACTAATTTCTGGTGATTTCTAAGGGGATTTCAGAAAGTGATCCAATTCGTGTGGACATTAGTTATTCAAAAAATCGCCAAAATAAAAAAAAACGCTAAAATTAAAAATGTCTATATCTCGGACACGGTGCTTCCACTCGAAAAATAACCAATTTTTGCGTGTTACAAAGGGATATTTTATAAAGTGGGCAAGTCGTATGGAAGCATTTTTTCAAAAAATCGCCAAAATAGGAAAATCGCTAAAATAAAAAAATTACAGCAGACAGGTACTGTCCCTGCAGGCTGTGTCAGAGACACGGCCATTACGTTTAACGTAGAATACGCCATCCGATAAGACAGAAAACATATATAACAATAAATTCATTTGCTTATATTATTTATCATTTATTGTTATATATGTTTTCTGTCTTATCGGATGGCGTATTCTACGTTAAACTTAATGGCCGTGTCTCTGACACAGCCTGCAGGGACAGTCCGTGGCCGAAGGCCTCGGACAACTGTCTGCTGTAATTTTTATATTTACCAACGGCATTTGATTCAAGTCCGTTTAAAAAAAAAAAAATATTATGTTCAATTTTTTTAAACTTAATTTAATTTATGTATTTTAATTAATATTTTTATTGAAATAAGTTCTGCGAATGTTGAGAGGGCCGCCCTAATATTAAAAAAGGTTTACCTTATGGAGTCTTCGCATTAGCATTCGAGCGTTGTGTGAAAGCTTTACGCTTTACAATTCAAAATTAATGTTACAACAGCTTTATTGAAGCTTTCGCAAAAAAGCTTTATTACGTTAGCTTACTGTTTGTTTCACTTTTTACTAGATACATGTTGCCAAGCAACATTAGCTTGCTGCTCGTTTCACTTTTTACTAGATACATGTTCCTAAGCAATGTTGAGTAACCAAAAACACTCAACCAAACACCACACATATGTTTGAGTGTATGTGTTTAAACAATTTTCATTTGAGAAATTAAAATACTAGAAATATATCAACCAATATGAAATGTATATCAAACGAAAGATAACATCTTCATTTACCTACAAAAAAAATTTTAAAAAAATTCATCTAGCTGTTTCCTCAAATTCAATGAAATAAAGATAACAACAATAACAACCTGACATGACTCCTCATACCGTAAAACCTGACATGACTCCTCATACTACGTCAAAACGGTGCGTTCAGTCTTAAAATGAAATACATATTTAATGCATCATTGAAAAAAAATCACGTAAAGTTAAAACTTTTTAAAATAATAATTCGCTAACACATATGGGACTTTGATTTTTTTTAACAAACAATGATGCGGTATTAAAGACATCCAGAAGGTAAAGCCCCATATGGGGAAAAACTTAATATTTTTGCGATTGGACGTACAGCACCGAGTTGAGCCATTTCTTATTTTAGGGATTTTCTTAATTTTGAAAAAAATTCTTCACTTTTTTTGGCAGTGGTGCAGGCACAAGTTACCCTAAAAAATGGAAAACATACTAACCTTGTTAAACCTGCTGTTAGGTTAGGAAAAAAATACGAATGTTAGGTTAAGGGACCATTTGGTCCATACTGCAATTTTCATGCAGAATATCAATTTAATCGCATTCGTTGTATATATTTTAGTTCAATATTCACTAAATATTGTTATTATTATTATCATCTTTGTTTTGAAAATAAATGTAAAGAAAATCAAAGGAAATATACTATGGACCAAATGGTCCCTTAACCTAAGATTCGTATTTTTAACGAATGTTAGCTTAAGAGACCATTTGGTCCATACTGCAATTTACAAACAAAATAACCATCTATTCGTATTCTTTGTATCTATCTTGGGTCAGTAATACTCAAGTATTTTTATTATTATTGTTATTTTATATTTTGAACATAATTGTAAAGAAAATCAAAGAATATATTCTATGGACCAAATGGTCCCTTAATCTGAAATTTGTAATTTCTTATTTGACTCAGTCCTGTTTCTAGTTAGAAAATTTAATTTTTGCTCATGCCATTGGTTTATAAAAAAGATCACGTGACCTGAAAATTGAAGTCAGTATATATCACCGTTCAAAACTTACAAAGAAAACTAGCCATTATTTGGACCAAATGGGCTTAATCTAACAGCAGGGTTAACTCTGTATTAGAAAAAAGATGTTCAAGTTACAAACACACATAAAAAACATGGGATTTTAGAATTAAAACAACATACGAATAGAGGAAAAATTTAGTATGAGTATAGTAGTAGTCAATACACATTTGTTGCTGGGAAATGTGGTAGTTAAATAAGAGATGTTGTCTATTACTTTTAACGTAGAATACGTTATACGGTAAGGTAGGGGTGTTGAACTGGAGCACAAAATTTTGAGAAAATATTTGTCAACTTTCACCCACTTTTACTGAAATATTAAAACATATTTTAGCAATTTTTATATGTTACTCAGTTTTGGTAATATGTTTTGTTTCGAATTACATTAAAAAAATTATATGTCTATATATAAAATTTTATGTAGTTAAGGAAATAAATATTTAAGAGCATGATATTTTAGACTTTTTTGTACATACCGCTGTTGTTGTTGGTTTGTAAATCGCGCTGTTGTTTTTGTTGTTGTGAAATCAAATGATTTTGGCTTTGCTGTGCTTTGTTTATTTATCGAGCAGCGTGTAAATGTGTAGTGTGTGTACATTTCGTTTTGTTGGATCGGTCGGTTATTAGTTCGTTTGGAGGGGAACATAAAATGAAGCGAGGGGAGCGTGGACACTTGTGTGTGCTTGAAAGTTTAAAAATCTTCGCTGTCGTTTGTTTACTTCTGCGAGCAGCGTGTATACGCTCACTATATCAATGGCGTTTTTCCTAAACACATTTCTGTGAATACATTGGGAAGTAGTTGGAAAGCAGCTAATCTATTGTGCTGCCATATCATAAAATGTATTGCTGTAGCTGTACTTCAAATGAAGATGTCGCTATAATGTAATACGTTAAACTAGATATAGTTTCATCCTTAAACATATGGCATACAGTCTTCGAGCACACAAACTAAAAAATAAATTAATAAATCTTGTTCAAAACTATTCCAATCGTTTAGATCAGTGGTTTCCAAACTTATTTGGGTTATCGCCATCATTTTGGTAGTTTTGTTGTTGTCTTATTTTACTAAAAATTATACTGTACATACATAAAATAACTTATCACACATAACTTATCCTATCTAAAATTAATTAACTTTAATACATGCAAACGCCTACTTATGTTACAAAAACTTAATAACTAGCTATCAGCTGTATGCGTATATATTAGATAGATTTAAATCATTTATCAAAAATTATATTTAATTCATATATTTTAATTGCAAAATGACTAACGTATTCTACGTCTGACCTATGCGCCCGTGTTATCTAACACAGGCTTGTTATTTTTTTGTAAGATAAAACTTAGTTCCAGACTTAATGCCCAATATTGCCCATGCAAAGAATGTCAATTGAAGACGTCATTGGCGATTCATAGTTTTTCCTTACAAACATTTCCTTCAACATTAGACATCACAAGCACTAAACTTATTTTATAGTCGTTTGTTTCTGCCTAACTTTGGCTCTAATTTAAGAAAAAAAATAACAAGCCTGTGTTAGATAATACGGGCGCATAGGTCAGACGTAGAATACGTTAGCGTATACATCGCCAATCCTTTGTATTAATGTACATACACACACATTTACACGCTGCTCGCAGAAGTAAACAAACGACAGCAAAGATCTGTAAACTTTCAAGCACACACAAGTGTCCACGCTACCCTCCCTTCATTATATGTTCCCCTCCAAACGAACTAATAACCGACCGATCCAACAAAACGAAATGTACACACACACACATTTACACGCTGCTCGATAAATAAACAAAGCACAGCAAAGCCAAAATCATTTGATTTCACAACAACAACAAAAACAACAGCGGCATTTACAAACCAACAACAACAGCGGCATGTACAAAAAAAAGTCTAAAATATGATGCTCTTAAATATTTATTTCCTTAACTACATAAAACTTTTATATATAGACATATAATTTTTTTAATGTAATTCGAAACAAAACATATTACCAAAACTGAGTAACATATAAAAATTGCTAAAATATGTTTTAATATTTAAGTAAAAGTGGGTGAAAGTTGACAAACATTTTCTCAAAATTTTGTGCTCCAGATCAATACCCCTACCTTACCGTATAACGTATTCTACGTTAAAACAGCAGTTGCTTTGCGGCAATCCTCATACGCTGTTCGTCCTTATTCTATCCTGGAAAAATAAAGTATTCCTTTCTTTCTAAACATTCTAACTATTACGTAAACTCTCCTTCTTCTTTTTTATGCACCCAGGGAAAACAACTACATATGTTGTAAAAAAAATATGCAGTATGTAAGTAGTATGTAACAAGCGCCCTCATGACCTACTAAAATGTTTTCACATCCACTACTTTACAAAAACTTAGAATTATAATGAAACTTTTAAGGATAACAATAACAACAGCAGTAGCAGCAACAGGGACTACACTAACCAGAAGGAACGAGTTAGACTAGAGGGAGAGAGAGACTGAGGGAAGGTATGTGTCTAAGTTTGTTACTCTAAAGGAGTACGAATGTGAGAAAATTTATGTTTTCTTAAAATCAAGAACTAATAATACTTGGGATATATTCGTACTTTCGTTCTGGCAAGGCAATAGGAAAACCTCTTAACTACTGCCCCAAGGATGACGACCATGGAAAGAAACGAAAAGCAACTGTAGATATTCCCATCGCAATTTAATAAAATTTAAGTTGCGTGTTTTTATTATTCTTTGTATAATCGAATAAAAAATGGAATCTATAATCGAATTTTGGTTTTAATTTGATTACGACTCATAGGGAAGTGGCAAATTCGAGGGCTTCCAGATAAAAGAAATTGATTATTTTTGCAAATATTTGAATTTAAGACATAAGTGAGTTTCAACTTAACATATTTAATTGTAATCTTTCAATGGAGTTTAATTAATTTTCCCAAGAATTAACAGAACAAAAAGGAGATTACATTTGTACAAAATGCCACAAATCAACATCAAATATTTAGCATTTCCTGTGTACTTAATAAGTAGTAAGGATCACAAGGACATTAGTGCAACCATAAGCTGTCGGTTACATAATGACTAACTATTTAAGTATGTATGTACGGATTTATGTGTAATTGTATGCATATATTTCTATCAAAGAACATTCTCGTTAATAAAGATAGCCATGCCATTAAATGCCCAACGACAGCAATAATGACAACTTCATCATAGTACCTTGGAAATCGGTATTTTGTTATGTTGTACATCAGGCGCTTAACATTTTTGGGCCACTTTAACAGAATATATTACACATTTTGGACGGAGAAATGGGTCATTTCAAATTAACCTTTGGCCATTTTATGTAAAATGGTATCATTTGTCACAGAACGACAACAAGACTAAAACAGAAGTTTGTTAGGCGAAGAGAAGAGTTAAGAACAGTTGCAGGAGGTAAAGAGGCGGTAATGAAAAATATGTTAAGGCGGTGGGTTATAAATTCGAATTTGTCGTAAATATATTGAGTTACACCCATATTAACCCCTAAATTAGTAATCTGCTCTTTAAAGTAATCCAAACGTAATTCAAGGTTTGGAATATATGAAATTTGGGATTTCAACATAAATTCCCGAACGATAAACTAATCAGGAAAAAAGTTGGGGAGACGTTTGCGTAAAAGAGCGGCATTTACAAACTTTGCTCGTCATCTAATCAATAAGCAGAACACCAGTCATGGCAAAGCAGCACATACGCAAATTTTTTCAGGATTACATCTATATTCTTCAGCTTAATTTCTAGTATATTCCTCCGAGATCATGTTGTGGATTCTAAGGATTTCCAAATATGAACTATGACCAATGTATAGTACAATATCAATGATATTAACATCCTGAAGATAAACAATATCATTATTTCTACAGTTGCAAACCGAATTGTACCAAAATTGCCAGAATACATTTCTAAGCTGTATCAAATCTTCGCAGAAAACTTCTTAAATTAGAGCAAGCACAGGCGTGTCTATTTCTATGAACACATTAGTAAATGTTACATTGGAAAATAAAAACAGCGTTCAATCATATGATGACGTTACATTTAAATAATATTATAACTTACAATTATTTAAAGACAAGTGCAAGTGCAAGCACATGTGGCATTATTTTCTTGCTTAATGCTTTTTGTTTTATTCCCACAAAAAACAAAGAGAATGGAAAGTAACAGACATACATTGTTATGTTCGTACATACGCTACACAAATTCACACAATTTTCGGTGCTCTCTTGCTATCTCATTTTTATATACGCATGATACTTCATTATTCTCTTTGCTCTGAGAGTGCTTCGCCCCACATTTTATTTGACATACCTTTCACAATAATAAAAAACCAACCCGTAAAAAACATAGTTTTTACTATAAATTCTTTACATATAACCGCGCCCGTTTGCCAAATCCCGCCCATATTTGCAGCAGATCTTAGAATATGTAAACCTAATCAACATACCCAATTTTATTCACATTCGTAAATGTTACATTGGAAAATAAAAAACAGCGTTCAATCATATGATGACGTTACAGTTAACTAATATTAATACTTAAAATTATTTAAAGACCCAGTGCAATCACATGTGTCATTATTTTCTTGCTCAATACTTTTTGTTTTATTCCCACAAAAGTCAAAGAATGCAAAGCAACAGACACTTGTACATACATACATACATTGTTATATTCGTACGATATAACCGAAGATCAACATAAAATACTTTTTTAATATTACTCCAAATTAATACTCCAAATTAAAACACTTCAATCTCGGCTCGCCGATATCGGATCGCCTTAATTTTTGGCCTAAACTCTCGAAACCCGCACTAGCTTTTTAATCCAAAAATTAATAAAATCGGCTATGAATTTCCGGAGAAAATCGCGTGGGAAAATTATATGAAAATCGCCCAATAATCACTTTCAATACCGACTGCCAAGCAACGAACAACGAACACATCAAAAGGCGTTCAATCACATGATGACGTTTCATTTAAATAATATTAATACTTAACAACACTTAAAAATATTTAAAGACAAGTGTCATTATTTTCTTGCTTAATAACTTTTATTTTATACCCACAAAAAACAAAGAGAATGCAAAGCAACAGACACATGTAAATACATACACTGTTATGTTCGTACATACGCTACACAACCCAGTTAGCATTTTGTGAAATTTTTGATCATATATGACCCTTTTATGACTCCACTGCGCGGTAAAAACTATCATAAATGCGCTCATTTCACTACGCAACAAAATGAAAAAAATTCTTTGCACAAATATAAACACTATTTTTTTTTGATGAACTATGGTCCCCCAATTACAAAAATGGTCGAAATTTTAAATTCTATGGAAAAGTTTTTTTTTTAAATTTATTTTAGTAAAATTGTCCATTTTTGAAAATCTTGTTCCACAGATATTGACATAACTCAAGAACGATAGATCGCACTTTGTTAGTAAATACACCAAAAAAAAAGTAATTTCAATACCTACAAGTTTTGTTAACACTATTTTTTAGCCTGCATAAGAGTTTCGGAGTTATCTAAAAAGTTGTTGTGAAAAATTATGTTTTTCATCCAAAATTTATGGATTTTTTTTTTTTTGAAAAAATCAGAAAAAACCTTAAATGGTCAAAAGTGATCAGTTTAGCACTTTAAGACTAAAGTCTGACCTGTTATGAATAAAATGAGACATTTCTTAAGAAAATCGATGGATAACTTTTGATTTTATTTCGAATTAGGTGAAGATATCCCATTTCGTCAAGAATTTGGAAATTTTACAATTTAACCAAAAATGAAAAACAAATGAAGAAATAATTTTTGTAATTAAATATTTATTTATGTATTTTTTTGTATGTATTTATTATGTAATAAGTTTTACAAAGTCAAATAAATAATTATTTAATAATATTTTATTCTAGAAATGATTTCGGGTTCTTTTTTGCCTGCTGTGATTGTCAGGGTTTGTTTCTCTTATAAGGAACCAAATATAATCACCCATCATATTCTCGTTCCACAATCCCTGATACCGTTGCTCCATAGACTTAAGTTCTTGATGAAATCGCTCACCATGCTCGTCGCTTACATCACCAAGGTTTGGCGGGAAAAAGTCCAAATGCGAATGCAGGAAATGTATTTTTAGAGACATATTTACGCCGATTTTTGAATAGTTACTAAGTAAATCACGAATGATTTCTTTATAGTTTGGACTGCGTTTGTTTCCCAGAAAATCCGAAACAATTAATCGGAACGAACTCCACGCAGCTTTCTCATCTGATGATAAAAATGTCTCAAATTGAGTGTTGGCGAGTAGTTTTCGGATCTGTGGACCATCAAGAACGCCTTCTGAAATTTTTGCCAGAGAAAGATTTTGGAATATTGTTCTTAGATAAGAGAACGCTTCACCCTCTTTGTCTAGTGCCTTAATAAAGTTTTTCACCAATCCAAGTTTAATATGTAATGGTGGCAAGATTATATTGTCCTTCTTGACGAGAGCCATATGTTGTATATTCTCCACGCCTATTGTGTTGTTGACTCTTGGCGGCCAATCCTTCTGCACGTAATGCTTGTGTCGAGCTCGACTGTCCCAGAGGCAGAGGAAGCAGCAATGCTTTGTAAAACCACCTTGCAGACCTGACATTATGGCAACAACCTTTAAGTCGCAACAAATTTTCCAATTGTGATTTTCGTAGTTTATATTTATGAACAATTTGGTCATCGTTTCGTAAGATTCCTTCATATTCACGGCGTGTGCAATGGGTATCGATGGCTTCTGATTGCCATTGTGCAGTAACACGGCTTTAAGGCTTTCTTTGCTGCTGTCGACAAATATCCTCCAATCACGTGCATCGTATGTTTGGCCAAGCTTATCGAAAAGTCCATGAATGTCGTAACAAAAGCACATATTGTCTTTAGTTGTAAAAAAGTTGGAGTACGGCTTATGCCGGGTACGGTAGACTGTTGTACAGATATTCCTTTCTAATAAATTCTTATCTCTTAAACGAGATGCAAGAAGCTCAGATTTTTCTTTCGGAAGTTCGAGGTCTCTTACCAGATCATTTAGTTCGGCTTGAGTATACAGCTTTGGAGCCAAACTATCTGCTTTGTAACTCACGCTTGAGGTCGAGGGTGATAAATCCACTTGATAACACGCTGCATACGTATTTTCCGGAAATTGACTTCCATCGACATACAGGACTGGAAGCGTATACCCAGCACCTGATCTCGTGGGGTAAGACCATCGCATATGTTTTCCGAAGCCGCTTTTTGTACTTAAGCAAAAATAGCAATCGGTTTCGTGGCTCGCTGTTTCTCTCCATTGCATAGGGTTTGAAATTTCCAAGTGTCGTCTGTAAAATTTAAGAAGTTTGAAATTAAAAATATGAAGAATTCAAAATATAATTAAGAAATACTTACTTAAGGGTTGAAGAGCATCGACTTAACATTGGTCGACACGAATGGCATATCGAACTCGGTGCCCAATATTTGTTAGTACTTTCCGGATATATATTATAGCAATCTTTATATTGTTCTTGTAATTTATCTGAGAAAACATATCTCTTTTTCTCGGTGGTATATTTTCCGCACACGTAACAAAATAAATTCGGGTCGTTTCTGCACGTAAAAATTCTGCATTTCTTGCTCATTTTTGGTAGAATTGTAAAATTTTGCACAAAACACGGATATAATTAGACTTTTCACTTTCGAATACACTTGTTGAATGACAATGAAACGATACTTGAACTGTTATTTATACTGCGTGATAGTCTGATTGTCAAGTGTGTTTTATGTTCGTGTTGCGCTTTTCAGGTACAACTGGGTTTTTACAACACCCTTTTTTAAAAACTTCTTAAAAAATGTTTCTGAATGGGTGTGATTGTCATGTGTGTTTTATGTTCGTGTTGCGCTTTTCAGGTACAACTGGGTTTATTTGACTTTGTAAAACTTATTACATAATAAATACATACAAAAAAATACATAAATAAATATTTAATTACAAAAATTATTTCTTCATTTGTTTTTCATTTTTGGTTAAATTGTAAAATTTCCAAATTCTTGACGAAATGGGATATCTTCACCTAATTCGAAATAAAATCAAAAGTTATCCATCGATTTTCTTAAGAAATGTCTCATTTTATTCATAACAGGTCAGACTTTAGTCTTAAAGTGCTAAACTGATCACTTTTGACCATTTAAGGTTTTTTCTGATTTTTTCAAAAAAAAAAAATCCATAAATTTTGGCTGAAAAACATAATTTTTCACAACAACTTTTTAGATAACTCCGAAACTCTTATGCAGGCTAAAAAATAGTGTTAACAAAACTTGTAGGTATTGAAATTACTTTTTTTTTGGTGTATTTACTAACAAAGTGCGATCTATCGTTCTTGAGTTATGTCAATATCTGTGGAACAAGATTTTCAAAAATGGACAATTTTACTAAAATAAATTAAAAAAAAAAAATTTTCCATAGAATTTAAAATTTCGACCATTTTTGTAATTGGGGGACCATAGTACATCAAAAAAAAATAGTGGCTTTATTTGTGCATTTTGGCTGTTGCGTAGTGTTTTCTGAGCATAAAAGACTGTTAGTCGGGAGAAAATGGTACCCTACCCGCGACTCTTCATGAAGACTCTTTTATGAGTCGCTAGTCTAGTCAGTTTCGAGTCATCATGTAATCATTTATGAGTTGTTTTTGGGTCATTTGTTAGTCGCTTTTGTAATCATTTTCGAGTCATTTCTCAGTAGATTTTGTACTCATATTCGAGTCGTATATGGGTCATTTGTTTGTCGTTTTTATAATAATTTCCGAATAATTTTCGAGTCATTTCTTAGTCGTTTTTGTTTTAGCCAATCTTTTCAATTGTTTGGCTGACATTACGCTTTTATTATTAATTTTTATTATTAAGTATTTATTTTTAAATACTATTATCATTTTTATTAACTGCAGAAGCACTCCACTACATGATTAGATTTATAATAATAACCAAATTATAATAATGACCAAATAATAACCAAAAATCGGTCGTCTCCTGTATTTTTGATTGCTGTATTTATTGTCAGTGTATTTTCAGGCACGCAACTATGCAATCTCTTTTTGGTTTTTAACTACTGGACTCTTGCTTCAATTATAATGAATATAACAAACATTTAACCATCAGCCTGATGGGCAAAATATCATTGCAAAACAACGCTGTTTTGAAACACCCGCATGATTTATTTCTGATTGTTGAATATTTTGTTAGTGTATTTTCAATAAAACACTTCGACTCCTTTTTCACTTGCGGAATCAATTAAGCAGCAAAATAATCAGTAAAAGTAGTCGAAGAAGACTCAGTTGGCTGATTATGATCTTCCATGATCTTCCAAATGCTAACTAGAAAGTTCACAAATTTCGTTGCTCTCTTTCTATCTCATTTTTATATACGTCAAACTACGTTATTATGCTCTTTGCTCTGAGAGTGCTTCGCACCCAACAATACAATTATTCGCTGCCGCTACATCAGTGTGTGTTTTTTTCACAGTCTCACAATCTGTGTTTCGCAATCGGACAAATCTGTGTTCTATATAGGGGTGTTCATTTAGGAGTATAAAAACTAGATGTTGGCCGGTTCTGAAACCTACCGGATATGCACACAAAATTTCCTACAAATCGGTCCAGCCGTTTCGGAGGAGTTTAACGGCAAACAATGTTTGATCACTGTCGGACAATCTGTGTGAGCGCAGTCGGACAAATTGTGTTTGGATATGTTCACTTTGTGAATTTAGGCCATACCCGCGCCTATAGATGTTAATACATCAA
This sequence comes from Phaonia tiefii, assembly GCA_963931995.1. NCBI lineage: Eukaryota > Metazoa > Arthropoda > Insecta > Diptera > Muscidae > Phaonia > Phaonia tiefii. The sequence continues at coordinate 317,381,289 of OZ008367.1, read as the reverse complement.
AAACTGTAAGTGTCTGGAATTGGAGAAACTGACGAAAACCCCGCCGCTGAATAATTTGCGCAACGAAATTTCGTATTTTCTACGTAACATATATCAGGGGCATTCAAGTACGAGGTAATGTTAATGATTGGCGTACTATGGGTTTGACTACAATTATCATTTTCACGATATGAGAAAATAGGAGCTATTTTTAAATCGTCGTTACAGCAGAGAGGATGTAGTAATAATATAAAATCTGGGCTACACCCTGTAAAAAATTTCACCCTGTTATCCTTATGTTTTACGTATAGTATGTGTTTAGCAATTTTATGTAAAAATTTACAAGAAATATTTTTTGTCGAATACTTTAACTCTGTACCGCCTCAATAATATTGTTCTTTTTGGTGACCGATTTCATCAAACTTGTGCACCTATTGAAGACCGCAATAAAGCGAAGAGTCCTCAATCTCTTATTGCTGACATATGCTGGACATAGTTTGATAACGACATAGAATTAAAAGAAAGAAGAACTAAAAGAAAAATTTTATAAATAAATCCTTGCTTAACCCTCCGGCGGGTGAGAAGGTCCCTGGGGACCTTTTTCATTTTCAAACTGAAATTTCTCCTTGATGGTCCATGGGAAGTATACCCGACCCCCACATGTGTTCCAAGGATATTTTATCTAGAATCGTTTAAAAAAAATTCAAAGCGATCCGACCAATAGTTTAGTTTCTATTGAGATTTAAATGTGTTTAGTACGGGAACGTGTGAAAAGGTCCGCTGGGACCTTGTACTGAAATTTCAAGAAATCGTTAATAAATGCACTGTATTTTGGCTTGTTTTAGTGTTTGAACACATCACAAACGTGTGCCTTGAATTTTAGTTACATTTTGGATTATTTTATTGTGCCTTTCCTTGGAACATAATAAACTGTCCGTCCTTTTTTGAATTTTTGTTACCTGCTACCTGTACTTTATGTTTGAACACATTTCAAATGAGTTGTTTGAATTTACCCTTACTTTTTCCGCATACTTTTACCCACTCTTACTCTTACATAGACGCAGATGTACAAGCTAGAAGCCAGGTATACATAGAAAAGGGTATAAAAGCGGCTCTAGTTTCGTAAACCAAATCATAGAAAGTTGAGACAGTGAACAGTGAAATTTTACTTTTGAATTTTATAAAGAGAAATAAAAGTACAATACAATGGCAGAGGAAAATTTAGACATTGCTGAGATTGTGGTACGTCGTAGTACACGCTACCAGCAAATGAGTGAGGATGAAAGACGTGCAGTGGATGCTAGATTTGCAGACTTCATGAGTGCGGGGATGAGTGATGACGATGAAGGTGCTATTCCTGCATTTGGTCTTGAAGGTGCGGGAGATGACGATTTCACAGATCAAGCAAATTTTCATGTTGATGATACGGATGCGGAAACTGAACCACATATAGACATCAATGAAGATATTTGTGATGACGACGATGATGAAGAGGAAGAAACTGATGCCCAGCAAACAAGTGGCAATTACTTCATTTCCAAAGATGGCACCAAATGGACTAAAAGTGCACCACCGACTTCCCATACTCGTGCTCATAACGTGGCCGACTGCACAAGGAGGAATCCGGGACCAGTAGGAACCACATATGATCCCTTTACCATATTCCGCTCGCTCATCACCGAAGACATGGCGTACATCTTAATACGCGAATCAAATCGGAAAGGCAGGGAAGTGAACGCTGCATGGAATTTGGAAAACCAATTAACACAAAGGAATGGAAACCAGTCACTTTGAAAGAGGTCGATGCTTTTTTGGCTATTATTTTGTATGCTGGACTCACTAAATCGAATAGTGAACCTCTTGAAGAGTTATGGGGCCCAATGCGCTGTCCAATATGTAAAGCTGCATTATCATTAGATCGTATGAAGTGCATAAAACAATGCCTTAGATTCGATAATGGAAATACGCGACAGCAGCGACTAATCAACAGCAAAACTGCGGCTATTGATGATTTTTGGCAAATGTTGCAGTCCAACTTGGCAGCAGCTTACACTCCGCATAATGCAGTGACCGTTGAGGAGCAGTTATTCCCATAGAGAGGCCGCACCCACTTCACACAATACATTCCATCGAAGCCTGCCAAGTACGGTATAAAGATATGGTGGTTGTGCGACTCAAAATCATTTTATCCTGTCAAAGGAATGATTTACTCTGGGAAATTGCCTGATCAGGCACGAGAGGTGAATCAAGGGCAGAATGTTGTACTTCAACTTTCGGAGAGATATTTGAATACAGGCCGCACAATTTATGCCGAAAATTTTTTCACAACTTTGAATTTGGCTCGTACTTTGATCACGAAGAAATCCGCATATGTTGGAACAGTGCGCTCGAATAAGACATGTGTGCCTCGGGAATTCCAAAAAAATCATACGCGTCCTGTCAACAGCACATTGTTCAGCTTCAACGAAGGCGATATAGCACTATGTTCATATGTGCCCAAGAAGAACAAAGCGGTTCTTGCTGTCGACACAACATTATTCTTGCGGTGTGGACATGCAAACTGAGAAGAAGAAGCCGTTTGCTATTTTGGATTACAACGCCAACAAATCGGGCGTTGATACAATGGACCAGTTGGTTGGCACATATACATGCAAGCGCTCAACAAACCGTTGGCCATGGGCCATGTTTTATAATATGATGGACATTGCTGCATTAGCTGCATTTATATCATACAACGAGATGAAGCCAATAAAAAGAAGTGACAGACGACGTTCATTCCTACTGATGCTGACACAGCAATTGGCACTACCAAACATAGAGGAACGAGCGCTGAACAACCGCATATCCAAGGATACGGAACACAATGGAAGCATTTGATATAAAGGTAAGACCAAACAATTCTAATGTTCAAAAGCAGAATAACTACATAATTTTGTCCTTTTTAGATATTATCAAGACCGGCAGAAGGAGCTGCACCGTCGACCGTCATGTCGCCTATGCCGTTCTGAGTACGGACAGCAGCGGAAAACAAGGGCCTATTGCCATTCCTGTAACAATCCAGTTTGTGCAGAGCATTCAATACTTATGCATCGATGCTACACCTGCACAGAAAATATGTTGGACGAGGGACAATCTAGACAACACTAGTTTTTTTTTGGCTTTTTTCATATAAAACTCATAAAAAATGAATAATGTTATATATAACAAAAAAAAAATGTTTAACATTCATTATACATGTATAATTAGTAAATAATAATAAATCAAAACAAAAAAAAATTTTAAAAAAATGCGTTTTTATACAAAATTCCATACAAATAGAAATAGGTCCCTGTGGACCTTGTACTTCGTATAAGGGCAACGGAGGGTTAAATAGCCAAATTTGTACTCATCTTTTATTTATAGATATTATATCTACAGCTTTCTTTTGTTCAGTGACTTATAATAAAATATAGATTATTTTTCCATTACACACCAACCCTTTAAAATCCAGTTTTGTGCGACAATTTACCACCAACTCGGAATAACTACGAAATTAGCCCTTAAATGGATTTTCAGTCTTTACTTATTTTTGACATTCAGGTTAATTTATACGCTTTGGAGTGTTAAGATACTTATAATAGTAAATTTTATAAGTAAATTTTTTGTGATACATTTGAACCCGTTACACCCCCGCTTTAGGGAAGTTTTTCTCCCTTTTCCACAAAATGAAAAAAGCACCCATATATTGAGCCGGTAGAGGGTCAAATTATTCCACAAAAATATTTATCGTAAATTTGAATTTCGTTGTTAGACCTTTTTGATGTGATGCTTCACAACGGAGAAGCGAAATATCGAGATGAATAAATCCGAATAAAGCAGGTCAATGATAATAATGTCAGGTCAAGCTCGGAAAATATAGTATATTTATGGCTTGTAAGGTTTTACATAAACTTGCTGAACACATCTTACACCTAAAATGTAAGGATATCATGGGTTCCTATGCTGATTCATCATAATAATGTGCTAAAGTGGGACAATTTCACCCCGCCCCCTTTAAAAATATACTCAGACGTAACCCTTCAAAATTCCGAGACACGTATTTTTTTACCCCCTCTACCAGAATCCGTTGTTAGAACCTAGTTATTATTGTGTATTCCACAGTGTTATCAAAGTACAGTATTTGGGAGTTTATTTCTTGAATAATATATCCTCCAAATGTAATCCTGCGGTCTCACGGAATTAATGTAGTCGAAAAGTAAAATTCCCAATGCCGCCTCGGCTTCCAATTCCGGCGAATATTTTCTTTCAAATACTCCAGAGGAGTCAGTATATTATTATTAAATTTTGACTTGAGATAACCCCACAGGAAACGTACATAGGAGTTAAATCAGGACTGCGTGGAGGCCACTTTATGTCGAGTCTCCTGGAGATCATTTAGCTCGTATTCGAAATAACGTTAACTTGGTTTTGCTGCTAAAACATAAAAATAAACAAAAGGATCAATTATCATGTTTGTGGGCAGACGCAGTATTCAACGTTTATATCCAAGTGGTCTCAACTTGGCAAAAATGTGCTCTAGTCAATTGGGTGATATGGGTAGTGGTGCCGGCAAAGGTGGCGGAGGTGGTGGTACCATTCGTGCAGCCGGTGGTGCTTTTGGTAAAATGGAAGCAGCGCGTGAAGAAGAATATTTCTACAAAAACCAAAAAGATCAATTGGAACGTTTAAAGAATGACCAAATACATCAGGCCGAATTCCATCACCAACAAATTAAGGAACACGAAGAAGCCATTCAGCGTCATAAGACCTTCTTGGATAACATGTCGAAATAAACTGATTGTTTCTTCTCAGTTTTATCTTTATCTGTCTAACAATCAGCGCCAATGGTTGTGTGATGCCGAACTCGTAATTTGAAATATCTGTTAAAAATCGTAAAGATTAGATTGAAAGCAGCCTTAAAAACTATGTAGTGCTTAGCTTCTTTCTACAACTTTTATAAACTATTTATCGTTAATGATCATTTTGAGTTTTTCGATTTTTGAATTATTTTTATGCATTTTTTGTAACTGCTGCATTATTATTGATAGATACACTCTCTACATACTATTAATAACACATACACTCCTTGTTTTCTGTGTGCATTTTTCTATCTTTTGATAAGAAATAAATGTTTTACTTTTATTAAATTTCCAGGGAAAATTTCACGTACTCTTGAGAGAAATCTATTAGACGTCCTGCTGGAACCATGTTATAACCAGAGATGTTTTACAGGTCTGCCACCGATAAAACACTTGCGCGCTTCCCAATCGACAGACTTGGATCATTACAAATAGACTTATTTACACTCTCCACGTTTTCCGCCGATCCTGATGCCCTTGGCCGCACACATTTTTCTTTTTCTAGTGATGAACCGGTCTCTTTAAATTGTTTGAGCCATTTTCGAATGAGAGGGATGCTTGGCGCATCATTCAAGTGGCGGAAACCTCGAATACTGCAGAATCTTCTACGGGCTACAATCGCTGAATCACATTTTCTGTGAAACTCTCGGAGTACAGAGCGCGGTCCGCTCCAGAGAATCGCTGCGTTCCCAATAGCCAGGCTACCTACTGGCATACCTCCCACGTCCCTCAGATTCTATGAGTTCACGTAGTCATCTAAACAAATGTAAATTTTCTTTTGTGACACCCTGTCTATGCACTTGAAATTTCTGTAATTAAATTCATGAATGTGTAACATCACTTTGTGCTCTAAATAAATGCATTTATTTTTGTATGCAAATGTAATTTGTTCAACAAGAAATACATTATAATCCCCTACACAGACGGAAAGAAAAGTAAATTGTAATTACTATAACGAAATTTTAATGAATATCCTTCAAATTTGAAATATCGTACGAAATCAAATATACTATACACTACTTTTAGTAGAATGAAAATCAAAACTTTTCATCCTGGCACATTCATCATATCTTTACTTAAAGGCGAGCACAAATACTTATGAATGAGTTGCTGAGAGCCATAAAGTAATGTCAACTAGAGCTGCCATCTTTCTGATCTGAAGTTCATTTCGCACTCTTCGTGGTGCGGTCGGTGCGATAGAGAGTTTTTTTTTTAAAGTAAATTGTTTTACACCAGGTGGAATTACCAAAATAATTGACTTAAATTTTTCATGTCGTTTTGATGAAAAACTGTGAAATTTAAACGTATTTTGGCACTTTTTTGGTATTTTTTATTGTTAGTATATATTTGTGGTATATTTACACACAAATTGTAATGCACAAAACAAAATTTTTTTGTTGGTTGGTGTGCGTCATTGCCTCTATCTGTTATTATTAAAGCAATTCTTTCCAACATGCAACGTCCATATGCCACCACATCAAACTTCGTAAATTTACTGAGACAAATCGCAAGTGTCAGTTTGTGCGTAAGTATTTTAATGCCCATTTATCGTTTCGATGGTTGTTTGTTTTTGTCTGTGCTAAAATTTAAAACTTATTGTAAACATTTCATAAACAGATTAAAGGAGCTACGAAATCATTTGTATATTACAAGTACAGCAACAAGGATATCAAAGCGATGAATATCTTTCCTATCTCAGTGCAGTAAAGCGTTACACTTCTTAAAGGGGCTTAGGTTTTTGGAGTGCTAAACCGCATTGTTTTGCAAGCAGTTAACATATAATAAAACTACATTTATACACAGTTAACGGTTCGATCACATCTGCTTTATAAAGGGTTTTCCAATTTGAGTGATATGATTTCTTTATAAAAATCACACTAATTATTAAGGAAATCAGATGTGTTTTATTTAATGTGAAGTATAATCGATACCGCCGGTGGTGCAATGGGTAGTGTGCGCGCCTCTTGTACAGGAGATCCTGGGTTCGATCCCTGCTCCAACCACCTTAAAAATTTCTTTCGACGACGGTCACCCCGCTTAGTGACGGCGACACTATCGAGTATATAGCCATGAAAAAGCTTCTCAAAATACCGTTCGGAATCGGTGTAAAACTGTAGGTCCCAATCAGTGTGTGAAAACTGGAAAGCGCACAGCTCAGTGATTACGAGAAGTTCTCCCCGGTCCCTTCATGGGATGTCATGGGAAACCATTTATTTTTTTTTATAATCGATACAATTAAGTTCTGACTAATGGCCTCCAAGTTTCCTTCCCAGCAAAAATAAAATTAAGTAGTTCTAGTAGATGTTATTATTTTTTTAAATCTTCTGCAACACTATGTGCATATTTAATGCAATTTTAGCGCTGATCAATAACAACTCCGAAAAATCTACATTTGCATCACATCCATTATGAGTATTATGATGCAAATTTATTAAAGAGCTAAAGGGATAGTGGACAAGTACAAAGATGCCTAAAAATATTACTTGTATTTAATTTGTATTTACTTTCTTTCAAATTGATTTTCATTTCCTTTCTTTTTCACCTGTTGACAGAAGCTTTTGGAGTACTAATAAAAGGACAATTAATAAAATAATTAGTTAAACCCTAAAGCTGTTGCTTAAAGTCAAAACTTTTTAATAGCATATCACTTGTTGCCAAGTTTCAAATGACAAGAAATTTACAAATTGTTGAAATAATAGTTTTGGTTGCTCGTTTGCGGACGAAATATGGCATAAAAATTTTAGCATAAACTGCACTTCCAAACAGTCAAACAAGAAGTAGTGCTGCATTGGACAACGCAAGTACTTCTGCACCTAAATTAGCACTACATCTTACCAAGGAGTTGTGGTGCAAATTCTACTTCATGGTATACTCTTTCTTTGCTGGGTTTCGCAGGAACGAATTCGATGAACCCAATTTTCGAGCACTTTTTCCACTAATTCCAGTCGTATGTTATGAATAGCACGTTCAATATTGACTTGTAAAGCTTGAGAATAGTTTGGTTTATTGCTATAGACCAATGACTTCAAATAACCCAACAAGCAACAGTATAATGGTGTTAAATCACAACTCCTTGGAGGGCATTCAATGTCAAAATTTTTTGAAATAATCGAATCTCCAAACTTATTTCGCAACAACTCGGTTGTTGCACGTGCTGTGTGACACATAGCACCGTGTTGTTGAAACCAGATGTTGTCAACATCAACTTCTTCCAATTTTGGCCATAAAAAGTTGGTTATCATCGATCTATACCGCTCTCCATTGACCGTGACGGTGTTCCCAGCTTCACTTCGAAGAAGTGCGGTCTTCAGTAACACTTGTCTGACCGGTTCTTTATATTATTGGCACTTGAATATTATATTGTGAAAATGTACAGGTAGACGATTATTACGACCATAAGATGCTAAAAGCGCACGAAAAGTTCCAATTGGAGAACGATGATTTTGATAAAAAAAATTCAATAATTTGTAAACGTTGTTCAAAAATTACAGATCATGACATACCACAAGTGGCCGAAACGTCACATGGAAATCGTATCACTCTAATTAGAATACGCTTAATTTTGTACGAATGAAATTTTCAGATTGTGTGCCTTGTGTACGTATGCAATTGTGTACGATATACTGTATGATGTGGTATGTTACCCTCACATTTGCCCGGATGTTTTTATGTCGTTCATATCGTACGGATGTATGTTCATTTGTATTTAATATATAGAGGTAATTTATATCTTATGTACATTTTATTTATATGTATGTATGAATCAATTGTATTGCTCTACATAACTGTCATCGACAGTATTAACTATGCGCCATAATAGGCACACAATCACAGTCATAATTGCATTCGCACATCCTTAGACATTATGAAATATCTACACATAACGGGGTTTTCAATAAGAACACTAGAAAAGTTTTTTTTAATAAAACAAAACCAGTTTTAGATACAAATGAAATTCTTTATTCCTGTGAAAGTACGTTCGATGCCATTTTGTATGGCCCTCGATTTCTTTTGCATGGCCTCCACGGGCACGCATGCAGAAGTCCGGACGCTGAACCCAATTTTCGACAGATTTCAAGCATAAATCGGCCGATACTGCTGCAATTTCACGTTGGATATTCGTACGAAGTGCACCAATCGTCGCTAGCTTGTTGGCATAGACAATAGACTTGACGTAGCCGCACAGAAAATAATCTAACGGCGTCAAATCGCACTACCGAGGCAGCCAATCGACTGGGCCATTTCGTGAGATAACATGTTCGCCAAAATTGGTTTCGAATAAATTCATTGTGGCATTCGCTGTGTGGCTTGTGGCGCCGTCCTGTTGGAACCACATGTCCTCCAAGTCCATATTATGCAACTGGGGCGAAAAATATTCGGTTATCATTAAACGGTAGCGATTCGCATTCACAGTAATGTGCCGGTCTTGATCACCACGGAAGAAGTACGGCCCAAACCGTAATTTTTTCGGAATGCAATGATGACTCGTGGATTACGTGTGGATTGCTGTCTGACCAATAACGTATATTTTGCTTACTGACGAAGCCATTCAGCCAGAAATGAGCCTCATCGCTGATTGTTGAGGCCTTTTAAAGTTGAGGCCACTGACTCAAAATTTCGGTAGTAAATTTTAATAATTTCGACTCGTGGTTGGCTCGTATATCTTTCCATGATGAAATGGCAAACCTTACTGAAGACCAATGTCAAAAGGGCGGGAAAAAATAAGGCATCGTTTGCTGTCCCTATCGATTTACTTTTGTAGCGTCTCTGTTGAAAAACCCTTTACATATTACACCGTCCAAAAGTACAAATTACACTTGAACCGGATGAAATACACTCCGGTTCTCTTATTTACAAGCACTAGAAATTCCATATTCAGCAGCCTGTATCGTTTGCAATTTGTAACCGATTGCAGAATCTTAAAACGGAAATGGAAGCTAGACATCTTGAGACATAAAAAAAATCATGACCAATAGTGGTTTCTTAAACAAAGATCTTTTTTGAGCAATTTATTTCATTTTATTTAAGAACTAAAGGGTCCGCCAAATAACTTTTTTTTTTGAAAATGCTTTAAAAAAAACTTGTGAATATTTTCTCAAATTTCTTTTTTTATTTGAAAGTACAATCCTTCCGGTTAATAATGGAAAATAATTTCATTCAAATGGCTGCCTCGGCTGGCCATGCAGTAGCCTACACGATCGGTCCAATTTTTAAGCACACTATCGATTGTGTGCAGCTGTATTTCACCAATGGCTCCACGAATATTGTCCTTTAAAGCGTCAATTGTCTCTGGCTTGTCGGCGTAACACTTATCTTTGAGGGCACCCCACAAATAATAGTCCAACGGTGGCAAATCGCAGCTCCGAGGTGGCCAAACGACATCAGCTCTGCGGCTGATAATGCGATCTTCAAAAACAGGGCGCAAAACATCGAGTATCGCTTCGGCTGTGTAGCACGTAGTGCCGTCCTGTTGAAACCAAATGTTGCCAATATCCTCCTCTTCAATTTTTGTGAACAAAAATTCGTTCAGCATGGCCCGATAACGATCGCCATTGACTGTTACGGCCACTCATTTTCGAAGAAAATTGCCCAGTTATGCCTCTGGACCAAAATCCGCACCAAACAGTGACTCGTTTTGGGTGCATAGGGTTTTCAATGTATGCATGCGGGTTTTCTGTGCTCCAAATGCGACAATTTTGCTTGTTTTTGTTGACGCTTTAAAGGACAATATTCGTGAAGCCATTGGTGAAATACAGCTGCACACTATCGATAATGTGCTTAAAAATTGGACCAATGATGTAGGCTACTGCATGGCCAGCGGAGGCAGCCATTTGAATGAAATTATTTTCCATTATTAACCGGATGGATTGTACTTTCAAATAAAAAAAGAAATTTGAGAAAATATTCAGTATTTTTTTTTTAAAGCATGTTAAAAAAAAGTTATTTGGCGGACCCGTTAGTAGGAATGGGTACAACCCCCTTTGTTTTTAATAACTTCAAATATACGGGTTTTCTTTGAAAGATAAAGAGAATTTATTTACTCCAACGAAATTTAATTCCAAGAATCTTTAATGGCTTGAATTAGTGACTGCTTGTCAGCAAATTGTCTACCTCCTTCATAGACCTTGCGATATAACAAACCCCAGACATTTTCGATAATGTTTAGATCTGGCGAATAGGGTGGCCGGTCAAGAATATTAACAATTTGGCTTGCAATGAACGCTTTTACTACTCTGGAGTTGTGTATAGGGGCATTATCCTGTTGCAATATCCAAGATATGGGACCAAATAGTTCACTGAACTTCGGAAAAGCCGATTCCAATAACGCTTTAGAGATTGCACCAGTCATTTTTGCACTTTGGCATTCAAGATCGATGGTGCGGTAGTACGTAATAGCACCCCATACCAAAACGCCGCCCTCTCAGCTGGGATACCTGTTGAAAGAACGCTTTTCTTTGCGCAGATCATGGAAATAATAGTTGTAGCCATCAGGCCCATCCAAACTAAACTTCTCATCTGTAAATACAACGGTTCTCCAGTCATTTACATGACCTCTTGTCTGCACATCCCATACCATGTAGTCTCTAGCGAATTGAAGCCGCTTTTCATTGCGAGGAGCATTAAGTGGCGGCTTTTTTTTGTAATTTTAGGTATTCAAGATACTCACAGCTTTTAATTACTCTGCATACTGATAACTTGCTTGCTTCCACTCCAGCTTTAGCTCTTATTTTTGACAAGGATAGGGCAGAATTTGAAGCAATTCTGATGATTTTTCTTTTCTCATACGTAGATAAATGAAACCCTTCCTTTAAAATTGTTTCCATACCCCTCAGGGACCTTGATATAAGTGTCGACAACTGTTGGAATACGCCCAATTTTTTCTAGCTATATCCTTCAGAACGGTAGACATCGATTTTAGTGTTTTCCGATAGATTTAAAATTTTTTGTTTTGCCATTTTGACTCGTTGAGTGATTAAGATGTAATAACTTGTAATAAACAAACGCTCCCTACAAAAAATCATCGCTTACTTTAAAAATAATAAAAAAAATAATAAAGTTCCTTTATTCAAGTGAACGAAAAAAACACCACATTTTTGGACTTTTTTTTATAAATTTCTCAAAAAAAGTTCTTTAGTAAAGGTTCAATTAGAGGTGACTTAACATAAACTTTTACGCCTCACATAGAAAAAACCGTAACTTAGCTTTTTGTCATGGATTAGTGGTGCCATAACAATAAACAGTTGGTATGTATGTTGTCGTTGTTTATTTACTTCAAAGTGCTTAACAAACAAATACAAAATAAAGAAATATGAGCAGTGGTGAAGAAATTGAGAATTTATTTCTTGGTATAATGAGTTTATACGCTAAAAGAAACAAAAAAGAAAGAAGAAACAAAAGAAAACACCAAAGAAATGAAAACACCCATCAGCTGTCTCGCTATGCTATGTCAAAATACCAAAAACAAATTGGTTTCTACGTTTTACCCTGTGTCGCTGGCATTATGTTAAGTCACCACTAATCAATTACATTGTTGCCCATACGTTTGGTTCGATCAGCTGTTTCGTTTATGTTAAGTTTTCTTATGTTAAGTCACGTCTAATTGAACCTTTAAGAAGCCACTTTTGTCATAATGTTTTTTTTATATCTCAAGATGTCTAGCTTTCATTTACATTTTAAAATTCTGCAATCGGTTACAAATTGCAAAAGATACAGGCTGCTGAATATGGAATTTTTTAGTGCCTTTAAATAAGTGATTTGTAAATTTTTAAATTGTAAATGTTCATTCAATAAACTTAACTTATAATTTATAACTAATTATATGGCCGTCGGTGGTGCAATGGTAGTGTGCGCGCCTCTTGTATATTAGATCCTGGGTTCGATCCCTGTTCCGACCACCTTAAAAGTTCTTTCGACGACAGGCACCTCGATTAGTGACGGCGACACTATTGAGTACTTAGGCATGAAAATGCCTCTCAAAATACCGTTCAGAACCGGTGTAAAACTGTAGGTCGCAATCAGTGAGTATAAAACTATAAAGCGCACAGCTCACTAGTTGTGAGAAGCTCTCCTCAATTCCTTCATGGGATGTAATGGGAAACCATTTATTTAATTATATATGGATACATATTGATACATAAAACCATAATTTAGGGCATCAAGTGACAACAAATATAACAGTGCAGCTGAGGGACTAGTGCAAATAGAAAGAGATTTTACTACAGAACGAACGGTATTTCTATTCAGTGTATGTTCCTTTTTGTGTTTGCAAATCATTCCCAAGATGAGTGGAAATGCTTCAATATATTTGCGTTGCAATGATTTGTGGTTTTGTCTGCATGCGGCCCGTGGTTTCGGTTTGGACACTCTTGATCTCAACTATCTCACTGAGACACATAAGTTTTACATGATTATTTTGTTTTCGTTTAAATCAATACAAAATAATTACTTACGTTAATAACATAAATGATTGACGCGTCGCACATAACACCCCCTACTCCTCAGCAGATTTCAGTAATTTCATTGTTGATGGCAAAAAAGTTCAGGGACATGTAATGCTGCTCCAGTAAGGACTTTAAGTTGAATTATAGCATTGCCTTCCAAACTGTTAGAGTACCTGTATACACTCTCATTAAGACTAAACTAGTTAGTAACAATTACTTCATATTTTCCAGCTTCGAAGACTAAGTAGTTATTTATACCATAATGATTTATCTAATAACTTTTTGACCCTAGTTCTGCGATTTATGTGTAATATTATTTGACTTATATAATAATGTAAATATATTTACTCTGATGTGTAGAAAATCTTCAAGTTAAGTCTGTGATTTACAACCTCAATATATTAACAATCAATAACCTCATAAACCAAAACGCTTATTGCGAAACAATTGCTTGCAGAGAGAAATTAAAGCTTACACTTGGAGTTAAGGTAAATGAATGTTTGATGATAGTGGAATGGAAAAAACGTGTTGGTAAATTGAAGGACTACATCACTCATCATTCATTGTCTTAGTGAGAAAACTAATTGATTAAGAGACTTCTGTTACACAAGTAATTAATGCCACTTTGACAACCAACATCAATTACTACATTGATTCTGTCATCTATGAAGGACAAAGGTTAATGAAAATGAAAAAGTATTAAACTGGAAACTAAAACCTCCTATAGCCAACCCTTAATTACTTACTTGTGTGTGTTTGTATTAGCAATGTCAAATTGAAATTAGAGCAGCATTCCGGTTGACGGCTGGCTCTTTATTGTTGTGGTTATATTAGAAGAACATTAGTTTACTTTGCATGTCAAGCATTTATTATACAAATCAAACAATTTACTATATAGCTGTTAGGTGCGTTTTATATTTATGAAAAATTAACCTAAATACTAACAGCATTTGACAAAATCGAATCTATGTCAATCAAGTGGTCAAACTGAATAAATATTCTAATATGTCTATATTTCCGGAATTGCATATATTCGCATGTACTTAATTTTATAATTTTTCTTTAACATTCATAATAATCGCACGTATAAATTTACATGCTATGCCCCGCATTCACCACCACTCGTGGAAATTGTAAACTTTGTCACTTATCATTTGCTAGAGAATTCGCTTTGTCATTTACCACAAAATTCTTGTTGCAAAAAGTTACCTTGCAAATATTTCATGAATAATAAATTTCAATAAAATATCCAACAAATAATCGAAATGTTAAAGTTTTGCTTACAAACATTTGTTTTACTACCACATAACTCTGGCATAAGCAGGGGTGTGAAGTAGAAGTTGGAATTCGGAAAATTTGACCGGAATCGGAATTTATGCGTTAAATAAATTAAAATACAATAAACCTGTGCAAACAATTACATTAAATTAAATAAACAAAATCAGTACCACAAACATTCTATCGCACGAAACTTAACATAATAAACATTGAAAAACAAATAACATAGAAAAGTGAAACATATATATAAATTTAAGTGGGATGAACCAACGTGAACATACCCTCACCCTAAGTCATGCATTGAGTAAGAATTCGGTTAAAGAACGCCCATATTTACACTTACGTTGAAATAATGGGCGTGGCAAATGTGACCATATTCAATAGCAAATTCACATTTGGCTAAATATTGTATAATATCCAACTTAGTTAATATCTTAACTGGTTTTGGCGAATTTTTGTGACTACCAACCAATTTTTCGGCCACTATTTATGTGGGAGGTACAAAACTGGGTGTGGAAAAGTTGTTAATTTTTATTACACACACGCTGAAAAATATCCACCTCTCTAAAATAATTTCCCAAACAAATTCTGCAGGAACCATGTATATGTTTGGAACACACTTTAAATATTCATATGTTTGCAAGTCCCAAACTTACTTGTATTTAAATGCAAACAGAATAATGTTTACCGACAAACGTTTATGCTTTTACGTGGAAATACATGCATTCTTCATCCCAAACATCCATATGCTTACGCAGAAACATATGCGAATTTCCTCCCAAATATAATAATATGTAGAAACGAATTATTGTTCTATTTCAATATATGGGCTATTTCAATAATTTTCAACATATGTTGAAACTGAGTTCAGATGCTTATTATTTCTCCAGTTTTTCGAATTGACCAAAACGGTAAAAAGGAAATGGTACGGCACACTAGAAAACTCGAAAATTCAAAATTTCAGACCATCACTTCTTTATCTCTAAAAGTTATGGGCACTCAAATATGGAAAAACTCAAAAAAAGGCTTGAAATTTACAAGAGTTTTTTCATATTTCATCACTTTTCTACTTTTAGTTTTAAACTTCCGATGCCCACTGATATAAAATAAAGTCACTAGACTTAGTAGATATTACACTATAAAAGTTATGTCCATACTACTATATGGAAAAAAAATTTGTACAGCGGTTCATTTTTGAAACCAAAATTTTCAATTTTGGCAGTTTTTTCTATTGCGTTTTTGAGTCGTTCAAGAAAATTGCATGTCGTCAACAGTATTTAATAGACGGTGTAATTTGCTAAAATTTGCGGCATAGCACATCGATGTCAGGCTGCTAGTTGCTGAGAACGATGACCTCAAACTTTTATAGAATTGGCGTAAATTTGTCAAAAATTACAGTTTTTCGCGCCTGACATTTGCAATATTATTTAAAACTGGTTTATGTAGTGCGTGATCTAAACTTCTTAGTAAATGGCACCTCAACGTTTAGAAGGCGTTAAAATATTTTGAAACGCAAAAATTTTATAAAGAAAATAAAAATTTTGCGAAATTTCATGATTTTGTTTCGCGTTTTTTTTAATTAATCCGTGGTGGTTTAAAATCAATGTAAAATATTGGAAATGAAGTGCGGCGGTAAACTAAAGGTCATATATTAATATGGTTCAATTCGGTCCATATTTAGCGGGTAGAGCGGCATTTTTCTTCAAACACATTATGCTTTGTGACATCTGCAGTTATGTATAGATGCCGCCGCGATTGACACCAAATGAAAGGTTTTTTTAAGCTTGATAATAAAACCGAATAGGCATTAAAAAATTTTTATGATTTTAAATTTTACAGATAAAAAAAAAATCCTAACCTCAAATATAATTCTTATATAATTAAAACCTCCATAACTTTCTCGCCGTTTGCAATAAATGATTAACGCGAACTGTTTTGGTATGCTAAAATATTACCCTTCACTTCATCAAAGCGTCATTCGTGTCATCCAAAAAAAAATTTGGAAAAAAAAATATCAAAATGTCGATAATTTTTGAAAAAGCCCATATATGTATAATTTATTATAATTAATTTTAACAATATAAATCCATATTTATAAATACCCAGCAAAAATAAAATAATGAAGTTCTAGTAGATGTTATTATTTTTGTACATCTTCTGCAACACTATGTGCATATTTAATGCAATTTTGACGCTGATCAATAACAACTCCGAACAATCTACATTTGCATCACATCCATTATGAGTATCATGATGCAAATTTATTGAAGAGCTAAAGGGATAGTGGGCAAGTACAATGATGCCTAAATATATTACTTGTATTTAATTTGTATTTACTTTCTTTCAAATGGATTTTCATTTCCTTTCTTTTTCACCTGTTGACAGAAGCTTTTGGAGTACTAATAAAAGGACAATTAATAAAGTAATTAGTTAAACCCTAAAGTTGTTGCTTAAAGTCAGAACTTTTTAATAGCATATCACTTGTTGCCAAGTTTCAAATGACAAGAAAATTACAAATTGTTGAAATAATAGTTTTGGTTGCTCGTTTGCGGACGAAATATAGCATAAAACTTTTAGCATAAACTGCACTTCCAAACAGTTAAACAAGAAGTAGTGCTGCATTGGACAACGCAATATTAAAAGAAGTACTTCTGCACCTAAATTAGCACTACATATTACCAAGGAGTTGTGGTGCAAATTCTACTTCTTGGTGTACTCTTTTTTTGCTGGGAAATTAATACAAAAATAATAAAAGATTTAAAACGGTTCTTTTTACATTTATTTGCATTGAATGTATTATTTGTATGTTTTCATGAAATGAGAATCTGCTGCTCTTTTGCTTCTACTTTTTTTGTTGTCTCTCACGTTTTAGTGTTCAGAAGGTTTCAGCTATGCGTTTGTTATCACTATGCGATGGTACACAAACAAGATATTTAAATACAAATCAGGTTCATGCAAGCTAAGCGTGTACTAATTACCTGTATTATGTTTTGTATATTTCACAAATGGCCCGCCGTTCTGATTTTCTCAGTAAAGGCTCGGCCAGACAAAGGGCTTCAAATTTTTGCCATTTCCAGTTTCTTTTCTCAAAAGTGTTTCTCACTTTCGTAGCACACATACACATATTCGTAATACATACACAAAAACCAAACTAATATCACATACCATTAAACCGTTCGAGCCTTCGTTTATTCTTTTTCCACTGATCAAGCGCTTTTGAAGTCCTCTGTCCGATGAACCATTGACAATTGTATACATGAAACTAAAACGCAATACATCAGGCAAAATAGGAAACACTTCGCCTGCAATTTAAACGCACATACAGGAATATTTAGATAGACTCTCTCCTTGTCCCTCTTTTATTCCCTTGCTCTCGAGAGACAATAGACAGTGCAACAAACACAGCTGTATTTGTATCACAAACATAAATATATGTGGGTCGCAAACACATATGTTCTAACATATTAATCATTGCAAACACAATGTGTTTGGACACAAGTATATTATATTTGCGACAAGCTCCAAACACACTTTATATTTGCATCGAAACAACAAAACAAGAAAGTTTTTTCAGCGTGACAAAAGCTACTTGTCAAAACATTGATCAGTCTCAAATATTCTTAAGATCGGTTATGGTTTATTCGATATATCGAGTCGGCCAACCAGAAATACGTCCAAGTTTTGAGTGGGAGGTATGTATCTGGGTGTGACACAGTAGTCAATTATTAATTACACAGAATTTCGTTAAGATCGGTTGTCGTTTACAACAGTTATCTGGTTGTTCAACCGGTCATCCGCCCTGGTCCCAGAATGGGTGTGGCAAAATCGGCAATTTTCCATACGAGAGTTGTATTTGACTATGTATTTGACTAGTACCAAATTTCATAAATATTGGTTCGGTTTTGTGGGACCCCTCGTGCCGAACAACCAGACGGACACACAACTTTCGTATGTTAGGTTCCAAAATGGGCGTTGGTAAAATCACCCATGTACCAGAAAAAAGTTTTAGAAGAAACATTATTTTGTACTAAATTTGGCGATTTGCATGGGAAATATCAGAAGGGGCGTAATCAAAACGTCCATTTTCAATCCCAATCTATGTATGGATAAATAATAGTCACTGAGAAGACATGATTGTAATCGACAAAGACTTACGGGAGTTATCTTACCGAAAAACCAGCCGGTCGAAAAAGTTTTGTATGGGAAAATCCAAAATGAGCGTGGTAAATTCACCCTTGCCTTAATCAGCGACTGCGTTTGATGACATAAAGCCAAATACGTAATTTGATTATGATCGGAGGTGTTTCGCGTGACTGCATTGACAGTCCGGCTGACAATCAAGCTTTTGTATGGGAGGTACCAGAATGGACGAGGAAACTTCGCCCATTGTCTCCAATGATGTAGACTTTTACAGATTAGTAACAAATATTTGAGTTGAAGCTAATCACATCTACAAGAAAAAACTTTTAGATGAATCATGTATGTGCCCTAAATGTGTCCATTTGTATGGAAGGTAGATGAAAGGGAGTGGTGAAAACGCCCATTCTTAATTCCAACCTAAGTGTGGAGAAATAACTGTCACTGACGAAATTTCATTGTGATCCGTAACGATTTACGGCAGGTATCGTGTTGACCAGCCAGCCAGACAGACGAACATGGCTCACTCATCTTGAAAAGTCCCGAAACAAATTTCGTCCACAGATACTGAGAGTATATTATGACTCTTTCTATGTGTTAAATTTTTTTCCGTATCAAATGATATACTCCCCCATCTCTATGGGTGAGGGTATACAAATTATTAATAAATTGGCATGAATTAAATATTTTGTATGCCGTATATATATCTCTTGCCTATTTTTTCGTTTTATATGCATATTCTAATAGGTGTAAATCTGTGTCTCAAAATGTATATCCTACATTCTCATTTATATTTTTTCTCACTAATATTATATTTTTTGACACTCGTTAGATACCCGGTCATATATCAACGTACCGATCTAAAATATCCCGTCACAGAATAAGTCCAAATTTAGAAGGTATCAATTAACCTTTTAAACAAAATTTCAAAATTGGTTTCAACATTGAGAACGATAGAATTTCCAAATAGTCTAATAAAATTAAATTAATTATGTATCCAAAATAAATCGATAGCTCACTAAGTTATCCCAATATTAAATATGAACAAATTTCCATCGCTTTTAATTTTTATAGAAAATCTCAATATAATTCCTGAAGATAATGACTTTAATTTGAGTGCCCACACTGCCTTGTTTCTAGGGTGCGATCCATTTAGTCAATCTCCAATTTCCTTTCTGACGTAGAATACGTCTTACCTTACGGTATAGGGAGTCATGTCAGATTGTTATTGTTGTAATCTTTATTTCATTGATTATGAGGAAACGGCGAGATAACTATTTTTAAAAATTTTTTTGTAGGTAAATGAAGATGTTATCTTTCGTTTGATATACATTTCATATTGGTTGATATCTACCTAATATTTAAATTTCTCAAATGAAAATTGTTTAAACTCAAACATATGTGTGGTATTTGGTTGAGTGTTTGAGTAGCGTGAACGCAAACTATGCTGCTGTTTCAGTGTGGACACAAACCTTCGGCTGTTGTTTTGATTGATGAAATATTGAAATTTCGTATATTTACTTATGTATTTAAGTGAAACAAAATGTTAAATGTGAATTTGAATTTAACATGGATATATAATTATAAAAAATATATGAAAATATACATTTTTATGTTAAATGAAAGTGCTGCCAAGTAAGCAAAATAACAATGCTGCGTGATGCTGTTTGACAGCAGCTGACAGTTGACGTTTAGTAAATTAAAATAAAAACTTATCTATTGTACTATTGGACAACACAACCATTGACTTAGTTTTTGCGAGAAATTTGAATGTTAATTTATAAACATATTTATCCTATTTTACCTACCATAAGCTTATGTACATTATCAAAAGTAACTATCAAATAAATAAATTCATTTGCTTATGTTATTTATCATTTATTGTTATATATGTTTTCTGTCTTATCGGATGGCGTATTCTACATTAAACTTAATGGCCGTGTCTCTGACACAGCCTGCAGGGACAGTCCGTGGCCGAAGGCCTTGGACAACTATCTGCTGTTTTTTTAGTCCCGCCCTACCAACGGCACTTCAGCATAAGTGAGTCTTCTTTAACACTTTGGAACTAGTTTGGAGACATATCCCATTATCTCCTATCTCAGGACAGGTACTTTTAGACAATTGCAACCACATTTCCCGTGGGGATGTTACTACCATCAGAAAGACCATTTTGTTAATATTTCAAAAATAGCAACAACATTAAAGTTTTATGCAACACTATTATAAAGGTCAATTTCCGAAAAGACAAAAATAATAAAAAAAAAATTCAGTTCATATGATTAGAACCATTTAACAAGTTTTAATTAAAAATGGTTCATTTCGTAATTTAATAATAAGAACTATTAATATTTAGTTTATTCATAATATTGTAGACTTTCTAATAGTGGCTGAAATACTGTTTCCTCTATACTACTTCAAATATATGGCTTTGTATTGATTTACAACGTGCTGTTACATAATGCAAAGAAATCTCATTCATGGATTCCTTAATGGGATTAATTAGTGATTCCTTATAGTCGAATTGTCATCCTCATTCATAATCCTTCCGGGAAATCCAACCTCAAACATTTTCAATTATGTTTAGGTCGGCAGAATATGGTGGCCAATTAAGAAGACGAACATTTTGATTTGAAATTAATTCTTCCACAACTCGGGCATTATGAATAGGAGCATTACTATGAGCGTCAAAAGGGTGTCAATACCTACCAACGTTTTACTAGAAAAATATATATATATAGGTTATATAGGATATATACGTTTTATCCAACCAAACATAGAGTTTTATTCAATATTAAGAAAATAAAAGTGAAATAACAAAATGAAAAAAATACACAATACTCTTTCTTAAAAATATTTATATTACGTTAGTTGTAAGTATAGTTGACCTTTGCTGATCTCTTGGTTTTTACTTGTTTCGCCTTAAGGTCAGAAGAATAAAAAGAAAACACTTCAAGTATTTCTTTTCACAATTTTATTAATATTTTCCAACATTTCGACCAACTTCGTTGATCATTTTCAAGTATCTAATAAAACAAGAATAAATACAAAGTATTCATAAACATTATTGAACAGTTCAAACAGCAATCAACATAAACAAATATATCATTTTCCCTAAAGGGAGAACGATTAATTTTAATTATATTTGAAGATAACACAGAGCGCATCCAAGTTTTCCGCAGGCTTATTTCAACTAGTTGTTCTTCTCTTGAATTTGTTAATTGTGTGCCTTTACACTTGTGCACATTGATCTCTATCTCGTTTGAAATTAAGCCTTTTCTCCGATGGAACCTTAGTTATATGCAGAATTTCCTGAAAGAGGCGTCTTGAGTAATTTTTCTCTTCAGTCAGAATTTCCACTTCGTCAAAGTTAGATTTGTGTCCGGTTAAAGTACAGTGGGCTGCGACTGCTGTCCTTTGTTTTATCGGCTTATAATGAACTTTATGGTCCGACTTCTATGCAGATGTTCTAGTTTTCAATTTGTTCATTACAGTACCGACATATACTTTGTGGCATATGTTGGAAATCATTTTATATGGTGACTTAATACTTTGTTTGGCCTGCCTTGAAATATATATAAAATCTTGTAGCCGCCGTGACATTGATTCCACTAACTTTTTCAAATACTCTATATGCATTTGTTTCCACTCACTCCTCTATTATTGCAGTTTTAAGGGACTCTTTACTGGTTATTTTTTCTCGTTTTCCGAATTTTCCGTTCTGTACAATGTAACTGAGAGTTATTTTCATATTCTGTACCTAAATAGTACTATTTTTCATAATTTCTCTCATTTTTGTAATCGCTTTCATTATCAAGTATTAAATTTGAAGACCAAATTAAAAATGAGTAGTTCTCCAATAAAATTATCAAATATTAGAGACTCTACAAAATCGGAAAATTCCTAGATAACCCCAACTAATACAAGTCATCTGGCAACCCTAGCCATAGCAACAACCGTAACATCACACAAAACACATTGCGCTTCCAACCACAACCGACAACATCAAAACCGCATTAATGTCTCTCTCCAATCACACGATGGTCCTTTTTGCTTCGCTTGGCGTGGTGATTGTGTTACTTCCTCTAATTTTCCCATCCTTTCCTTTAGGATTCAGTACTGCTGGTTTTGGGTTGTAATAACTTCCAAAGAGTAAATACTGAACAGTGTAAGAAACTAATACAACAACAATATTGACAGCTTCTGTTTATTGTTTGGCGTTAAACTCCTCCCAAATGGCTGGACCGATTTGTATGAAATTTTGTGTGCATTTTCCCCCCATTTCACCCCTAAATGATAAGGATGACCCACCCCTATATAAAGGGTTTTTCCCGCTCTTTTGACATTTCTCTTCAGTAAGGTTTGCCATTTCATCATGGAAAGATATACGAGCCAACAACGAGTCGAAATTATTAAAATTTACTACCGAAATTTGGAGCCAGTGGCCTCAACTTTAAGAGAGCTACGTCCAATTTATGGTCGTCATAATCGTCCTACCAGATCAACAATTGAGCGTCTAGTGGAAAACTTTGAATCCACAGGCACAGTACAAAATGTTTCCGTGCCAGTGAGACAAAGAAGTGCCGTTAGTGGCGAGTATATTGCTGCCGCTGAGGCTTCAGTTCAAGAAAGCCCAAATGAGTCTCTCACACGTCGTTCTCTAGCGTTGGGCATCTCTGTTACGTCGTTGTGGCGAATTTTGCGAAAAGATCTTGACCTACATCCTTACAAGATCAAATTGACGCAAGAACTGAAGCCGCTTGACCACCATAAACGTCGTATGTCCGTGAATTGGGCTGAGCAACAACTTGAAAATGATTCGGATTTTCATCGGAAAATCATCTTCAGCGATGAGGCTCATTTCTGGCTGAATGGCTTCGACAATATGCGTTATTGGTCAGACAGCAATCCACACGTAATCCATGAGTCATCATTGCATCCCGAAAAATTACGGTTTGGTGCGGTTTATGGGCCGGCAGCGTCATTGGGCCGTACTTCTTCCGTGATGATCAAGACCGGCACATTACTGTGAATGCGAATCGCTACCGTTCAATGATAACCGAATAGTTTTGGCCCCAATTGGATAATATGGACTTGGAGGACATGTGGTTCCAACAGGACGGCGCCACAAGCCACACAGCGAATGCCACAATCAATTTATTGGAAACCAAGTTTGGTGAACGTGTTATCTCACGAAAATCCCCAGTCGATTGGCCGCCTCGGTCGTGCGATTTGACGCCGTTGTATTATTTCCTGTGGGGCTACGTCAAATCTATGGTCTATGCCAACAAGCCAGTGACGATTGATGAACTTCGTACGAATATCGAACGTGAAATTGCAGCAGTATCGGCCGATTTATGCTTGAAAACCGTCGAAAATTGGGTTCAGCGTCTGGACTTCTGCATGCAAAAGAAATGGAGTTCCATACATAATGGCATCGAACGTATTTTCACAGGAATAAAGAATTTCATTGGTATCTAAAGCCGGTTTTGTTTTATTTAAAAAAAACTTTTGTAGCGCTCTTATTGAAAAACCCATTAGAACACAGATTTGTCCGACTGCGAATCACAGATTGTCAAACTGCGAAAAAAAATAAACACTGATGTAGCGGCAGCGAATAGTTGTCTTGTGTGGGTGCGGAGCATTCTCAGAGCAAAGAGAATAATGACCTGGTTATACTTATATACAAATGAGATAATAGGAGAGCAACGAAAATTGTATGAACTTGTGTAGCGTATGTACGAACATAACAATGTATGTATGTATACATGTGTCTGTTGCTCTGCATTCTCTTTGTTTTTTGTGGGAATAAAACAAAAAGTATTAAGCAAGATAATAATGACACTTGTCTTTAAATATTTTTAACAGCCTGTTTCTCTATCTCGAATGAAAGTTTTCGTTCGTGTTCTATACGGAAGAAAGTTGGTTTGGGTTTCACAATCTTGTCATTTCAAGTCGAATGAAAACAAAATTTTTTTAGAACAAATTTTGGTTTCTCTATTTCGAATGTACTGTCACTTAGGAACAAACATGAACTCAGGCGAAATTTCGACTTAGACAAACCAAATTTGGGTCGAACAGAACAGGTACCGTGTAAAAAAAAGGTGTTAACACATCGCCGGTGAGTTCGAACACTCATTGATTTTTTTAGGCTGCTCTTTTGCTTCTCCTTTTTTTGTTGTCTCTCACGTTTTTGGTTTCAGAAGGGTCAAACTATGGATTACTTATAACTATGCGTTGGTACACAATCAATATACTTACATACAAATCTAGTTCATGCAAGCCAAGCGTGTATTATTTCACAAATGATCCGCCGTTCCGATTTTCTCAATAAAGGCTCGGGTAGACAAAAGGCTTCACGTTGTTGCCGTTTCCTGTTTCTTTCCTCAAAATTGTTTTTTACTTCGGTAGCATACATACGTCTACTCGTATATGAAACATATAGAGAAAAATCAAAGCAACA
Organism: Phaonia tiefii; assembly: GCA_963931995.1. Lineage (NCBI taxonomy): Eukaryota > Metazoa > Arthropoda > Insecta > Diptera > Muscidae > Phaonia > Phaonia tiefii. The sequence continues at coordinate 317,356,117 of OZ008367.1, read as the reverse complement.
TCACAATCCATTTAACCGTCCAAGCCATTGTGTATTATTTTTTCACTAAACAAGCGCTTTTGATATCCTCTGCCCGATGAACCCTTGACGGCTGAATACATGGAACTAAAACGCACTACATCAGCCCAAGTAAGAAACATTGACTTCATCTACAATTTATATGCACATTCAGGAATATTTATGAATCACTGACTGAGAAAATATTGCAAAAATGCAGATGCACACTTACAAGATGGACTCTTTCGTAGTCCCTCTTTTATTCTCTTACTCTCGAGAGCATAAACAGTGCCACAAACACAGCTGTATTTGTATCATAAACACAGATATATTTGGGTCGCAAACAGTCACTGTGTCTCAAATACGTAATATTGAACAGCAAACATTATGTGTTTGGACACAAATATATTATATTTGCGACCTGCTCCAAACACGCGTTATATTTGCATCCAACCAATAAAAAACTATAGGTTTTTCAGCGTGTGCCGAAGTATCTGTGAGACTAGTACTATTCTCCAAAATCGCTATCATCAGCTATTTTGCAAAATCGCTGTCATTATCTATTTTAAAATTGAAGACAAAATGAAAAAGAGTCGTATTTTTCTAATAAAATTCTTGCGTGCACGGGATTCTGCAAAATCGAAAAATGCATAGAAAAAATGCATAGAAAATCCAGCCACAACAATAAAACCACAGCACCAACCACAACTCGCAACACGCAAACCGCAATAATGTTTATCTGCAACCACACGATGGTCCTTTTTGCTTCGTTTCTCGTGGTAATTGTATTGTATTCTTTGCCCATCCTTTCGTTAATTATACGGCTATGGTACTCCTGGTTTTGTGTTCTAGTAACGTTCAAAGCATAATACTGTATAGTGAAAGAAACTACTACGGCATCAAATTGACAGCTTATGTTTATGGCGATGATGGCTTGCCGTATTGCTGTAGGTATCATGATGAGTGAATATCATATATTGTTACCAATATACGAGGGATGCGAGGAAGATTTTTCTTTAAATACGCTCACTCAATGTTCCGCAGACCGGATATGTATTCTCTTTCTTATAAGCAGGTTTGTGGGAATTCCAGCATTTGGTGAATTCTAACGAAGTAACCTATGTATCTGATGTGTTCACCTCAGACGGGGTTATAGAAGGAGTTTTTCTCTGACCAGGAAACAAAAAGATATATTAGATCTTATCAATGAAACGTAATTGATGGATATCAAATCCACCATTTTACCGGGTTTATGTAGAGAAAAATTGTGCTACTTTCCACTATCCATTACATGCGATGAAGGAATTGCAGCGAGCTTCTCCAAAAACTATTCAGTTTCTACTTTATTGAAATCTACATTTTAACACCGGCCCTTTCTTACTTGATGCCATATCTGGGGTCTTAGTACTCAAGGTGGCCCCGTCATGATAGAGGGAACAAATCACCTTCTAACAAAGAAGATCTTCAGAATATCACACGCTGACAGCAAATTCTTATTAGAAATTAGGATATGGCACCTGAACTATATTTGTCAAGCCAGGTCTTAAACATTATTGAGGTAAGACCTAAAAAATCAACGAAATATCTATGATACATGAGATTCTGTTAAAGACACCCAGTAAATATTATACGATCCCTTCGATAATTTATTCGTACACACAAATTGGAAACAACGTCTGGATATCAAACGGAGAATTGTACTTGTAGAGACGTGCTAGGCAAGCACTTCAGAGATATGACTCTCTCTGGAAAAACGAAGAGCAAACTATATCAGACTCGCAACCAACCTATTTTTCGTTTTGGCCCACAAGTCTTCGAGAGAAAAATTATCCCAAAAATATGGTCATATAACAAATCAGCAAGTATCGACTGTATAAACTGTATCCCGACATCAATGTAGTCGATGTACAAGGTGTTTCAAATGAAGTCATCCGATGTTGTTTGGCTCTCAGTTTTTTTTCTGAATGAAAAACTTCGATTCTGTTTTTTGATTATGGTTATTTGAACCTTTAGAATTTTATTGGTTAAGCTGAGGAGATGATATCGGTTAAATGCGTGCCGTCAGAATTGATTACTATACGAGCTCGTTTTATGGCATTTTTTGTTTATAATGATTGTGTGGCGATGTGGCTCATTTCCACCTCAGCGGGTACATGAACAAGCAAAACTATAGCTTCTGGGGCACCGAAAATCCACGAGTGATGCACGAGGAGCCATTACACCCGCTCAAAGTGACTGCATGGTGCGCTGTTCACGCTGGAGGAGTCATCGGGCCATTTTTTCGAGAACGCTGCAGGTAAAATGACAACAGTGGACGGTGCGCGCTATAGGGCCATGTTAACCGAGTTTTTTCTGTCGCAATTCGGCAAACTAGGACTGGAGGACATGTGGTTCCAACTGGACGGAGCAGCGGCACACACTGCGCGAGCCATAACCGATATTCTGAAGGCGACGTTCCCGGGTCGCCTGATCTCTCATTTTGGCGATTCGCACTGGCCCGCAAGATCGCCCGATTTAACCGTTCCAGACTTTTTTCTGGGGTTTTTTGAAGTCCCGTGTTTACGTGAACAAGACCGAGACCCTGGAAGCCTTCAAAGTCAACATTCGACACGAGTACGAGAATCTGTCGCCCGAAGTTCACGCCGAAGTGATGAAAAATGCTGTAGAACGAGCCCGTATGGTAATCAATCATCTCAACTTAAACAATAAAATTCTAAAGGTTGAAATAAACATGATCAAAAAACAGAATCGTAATTTTTCATTTAGACAAAAATTGAGAGCCAAACAACAAACAACAAATACTTATAAAAGTTGTTCGCGCTGCAAGCACTTCGAAAGAGACGGTAGCCTGTTTTTCGGGAAAACCGGCCATGTGGTAACAGTGCAATTAGTGAAATGTAGAATGGTCAATGCTAAATGGTGTATAACCAATTGTTTGCCAGAAGTGTTCCGAGAATATGGGAAACCCAACCGCGAAATATGAATAATTCTCCACCACGACAATGTGACTTCTCACACATCGGGTCAATCAAATGAACAGACAACGGTCAGTACATCCAAATATTGTGTTATCTGTCCTACAGTCCTGATGTGGCAAACAATAACTCATCGCACATCAAAGAACTTTGGCATTGTTGTAAATCAAAGGATCTTTCCAAAGTGTACCACAATTTATATTAATGAGCTGGGTTTGAACTTCATTCCTGCCTGAAAAATATAAAAATTTCATAAAACTCTAATGCTTTCTCAAAGAATTAGCCGTATCTAAATTCACGACTCTATTTATTTCTCACAGAATTTTCCAGATCTTCCTGAAGATTGCTGAAACGAAAAGTTTCCGACAAGGTGTGTCGAACGCGTCTTCCTACTTCCATACATAGTTAAAGGCAATGAAGTAAATAGAACTCGTTATTTTAAAAATGTCACAAAATTAAAACAAAACAACGTTAAATTAAATAGTTGGTAAAAAAAATATTGAAACGTGCAACAAAAAGAAAATGAGAAGAAAAACCTCTAATTGTGTTTGATTATCGATTGTTTTATAATTAAAGCTAATATTACTTTGTAATGATACTTTACAATTTTAATTTTCAATATTTAGAGCACTTGCAAAATCAAGTCATTTGTAAATTAACCATTTATTTTTTTGGGTTACGCTCTTTTTACACGTAAATATATATGGGCCAAAATCAAAATGTTTTTAAATTTGGCGTTGAAAAAATTGTCAATTAATATCGGTGTGGATTTGTCCACGCATTGTATGATTTTTATACATGCCAAATTTGTTCGCGTGAATAATATTCTCCAAGGCAGGAGGGAAATATAGCGGTTCTTTACTTTGTCTTTTTTGTTGTTTGGATGCAAATATAACGTGTTTGTAGCTTGTGCCCAAACACATCATGTTTGCTATTCAATATAACGTGTTTGAGGCTCAGTGATTAATATCCCAGTTATAAATTTCCCATAGACATCATCAATGACAAAGAACTGGCAAGTCAGGATCACTGCTGACTTTACGACCCGCTCCCATACAAGTCGTGACACCTCCTGACATTTTCATACATTTGTTCAAAAGTCAGCAGGAATTTTCCACAGTTTGTTAACAGTGGTGATCAAGACGTCTAGAGTAACCATTCACAGTGGGTCATTTATTCAAGACGTCTTTAAATATTGTGTTTCGGGTCATCTTGTAGGTACTTATTTATTGGAATATATATATATTTGCGTACGTATGTATCTGTTTTGTTGCAAGATAGTAGAATTGTCGGGTTTCAAAAAAAGTAAAATAAATGAAAATGTGAACTTGTCAACATTTTTTAGTTTCAAGATTTCCAGCGTTCCCTGAGACAGACTCAAATTTTACTGTACTCAAGTATTGTCTCGTCGTTTGAAATTCAAAGGTGGCATGATGAGTAGCACATGCAACTAACATCCGCGAGATTTCGGTTCGAATTTTTAATTATATTTTAATGATTTTATTTTTTTTAATATTGCTGGCAAATGAGTTATGTGAAAAAATAGAGTAATTAGTACGAGAAATAATTAAAAAAATATTTTAATTTTGTGCCTTCTATGCGGTTTGAACTCACGTTCTATTGATTTGTAGGCAAAAATTTATGCTCTAGGCCAGAACATCTGACACAGCTAAAGTGACAAATAAAGAAACAAAAAATATTCGGGTAAATGTTCAATATTTCTATTTTCGACAAAAGTGCTGTGAAATTAATTTTGCTTAAAGGCGATATGTTCTTTTCGATCAGTATACACTTCTATTATATACTGGACGAAAAGAACGGGTCTAATTTAATTTAACATACTTACACGGCAGTAGCTAAGTAATAAAACTTCTAAAGTCATCATAAACACAAAAAATCAATATTCTTGTCAAAATGAGGTACGAATAGATTAAAGGAATGATAATTCTTAATTTTTCGAAATTTATTCCAGCTAAGTAGGCACAGCCCTTCTCGAGTTATGACAAACAGAAAGCCATAAGATAACCGGGGCGTTCCTCGAAAACGGCTACCTGAGGAAAAAAAATCCTTTATGCAATCATCATCATTTTGGATACACTAACGAACCGTCATAGTGGTGCTTGATTTGCAGACATTAAACTGCAGTTTGTGTCACAGTGTAATAAATAAAATAAACAGAATACATTTTCATAAATGTTGTCTAGCAAACACGACGATAAAAAATTTGTTAATTTTATGTAACTGGTTTTTGGGGGCATATTTCATTATGAAAATCGTTCAGAAATTTTGGCCTGTTACAACCGAGAAAAATATTCCAAAAAATTGTTATTGGTGATTATTGAACACACTCTTCATTTACTTTTTTGGACGATTTTTCTTTACGCGATATTTCTTGCATCCGTTGTTATACAATTTCTCCTTTTTGTCACCTACTTTATCGATTCACGTCCATATATCTCTCATACTGGGTTTCCAATAAAATTCCCAGTCAAGTAAATATGTTTGTATGTTCTTGTTTACTACTTGTTATACAGTTATGTTGCAGTTTTAATATATGTTGAAGGACTTGTGTATAAGCCCAATTAACTATGTGGGTCAAACGATATGACGAGGTCTACTCTGTTACGTTCACTATGAAAACATCAGCATGTGGAAACGGATGTTGCGGTTACCGGAGTTTCGCAATTTCATAATAGCAGCAACAACACAAACAACAAAAACAGTGTAACGTTATATTTTTAAAGCTATGCTTATATAACAACAACAACAAAAACAATGATTGCTCTATTTTGAACTGACTATAAAGGACCACGTTTATTGTTAGTAAGACAAGTGAGGTGACTTCTAGGGAAGTAAAGAGAAGATTGAGGTTGAGGTTTACGTATAAAAGAGTGTGTATGTTTATGCTTTTGCGACACAAATATTTCTGTGTTTGGAATACAAATACAGCTGTGTTCATCCCAATATTTACTATCTGTTGAGAGCAAGAGAATACAAGAGATACAAAAAGAGATTATTCGCAGTCAAATTTTTAAGTGTGTAACTCTATATTATTTTACAGTCAGTGATTCATAAAGGTTCCTGAATGCGTGTATAAATTCCAGGTGAAGTGAACATTTCTTATATCTCCAGCGTTTTAGTTTCATCTATTCAGTCGTCAATTGGTCGTCAGACAGTAGCAAATGCGCTTGGTTGATTAAGTTAACATGCTATGGGAAAATTTACTTTTGCCCAAATACATAATGTTTGTATATAGTGGTTTGCCTATCAGCGCATAGTGCTAATCATTGCGAAGTTGAAACCTTCCGAAAACAAAAACGGGACACAACAGAGAAAGAAGAAACAAAAAAGCAGCAGATTTTCATTTCAAGTAATGCATTCAATGCACGTAACTGTAAATACGAACATTTTAAATGTTTTAATTTTTTTTATAAATTATTAATTTATTAACACACACTTGTTTACACGTAAGTGTACAGCGATTTGGAAGGAAACACGCGAATGTTTCCACGTAGGTGTATGGATGGGGACGAAGTACGCATATGTTTCTACATAAAAGCGTACATCTTTGCCGGTAAATATTCCAATGTTTGAATTTAAATACGAGTGAGTTAGGGACTTGCAAATTTATGAATGTTTGGATTGTGTGCCAAACATACAGGGTGGTTCAGTCACGACTGGACAAATTTCCAGCGTATTCCTTGGTTCATAAGAACGTGCACATAGCCTCAATTTTCTCATACAAATGGCAGATAACAACTCTTAAAAGATAAATTAAAAGAAATGTATGTTAATCCAATCCCGCACAATAACCCGGTAATGCGTTGGAGCACTTCAGTCAAATAGTCATAACTTTGGAACGGTAAGACCTCTTGGCTTCGTTTAGGTAATTTTGGAAAGGTATGAGTTAGGTATATTTTTTGAAAGAAAAAAACATAAGTTATCTGCCATCTGCAAAGCTCCGTATCTCGGCAATTTCACTTTTTTTTTAAATTTTTTTAATGATTCTGAAGGGTTTCTAAAGGCCTTCCAACAAGCCCAAAATCAAAAGAAAAAATCTCAGTAAAGGCTCGGACAGACAAAGACTTTGTTGCTCTTTCCAGTTTCTTTCCGCAAAATCATTTCTCACTTTGGTAGCACAAAAAAACACACACAAAAACCAAAGTAACATCACAAACCATTTAACCGCCGAGCCTTCGTTTATTATTTTTTGCACTGATCAAGCGCCTTTGGTATCCTATGTCCGATGAATTATTGACGACCAAACTAAAACACAATGCATCAGGCAAAATAAGAGACACTTCATCTGGAATTTACACGTATGTTCCGGAATATTTATGACTCACTGACTGAGAGAATAAGGCAAAAATACAAATACACACTTACAAGACAGACTGTCGTTGTGCCTCTTTTATTGTCTTGCTCTCGGGAGAGCATAAACAGTGCAACAAACTGTAATTGTATCACAAATATAAATATATGTGGGTCGCAAAGACATATATTCTAACATATTAATCATTGTGTCTCAAAGATGTAATATTGAATAGCAAATACAATGTGTTTGGACACAAGTATATTATATTTGCGACAAGCTCCAAACACATTTTATATTTGCATCGAAACAACAAAGGAATATAGAATAGAGCGTGTACTTAAAAAACATATAAAGTGACTGTGTGCCAAGAAACCGTTGCCAGCATCGAGTAATCCGTGTTTCTCTCGAAAAGTTTTTCTTCACTTCTGACTGGAAGGGCTAGGAGTTGGCTATGTGTACAACAAAATTAACGCAGACATAACAATTTCCGGCACTTGTGTAGCGGAGATGAATATTTCATAAGTATTGTGCGAACTGATGTCTTTAATTAACAACTGGGATAATCATTTTGAATTGCAATGCGGAGACGGAAAGTCATGGTGGAATAGGTTTTACTGTGATATCATTATTATTCATCACTATCAGTAACATCATCGTCGTCATCACCATTCCCATTCCTAACCACCTCACGCCATTATTAGCTGAAGTTCATTTGTACAACAATAATTTTTCCTTGGACTGGCGGTAATATGATTTATTCTATTATTTGGATATCGTAGAAAAACTTCAGTTTCGTACAACGAAGAAGTGTTCGAGATATTGAAAATGTGTCGCGAATCACAAACATTTTTTTTTTCACTTTGAGGACCACTAGGGGCCACCAGTTGACTTTTGTTTTTGTTGTTGTTATAACGATTCGTAACAGATTTAAATAGACCAACAAAGTATAGGGGAATGGACATTTTTACCAAATTCAGTTAAACACCTGCAAGGAGAGGGATGTGGAGATGCATACAGCTCCTAGTTGCCAATGATGTTCTCAGTCATGCATAAAGAAGCAAAGAAATTGTAAAAAAACATTTTACTCCTTGCTGTTTTGTGTCCTATTTCCTTGAATTTTCCCAAAGTGTTTTCTTCTTTTGCAATTTAAAATTAGTCCTTATCATTTTGCTTTCATTACAAGCACCATTTTTCGTTTCAGTTTCAAGTGGTCTTGGTTATTTTGCTTTGCAACTTTATTTCTCAGTATCTGCTTCATATTCTTCGAAGAAAACTGTGTGAAAACCATCTAATGCTTACTTATACATAGATTGAAGGGTATTAAAAGAACTCTAAACAACCACAACGTAATGTTAATAAAAGGAGGACGAAATTTGAAAACATTATAAGTCCACCAACAGAGAATTATTAAAAGTTAACAGGCCAAGAATATAAGTAATCAGCTCTTAATAGAGTGATGCCCTGAGTGCACTTGACATATCAAGGATGCAGCTTCTATCGTGTTTCTTGGTACATAATCAATAATATGTATATGATTGCATAGCGTGTGCCAGGAGGGTGAGTAAGTATGATTAAAACAGAGGATCATGTGTCTGAAATTAAAGCGAGTTTGGTTTATGGTTAAATAAAATAATGCTAACAAGAACAGTTTGTAGTAATAAGATTAGGAACTCATTTAATTTTCAAAGAGAAAAAATAAATTTTGATGAGATTTAAAAGTTGACAATTATTTCTATTAACATTGGTAAATTTTTTTGTACGGAAATTTCACTATTGCATATACAATTTAAGATTGAAGTTATCAGTTTGGTTTAAAACTCACCCCATTTTTACTCAATAATCAATGTAAGCCTTTCATATGACGTGTTCTTAATTTCAAACAGAAAACAGTAGTTTACACTGAAAGGAAAACGCTTCGTCGAATAGATGAGACATTTTTGTTAATGTTTTTACATTGTTATAGTGAAAAGTGTCGTATATCCGACAATTGGGTAGTCGCTGCAACGAAAAATTGCACGCTTGACTTCTTTGTTAATTTTTAATTTCGTTGCTACAATTTTAATTTAATTTGAATTTTGTAGAAAAATGGGTTGAAAATTAAAAAAAAGTTAAGGCATGAGTTTTAAACTACTGACATTTGGTTTATCTCTTACTTTTTATAGTTTATATTTATTATTTATTTATTTTCAAGGTTTGTCAACATTTTTTGTTGACGAAACAATTCCGTTATTGTAACGAAATTGCATTTTTTCATGGTATTGAGAGAGAGAAGCAGCCGAAAAAATGAGCGAGCGTAAAAAAGAGCCCTGCAAGAGAAAATGGTGAGCGTGAGTGGTGGGTCATGTATACATCTTAGATCAATTCCATTGCAACAATCGAAAGAGGTAGACATATTTCTCCGACGGAATAATTTAAATAAATTTGTTAAAACAGACTAATTAGTTATACTTAATACTAATCTTTTATTGTGAAAACTAAATTGTGTGAATTTATGTGTTTGTTGTGATCGTTTGGGTAACTTGCGAATCTATAAATCAAATAGATAAAGAAACAGAATGTAAGGAGCAACGCGACAGCAAAGAAAGTAACGCATCGACAGCAGAAAAACTACACCGAAATATGTAACTGAACTTTTGTGTGTGTGTATGTGCGAGACGGTACAAGTCGCAACAAAATATTCGTGTTTTTGTGTTTAAATCATAATTCGAACGCGCCTGTTTCGATGTGTTGGAATTTGTATTCAGAAAAAAACGAAAGCCGTACATACACTTGCGCGGGCAGTCGAAGTCAATGACAACGAAGACGTCAAAGGAACAAAGTGTTTCAAGTACGACGAATATAAAAATAAATTTCAACGTACAATCAAATGCATCCAATCGAAATTTTAACAAATTTGGTTAAAATAAATAAAAGAGCAGTTGAACAAAATGTTTACAGAGCGATCACTGGTTTAATGACGGGGAGATTTTGCGCTACAATTGAATATAGAAACCCTCAACACAACAATAATTGCCTGATTTAACAAAACAATGATGTGGTTCTATGTTAAAGAAGTAGAGCATAGGGGAGTATAACTTATGTTCATGGTGAGTACAGACATAGATATGTACATATCTTAAATAGAAATCTTAACAATAAATTTCTCGTATATGTTTTTAATTGCAGGACCTGAATATGACGGTCACAATATCACTCAACCCCTCGACTGCCACAATCGTCTCCAGGTGAGTGTTTCAACATGGAATGAATATAATCTGGTTAGCAAATAGATATTCTAAAACAAAAATTGAAAAAATTGTTATCAAAACACCTGAAATACAATACTAACACTATGTTTATGTACAATTGTCAATAAGTAATTTCAAACACACTTCAAAACATTTATCGCAGCAATGAAACAAAATCATTGTAGTAATGAAACATATTCATTGCAACAATGACTCAAATTCGTTGCACTAATGAAACAAATTCATAGCAGCAATAAATAAATTCATTGTAACAATGAAGCAATTTCCTAGCAAGAACGATACCTATTCATTGCAACAATAAAACAAATTCAATGCAGCAATGAAACCAATTCGTTGCAATAATGAAGCAAATTCATTGCAGCAACAACCATACATTCACCACAGTAACGAACAATTTGCAGTTGGTGAACACATTTTCATAGCGGGAATGAAACGTTATGTTAGCTCACTTTCGATGACAAAAGTTGTTGGTGTGATGAATATTTTCATCCATGTGACGATGCTTTTCCCCTTCAGTGTACCACAATCTTCTCCAGATGAGTTTTTTAACATGGAATGAATATAATCTATTTAACAAATAGATTTTCGATAACAAAAATTCCAATGTGATACTGCAATGTGATACTAACAGTAAATTAATGTACAATTGTCAATAAATAATTTCAAACACACTTCAAAACATTTATCGCAGCAATGAAACAAAATCATTGTAGTAATGAAACATATTCATTGCAACAATGACTCAAATTCGTTGCACTAATGAAACAAATTCATAGCAGCAATGAACAAATTCATTGTAACAATGAAGCAAATTCCTGGCAAGAACGATGTCTATTCAGTGCAACAATGAAACAAATTCCTTGCAGCAACGAAACAAATTCTTTGCAATACTGAAGCAAATTCATTGCAGCAACAACCATACTTTCACCACAGTAACGAACAATTTGCAGCTGATGAACACATTTTCATAGCAGGAATGAAACGTTATGTTAGCTCACTTTCGATGACAAAAGTTGTTGGTGTGATGAACATTTTCATCCATGTGACGACGGTTTTGCCTTCAGTTTACAAAAGAATAAAAGATTTATATCTGGTAAACAGGAATTGTTGTGTTCTGTGTATTATGGCATTCTATTGTCCAAAATTTGAAAATAGAAAATTCCATTGATAATATTTTTTTAAAACATATTTTTTTTTAAATTTGGCTTTTCATAAATGATAGTTTCACTACTTTGACTCTATTTTCAGATAGATTTATCCAAGAAAGTCCAAAAGTTTGTTTTTGTTTGTTGTAAAAATCGATTTTTTTTGTTTTTACCCACTGCACTTAAACTACTGTACTGGCCTAATAACCACTTGTAGCCCTTAAAGTTATTTTGAGTTTAAAACCATATTGGGCTTGATTATACCTTTTTATCCCAAAATATACTGAAAATATTAAAACTACAATCGAACAAAAGACAGTATTAAAACAAAAAATAACTTCGAAAAATGTATTCATAAAAAATAATTTTTTTTTTCTGAGTTAAGAAGATGAAATTCATAAAAAAATTAGATGCAACCTTAAGCCCGGTATTATGTGTTTACAATATTTCCGTTGCCATAGGAATTACGTGTATAAAAAATAACGAATATTTCATGAACCAAAATTTCGCTCACTTTTCATTGGGTTGGTTCTCAGCTCTTTCCGAAAGTTTAATAGACAAAATCAAGTACAGCTTTGTTAGGACAAACAAACTTATTTCGTACGAAACCAATTGTTTGATATTTATTTGGGACCGGGATTTTGACATTTCAATTATTTTAGTAGTCAATAGTGGTACCACATGCGTTTAAATTAAAACGAAGGGAAAAGATGAATTATTAATGAAATATTTGCAAGGTGAATCAGAGATATGTGGTAACTCTCTGTAACAAAAATTTCCGTTTAGAGATAATTGAGCAAATTTCTTACGAAAATTTCGCAAAAACTGAATACGGGGCTTTTAGACTGTTAACTATTGAACTAACTATCAATTTTTTCAGTTGAAGGAAATGTCTGGAATGTTTAATTTTTTTTTTTTGGAACATCTAATTTTAGTTTTTTTGGAACATCTAGTTTTAGAGTTTGATGAAAATAGTAATTTTTTATTTAAAACGTATCGATATTTTAACCCTTCTCCAGCCAAGGAGTCTTTTTTGGAATATGGTGCACGTTTTTGGTATAGAGAGAATTGAGGGTCTGGAATCGGAAGCCGGTAACCGCTTTGACCTGGGCCGTACCCTTCGGCTGTGATTACCCAATGCCATATAGCGTCACTGACAGGAATCGCTTAACAAAATGATTTTTTTTAGTGTAAGAAATTATTCGAATTTATAATCAAAAATAAAATTATATTGGGTGAACTGATAATGTATTTCAAATGTTATTTATCTGCGGTTATGATATACTTATTGAGCTGTTTGGCAAATAATCTCATGTCGCATTTTTAATGAATAGTTCCATCAAATCGGAAATCATCTGAAGGACTACGCTGTTGGCGTGTCTATGAATCTTGAACCTTGTGGACAGCGGTACTGAAATAATAGCCTGGAATGTTTACACGGAATTGGAGATGATTGTATATGCAGAACCTGTCTACCAACCGAGTTGACCACCACAATTTATGCTTCTGATCACCGGCCAATATAACAAAGGCGTATTATCTATACGACAATAGCTGTTGCTTTGATCCCCTCGGCCAGGTTCCTCCCATAAACTTATTAAATTATTCAAATTTACTACCGAAATTTGGAGTCAGTGGCATCAACTTTAAGAGCGCAACGTCCAATTTTTTTTTTACGTCAGATGAGGCTCATTTCTGGCTGAATGGCTTCGTCCATAAACAAAATATGCGTTATTGGTCATACAGCAATCCACACGTAATCCATGAGTCATCATTGCATTCCGAAAAAATTACGGTTTGGGCCGTACTTCTTCCGTGGTGATCAAGACCGGCACATTACTGTGAATGCGAATCGCTACCGTTCAATGATAACCGAATATTTTTGGCCCTAATTGGATAATATGGACTTGGAGGACATGTGGTAACAACAGAACGGCGCCACAAGCCACACGGCGAATACCACAATCAATTTATTGGAAACCAAGTTTGGTGAACGTGTTATCTCACGAAATGGCCCAGTCGATTGGGCGCCTCGGTCGTGCGATTTGACGCCGTTAGATTATTTCCTGTGGGGCTACGTCAAGTCTATAGTCTATGCCAACAAGCCAGCGACGAATGATGAACTTCGTGCGAATATCGAACGTGAAATTGCAGCAATATCGGCCGATTTTTGCTTGAAAACCGTCGAAAATTGGGTTCAGCGTCTGGACTTCTGCCAGCGTGCCCGTGGTGGCCATGCAAAATAAGTCGAGTTCCATACATAATGGCATCGAACGTACTTTCGCAGGAATAAAGAATTTCATTGGTATCTAAAACCGGTTTTGTTTTATTTAAAAAAACTTTTGTAGCACTCTTATTGAAAAACCCTTACAAAATATAATTTTTGCAGTTACTGGTAGCATAATATTTCTTCTCCTTTTTATAATATCTCAGTATAAAATCCACACCATTTGTATAATTACTAACTGAAAGTGATTAGAGTAGACACTTTTTATAACCTGCCAATGATAATGAAGTGATACGTTAAGGTGCTTAATTAGATAGTTACATAACTTTAGGCAGAGAGTTTTTACTTGACGGGATGGGTGTAGAACAAATACTGAAAGACTTTCTTCTACTATTCAGGCGAGTATCGTGGCAACATGAGTAGGAGCAATTTTGTCTAACAGTCACTGGTTGCCAGGAATTTATTGTCGTACTTTAGTCCAAATCATCGCCTAAGTCTTTACAACAATGCTGATGATTTTCTTTCACTTTTTTCCATAACTACATGACTACAAATGATATTGGCAATGACGGTACGAATACAGGTTCCTTTCTCCCGTTCTGTTCAGGTTCATGTCATTAAACCTAAACATCATTTGTCTTTTTGAAAATAAATTATAAATGATGTTACGGAATATCACTGATACGCACACCGAAGGAAAAACCCCAAAATCATCCTGTACAAGGACAAAAAACCAAAAAAAAAAATAAAACACAAAACAAAATGTAAAACAAAAGGAGCGATGAAGAAGTAAATCTTTCACATCAATCAATACAGATATCAAATCCCACTTTTGCTTTGCATAAATAAAAAAACTAAAATATCAACAAAATTCTTTAAGGATCACATGAAAATATGAAGACATAAAATCAGTGAATAAAATCCGATTTGATCGAAAAATAATTGCACCGGAGTCTTACGTGTTTGAATCACATCATAATATAGCATGATATTTCGAAATAACAGAAAACAATTAAAATCGGCCTTCAAAGTCTCAAGTGAGCTTAATGTCAGTTGACGATTAGTTGGGATTAGTTGTTTTAAGTCTGATGTGACTTGAATTTGCCAACTTAAGGTATATCACAGTAAACTAAGGAAAATATCACAGTAAACTAAGCACAATGTGATAATCTCCTTATATTATCGCTCAAATATCTGCGTACAATGAGGATAAACATTATCCTTCAAAATTGAGGGGTTTTAAGGCAGAAAACACTAAATCGTCGGTGTTGAAAGTCTGTGGTGTTGCCAGGTTATAGGATTTTTATTGTACAGCAGGTTAAGATACATTCTAAAGGGGGGTTTTTTAAGTTACACAGAAAGTGAAATTGTAAAAACTAACACAAAAAAATTACATGAGGTGTCAGGGGACACCCGGTTGGAACGAAGTTCTTTTCGCTATATATTATGTACTAGTTAGTTCCAACAGGCATAAGGCGCCTGTTGAAAAATACTGTAATTTAAATGGATCTTTAAGAAAAGATACTTTTTGTAAAATGATAAACTTTTTTAAGAAATTTTTTATTTATTGAATGTATTTTTTTTTTAAAAAAGTATATTTATAGGATCCTATTGTAAGAATATGTATTATATTTTCCCGAAAAGGTCCTTTCTTTAATGAGATGTACTTCTTTCACTAAAGGATAGTGTTTTTTTTTAAGAAAAGCTACCATTTTTAATAAGAAATGGTTTCTGTAAGAAAGAGCCTAAGAGTATGCATTTTTTTTTACAAAGAAGTACATTTTTAAGAAAATGTACTTATTGAAAATAAATACTTTTTTAAGAAAAGGTACTTTTTGTAAGAAAATTTACTTTTTTAATCAAAGGTACTTTTTAAAGATTAGGTATTTTTTGAAGAAAAGGTACATTGGTTACGAATATCAATAGGTATTTTTTTTGAGAAAATTAACTTTTTTTAAGAAAACGCACTTACTTAAGAAAATGTTATTCTTTAAAAGTTCTTTCACTTTGGCTTTTCTAAATTTACTTTTCATTCGGTTCAAAAGTACAATATGTAATAAACAGGCTCCACCTAGAACACTTCCATTGAAACCAAACCAAACAAAAAATACAAAATATTGTTGATAATAATGGGTTGTAATAAAGGAGTGAAAAAATAGTTGTTTAAAATTTTTTCATTTAACCCCCATCCCGCAACGTGCGATATGTAACTTCGTTCCAAATAGTAAATTCTAATCAAAAATTTTTTTTTCAAAGATTTATAAATGACGTTACACTTAAAATTGACTTCGAGCATGTGCACTTCGGGGCATTCTACGGATTCTGGACGTCGTATTTTGGGTCAGTTTTTCGAGTATTGCCGGCCGTATATCCCGAATAACATGAACTTATGTTGCCTGCAAGTCGCCAAATGTTTCTGGTTTATCAGCATCCACCAGTGACTTTACGTAGCCCCATAAGAAATAGTTGACAGGTCTCAAATCGCACGACCTTGGAGGCCAATTGACAGGACAATTTCTCTAAATCAACTTATCGCCAAATTTTGATAATTGCGATCACCGTATGGTACGTAGCGACATCCGGTTGAAACCACATCTGGTGTGGTAACGATCTCCATAGACCGTAACGCCAGCTTCGGCTTACCTTTTGAATAAATAGGGTCCGGTAATACCACCAATTTGTAAACTGCACCAAACAGTGCACTTTTCTGGATAGAATGGAGTCTGTATGGTCTGTGGTGGATTGGTTTCACTCCATATGCGGCAATTTTGTTTATTAACAAACCCGTTAAACCAAAAATTATCCTCATCGATGAACACAATTTTGCGATAAGACATCGGGTCAGTTTCCAACTGCTCCATAGCCCAATCGGCAAAAGAATGACACATTTGATTGTCCCGTGGCTTTAATTCCCGCACCAGCTGCATTTTATACGAGTGCAGGGCAAGATCTTTGTGCAAAATTGTCCACGCAGTGGACGGATAGAGGCCGACGACGAATCTTGGGTCTTCTTTCACACCTTCGTTTACAGCGACGGCATTCTTTTCAGTACCCAAATTTCTACGACGTGTTGGTATTATTCCATCATTTAGAGAGTATGTGGTACAAATTCAATCCACAGTTCGGGGAGTGGCTTGCTCAGATGGATTAGTTGTACGTCATAAAAATCATGAAGTCGTCTATAAGTTATGCGAATCGATGACTGAATTGCAAAGTAAATTTTGATATTTTGGTAGCGTTGTTCAAGCGAGGATTTATTTATAATGATTTTCCAGAATATACTGATCATAGAAGTCAAAAAGTGAGGACACTATGACAGTTCGGTTGATAGCTAACATTTTAGTAGTTTATATCTAATTAAAAAGCAACTTTTATCTACCTGGGCAAGTGCCTTGATATGTACGAAGGTTATGTGGTTTGTCGACCAGAACAGTGACTATACCTTGATTCTATTAATGCAAATTTTATTGTTGAACCTTTTGCTGCCAAACAGATTACTATTGTAATAGTGGGTTACTATTTATATTTCGGGTATAGGGAATAATAACAACAAGTTTTAAATGAAAATTACTTTATTATTTTTAAAAATATTCCATGGCTTTTTAACGCTTCAACTGCATCTCCAGCGCTGGCAACTCGTTGACCACGCAGTTTGCCTTTGACATTCGGGAACAAGAAGAAGTCGTTGGATACCAGATCAGGACTGTACGGAGTATGAGTCACACTGTGTGTAATTTTTTAAGTCATGGAAATATAACCATATGTCTCCCAGTTCTGCCCAAAGTCTTGCACTTTTTTTTATGGACCCCCAAAGATTTGGGACCCCAGATCATTTTTGTAAAAAAGTGATCATTTTGTCAGGCTCATATTTTGCAAACCGTTAGGAAGTTTGATTTACTGTCTGGAGGACTCAGCTTAACTTCTGAAACAGAGTCAGATTCGGACGATTTGGATCCACAACTTAAGAGAGTGCGATTTGCAAGTCCAGGGCCATCAAAATTATAAACATAATACGATTTTTTTTTATTATTTTTGTAATAGATAGCATAGTATCTCAATGTTGAAGTAAAGAAAAAACAATTAAAATTAAAAAATTGTTGGTAGTTCATTCTTTCCTTGAATTTTGAACGGCTTGCTACCTATGGATCTAAATAGGGGAAAAACGGTAAAAAAATTGAATTTTTTAAAGTTTTTTGCGATGAAGTTTTTTTGATTTTATACGTTCACTATTTTGTTCTTTATGACATGAGCTACAACTTTCACTCAGAGAGTAAATCAAAATTCCGAACGGTTTGCAAGATATGAGCCTGACAAAATGATCACTTTTTTGCAAAAATTAACCCGAGGCACATAAAAAAAGTGCATGACTTTGGGCAAAACTGGTAGACAGGGGTCATTTTTTTGGTCTTTTATGACGTAGTGGTCTCCGTATATGGTTATATTTTTTCGTGTTACACTGTGGCATCAATTCGATGTTTTGACTGCTCAAAAATTCACCTGTTTGACGAGATGTGTAAGAGCTCGCATTGTCATGATGGAGAATGATTCGTTCTTGGCGTTTGGTTTTACGTATTTCATCGAAGACTTCTGGGAAATAAATGGTCATGTACCAGTCAAAATTGAACGTCCTACGTTGGTCAAGTGGAACCGTGGCCACAGGACACATTCGGCCGAAGAAACAGAAGAGCATTTTCTCCGCTCGTCTTGAAAGACCCACACGGTCGATTGCTGTTTTATTTCCACCTCATACTCACGTATCCATGATTCTTAACCTGTCACGAATTTATATACGTCTATTGAAGCACCACGATGGATCTTTTTAATCATATCCTTACACCAGTTGACATGTGCCTTTTTTTGAGGAATTGTCAAATTATGTGGGATTCCACGCCAACAAATCTTTTTTACGGCCAAATGTTCACGCAAAGTCGAATGTATTGAGGTGGAACTAATATGCCAGAATACCTCTATCTCACGATATATCACGTGACGATCCTGCATTATCAGTTCACGCACTGCGTCGATGTTTTGTGCAGAGCAACCGATTGTGTATGACCTTCACGAAATTAATCCTGGAACGAACGGCGTCCGATAGTGAACTCGTGGTACCAGCGATTTACATTGGTTTTTTACGGTGCTTCATCACCAAAGTCCAAACAAGCTCTTGTCTCGATAAACCACGCCGAACATCGTAAAAAATAATCGCATGCAAATGTACACGGGTTAATTGCATTTTTTGACCGAGATGAATTTTTCAACACACTGTAAACAGAAAACTTCGTGCTAGTAAGTTAAAACGTTCTATGTATATTTATGCAAAAAAAATATCAAACTTTCCAATGGAAGTTGCAATTTGCATCTGGGAACATTAGTATTGCCAGTTCCCCAAATATGAAAACCAGTCCTTGTATAGGGTAATTTTAAAATATTTCGACACAGTCCATGGCCCAACCCCTATTGAATTGCATGAAATTTAGACAGAAGTTTCTCCTCGTCCATACGAGTTCATGAAAAATGGCGAAAAAAATTTAAAAATATATGTTTGCTGGACAAATACACACAGACTTTTCATATTTTCTTAAAGAAGAAAGGCCTAAGTTTCTTCTTTTCGAATCCGGTGAGAAAGTGAGAATGGGTTAGTAATCAACTAACTTTCAGGCTTATAAGTGTGCAAACGTTCGAAACCGTTTTTTAACAGGTTTTCAAGATTTTGGGGGTGTTTGGGAAATTTCACAAGCAGATTCTTATTTCACTCGACAATACCTACAAGAAAAATATTATCCCTTCCCAGGTATTTCTACTTTAGTATATTTTGTGACTGTGTTATACGTAGTCACTACTTGAAAAATCGAAACTAAAACAGCAAAACTCGAACAGTATTTACCAAACCTTATGTATCTATAGACCCCATGGAGATCCCATTTGGAAATTTGGCTATGATGTAGAGAACAAAATGGACTTTCTTTTTGGTGGGGGAAATCAAAAATTAAAGATACTTTATGCCAGAATATTCAAGCATAAAAGACACTTTGGAGTTTTCAAAATCATTGAATCTCAAAGACACGACTGTTTTATGGGCTATTATTAAAGAGGGGTTTTCAAGCTTTAAACTGATATCCAACATTTAGAAATCCATTAACGCATTCCAGAGATATGCCATTGTTCAGTCAGGTCCTTTTTTCAGACAGTGCCGTACAAGTCCTATTTTAACGAACCATAAAACAAAAAAGGAAATTACAAATTTAAACATAACGAGGATCTAAAAACAACAAAATGTGAAGCATATGGTAGGGCCAAACCAAAACAGAACGAGACAACTACAATTAGAATAGTTCGTTCTATAAATAGAACTTTCAAAAAAACTTCTGCATCAGTGGGTGTAAGTAAGAAAGCAATGTGTGTAAGTAGCGACAACAATCACTCTGCACACAATCAATAAATGCCTTTGGTTAGTGACTTGTGTAAATACACACCGCAGTGGCTTAACCCATTTTGTACCAGACTGCATAAATGTTTTAATACTTTAATGAAATTTTCATGGCTCGTTTGAAATAGGCCAAAAATTATTTTAGATTTATTTTTTATATGTTTTACCTGGGATTACCTATGAAAACTGCTGGTCGATATCTCGACCGCTGGGATAATTAGAGCATTCAATTTTCTTTGTGATATGATTTGTTATGATATGAAATACGATAAAATAAATGGTAAATAAACGTCGTTATTAAAACGGGTTATTTAAGAAAAATAAATATGATAACTAAATCTACAGGTAAATAAAAAGATCCTGGAATTTATTTATTATTTTCATTTATTGAAAATGGTAGGTGAAACAAATTATTTAAAATTTTTGCGGTAGGACTTGAAGAAATAACCCATATGCAAATTTACACTGCACTTAGCGCAGGTATAGGCAGTATGTTTCTTGAATATTTTGCATCGACGATAGCAATGCTTTACACACACAGCCATGTGCATACATTTTATTGTTGGGCAGTCTATGAAGTCGTCGTCACTTCCATTTTCTTCATAAATAAAAATAAATGGTTTCGCATTACATTCTATGAAGGAATTGGGGAGAGCTTCTAACAACCAGTGAGCTGTGCGCTTTCTAGTTTTATACTCACTGATTGGGACCTACAGTTTTACACCGGTTCCGAACAATATTTTTGAGAAGCATTTTCATGGATAAATACTCGATAGTGTCGCCGTCACTATGCGAGGTGACCGCCGTCGAAAGAAATTTTAAGGTGGTCAGAGCAGGGATCGAACTCAAGATCTCAAGTACAAGAGGCGCGCACACTACCCATTACACCACCGACGCCCATTGTCTTCATAAGGCGAAGTTAATTAATTCGACGTTTGTTACCGGTTCGGCGAATAAAAACAGAGTTTTGTTATCGAGTTCTTAAAATTTCGGCAATCATGCAATGCAATTTCCAAGCATTGACACTGTCGCTGCCCAAGCAAGTAACCCAAAGTGGCCACCATCTCTTTCTGCCTCTGATTCCAATCCGATAATTAGAGACAGCATTATCATGTAGGTTAACTCCGCCCATGTACTTATTAAAATTAGCAATAAGGCTGGCTTGGGATAAAGCGATCCGTGTTTTTCTTATATGATCTATCTGATCATAGTTCGTAGCCAAACTGACCTCTGCATTGTCTCTCCATTGAATCTAATGTTATTGTTCGAATTCGAAATCCATATCATGTCGAGGTAATTTTATTTCTTTTAGAATGCAAAGCAAGTGGTATCCGGTGAAAAAGTTATCGAAGTGAACAGTATGTTGTCTCACATTAACTCATAACCACGCTAGCACCTCGGCCACGCTGTTTATCATATATATCCGATGGTCCAACATATGTTAGGAATTGAAACAGATACCATTCCGATGAACACAAACACCAATATTTGTATCCGAAGCGAATTAGTTTCTCCCTGATAAACATCTTGCTGATATGACTACCAAAATATGGTACCATTTGCTCACCAGTCGATAGATTAGGTTCAAAAAACCAAACTGCATAAATCGGGTATTCAGGAGATGATATCCAGAAAAATACTAACATTCGAATTAAAAAATATATTGTGTTTCATATTAACAACACAATAATTGACTCCAACAATACATATAAATAATATTTATTGAGAAATATACACATTTTTTCAATTAACAATCAACAAACTTATATAAAAGTATTACTATAAATATGTATTACAACTAGATTTAGTGCGCTAATTATCCCAGTGGTCGAGATCTCCTCCAGCCATTTTCAGGACTGTCAGGCGATCAGTAACAGTAGCTATAATAAGTAGTTTGAGAATACTAAAAAGTGTTTGAACTGTTGGCGATTTTAATCAATAACCCTTTCTTATTTTTCTTTTTTATGCAAGAAGTTACAATTAGTTTAAGAATATGCTATTTTTAGTCTATTCTTGTGTCCTCACTGGTCGAACTTTAAAAGGGTGGGGTGAGGGGTAAAAAGTACAGGTCGGAAAGCCAATACGCCAAACTTAATTATAAATTAAAAAAAATTAGTATTTCCAATAATTTAATGAAAAACAGCAAAATTTTGTGGTCGAGATCTCGACCGCTGGTACAAAATGGGTTAACGGGCTAGACGCTGCTGAAGATGATGCTTCACTAGCATCGAAACGATCATCCAGCGAATGTGAGTTCGAATCCCACCCGCGGCATTTACATTTTTTTTCACTAACCGGAGAAAAACATGATCTCTCACAGCCTTAAAGGAAATTAAAACTAGCTACTTTGAATTTTGGCTCAATTCTGGTGTCATTGAATTCGTATGAATGAGGAGAAACTAGTGTCCAAATTTTATACCAACCAAAAGTGGTCGGGTTCGAAAATTCTTTTTTTTGTGTTGAGTTTTTTTTTGGAATTACCCTATAATAATCACAGCTCCGGGTTTTGACAGCTTGTTCGGCCACAACCTTCTTACAAAGAAAAACATTTTGGCTAGTTTAGGGTCAACGGACCCTATCAGCAGAGAAACGTCTCAATGCGGCATTTTGTCGCCTCTTCTATCTCCATGCATAATATTCTGCTTCCTCTGGAGAAGATAGTTGATATGGCAATAGGAGTTAGTGGTAGGTTTTAAAATATTCATACGGACAACGTGCAACAGGCTCTTCATAATACCATGGCCGGATAATAGTCTTAATTTTTCCAGTTTGAATATTTGCAATTTGAAAAGGCATGTTTTACATTAGAGAAAGGAAAGTCAATTCCAAAAGAAAAATCTTAACCTCATTTTCAATTTTCAATTTTAAGTTTATAATTTTCGTTGGGAATTTCTTAAACTTAATTCGAATATCATTAAATCGATGATGTAAAATTTGTTCTGTCTATAGTTAAAGTCGTTATATCTTTACATTTGTTTTAATGTAAAATAAAAAAGTATTTGTTTAATTGTTTAAACTGTTTTTATTTTGCGAATACGTAGATACTTTGTAAAAAAAAAATTAGTTTCTAAAGATATTTTGGTTCGATGTGTCAATATTAAATAAGAACAATTATTTCGAAGAGTAAATTAAATTTGAATTTGAATACATGATTTGGTTTTAGTTTGTACATATAAATTAAAACTTTTGTTTTCTTTTAGCAAATATTAAAGGCAATGAAAAGCATTGATATATTTTCCAAATGTTAAATTTATTGCCTGTTGTTGTAAAGGGTTTTTCAACAGAGACGCTACAAAAGTAAAGCGATAGGGACACCCAACGACGTCGTATTTTTTCCCGCTCTTTTGACATTTCTCTTCAGTAAGGTTTGCCATTTCATCATGGAAAGATATACGAGCCAACAACGAGTCGAAATTATTAAAATTTACTACCGAAATTTGGAGTCAGTGGCCTCATCTTTAAGAGCGCTACGTCCAATTTATGATGAGACTCATTTCTGGCTGAATAGCTTCGTCAATAAGCAAAATATGCATTATTGGTCAGACAGCAATCCACACGTAATCCATGAGTCATCATTGCATCCCGAAAAAATTACGGTTTGGTGCGGTTTATGGGCCGGCGACGTCATTGGGCCGTACTTCTTCCGTGATGATCAAGACCGGCACATTACTGTGAATGCGAATCGCTAACGTTCAATGATAACCGAATATTTTTGGCCCCAATTGGATAATATGGACTTGGAGGACATGTGGTTCCAACAGGACGGCGCCACAAGCCACACAGCGAATGCCACAATCAATTTCTTGGAAACCAAGTTTGGTGAACGTGTTATCTCACGAAATGGCCCAGTCGATTGGCCGCCTCGGTCGTGCGATTTGACGCTGTTAGATTATTTCACGTGGGCCTACGTCAAGTCTATGGTCTATGCCAACAAGCCAGCTACGATTGATGAACTTCGTACGAATATCGAACGTGAAATTGCAGCAGTATCGGCCTATTTATGCTTGAAAATTGGGTTCAGCGTCTGGACTTCTGCAAGCGTGCCCGTGGTGGCCATGCAAAAAAAATCGAGTTCCATACATAATGGCATCGAACGTACTTTCACAGGAATAAAGAACTTCATTGGTATCTAAAACCGGTTTTGTTTTATTTAGAAAAAACTTTTGTAGCGCTCTTATTGAAAAACCCGGTAGATTCACATGGTTAAGCAATTAGGATATGTATACGACTCAATTAAATTTAAATTTTTTGGGTATTTTTTTTTTAATAACGACATAAACTTCATATACTAAAATGTAAATACATTTGTCATTCGTTACAGAACTAGATACTTGTGATCGTTTTGTACGTTCTATCAACAAAATCGTAGATAATTTCTAATTAAATTTTGTTACAGTGAGTAATATAATAAACGTAATTCGATTTTCAATAGTACAGTACAGTTACTCTAATTAACCCATATCAATTACCGAACAGCCAGTCAAAAAATTGTATTATTTTCAAGAATAATAATTAGAATTTTTTTTTTTTTTTATAGTTACTTAACTTCTTGTTGTTATCATGTTTCACGCAACCATTTTGTAGCAACCATACAACCTGACTCCATTATGCATATTATGTGTTTCATTCAAATTCTCGTTCAAAACGTGTGTCATCACCACTGATAATCATAAGATTCGCTAGCAGTTTATGACATGTATATCATGTATATTCCTTTGATATATGTTAAATGTAATTTATTTTTTTCCTTTTTCAACTTCATGCGTCTAAGCTATTTGCCACCGCCGCAAAACATAAATTTATATAGCCGTCTCCCACAGGATAACTCTTTCAGTAAAATCTGTACTCGTTACCCAATAATCCCACAGGATAACAGTCTCAGTAAAATCTGTACTCGTAACCCAATAAACGTAGGTTTTAGTTTCTGTCAATAATTTATATCTCTCCAACCGTTTCACGGCTGCTGTTGTTGTTGACGTAATAAAAAGTTGCGAGAGCAGAAAAATGACAAAAGACGCAATGAAACAAAACCAGGAGATAAATAACAGTGTAAATGTTATCCAACATGGAAATCGGCAATATTGTGCTCAACATGGTGCCAATAACATAATGGGCATTCGTACCTAATCGCTCAGTCTGCTGGTGTCTACCTACTATCACAACGCAACACCACCACACCCAGAGAGTTCCTTTTCACTACAGGGAATTTGTTATGATCTCCTTTTATTTACAGCGAATAGCAACTGGACGATTGCCTTGATATTAGACAAATACGATACGTTGATTATTCATTTTAGACACTGCATCAATATATTTCACAGGGAGCTAAGTACAATGGAAGTGGTATGTGTTTATGCGTAAAGGTTACTAAAGTAATGGAGGGAACGAGTGACGATACACACAAAGAAATATTTCGAAGCGCCCAAACGACTTCCCAGGTAAATAAAGTCTGTTTGGGGAATGTAACCGCGGCAGATACATACATGTTGAATCAAAGATTCAAATTTCTTTGATATAAATAATTAAAATCTTGGTCGAGTTCCGGAAATTGGTTACTATAAATACAATACAGATGTTTGAACTGGAGAGAAACGGGAAACTTTTCAAACTAAGTTTCAAACTAACTTTTTTATAACTGATTTAATTACACAGTGCAACACGAAAAAATATAATCATATACGGACACCACTACGTCATAAGGACCAGTTTTGCCCAAAGTCATGGACTTTTTTTATGGGACCCCAAAGATTTGGGGCCTCGGTGTCATTTTTGCAAAAAAAATAATCATTTTGTCAGGCTCATATCTTGCAAACCGTTTGGAATTTACTCTCTGAGGGAAAGTTGTAACTCTTGTCATAAAGAATAAAAATTGTGAACATATAAAATCAAAAAACTTCAGCTTCAAGGCCAAAATCGGTACCTTTTACTTTTTTCCTCTGTTCAGGTCCATATATAGCAAACCGTTCAAAATTCAAGGAAACAATCCACAACAAAAATGTACCCAAGGTCTCAGTAAACAATAGTTTGGAACACATGAACTACCTAGGAATGATTCTTAACACCGTTTAGGTACCGCTTAGATAGTGTTTAGGTAGCCGCAAAAGTGAAAAATTTCCCGAATTTTTTTTAATTTCACCGTGTGCAATTTTTTAAGTCATGGATATATAATCATATATGGACACCACTACGTGATAAAAGATAAAAAAGACCCGTGTCTCCCAGTTATGCCCAAAGTCATGAACTTTTTTTATGGGCCCCCAAAGACTTGGGGCCTCGTTTTCTTGTTTGCAAAAAATTGATCATTTTTTAAGGCTCATATCTGGCAAATCGTTTGGAATTTTGATTTACTCTCGGAGGGAAAGTTGTAGTTCTTGTCTTAAAGAATATACATTGTTTACTTATAACACAAAACAAACTTCATCTTCAGGGTCAAAGGTTTCAATCTTCAAAGATCAAGGTTTTTTTGGTCTTTTATGACGTAGTGGTTTCTTTATATGGTTATATTTCCATGACTTAAAAAATTGCACATATACTTCCAATCACGTACAGTTTTACCGATATTGCCTGCACTTTCGAGTTTGAGAAGATATGTATTTGCAACTGAATCACAAGTGCCACAACAATTCGCACAACAAATGAGAGGGCCTTCGGGATATCTACCACCTATTGTCCAAAGTTTTTAGATTGCGAGGTCTAGAATTGCCACAAAGGCTACTAGATAGCTGTAGAATTTTACAGAAAGATCCCATTCAGTGTGGCTGAGGTACAATGTCGTTACCACCTAGGTTATCAACATTTACTCTTATAGTAAAGTTAGGCCGCCATAAACTTTATCCTTCCCCTAGTTCTAAGTTAACCATCTGCCGGATCAACTCGCCGAGATACAGAGCTTTCGGAAAAAAAACTCCCTTTAACATCAAATGTTTTGTTTTCCTTATGTGTTTGATTCTTCAGCCAAAACTTTCAATAAAATAAAATCTTAAACGTGTTAATTTACAAAAACAAATAAATGTGTGCTGTTATTTCGCTTTCCTTCGTTTAGGTCATTTTGGAAAGGTAAGAAAGGTGACAGAAAAAAAACATAAGTTACCTGCCATCTGGCTGAGCAAATTGAGGTTATGTGAATTTGTTTTCCATTTTTCCTCTGTATCTCGGCGATTTGACTTTTTTCTACTTTTACAACTTTTACAACTTTTTTCTACTTTTCTACTCTACAAGCCCAAAAACAAAAAAATCCGACCACTGGCTCAGAAGTTAGCAACTTTACCCTACTATCCTCCGACCACCAATCCGAAAATTTTAAACTCGCTGCCATTTCGCACCCTTGCATTTTCGGACATGGTCCTAGTGGGCTTTTCTGCATGAAATGAGCCAAGGAATACGCTGGAGAAATTTGTCCGGAACTTCCTGAATCACCATGTATAGTTTAAATGACAGCTTTGACTGAATTATAGTTAACCTGTGTGTTATGTTATATCAGGTTGTCCATATTGTATTTGCCCGTATCTTTTGCAATTTGTAACCGATTGCAGAATTTTAAAATGGAAACGGAAGCTAGACATCTTGAGATATAAAAAAAAAAAATCATGACAGTAGTCGTTTCTTAACTAAATAACTTTTTTTGAGGAATTTATATAAAAACGTCCAAAACTGTGCTATTTTTTTGGTTCACTTGAATAAAGGCACTTTAACTAATTTTAATGAAAACCTATTTTTCTTGTTTCTTTAATTTATCTTACTCTATTTAAGAACTATTGGTAATGTGTACAACTCCCTTTTGTTTTTAATAACTTCAAATGTACGGGTTTGCATTGAGAGATAAAGAGAATTTATGAAATACAACGAAATGTGATTCCAAGCATCTTTAATGGCCTGAATTAGTGACTGCTTGTCATCAAATTGTCTACCTGCTTCATAGACCTTACGAGATAACCAACCCCAGACATTTTCGATAATGTTTAGATCTGGCGAATAGGGTGGCCAGTCAAGAATATTAACATTTTGGATTTCAATGAACTCCTTTACTACTCTGGCGTTGTGTATAGGGGCATTATCCTATTACAATATTCAAGATATGGGACCAAATAGTTCACTGAACTTCGGAAAAGCCGATTCCAATAACGTTTTATAGCTGGCACCAGTCATTTTTGCACTTTGGAATTCAAGATCGATGGTGCCATAGTACGTAATAGCACCTCACACCATAACTCCGCCCTGTCGGCTGTGATGTCGTTTCAAAAACGCTTTCTTTGCGCAGATTATGGAAACAATAGTTTTAGCCATCAGGCCCATCCAAATTAAACTTCTTCTCATTCGTAAATACAACGGTTCTCCAGTCATTTACATGACCTCTTGGCTGCACATCCCATACCATGTAGTCTTTACCGAATTGAAGCCGCTTTTCATTGCGAGGAGCATTAAGTGAAGGTTTGTTTTATAATTTCAGGTATTTAAGATACTGACAGCTCTGAATTACTCTGTGTTCTGAAGACTTGCTCGCCTCCACTCCAGCTTGAGGTCTTATTTTTGGCAAGGATAGGGCAGAACTAGAAGCAATTCTCATGATTTTTCTTTTCTCATACGTAGATAAAGACAATGAAACCCTTCTTTTAAAATTGTATCCATACCCCTCGTGGTCCTGGATGTAATTTTTGACAACTGTTGGGCTCCGTCCAATTTTTTTTTGCTATTACGCGGTTAGAATATCCTTCAGAACGGCAAAAACCGATTTTAGTGTTTTCCGATAGATTTAAAATTTGTTGTCTTGCCATTTTGACTCGTAAAATGATTAAGATATAATAAATTGTAATAAACAAGTGCTCCCTACAAAAACTCATCGCTTACTTTAAAAATAATTTAAAATAAAAAAGTGCCTTTATTCTAGAAAAATAGCACAGTTTTTTACTTTTATTATTAATTGCTCAAAAAAGTTCTCTAGTTAAAAAGCCACTATTTTCATGATTTTTTCAAATCTCAAGATATCTAGAAAAATAACCACCCCTAGAGAACTAATTGGTTGAAAAGAGGTTATCGGGGTTGCTACAACCGAATTGAGGTTGTCATGGTCGAATTTAGTCCTCACAACTGAATTCGGTTGAGTTTCATAATTAATTCGGTTGTGACAACTGAATCTAGAATTATATTCGCTCTGTCAACCAAATGTTCCGAAATTTCGGTTGGAACAACCGAATTTGGAAATAATTCGGTTACAACAACCGAAGTTGGTCCCAAAATCGGTTTCGGACCTAAATCAACAGAACAATACACCAAAATTGACTTATGATGGACTACAAAAAAGTCGGTAGAGACATGTAACACAAACCTTAAATAAACGGCTTTGTTTTCTTGCATTATAATTTTTCTAATAATAAATTA
Source organism: Phaonia tiefii (assembly GCA_963931995.1). Classification (NCBI taxonomy): domain Eukaryota; kingdom Metazoa; phylum Arthropoda; class Insecta; order Diptera; family Muscidae; genus Phaonia; species Phaonia tiefii. Next base: position 317,326,408 of record OZ008367.1, on the reverse strand, counting down.
TTTATTTCTTAATAATAGATAAACTTTCAAAAATCATTTGTGACAATATCTTAATTCGGTTACGGCTAATGCGGCTGTCTCAACCGAGATTTTTTAGATGCAATACAATTTAAAATGTACGTGTTTATTGAAATATGTATATTGGTCCCTAGTAATGATACCTATTGATTTGATTTGGAATTATTTATTTTTCAAGCAAATCTTCATGTCGACTTGACTATTGTCTTGATTTGGAATTATTTATTTTTCAAGCAAGTCTTCATATCGACTTGACTATTGTCTTCCTGGGATTTTGAATTGTTTGTGTTGTCGAGAATTGCGCGGCTGTACATGACTTCGTGCACACGCTCGGAGTTGCTCGATTGGTTGGCTGTCCATTGCTTGGTTGGCTGCAGATGGTTTTCACAGGTACAATGGAGGATACTATTTTTCCTTTGTTCGCGTGAGTTCTTCTAATTAACAGCAGGACGAATGGCAACAACATAACCAAGTACAAACACAGCAAGAAAAATAAAGTGATTTTGTTTCATGGTATTGTGATTGCTTTACGTTTTGATTTCATTTCTGGTTATAATAGACATCCATTAAGGCGCTGAAGCGTGAACAGACATAGATCCACTTAAAACAAAGGATAAGACGGATAAAAACGAATATTTGCAATTTATACCGAAACAGAAGCATAGCATGTTAAACGCGCACAACTGATAACTAAAAGGACACGAAACAAGTATTAGAAACGCAACTACCTGTTCCATTGCTTGCTTGCTTCTGTACTTACGCCGTTTTCAATCGAACAATTGGAAAACGGAAATAAAGCAAATGAATAATAGAAATCAATCATTTCGGAGAATGTAGAACTGTTTTAAATGTAAATAACTATTTAAATGTAAAAAATTAAGCACTTTAGTCAACAAAGGGCACGAAAGGGTCGACTACTTTTATTAGACTTTTCCCCCCTACCCTTAACTCTTTCCCCACTCCCATTTCTTAACATAAATAACGGGTTTTTCAACAGAGACGCTACAAACGTAAATCGAAAGCAAACGACACCATATTTTTTCCCGCTCTTTTGACATTTCTCTTCAGTAAGATTTGCCATTTCATCATAGAAAGATATACGAGCCAACAACGAGTCGAAATTATTAAAATTTACCACCGAAATTTGGAGTCAGTGGCCTCAACTTTAAGAGCGCTACGTCCAATTTGTGGTCGTCATAATTGTCCTACCAGATCAACAATTGAGCGTCTAGTGGAAAAATTTGAATCCACAGGCACAGTACAAAATATTCCCGTGCCAGTGAGACAAGGAAGTGCCCGTAATGTCGAGAATATTTGCTGCCGCTGAGGCTTCAGTTCAAGAAAGCCCAAATGTGTCTCTCACACGTCGTTGTCAAGCCGCAAGAACTGAAGCCGCTTGACCACCATAAGCGTCGTATGTTCGTGAATTGGGCTGAGCAATAACTCGAAAATGATTCGCATTTTCATCGGAAAATCATCTTCAGCGTTGAGGCTCATTTCTGGCTGAATGGCTTCGTCAATAAGCAAAATATGCGTTATTGGTCATACAGCAATCTACACGTAATCCATGAGTCATCATTGCATCCCGAAAAAATTAAGGTTTGGGCCGTACTTCTTCCGTGGTGATCAAGACCGACACATTACTGTGAATGCGAATCGCTACCGTTCAATGATAACCGAATATTTTTCGCCCCAATTGCATAATATGGACTTGGAGGACATGTGGTTCCAACAGGACGGCGCCACAAGCCACACAGCGAATGCCACAATCAATTTATTGGAAACCAAGTTTGGTGAACGTGTTATCTCACAAAATGGCCCAGTCGATTGACCGCCTCGGTCGTGCGATTTGACGCGGTTAGGTTATTTCCTGTGGGGCTACGTCAAGTCTATGGTCTATGCCAACAAGCCAGCGACGATTGATGAACTTCGTACGACTATCGAACGTGAAATTGCAGCAGTATCGGCCGATTTATGCTTGAAAACCGTCGAAAATTGGGTTCAGCGTCTGGAGTTCTGCAAGCGTGCCCGTGGTGGCCCTGCAAAAGAAATCGAATTCCATACATAATGGCATCGAACGTACTTTCACAGGAATAAAGAAACCTCTTATTGAAAAACCCTTTACTACAAATTACAGTATGGTTACTATTAATAACGCCGCGAGGATGTAATAGGTGAATCCTCCAAGTCTTTTCGCTTTGTGAGTAGAAAGAAGATAGTGGAGAAACATATTTTATTGCCAAAGAGACAAAGGAATCTTTTTATTGTAATCTCTTCAATAAACTCATATAAAATTTTCAAAACTTTAGTAGAAGGCCTGAGCCTCCACAAGCCAGAGGCAATTCCTTTTCAATGATACACCAACAATCTCAATACTTTGATAGACAGTTATCCATTCTCAATCCGTTAAACAAAAGATAAGCACAACTGAAGATTCTGGAGTCAGCGGAAACTAAATTCAGTTATTGCTTTACTTCACAACCAGATGTTTAAATGCCAAAACGGAATACCGGACATAATAGTTTTTATTTGAGCTCTAAACACTTAAAATGATCGACAGAGCATTTTCAGGCCCATATAGACCTTGTTCCTTGGAAACTTGGAAATTTGAACCACCCGTTATTTCAAAGCCATTGGCTAATTTGACATTTATGACGTGATTGATTATTTACTAAATGTTTTACGAAATAGGTCGTTTTACGCTTGAAGAAAATTGGGAAATATTATAAACTTTCTACCAAAGTTATGGGTCTTCAAATTAAACTGTGAGAAATCTACGAAATATATTCTATACACGCTGAAAAATCTGTTTTTTTTATATTGTTTGGATGCAAATATAACGTGGTTGTAGCTTGTCGCAAATATAATATACTTGTGTGCAAAGAAATTGTGTTTGCTATTCAATATTACATGTTTCAGACACAGTGATTAATAGGCTATAGTATATGTTTTTGTAGACCAAATGTGGCTTTATTTGTTGAAAGCTACTGAAAACAGAATCGTGACGGACAACATTGAAACAAACAAGCACCAGATCTTCAGTTCATAAGAGCAATGCTTTCAAACATATACATGTTTCCTGCAGTATGTTGCTGGGGCCGGTTTTTTTCATCGTGTATTCGTAGGGCATTCGTACAGCCATCATTGCAGTAATTGAAAACGCACAGCTCCATGCACAGAACTATACATAACCACCTCGGTAGGAGGGCGTCTAAAGTCGAATTAGCTTAATTAGTTTAAGATCTGAAAACGTTGTGGCCATCCGATGCGTTTTCGCTTCACTGAATGGGCTGAAGATTGCTTGGTGCAAGGAACATTTATACCGAAAAATTATCTTTTTCGATGAATATAATTTCACCTCGGAAACTACGATAGCTAAGAAAATGTTCGCATTTGGAGCTCGGAAAATTCACAGTTCGTCGGGGAGAAGCCGATGCATCCACAACGTGTGACTACTTACTGCGGTTTTTGGCATGGCGGCATCATAGGCCCAGTTTTCTTCGAAAATGAGCAAGCAGTCGCTGTTACCGCCAATGGCGAGCATTGCCATGCCCTGCCATGCGATTTTGTCTTCCCAAAATTTGAGAGGATGATATAGAAGATATTAGCATGCGAAAAATTTAGGAGTGGTCTTTAGTAATCGTTTGACTTGGCGTGAAGATGTCGTTTCGGCGGTGAGAAAAACAAACTCCGCTTTAGGAAATGTATATTATAGTCAGTTTAGTATATAATTAAGTTTAAGACACCGTTTTGCATACGGCATCACTTCGGATAGTCTAATGTAGAGTGTCTATATCCAACCTGTAAATCGGAGATACCTCTTTAAAGTAGATCCCCTAGATCGGTATCGTGTATCTCAGTGAGTTTGCGTAGGAAGGGATGACCTATGTCTTTAGGCGTATACTCATTAGAGCCACACTCAGAGAACTAATTGTTTGAAAAGAGGTCGTAGCAACCGTAAATTCGGCTGTTACTACCGAATTGAGGTTACCACAACCGAATTGAGGTTGCCACAACCGAATTGAGGTTGCCACAACCGGACTGAGGTTGTTACGACCGAATTTAGTCTCCACAACCGAAATTCGTTTGAAGCAACCTCGTTTCATAGTTGATTCGGTTGTGACAACTGAGTCTTCAAATTATATTCGCTCAGTAAACTAAATTTTTTAAAATTTCGGTTGAAACAACCTAATTTCAAATTAATTCGAATGCAATAACCGAAATTGGTACCTAATTCGGTTGGGGTAACCAAATCTGGTCTTAACCAACCTCAATTGGGTTGTAGTAACAGAATTTGATATCAATTCGGCTGTAACTATCGAATTTGGTTCAATTCGGTCGCAATAACCGAATCCAGCCTTAATTCGGTTGCAACGATCGAATTTGGTGTCAATTCGTTGCTGTAACCGGATTTCTCATGAATTCTGTAGGAACAACCGAATTCAGTTTCAATTTGGCTACCACAACATAATTCTATCTATTTAAAATCTGTCATTTAAAATCTTATAATCAAATATTATTTTAAAAAGGTAAGTAAAATATATTTTGTATTAAACCGTCATATTTTGCAGATGTTATTTAAGCAGATATCAACAGCAGATACACGTATATGCTGTTGTCTGGATACAAAAAGGCTTTGGACCTAGAGCAACTGATACAACACCTCAGAATTCGAGCGGTGTGCCATGATGGCCGGGACTTCAATAAAGGTTGGAAGAGGCATGTAAATTAAATTTAGTATTCTACTTATATAGATTATATGACTTTATTTTCTCGCTTTTTAATTTAAAATACAAGAAAATAAATCATCACTTACTTAATAATAAAACATCTTTAATAATTCATTTATGACAGTATCCAAATTCGGTTGTTGCAACCTCTAATTCGGCTATGACAATCTCTAATGCGGCAGTGACAACCTCTAATGAGGTTGTGTCAACCTCCAATTAGGTTGTGTCAACCTCTAGTGATGTTGTGTCAACCTTTAATGAAGTTGTGTCAACCTCCAATTAGGTTGTGTCAACCTCTAATGATGTTGTGTCAACCTCTAATGAAGTTGTGTCAACCTCTGATGAGGTTGTGTTAACCTCTGATGAGGTTTTGCCAACCTCTAATTCGGTTGTGACAACCTCTTAATTCGGTTACGGCTAATTCGGCTGTCTCAGCCGAATTTTTCTGTAAGTGGAGTCAACTGCAGAGGAGATGTTCCACCGTCTCCTCCTCTTTCGAAAGTGAGCTAACCCACAGTTTTCAACTGCAAATTTGTTTCATTATTGGAACGAATTTGCTTCGTTTGAATTTGTATATTTACTTATGTTTCATTGCTGCAATGAATATGTATCGTTCTTGTAATGAATTTATTTCATTGCTGCAATAAATTTGTTTCATGGCTGCTATGATTTTGTTTCATGTCTGCTATTAATTAAAGCAGCTGTGCCACAAAGCACCGTATTAGGCCCAACACTTTGTTTCCTGTTCACCTCAGATATCCCTCCAACAAACAGAGTTGGGGTTTGCTCTTAAACGTGAAATTTGCCATCTCATAACCCTAAATTAAAGAGGAATACCAGAGGCAATGGAAGTACAATATCTCGAAATACATACTGGCAAACGCCTCACATCAAGCAAATATATCCAAAAAAAAAAAACAGCAGACAGTTGTCCGAGGCCTTCGGCCACGGACTATCCCTGCAGGCTGTGTCAGAGACACGGCCATTAAGTTTAACGTAGAATACGCCATCCGATAAGACAGAAAGAGCACAACAAATTTATTAACATTTTTAATAAAAAAATTAAAATTAATTAACATTTTCAATAAAAATATATATAAACAAGGGAACACAAAACTTACCTGAGCATTTATTTCTCTGCATAACAACCACTCGTTGCTTTCTTGTATTTCGTGTAGGTGCCATTTTGATTAGTAGTTTTTATTTTAATTTACTAAACGTCAACTGTCAGATGCTGTCAAACAGCATCAAGCAGCATTGTTATTTTGCTAACTTGGCAGCACTTTCATTTAACATAAAAATGTATGAATTAATTTTTTCATATAGTTTTTATAATTATGTATCCATGTTAAATTCACATTTAACATTTTGTTTCACTTAAATACATAAGTAAATATACGAAATTTCAATATTTCATCAATCAAAACAACAGCCGAAGGTTTGTGTCCACACTGAAACAGCAGCATAGTTGTGTTCACACTACAAACTCAAACACTCAACCAAACACCACACATATGTTTGAGTGTATGTGTTTAAACAATTTTCATTTGAGAAATTTAAATATTAGGAAGATATCAACTAATATGAAATGTATATCAAACGAAAGATAACATCTTCATTTACCTACAAAAAAATTTTTAAAAAAAGTTATCTCGCCGTTTCCTCATAATCAATGAAATAAAGATTACAACAATAACAATCTGACATGATTCCCTATACCGTAAGGTAAGACGTATTCTACGCCAAAAAATAAAGGCTCACGAAGTGCAATTGAATGAATTCCATTCTCTCACTAGCTACTGGTCTCCACTCCTGTTCGAAAATAAACTATTGATTTACAAACGTATTATCAAGTGGATATGCACATATGGAATTCAGCTATGGGCAACCTCTCTAATTTTAATTTGGAAATTTTACAGCCGTTACAATCAAAATATCTTCGATAAATCTCAAATGCTTCATCGCATGTCTCTAATACTCAATTACATACCGGTCTCTAAATTCTTACCAGTGAAGAAGAAATCCAGGCTTGTAGGCCCACATATTTATCTTGAGTAGATAGTCGTCCAAATCATCCAGCCGCAAATTTGATGTAATGTGCAGAAGACTGAGAACAAGGACTCCCTAAGGTGTTCTAGTATAATGATTATTTAATTGTTCTCATCAAAAAACTTGAACGCAATGGCAACATTTTTGTCTTTCACACTTTATCTTCACTAATTACAGCTGTTATGGATATCTAATGTAGAATGTTCAGTGGATTATTTATACTTTAATAGAGTGGTCGAAATACAAGTATCTTTTTAAGAATTAAACAAACTGCACAATGCTAATTTATTTTAGTATATTATGGCTTTATTACACCCGGAGAACTAATTGCTTGAAAGGAGGTTGTAGCAACCGTAAATTCGGTTGTTACCACCAAATTGTGGTTGCAACAACCGAATTGAAGTTGGCACAACTGAATTGAGGTTGTGTCGACCGAATTTAGTCGTCGCAACTGAAATGCGGTTGAAGCAACCTCGTTTCATAATTCATTCGGTTGTGACAACTGAATCGTGAATTATATTCGTTTTGTCAACCAAATTTTGTAAAATTTTGGTTGGAACAACCAAATTTGGATTTAATTCGGATGCAGCAACCGAAATATGTACCAAAGTCGGTTGGAGTGACCGAATGTGGTATCAATTCAGGTGGGACAACCAATTTTGACATCAATTCGGTTGTAACTACCGAATTTGGTACCAATTCGGTCACAATAATGGAATTAGCCATTAAGTTGGTCGCAACGACCGAATTCGGCGTCAATTCGGTTGTTGTAACTGAATTTTTCTGGAATTCTGTAGGTACAACCGAATTTAATTTCCAATTCGGTTACCACAACATAATTCTATGTATTTACAACTTGACGTTTAAAATGCTAAAAACAAACATATTAAAATAAGTTAAAGAATGTAAATTGTTCCCGTCACGGTGATGTCATGATTTTTGTTTGTGGTTATTAAAAAGGTAATTGTGTAATTATGGATTTTATATTACATCGTCTTATTCTGGATAGAATGTCCAAGCAGATATCAAGATATTTGAAGCTTTTCGAGGCCGGTGGTTTGAGATTTGCAGCATTTGGAATTGGTATGATGGCCGGAACTTCAAAAAAGTTCGGTAGTGGCTGTAAAATAAATGTGTTACTCTAAAGATTACCCTATATAAATGACTTTATTTTCCCGTTTTCTAACGTTTTTTTTATAAGAATACTGGAAAATAAATCAATAGTTAATAATAATAACAAAGTCATTTGTGAAAACCTCTAATGAGGTTGTGACAACCTCTGATGAGGTTGTGTCAAACTCTGATGAGGTTGTGTCAAACTCTAATGAGGTTGTGAATACCTCTAATGAGGTTGTGACAACCTTTAATGAGATTGTGACAACCTTTAATGAGGTTGTGACAACCTTTAATGAGGTTGTGTCAACCTCTAATGAGGTTGTGTCAAACTCTAATGAGGTTGTGTCAAACTCTAATGAGGTTGTGATACGGTCTAAATTCGGTTACGGCTAATTCGGTTGTCCCAGCCGAATTTTTATGTGAGTGTAGATATACAAATATTCCCATTATTTATGAACATGATATCACTTCTACAGCTGCCGCAGCTGGCCATAGTACGTAATAGCACCCCACACCATAACGCCGCCCTCGTAGCTATGATGTGAATTCAAAAAACGCTTTTCTTTGCCCAGATCATGGAAATAATATTTGTAGCCATCAGGCCCATCCAAACTAAACTTATTCTCATCCGTAAATACAACGGTTCTCGAGTCATTTACATAACTTCTTGGCCTCCCATACCATGTAGTCTCTTGAGAATTGAAGCCGCTTTTCCTTACGAGGATCATTAAATGCCGGCTTTATTGTAATTTCAGGTATTTAAGATACCCACAGCTCGTAATTACTCTGCGTCCTGATGACTTGCTCGCTTCCACTCCAGCTTGAGCTCTTATTGTTGACAAGGATAAGGCAGAATTAGAAGCAATTCTAATAATTTTTCTTTGCTCATACGTAGATAAAGACAATGAGACCGTTCCTTTAAAAAATTCCCATACCGCTCGGGGTCCTTGGTGTAATTGTCGACAACTGTTGGGTTCCGTCCAATTTTTTTAGCTATTGCGCGGTTAGAATATCCTTCAGAACGGTAAACAACGGTAAACATAGTTGTTTTGCCATTTTGACTCGAAAAATGATTATGATGTAATAACTTGTAATAAACAAACGCTCCCTACAAAAAATCAGCGATTACTTTAAAAATAATAAAAAAATAAAAAAGTGCCTTTATTCAAGTGAACCAAAAAAAATAGCACATTTTTGGACTTTTTTTATAAATTGCTCAAAAAATGTTATTTAGTTAAGAACTCCTACTGTCATTTATATCTCAAGATGTCTAGCTTGCATTTCCATTTTAAAAATCTGCAATCGGTTTCAAATTGCCTAAGGTACAGACTGCTGAATATGGAATTTTTAGGGCCTTTAAATAAGTGAACCGGAGATGTGATGTTAACGCTGTGTGTTGTTTGCATGTTTTCACTTTGATATATTGCCGTACCCGTGCCTATAGATGCTCTCACATCAATAATACCTGGTTACTTACATTACTGGCCTTTCAGCTATTTAGTTTACTCTTTTGTTAGACTTTTTATATCGGTGTAATATTTCATCTTTTCATCAATAACATTCTGGTTTACGTCGACGGTTTTTGCTCAGTATCCCTCGAAGAATATGAATATGATTCAAAAGAAGAAGTTGATACGAAAAATAACATTACCATTTGAAAGTGACAGTCAAATTGCGCTGATAATGAAAGCAAAATAAAAGTAAACAAAACAGTGGGAAAACACTCAATACGCCAAGGAGAACACAAGACAGAAGCGTCTAAAAAGAAAAAAAACTTTACGAGTTTATGCATGACCGAGAAGAAAACAACATTGGCAAATTAAACCTGTGTCCGTCTCCGTATCCGTCTCGTTGTAGAGTGTTAGAGGAATTTCGTTGTTGTTTAATTTCTCAGCTCCCACTCTATTTGGTTGGTCTATTTAAATCAGTGATAAACCCATACAATAACAACACCAACAACAATAACAATAAAAGTCACATTGGCACCTCTAATGACCTTCAAAGTACAAACAAGTTTATGATTCCTGACACATTTTCAGCAACCTCTTTATAAACGTTTGCCTCCGTTTACAAGGAATATGATGAAATAGGGAACTAATAGAATGAAGTTACCATCCCGGAATCAGGTTACCACCTCGAATGGATAACCTTTGTTGAAAAGAATTTAAGCTGACTATGGTGTAAGGTGATCTGGAATAAGAAACAAAATTGTGATTGCGATGGTGGAGATGACATTGTTGTGATGCGTAATAATGATATCACAGTAAATTAGATTTCGTCGCGACTTTCTGTCTCCGTATTACAATTTAAAGAAATAGTCAAAATCTCAGTTTTATTAAAGGCATTGGATGGTAAATTAGTCATATAATATTCATCTACATACATAATTGTAATAGCCGGAAATTATTATGTCTGAGCCATTTTTGTTTTTCATGCACCACTTATCTCACCCAGAGGCACAACCGAAAACTGTTCTAAAATGACGCTAAATACTCTAAGCTGTGAACGATTCGTTGGCATAGACATTATTGTATTTTTTCATAGTTAGTTGTTGGAGAACTGAGTTGGGAAAACGTATTTGATAAACAAGCTAACAAATATTTCCTTATATTTAGTGTGTCTCGTAAACCATGTTTTTCACATTTCTTTACTTGAAAAATTTATAATATATAGCACCCAAAGGGGAAGTCTTATCTCCACTCCTTGGGAATTTAGTACTGAATAGTGTATTGAAACAGCAGGAGGCATCGTGATGCACAGCTGTAGCATATGCAGATAACCTGACACTTGCAGTGCAGGGAATCTACCCTTCCAAATGCAGAGATATGTGTGATTATGTAGTTTGGAGTCTAAAATAAATATAAATTATAACAGAGGGACAATATTGAACCGTAAGGAAAAAGATTAATGGATATGCACTTTGTATGTTAGAATACTATTCGGATCCGGTGCAACTATCCAACTGGCAAATGTTCTCGAGATATACTGCTATCCACCAGATGTGATGGATAGGTCATGGCTGTACAAGGAAGGAGAACTGTGACATATAAAAATGCTGCCACGAGAAAAAGCATAAATCTGATGGCGGATTTGCAGTCAGCAAATGGATGCGACATCTGGTCTCAAGTTTCAACCCCATCCGCATAAAAGCGAACTACTTTAACGTATCGCTAACCAAGGACACGTGCTGTGAGCGCCTAGAGAAAATATACAACTGCTGCTCTGACCATGACTTTAAGATTGTGGTAGGTAACGTTAATACTCAAGTCGATAGAGAACAAGTATGTTAAACAGCCATCGGTAAATTTAGTCTCCACACCATCACTTCCGATAACAGAACATGGTTGCCGGAAGTACGAAATTCCACCATAAAGACATCTATCTATTTGTAAATCCCCTGATCAACAGACGAAAACCCAGATTGATCACCTGGTAATTGAGAGAAGGTACTCTACTAGAGTAATCGACGTTCGTGTGATTCAAGGATTTAATATCGATGCGGAGCGCTACCTAGTTGCAGATAAGCTCAGTCAGATACTGGCGTAGAGATTCTTAATCGCAGTGGAAGAATATTTCACACACTATGGAAACTGCTGCCGAAACCGTACATGGTTATGAAAATCCACTCAAAGGTAAACTATTTTACGATGAATAGTGTGGCATGGCAAGTTATGAAAAGAACGCTTCACGTACGGCAATGCTTCAGTCAGTTGCAACGCAAGACCGGACAAAGCGGTATAAGGAGAAGGGGAGACAGGAAACCCGTTTATTTTGGAGGAAACGCCGGTTGTGGAGATAAGCGCGTGATTGAGAAAATTTAATCTTACAGAAATAAGAATGAGGCCTCTAAATTCTACCGAAAAGTACAAAGCCAAACCAACGGAAATAGATCAGGCCCCCTTCCATTTAGTAGAGATAAGGACGGAAATCTTGCCACAGATGTGCAGAGTAATATTGGAGAATGGAGAGATCACTTCCCTGCTTTACATCTCCCAGAAGTTTTCAATACAGATGAGGGTGTTGAGATCGATGGCATCGACTGCCTCCTCATATCGAAAGCGAAGTTAGAACTCCAATTTCCGTCTTAAGAATAACAACGCAGCTGGTTCTGATGGACTACTGATTGATCTGTTTAAGGCTGGCGACTATGAGTTGGAAAGGAGCATATATCAGCTCGTATGCAAAATATGGCTAGACGAACGCATTCTCGACGATCGGAGTCTTAGCATACTTTGTCATGTTTTCCAAAAAAAGCTAGCCGCTTATATGTACACGCTGGAAAATATCGGCTCCAGCAACATATTGCAGGAAACATGTACAAATCCAGAAGCATTGTTTTCATGAATTTAAGATCTGATGCATTTTTGTGTCTTTATTGTCTGCCTCGTTTTTGATTTTACCGGTTTTCAACAAGCAAAGCCACATTTTGGTCTCAAAAACATATATTATAGCATCATTGCGTCTCAAACATGTTATATTGAATAGCAAACACAATGTGTTTGGGCACAAGTATAGTATATTTATAACAAGCTACAAACACGTTATATTTGCATTCGAACATTATAAAAATTCCGATTTTTCAGCGTGTACAAAATATCGTGGAATATCGTGCGTAAGACTAAAGCCATTATAGACCTGATAACAACTTATCAGGGTGGCTTTAGGCCTAGAAAGTCAACAATCAACTAGATACTTTCACTAGTATAAACCAGGGAGAAACCCCACGAAAAAAAATTGAAACCTACCACCTCGTTGTAAACTATAAGGCCGCCCTCGATATCCCGATCCACGAAAATTGTACCAAACTATTTCGGAGCTTGGTATTCCTGCCAAGCTGACACATCTTTGAAGAATGAGAGTGACCGAGACGAACTCCACCAAATTGGAAAGAACTCACGGAACCATCCGGTAACAGGCGAGGCCTCAGGCATGCGATCTCTTCAACATATTAATTGAGATCATGGTGAGAAAAGCTGCAGTCAACACGACTAAAAATTTCAGCAGCAAAAGCCACATGCTGATCGCGTATGCTGATGATTTAAATATCATTGGGCGAAACCTGCGAGAAGTTTCTGAAGTATATTTGAGAATTGAGAAGCAATCGGCAAAAGTGGTTTTGGTTCGAGGTCAAGACAAAATTAATATTTTCGACAAGCAGTACATCCACCCGATTGGATAAAAGGGTGAACGTTTATAACCGTTATTATTTCGAGGGAGAGGACGAATTTATTTACCTCGGATCTGCCGTGATATCAAGCGGAGAATTGCGATTGCAAACCGGTGTTATTTCGGGCTAAGCAAGAACTTCAGAGACAAGACCCCCTTGCGAGAAACAAAGAACAAATTATATCAGACTCTCATATAACATGTCTTGCTTTATGGCGCAGAATCCAGGGTCATATCGCGGGCTGATGCAGCATCACTGGGAGAATTCGAGATAAAACTGCTCCGAAAAATATTTGGTCCTATAATAGAAAACACCAAGTATTGACGACGGATGAACCACGACGTGTATAATCTATACCCCGACATCGACGTTGTTATGCGTATCAAAATATCGCGTTTAGAAACATCGCTGGTTGTAGGAACATGTTATCCTCATCCTCGATTCAGGTCGTGAATAAGTACGTGAATAAGTAGTAAAAATGGATTCGTCGACCCAGAACACCTCCAAATACACATTTAACTAGAGGAATAATATTTTATTTTGCCTTTTTAGTCCAATACCTAACTCGATTATTGAATATTTAAAAAAAACCTATTTTGAAAAATCCGGGAGCTCGAAATTCATTTTAGAGCTATAGTTTCTTTGGCAAACTTTCCTCAAATGACCCATAGAACAAGAATCGCGACGAGCCTTTGTTGCAAAAAAATTTGACCCACCCTAATATATATATATTAAGAACGATGGCTTGGTAGAAAGCGCAGAAGCTCTCCACAATTTCTCCATGGGATGTAATGGGAAACCATATATTTATTTTAGTTTGTGTCAGGTAGAATAGGCTGCCACTTTTTGCACACATTCCAATGCGAACCCTATGATACCACCGGACATCATATTGTGTCCTTATCTTTGGACCTGTGAATTGAACTTGTATTATTGAGGACAGTTCTAGTCGTATAATACTCCATTCCGATATGTTAGAATGTCCCTGATGACGAGATATATATTTTCCCCTTCCGAAACAAGAAGATCCAGAAGTTTAGCTTTATCTCCCTGAATATCGGTTACCATCAATATGAAGTCGGATCATGATGTTTCTACTCACAAAGAAAGAGCTAATTATGAATTATGGGGAGTAAAGTCGAATGTAGAGCACAAAAGTGCAATTGTGAGGGCGAGAGCCGGAAATCCAATAATAGTTAATTATACGCGGAAACAAACACAAGCCTTATTATATAAATTAGTATAACATCTTGGCCTTTAATATATAATAGAGCCTCAGCCGGATATAGCTAAGCCGGACATATTTCTTTATTAAATGTTAGTCCTTTGATTGTGGAGTCGTAGCTGTTAAATGGACAACAAATATGTACTTAGGGTTTCTCTTTAATGATTACTTTCTACTTTAAGAAAATAAAAGTACCAATTTTCCTATTGTGGTTATAAATTATAGAAAATTTACGGCCAAGAAGGAGTTTTATCTGCTTCAGCCTGTTTGCAACATCCATACTAAATTTGGTATCTAATTGCCAAACTCAAATTTAAATTCTAGATTAATTCAAATATATGGGTTTTCTTTCCATTCGAAATTATACGAACAACCTAATCAATTACTATTAAACAATTGTAGCAAACCCATCAACACGTTATCGTCGGCTGACTGACTCTTATCCTTGTAACCATTTAGGCTACGCCATTAATATTCCAATTTTGTTTCGTTTTGTGTTGTTGCTTCTTCTTCACCTTCTTCATACAATGCATAACGAATACGCGGTAGCAAATAAATATTCCAATTAAAAACTCATACTCATACAAACTGACTCAGAACCAAACGAAGGTGGTAAATAAATTCAATTGTACAACAGAAATTGATTATGCCCTCTTTAGGGTATGTACTGTAGGGCAATTGAAATCATAGAATTCTCATCCTGTGATGGTATCATAGTCTTATCTGCAGACATATGGCATACATGCATACATACAGTCAAACAAACAAACACACAAACGAACATGCATACAAACAAACATGCATGAACACACACATCCATTCATACTTAAGTAAATACATACGCATACCCTGCCTACATAAATACATATGGATGTATAAAACGTGATCTGATAAAACGATACAGGTATCACATACACAATAACGTCTGCTATTCATAGATATATTTCGTAAGAATATCAAGTTGCGGAGAGGATTAAAGTTCTTCTAACATGCAAGATTTGTGTGTTTGAAAACGAAGTGAAAACTAAATTATCTAAAAACATGAGGATTTTTTTACTGATAAGTTTTCTTGCATAATTGCTACATCAATTGCGGGGCCTTTGCATGTAATGCACGTTGGTACGCCAAACTCTGTTAAAGAATATTTAATATCCTGATTTCCTAGACCAAGGTTTCTTCCCACGAGTGGATTCCAAGCGTAAGGTTTCTTTGCCAATACCAATAACGACCCCTCTGCGTGAAATAACCGCAAGTGACAAACAGTCAATTTAGAACCGAAGTTTTTCTTTGCTCTTTTGCTCATAACGATCCCTTGCTAACGATCAAGTTTAAGCCGTGATATCTTCTTTAGTACTATGATTAGGTCTTTTACAATTTGTTAGGTTGTGGGTAGCAATATTTCTTATACGATAATTTTACATCAAAAAAATATCTTTGTAAAATTGGTCATTTGCGATCATTTCGTGCAAAATAGTCGATATGTTGAAGAATCTGCATAATTGTATATTGTGCGTCTTTCAACGAATCTGGCGTACCAAGGATATTTGGTAGATTGTGCTCTTTTTCGGGGTGCCAGCCCAACATTTTATGCTGTCAAAGATGACGATATGAAAATGAGATGATGTAAAATATGTCTTCTTCACACAGAGAAGAGATTCATTGTCACAACTATATTTACAGCCAACTAAAATTTGGCGGTTCCTTGGACATTATTTATAATTGTGGACATTATCAATAATTGTGTTCTTTATCACCCAATGTTGTGCATTTCAATTGATTTGTAATTCAGTTTTGGTTGCAAGAACTGGAAAATTTAGTTGAAGCCACAGCAACAATAAATAAATGTGATCTGTCAATCGAGATGTAGTTGTAGCAATCAAATTATCCTGTGAATATTCTATTAGTTGGATGAACGACAAATGTAAAAACTAATTCGGTTGTACCAATATATTGGTACGCTCAACTAATAATGTACTTGAATTTAATGGCTGTCACAACAATTTGGTGATGCTTTCACCCCTTATGAATTTTATTGAAAAAAGTAGTTATTTAAATTCAGTATTTTACTTTTAAATATAAAAAAATTATTATTATTTATAACCAGGGTTCGTATTTCGTGCTCGTTTTTGATCGAAAATATAAAACTTCTGCATCAGTGCGTGTAAGTAAGAAAGCAATATGTAAGTAGCGACAACAATCACTCTGCACACAATCAATAAATGCCTTTGGTTAGTGACTTGTGTAAATACACACCGCAGTGGCTTAACGGGCTAGACGCTGCTGAAGATGATGCTTCACAAACATCGAAACGATCGTCCAGCGAATGTGAGTTCGAATCCCACCCGCGGCATTTACATTTTTTTCACTAACCGGAGAAAATATGATCTCTTAGCCTTAAAAGGAAATTACAACTTTAAATATGACGAGGATCTAAAAACAACTAAATTTAAAAACAATTGTTTGCATGTGTTTGTGAAGGCGTCAATAGTGGCGGTTATTCAACGGTTATGTTTAAAAGCCTCTCTTCACTTCATTTTATGATAATATGTATTCTTCGCTGGCTGATATCTGTACACTTTGTTGTTTTTTCACAACTTTGTTTATCACTTTCTGTTTAAAATATTGGTTTTTCTGTAAAGACCTCCTATAATACTCAAATATACGTAGTTTCTCTTTAACAACAAAGCCTCTTGTGAAAAATCGAATACATAAATTTGTAGCAAGTGTTTTTGTAACATTAATTAAATTATGATTACAGTAACTAATATTTTAACACGAATTCTAATATTGTACTTTTTTTGTATCTTTAATTTCAGATGAACGAGGTTCTTGAAATACTCAAATTGGTTAATACAACTAAAATTCGGTAGTAGTAACTTGTATTTAGTAAGGTCGATTTTTAATCTATCATTAACATCGACAAATAATTCTGCTGTTTGACAATTACGAATTCTGATCAAAAAATAGACTTTATCATGGAATTTCCAATACCTGAATTGATTTCCAACTAATCTTTTCCCTGTGTGTTCTTGTTGTAGGCATTTTTAGTATATCTAATGGCTTGTATTTGTTAACATTAATACCACAAGAGAAGGCCACAAAAGCTGGTGGTTTCTTCTAGCAGTTGACATTAAGTTTTGGGACGGCAAGACTTTGACTATTTAGCCTTAATAAGGGCTCTCAAGTCACAAACCTTGAGAAATGGTAATCAACTGTACACATAACAAAATTCAAATCCTATTCAATTATTAAAAGTGCTGGGCCAATTAAGTTATTTATTGATTTGGCGCCTTAATGAAATTGTAATGAATTATTAAAAGTGCTGGGCCAAATAAGTTATTTACTGATTTGGTGTATTAATGAAATTGTTAGTTTGAGTTTTAACTCTAATTTAAACCAAGTAGTAATATAGTAAATTGTGAACATATAGAATCAAAAATCTTAATTTTCAAGGTCAAAGTAGCACCGTTTACTTCAACATTGAGATACTATGCTATATCACCGACCGCAGCCGCACAGGCAAACAAGTAAGATCAGCACACGCAACAAGGGATGCAGCACACAATATAAGAATCATTCCTATGAATCATATCATATGTTCTAGAAAGTTGTTTATTGAGATCTTAGGTACGGTTCTTGCTACCTATGGACCTGAATAAGAGAAAAAAGGTAAAAAATCAAATTTTAAGATTTTGACCTTCAAGGTGAAGGTTTTTATTTTATATGTTCATGACATGTTTTTATATGTTCATGTTGTATATGTTTATGACAAGAGCTACAACTTTCTCTCAGAGAGTAAATCAAAATTCCAAACGAATTGCAAGATATGAGCCTGACAAAATGATCACTTTTTTGCAAAAATGACACCGAGGTTCAAAATCTTTGGGGGCCCATAACAAAAAGTGCATCACTTTGGGCAAAACTGGGAGACACGGGTCTTTTTTTTGATGTGTTAACATCTATAGGCGCGGGTACGGCCTCAATTCACAAAGTGAATACAACCAAACACAATTTGTCCGATTGCGCTTACACAGATTGTCCGACTGCGCTCACACAGATTGTCCGACAGCGATCACACATTGTTTGCCGTTAAACTCCTCCGAAACGGCTGGACCGATTTGTATGAAATTTTTGTGTGTATATCGGGTAGGTCTCAGAATCGGCCAACATCTATTTTTCATACCCCTAAATGATAGGGGTGACCCACCCCTATATAGAAAACAGATTTGTCCGACTGCGAAACACAGCTTGTCAAACTGCCTAAAAACACACATAGTGATGTAGCGGCAGCGAATAGTTGTATTCTGTGAGTGCTAAGCACTCTTAAAAAGCTAGATTAAAAAGATTAAAAAGCTAGTGCGGGTTTCGACGAAGAGTTTAGGCCAAAAATGAAGGCGATCCGATATCGGCGAGCCGAGATTTAAGTGTTTTAATTTGGAGTATTAATTTGGAGTAATATTAAAAAAGTATTTTATGTTGATCTTCGGTTATATCGTACGAATATAACAATGTATGTATGTATGTACAAGTGTCTGTTGCTTTGCATTCTTTGACTTTTGTGGGAATAAAACAAAAAGTATTGAGCAAGAAAATAATGACACATGTGCTTGCACTGGGTCTTTAAATAATTTTAAGTATTAATATTATTTAACTTTAACGTCATCATATGATTGAACGCTGTTTTTTATTTTCCAATGTAACATTTACGAATGTGTTCATAGAAATCTAACAGGTACCGTGTAGCAAAAAGGCGTTAACACATCGCCCGTGAGTTCGAACACTCATTGGATTTTTTTTGTTTGCACTAGCTTCCAACCAACTAGCCTACAAACCTGTTGTGAGAGTGTTAATGTTATTTTGAAAGAGTTGAAAGATGAGCTTTATTTTCCGTGAAGTTTGACAAATTGTAATAACTATATGGTGATATAAAAGCTTGCAAAAGTGAAATCCGGCACATTGTATTTAAAGTCATGTTGATTAAAGCTTTCTGAAATATTAATATGGTTGTAATCTGTGCTGGATTGATCCATGTTATTGATAACAGGTTAGCTACTTTTATTTCTACTAGTCCTGTAGAGGTGGCGCTGGTATATGCTAAAGCTTATTCTGTTATGTTTGATCCATGTTATTGATAACAGGTTAGCTACTTTTATTTCTACTAGTCCAGTAGAGGTGGCGCTGGTATACGATAAAGCTTATTCTGTTATGTTTGATCCATGTTATTGATAACAGTTTAGCTACTTTTATTTCTACTAGTCCTGTAGAGGTGGCGCTGGTATACGATAAAGCTTATTCTGTTATGTTAAAAATAACGGTACTATCACCTCACGCATTTTCGTTATGCCATTTTTTCCCAGTTAACTCCGTCTCTCAAAGCCCGCTGTAAGAAGCATAGCTTCAAAAAGCCGTTTCCCATTACATCCCATGAAGGGATTGGGGAGAGCTTCTCACAACCAGTGAGCTGTGCGCTTTCTAATTTTTCACTCACTGATTGGGACCTACAGTTTTTACACCGATTCCGAACGGTATTTTGAGAAGCTTTTTCATTGCTAAATACTCGATAGTGACGCCGTCACTATGCGAGGTGACCGCCGCCGAAATAAATTTTTTTTAAGGTGGTCAGAGCAGGAATCGAACCCAGGATCTCATGTACAAGAGGCGCGCACACTACCCATTGCACCACTGACGGCCACAATGACGTGGTTATACGTATATAAAAAAGAGATAGAAAGAGAGCAACGAGAATTGTGAACTTGGGTAGCGTATGTACGAACATAACAATTTATGTATGTACATGTGTCTTGTCTTTAAATATTTTTAAGTGTAAGTATTAATATTATTTAAATGATTTTGGATTGATTTTTAACCCTTTCCCCGTTATCCAATCGAGCTTAAACTTCGCAGGCAAACTAACGGCGACGACAAAAATAAAAATATGGGCGTGATCGGATAAAGGGGCGTGGTACCTCCCATACAAATGACAAATTAAAAATCCATTATTTCTGCTGCTGTTAACGGTATTTGAATAAAATTGGGTGTGTTGGTTATGTTCACATATTCTAAGTTCTGTTGCAACTATGGGGGGGGGGGGGGGGGGGTTGGAGAAAGGGGCACGGTCATATATAAAGCATTTATAGTCAAAAACTATGTTTTTTACGGGTTTATTTTTTAATATTGTGAAACGTAAGTCAAATAAAATGTGGGTGTGGAGCACTCTAAGAGCAAAGAGAATAATGACGTATTATACGTATATAAAAATGAGATAGCAAGAGAGCAACGAAAATTTGTATGTATGTACATTAGAGTGGCATTTTTTTGTATGAAAAATTTTGTTTCTTTCTACTCAAGGATTGCCGGGCCGCATATTATGCCACTTGATGAAAAAATGTTATGCTATAAATTTGGGGAAAATTGGACAATGTTAACACGTCGCGCCCGAAGGTCAAAGTTCAAAAATTTTGAAATTATGTTTTTCTAAGTGACAGATTGTTGCAATATACTTATTTTTCGGCAGATTTTTGCGAAACTTGGTGGGTTTGCAACACAGAAGTTACTTTGTATCTGGTAAAAATTTAGGCAACATGGGGCAACGTTAACACGTAGCGCCTTTAGGTCAAAGTTGAAACATTTTTAATTTATCTATTTCCAATAGACAACTTGCAGAAACATACTAATTTTTATTCGGATTTTTATGAAACTCGGTACAAATGTAACAGTGAAGTTCCTCTTAATCTGGTAAAAATTAGGACAAAATTGGGCGACGTTAACACTTACCTCCTCAAGGTCAAAGTTCAAAAATTGATGAATTATGTATTTCCAATAGTCAGCTTCGAGCAACATACTCATTTTTTACCAGATTTTTACCACAAACTTCGTAGAATTGTAACTATGAACTTGTTGTTTATCTGGTAAAAATAAAAAAAAAATAAAAAAAAAAAAAAATAAAAAAAAAAAAAAAAAAAAAAAACTTTGACCTAAAGGCGCTACGTGTTATCGTTGCCCCATGTTGCCTAAATTTTTACCAGATACAAAGTAACTTCTGTGTTGCAAACCCACCAAGTTTCGCAAAAATCTGCCGAAAAATAAGTATATTGCAACAATCTGTCACTTAGAAAAACATAATTTCAAAATTTTTGAACTTTGACCTTCGGGCGCGACGTGTTAACATTGTCCAATTTTCCCCAAATTTATAGCATAGATAACATTTTTTCATCAAGTGGCATAATATGCGGCCCGGCAATCCTTGAATTTCAAAAGTAAGGGAAAAAATGCCACTCTAATGTATATATATAGAAGTGTCTTTTGCTTTGCATTCTTTGATTTTTGTTGGAATAAAACAAACAGTATTGAGCAAGAAGATAATGACACATGTCATTATAACGTCAGCATATGATTGAATGCTGTTTTTTATTTTCCAATGTAACATTTACTAATGTGTTCACAGAAATCGAACAGGTACCGTGTAGCAAAAAGGTGTTAACACATCGCCCGTGAGTTCGAACACTCATTGGATTTTTTTTGTCTCTTATCACGTAGTGGTGCCCGTACATGGCAATATTTCCATGACTTAAAAAACTACACACAGTGTAAGTATATACACTCCGGTTCACTAAGTTAAAGGCACTAACAAATCCATAACAAAATTTCATTTGCCGCATTTTAAAAAACTTTTGAGATAACTGAAATTAGTCATTATTCTAATGAGAGCACAGATTACGAAGAACGTAAATTTCTCTCATTCTGTCGACTGTATACACTAAGGGCTAGCACAAGTGCATGTTTCGGTTCATTTAATTCATCGTGCAAAATGTTATGCTGTGTTATGTGTGTTCGTTTCTCTCATCTACAGTCCCCAATCGAACTTCAGTTATCTGAGATTTCGTTTGAGAGGAACGAGTTTTTTCTTTGCGTGTAGCTATGTCGAAAAGTAATTTTTCAAGACAGCTGTCAACGTTTTCGTAATTGAATTTAATTCTGCCGCCTATAATTTGCTAAAAAACATATGCAAATGTTTTAAAAAACCAGAGAATTTGTATGTAGAAATAAAACGAAAATAAAATTGTTTTCCATTACATTCCATGGAGCGACTGGGGGAGCTTCACTCAATCAGAAAGCTGTGTGCTTTCTTGTTGTCCACTCTGTTTTTTTACAGCGACTCTGAACCGCATTTTGCGTAGCTTTTTCATGGCTAAGTACTCGATAGTTTCCCCGATACTAAGCGAAGTGACCGTCATCGAAAGAAATGTAAGTTGGTCAGTGCAGGGATAGAATCCACGTTCTCTCACACTAACCGTTGCACTACCGACCAAATACGTAAATAACGAAATCTCAAAATCTTAGAAAATCTACATAGTATATTATTGCAGAAAGTGACAAATATCGGTAAGGGTGTTTTTTCAAGCCCGATAGATCTTCAAATTGTAAAAAAATTACAGAAACAATTAAATTTTAATAACGTTTTTTTTTATTCGAAAGATCAATACGTGGCATTAAAATTTAAAAGTGATTTCGGGCATATGGGCACCGCGGCTGTTCTTGACGAAGCGCATTCTGGACGTCCAATTTTGGGCCACTTTTTCGAGCACTGCTGGCCGTATGTCACGAAGAACATGAACAATGTTGGCCTCCAAGGCGTCAATTGTTGCTGGTTTATCAGCATAAACCAGTGCCTTCACGTAGCCGCACAGGAAATAATCGAGAGGTGTCAAATCGTACGACCTTGGAGGCCAATTGACAGGTCCATTTCTCGAAATCAACTTATCGCCAAATTTTGATTTCATTAAGTCGATGGTTGCGATCGCCGTATGGCACGTAGCGTCATCCTGTTGAAACCAAATCTCGTCTGGATCAATGTCATCCATATTTTCAAACAGAAAATCATTGATCATGGTGCGGTAACGGTCTCCATTGACCGTAATGCGAGCTCCGGCCTCATTTTTAAAGAAATAAGGTCCGATGATGCCACCAGCGCGTAAGCCGCACCAAACGGTGCATTTTTCTGGAGGGTCTCTTGTGGATTGGTCTCACTCCATATACGGCAATTTTGCTTATTAACAAACCCGTTAAGCCAAAAATGAGCCTCATCGCTGAACACAATTTGGCAATAAAACAACGGGTCAGTTTCCAACTGAGTTTCAAAGTAAATTTGGATAATTTGGCAGCGTTGTTCAAGCGTGAGTCTATTCATGATGATTTGCCAGAGTATACTGAAACAAATAATATAAATTTTTTTATGAAAATTTAATTTTTTGTGTTATTTTTTAAAATTTGAAGTTCTATCGGGCTTGAAAAAACACCCTTTATATGTATAACATCCTTTGACTTTCTGGATTACCATAATGGTTGCTATAGGCTCCATGGTATTGACTGCTACTGACTTACAGCATCTGTCTATCTACCTACATATATATTCCAGAGATACATATGAACTAACTTTTGCATAATGTGATGGCAATGTGTACAACTTGTATTACAACTATCGCCTTTAACCAATGATGTTCTAAATGTCTCACATTTATAGTTTGTATGTGTGTATATGGTGAAAAAGGGAAATTGCAAGAAGCTGATTACATTTCGCTTGTGACATTGTCGCTTGTAACAGGTCTCTTTAATCGATATATTTTAATGATCCTTAATGGTGACACAAGAATATAAAAATAAAAACAGTCAAATACTTGAGACAAAGCCTTCCAATTTTCTGTCCGTGTATGTGGAGCATACTCTACATTCCATTCATTTAAGAGAGCCACTGTGTGTGTATACTCAGATAAAATAGAACTAAATTTAATTCCAAAGGGAATATATCTACGGAAAATTTAACTTTGTGTTGACCCAAAGACTTTTATCTCACATTAATCTCATTTTCTCTATTGATTTTCGAAACAATAATCTTGTTTTGGTTACAATCGAGCGATTATCGCTTACTAAGTTGCAAAGAAAACGGATACTTACATATAAGTAATATTACACTGTGTGTAATTTTTTAAGTCATGGAAATACGATATGAAAGAATAACAACAAATACCCGAATCTCCCGGTTTTGCCCAAAGTCATGCTCTTTTTTTATGAGCCCCAACGATTTGGGGCCTCGGTGTCATTTTTGCACAAAAAGTGATCATTTTGTCTGGCTCATATCTTGCAAACATTTCGGAATTTTGATTTACTTTCTGAGGGAAAGTTATAGCTCTTGTCATAAAGAACAAAAATTGTGAACACATAAAGTCAAACAAACTTCAAGGCCGAAGTCGCAAAAAACTTTAAAAAATTCGATTTTGTTTACCTTTTTTCCCCATGTTCAGGTCTGTTCAAAATTCAAGGTAACAATCAACAACAAGAATGTACCTAAGATCTCAATAAACAACTTTCTAGACAAATATGAACTTCCTAGGAACGATTCTTAGATTGTGTGCTGCGGGCAACTCTTGACCGAACTACGAATATGGTTTCCTCACAAGATGTTTGCAATTTCAGATTTATGTTCAAATGGGCTCGTAACGGGTTCTAGACATATCTGCCTAATCACAATTTCTTTGATTCGCTTTTTATGTTTTGTGAACTCGTAAGTGGTTGCTGACTCGTAACGGGTAAGAAACGGATCCGTCACATCGCCGAATCGGATCCGCATCCGTTTTCACGCACGTTGGGAGTATATCAGAATGCGTCTGTGAGTGTGATTAAATGTGTGTCTTGTTTCGCAAAGTTAATACTGCAAATGACAGCCATGTAGAACCAGACAAATGATTCACACTTACGATATTACAAAAATGTACATGTGATATAAGTTATTCCTATATTAAGGACGAACTCACATGCATTCTTACGATATAAATGATATTCATACAATTTGCCGCACATCTTACATATCACACAGTCGCACTCATATTAATACATCACCATCGCAAATATGTGCCTGTACGCATGCTGGTTTATATTCATACACAGACGGATTCATAGGAAATAATATAAATATCAAGTTGTACAGTAAAGAGAAAATGTGAGCGCTTTAAGAAACTATGTAATTAAGGATTGAAGATTTTTTCAACTTTCAACAGAGCAAAATAAAAGCAAAATACGATCAACTTGAGAAACAAAAACATAGAAAATATACATTGAGGTATCCATTGAAGTATCCATTCCAGTAAAGGGTGTTTGTTTAAGAGTTATAGAAAATTCTGTTAAAATAAAGCAAAGAAAAATATTTGTAATATCAATTAAACTGTCTTTATGAGATAGATAACTGTATGACATTAGTACTTAAATATGACTTAGGCCAAAAAAAACAAAATCGCGTTTGGGTCACAAAAACATGAATTATAACCTTTTAGTCACTGTGTATCCAACATGGAATACTGAATTACAATCACAATGTGATTGGACACAAGTATACTATATTTGAAACACGTTATATTTGCAACCACCAAACAACAACAAAAGACAGATTTTTCAGCGTGCAGAAATTTAAGACGCCGTGGCCGTCCGTGGTGCAATGGGTAATGTGCGCGTCTCTTGTACTTGAGATCCTGGGTTCGATCCCTGCTATGACCACCTTAACATTCCTTTCGACGGCGGTCACCTCGCATAGTGACGGCGACACTATCGAGTATATAGCCATGAAAATGCTTCTCAAAAATACCGTTTGCAACCAGTGTAAAACTGTAGGTCCCAATCAGTGAGTATAAAACTAGAAAGCCCACGGCTCACTGGTTGTGGGAAGCTCTCCCCGATTCCTTCATGGGATGTAATGGAAAACCATTTTTTTTTCTCTAGAAATTGAAGAGGATGTCATGGACGCCGTTCGGTATCAAAAGGACGGCGCTACGTGCTTGCACAGCCAACTTTATTATTATTCTTTTTGCTCTGAGAGCGCTCCGCACCCACACAAGACAACTATTCGCTGCCGCTACGTCAGTGTGTGTTTATTTTCACAGTCTGACAATCTGTGTTTCGTAGTCGGACAAATCTGTGTTCTATATAGGGGTATGTTCTATATATAGTATCATTTGGGGGTATGAAAAATAGATGTTGGGCGATTCTGAGATCTACATTATATGCACACAAAATTTCATACAAATCGGTCCAGCAGTTTCAGAGGAGTTTAACGCCAAACAATCTGTGATCACAGTCGGACAAACTGTGTTTGGATGTAGTCATTTTGTGAGTTAAGTCCCTACCCCCGCGCCTATAGATGTTTACACATCAAAACAAATTCTTCCACTTTTTTATTCCCAAAGTAAAAAGTAAAATAATATGAAATTAAAATTTTAAAATTTCACATTGAAAGAAAAAAGTATTTTCAACAAAAACATCACTTCTGGAATCTCTGATGAATATCTGATGACCACCGAATTGAAAAGCCATGTCGCCACGGTATATTTACTCATAAATTGGTTCTTCCTCCAGTTAGGTAGCCAATACTGGTTAAGATTCCACACAAACTTTAACGGGTGTGGGGTTTTATCCGATTAAGATGTAATTTCAACTGGGTATTATTCGGGTATGAGGCAGCTACATTTCGACCACTTGGACTCACATGCCCCAAATTGAAAACGATGAATCCAATCATAATTTGAACTGACGCAGACATTTGTGCTCCGTCCTTTGTTTTACTAACTTCTGATACTACAGGTGCATCATAAATGATCACCGATCATAAACGAAAAACTCTAGGTATTCAATTAAGATCGAAAAATTTTTGGGAATTGTGAGAAAGTTGTTGGACGAATTTTCCAAAATATTGCTAAGTTAGTTGTCCATTATACACTCAATGCGACTCTTTATGATCATATCTTAATCCCTTTCATGTTTATTGTTTACGAAAGCGGTATTACATACCGTTGGAACAGCAATTTATGGAAATTTGAGATTTCATTCTTAAGCATGATTTATAAGTAATTGAAATTGACTAATTCTGATCTCTAGGTTATTATCCTGCAAAAAATATTTAAAATGGTTTTGTTTCAATAAAGCATGTTTTCTACAAACAAAGGAAATACGTACAATAAAGAAAGGCAAATTCCGCGTAGGCTCGAAAACGCTTTTAAAGAAATTTGTTCTTCCGCAACAGTACTCAGAGATGTTCAAATAATCACGCAGTGGGTTAAGCTTTCTTGCGAAACAAAGTGCCCCACTCTAGTGTAAGCACTTGTCAGTAATTGGCTGCCAACAGTCTTGCATTTACTATAAGAGACGTATTCACCCTGACTACGATTGTCGTTGTCGATATTCGACTGCTGTTTATTTCTGCCTTATTCCACTGACAACCGTAAGCAGGGTGATTATTTCTTAGGTCTTTAATTATACCCTCACCCATAGGGATGGGGATATATATCATTTTGAAAATAAATTATCCTGTACGAAAATGTTTTCATTGCAAAACTTAACTTACATACATGGTTTGTATAGAAGTTGTGAAGAGATTATATCTGCAGCTGATTTAGTTCTTTTTTGTTTATTTTTGGAACGAAGTTCCTTATCGCACGTTGCAGGATGTGGGCTAAGTGAACAAATTTTAAATAACTTTTTTTTTAACTACTTTATTAGAACCCATTATTATCAACTATATTGGGTACTTTTGGTTTGGTTTGGTTTAAAGGGATGTGTTCTAGATGGAGTCTGTGTCATACATATTGTAGTTTTCAACCAAATAAAAAGTAAATTTAGATAAGCCAAAGTGCAAGACTGGCAAATCCATGAAATACAACCACGAGCATGGAATTACATTTGGCAGCATCCTTACTCTTACACTAGTAAATACTTTTTTTGGTTTGTGTCTAGACTAACATATCGGGCGATATTTTTTGTTTAATGGGAAATTTTCTAGGTGGAGCCTGTGAACCGAATGAAAAGTAAATTTAGAAGAGACAAAGTGAAAGAAGTTTAAAAAATAACATTTTCTTATTAAGCAAGCGCGTTTTTTTAAAAAACATAAATTTTCTCAAAGAAATACCCATTGATATTCCTAAACAATCTACCTTTTCTTGAAAAAAAGCAATCAAAATAAATAAATTTTCTTACAAAAAGTACCTTTTCTTAAAAAAAGTAATTTTTTTAAATAAGTACCTTTTCTTAAAAAAGTACATTATCTTACAACAAATTCCCTTTCCTTATAAAACTACCTTTCCTTTAAAGAGTACCTTTTTTGTAAAACAAAATAACTTTTCTTGAGATAAGTACCTACTCTCAAAATTGTACATGGTCTTTCGTAAAAAAAAGCTTTTCTTCAAAGAAAATATACCTTCTCTTAAAAATATACCTTTTCTTACAAAAATGGCTTTTCTTAAAAGTACATTTTCTTAAAACTAAAATAATACCTTTTCTTTTCTTTTCTTGAGATAAGTAGGCTTTCTGAAAATTAGTAAATTTTCTTAAAAAATAACCTTTTTCTAAAAAGAGTACCGTTTCCTTAAAGAGTACCTATTCTTAAAAAAAGTACTACTTTTTAAAGAAAATTCATACTCTTAGGCTTTTTCTTACAGAAAGCACTTCTTTTCTTAAAAAAAAAATAGCTCTTAATAAAGGAAGTACCTCACATTAAAGAAAGGACCTTTTCGGGAAAATGTAATACACATTCTTACAAAAGGGGACCTAGAGATTTTTTGTTTTTTTAAATACATTCAATAAATAAAAGATTTCTTTAAAAAGGTTTATCCTTTTACAAAAAGTATCTTTTCTTAAAGATCCATTTAAATTACAGTATTTTTCAGCAGGCGCCTTAGGCATGTTGGAACTAACCAGTACATAATATATAGCGAAAGGAACTTCGTTCCAACCGGGTGTCCCCTGACGCCACATGTATTTTTTATTTAACACAATTTTAATTTCTTTTTATACCGACACTTTAGGTTTGACTTAAAACCTCTATTTATAATCTATTTCGCCCTGAGGACTAGTCTGAAAATGTATGGGCTGAAAATGTGTGGGTAATTCAGGATATTTACGACTACTTCAGTTTTCCGACCGACCTCCTTTACATGTCTTCCATTATCACCCAAATACTCTGATCATTGTCTCGTCAAATTGTTCTCCTTACAAACTTTAGTATTGGTCTCCTTGTGATAAATGACATAAATTCAAACCTAATATGCCTGTAGTTAATTCGAAATAACCCATCCCCGGTTAAGGATTGAATTATTTATATCCTATTAAAGAAGTAACAAAATGAGAAACATTTAAATTGGGACAAATATCACAAACAGAAAACAATAGTTTGCTAGGTACGAGTATGATGAGGTTGTTGTTTCCATTATTATTGTTGTGTCTATTATTGTTCATTTATTGATATGACTATATATTTTAATGAGTATGTCCTTTAATACTAATGTCCAAACATATTTCATTCCTTAGTCATTATGTAGATGACAGCTTATTGTTATACACATGTCCCTGATATTCTTGCCATGTATTAAGAACAAATGGAATGCCAAACATCAGATGTTGATGTGTGACAATTTGTGGGAACGTAACCTCCTTTTTGTCATATTATTTGTTTGGAAAATTAATTCAACAACTTTGAAAGATTATAATTGTATCTGTGTCGTTTGGAGACCACTTTTGTGTTAAGTTGAAATATTTTCCAAGGTCTGCAGGAAGAAAAATAAACCTTTTCCATCTTTTGCAAGTCCTCAGCTTTGCTACTTGCCTCCGAGTCATTGCAAAATCAATACCACAACCATAATTCGATTATTTATTCGATTATGCAAGAAAAGTAAGGAATGCGAAAGCCTGCTGCAACTTCAATCCAATTTAATTGTATTGGCAACCTACATTTTCCCTTCCATCGTCGTCATCCTTGAACCTTGGGAAAGGAGTATTCCGACAGCCTTGCCAGAACTTGTGTGAGTACGAGTGTGCATCAGTTACTATGAGTTTCTCATCTCAAGAATATATTAACTTATTCAATAATCATTCTCCTGCCTCCTATTCTATTCACAAGCTCTTTCTTGCGTTGCTTCTTGTTGGTGTAGTCCTTGATGCTGCAGCTTCTGCTATTATTGTTGTCCTTTTAAAGTGTCACTACGATTCTAAGTTATGGAAAAGCCAGTTGGCGAACTAGTGGATGTGAAAATATTTTAATTGGTCATGATGGCCCTTTCGACACACTACTTTCATATACACTCCCTATTTTTGTAGGTCTTATGTATTTGTGTTTCAAGGGATTATTAAAGAATGAAATTTACATTACAGTGAGCTTGTTGAGAAGGAAATAATAGTTCCTTTTTCCATGATAAAATGGGAACGTGCACTATGTAACGATCTGGACATAGCAACTACAGTTTTTTGAACTTTACTTTTATTGACTATTTTACAACCTCATGAGGTCAGACGTCTTACTCGTATTAATTAAACAAACAAATTAAACAAATTTCAACATATTCCTCCAACTGTCTCTATCCTTCGCCTTTTTTCGCCAGTTGGTAACACCAAGGATACGGAGGGATACTTCTGCTTGGTCTTTCCAGCGTAGTATTGTCCGTTCTCTTTTCCTGCTTCCATCTGGTACGTTATCGAAAACTTTTCGCGCTGGCTCATCTTCATTCATCCAGACAACATGGCCTAGCCAACGCATTTGGCCTAATTTTGATTCTCCCGAATACTTCCGGGCGTTTTTCATCCGCTTGCGATATGACCCAAGTTTCGGAGCCTTATGTCAATACAAATAAAATGAGAGTCTGATATAGCTAGACTTTTGTCCGTCGAGAGAGGTCTTTGCTCCTAAACTGATTGCTGAGCCTAAAATAGTATCTATTTGCAAGCACAATTCTCCTATTTTTCTCCAGGCTGATGTTGATGTCCTTGTTCACGGCGGATCCAAGGTAGACAAATTCATCTACCACTTCGAAATTAAATCGGGTTTCAACGTTCAAGTGCGGAACAAGTCGAGAATTTTCTCTAGTGGTTGACACCATCAAATTTGTCTTGCCCTCATTAACAGCAGCAACCTCTCACAAATTTCGCCCAATGGTCTTTTTCGTATTTACTGCAGCTTTTCTCATTATTATCTCCATTATGATGTTGAAGAGATTGCACGAAAGTGTGTCGCCTTGTCTAAGTCCTCGCGTGGTACAGAATGGTTCAGTGAGGTCTTTCCCCTCCTTCACTGCTGATTTGGTGTCGGTCAGCGCCATTCTACAGAGGCGGATTTGTTTTGCCGTAATACCAAATCCAGACATAGCTTGGTATAGTTTTCCCCTCCCCGTATGGGGCTATCGAAAACGGCTTTCTAATCGACAAAAAGGTGGTATGTATCGATTTGCTTTGAACTAGAACTCTTAAATAAAGACGTGGTAACAAGGTCGCATTCACCTACCCAGCTCAAAACCGCCAGTCTTAAGCAGATCAGCCGGTAGTTCATTAGCACCACAGGTTTTGTTATTTTCCAGCCGGGAAATTGCAGTTCTAACTTCGCTTTGGCTTTGAGGGGGCAGTCGACGCCAACTTCCTACATTTGCTCGACACCCTCACCTATATCGCAGACAAGTGAAGCAGAGAACTGATCTCTCCATATTCCCAAAATACTCCGCATATCTGTGACAAGAGTCCCATCCTAATCTTTTGAACTTTTCGGTAGAATTTACGGGCTTCATTCTTCCTTCTGTAATATTCACTTTACTCACTCTCGCTCTTATATCCATCTAGTTCGGAGGCTTTTGTAGGGAACAAAATCTTTTTCCTTCGGCTTCAACCTTAGTTTTCGTGCATCCTTGGTAATCTTGCATTCTAAATAGTTGACGGAATCCACGTCTTCAATTACCGAACCATCAATTATTAGTGAAGTATTCAGTTCGTTTTGAATACGCATTAGCTTTGTCTTCTTTATATTTATTCTCAATCCGACTTTCTTTTGCATTTTCGGAGTGTCTGTTTAACTTGGCCTCGATGTCATAAAATATGTGGGCCAAAAGCCATATGTCATCTGCGTAGTCGATAAAATGTAGATGTTCATACATACTCCACTGAGTGTCGAATGGTTCTATTGCATTGGTTGCCTCGCCCACACGTAGAAGAAATAATGTGGGAGACAAGACACATCCTTGCATAACTCCCGGAGTTGGGGTGGTGAAATAATGGCTTCCCGTTAAAACGAACTTTATACACTGCATCTCATATTCCTGTGTTCCTTTTTGTAAATGTGGACCACATTGTGTTACGGTGTACACAATTAAATAAAAAAAAATAATGGTGTCCCATAACATTCCATAAAGGGATTGAGGAGTGCTTCTCACAATGAGATGTTCGCTTTCAAGTTTTACACTCACTGATTTGGACCTACATTTTTACTCCGGTTCCATCACTAAGCGAGGTGACCGTCATCGAAAGAAGTGTAAGGTGGTCTGAGAATGGATCGAACCCACGTTCTCATGTACAAGAGCCGCGCACACTACCATCACACCACCGACAGCCACACTGTTAAATGCTTGTTCGAATTCCACGAAAAGTAGATACAGATCCGAGTGTAGTTCAACTGATTGTGCTATGATTATAGGGAGTGTGTTCACATGATCGGCACACAAACGAAAACCCACCTGCTGCTTCCGCACAATTCGCTCCATCACTGGCGAGATCCGCTGAGTTATTAAGGTCGCCATTACTTTGCCTATTACATTGAGCAAGGAAATACCTTCCCAGTTTCTCCACAGCGTTAGATTACCTTTCATCGGGATAGTGATAATCACTCCCTCTTTCCACTCCGTAGGGATTTTGTTGTCTAACGCTGGTGCATCATATTTCAACGGTTCCGTTGGAATATTATCTGGACCTGAAGATACATATGTGATACTTAATTTTACCAATTGTCGTCTCGATCTCTGCTTGCGACAGGGGTTCCGTTGAAATATCCCTTCTTGAGTTGCAAGGGGTACACTGATTTACATAATCCGAAAGTCTAGATTGTGTCGTAAAGAATTCACGCCATCGCTCCTCTTGCTGATCTGGTGATGATATTTCCGGGCTATCATTAGCTTTTAAGGATGCAGTAATTCTGATGTTGTTGCCGCTCAGCTTTTTTTTGTTGAAGTGTACACAATACGGAGGGTACCTGTATTTGCAGTTTTGTCTGTTTCCTCCGCTACAATTTTGCAGATAACTGTCCTAATCTGAACGAACCATGCAACCCACTCTACGTGCTGATTGCGGATAGTTTGATTTTATGATTTTTACCGTCTTTCTTTTCAACGTTGGTGTCTCCCATTGTATACGCATATTGTGTCGTAGTTTACAATTCCGAATTTTGGTCCAGGATTCCGCACTAATCATTGGCTTATTTATTCACACATCTATTCTCACCAAGGACCTCCATGGCTGTGTTCTTCAACGTTCGAACAATGCCTGAACACGTAATATGATTCTGCTGTGTCAAATTGGACCATAGAGTTTTATCGTTCGTACATCATTAATAAGTCTGTTTTTTTATTCCCTGCTAAACTAATTTTTCGACGACTTTGTATGGAGAACTAAGCGATTTTAAGCGGTACCCCATACAAAGTCGTCGAAAAATTAGTTTAGCAATGAATAAAATAACAGGCTTAATATGTATGGGTTCTGCAGGC
Source organism: Phaonia tiefii (assembly GCA_963931995.1). Taxonomy (NCBI): domain Eukaryota; kingdom Metazoa; phylum Arthropoda; class Insecta; order Diptera; family Muscidae; genus Phaonia; species Phaonia tiefii. Next base: position 317,292,559 of record OZ008367.1, on the reverse strand, counting down.
TTAATATGTATGGGTCTTTATTGTATTTTACGATTTAGACTCTAGTACCGTTGATAGCCGGTGGACGGAGACGGAAGGTGAACACTAAGAGCTGGTGGTAGTAGTATACCTAAGAGGTTTCTGGACCAAAATCCCGTGTTTTTCCTTATGTGGGTCCAAATTCACAAAAAGTGAGGTACATAGTGCTGCCAAGTTCTCAAAATAAATTTCGACCAACTTGAGTTTGATTAGCGCAGACACACAATAAACAAATATTTACTTAGCCTAGACCTAAACCATTGATAATATTTGTCAGCAGTTGGCACCACTGTGCTTCAAATGTGATCTAACAACCCTGTTTGTGTCTGGACCGAATTCCAAGAGTTCTGGATAAGAAGAAATTAAACCCTTTAATGTGCAATATCACCGTTAAAAGGGATTTTATGATTAATGACTTTTTCAAGCTTTGAAATAGCTTAAGCTACCATTAATATTTTATGAGCACAAGTTTGATAAGAAACTAAACTAAATTTTGTACGAAACGGATAATTAAAGACAGCGGAAAGATAATTAAGGTTGAGAACAAGGTAAATATGTACTGTCAAGATCATTTGTGTTATGTTTTAATATTGTGTACAATGTTTCTACGATCTAGCATGTGTAAATGTTTTGCTTGTTACGTATGAAACGCATAAATCATTTGTGTTATGAGTATATTTCAAATCAAAACCCATACATATGTACGTATGGTCTCAGAATCGGCCAACATCTATTTTTCATACCCCTAAACGATAAAGGTGACCCACCCCTATGTGAATTTAGGCAGTTTCCGCGCCTATAGATGTTAACACATCAATAAATAGTTTTCCATTACATCCCATGAAGGGATCAGGGAGTCGTATTGTAGGTATATAAAACTGAGATAGCAAGAGAGCACCGAAAATTGTGTGAACTTGTGTAGCGTATGTACGAACATAACAATGTATGTATGTTCATGTGTCTGTTGCTTTTCATTCTCTTTGCTTTTTGTGTGAATAAAACCAAAAGTATTAACACATGTGCTTGCACTGGTCTTTAAATAATTGTAGCTATTAATATTATTTAAATGTAACGTCATCATATGATTGAACGCTGTTTTTTATTTTCTAATGTAACATTTACAAATGTGTTCATAGAAATCGAACAGGTACCGTGTAGCAAAACGGCGTTAACACATCACCCGTGAGTTCGAACACTCATTGGATTTATTTATTTAATACGTCATTATTCTCTTTTCTCTGAGAGTGCTCCGCACCCACATTTTATTTGACTTACCCTTCACAATAATAATCGATGACAACTAGACCCTCGTCGAAAATTGTTGAGGCTTTAAATTCAGGCGTTGAGATATAAGCTTCTGCATCGTATCGACCTACCCAATGCGTAACCAGCTTGACGGTGCTATGTTTACGAATGTTTTCCATGGTTTTACCGAATTCATAAGATTATTCATAAGATTAAACAAATCCTGCTCAAACTTACTCGTGGCAACCTTTCGGAGACGTGTGTTCAGATCAATATATGTCGTTAAACATGAAGAATGCTTAAATTATAAAATTCTATGAATTTTATTGAATTTAAACCCATATTTTAGAGCCTGTAAGAGATTTCGATAATGAATGATATACTTTGATTTATTATACAAAGTTCCCATCAAATCCTTATGTTGATTATGAATATCATTAGGATATTCTAAGTCAACTTCTAAAATATATCCAATGTCTGAATCATTAGATATATCGTCGACGTTGAATCCAATTAAATTCACTGTGGGGTAGATATTGGGACATTGCCCAGTCATATTGATTATTAACATCATAATACATTAAGTATTTTGATGGTTGGTTGGCATCGAATTCAGTCACGTATTTATTATTATTATTTTTTTTTATCAAACCAACACTCAGGGGATGCCCCCTATAAATGCAGTGCATTGCGTTGGCGAAGGAAAATTGTGGTAGTGGAGGGTGGAAAGAGGGAGTAGTGTCTGTTGACATTTGCCTTGAATCTTTGTATGTCACAATTGGTGGGAAATACACTAGCCGGAAGTTTTTTCCACATACGGACTGTACGGCTGAAGAACGAATTTTCTCTATAGTGTGTAGTGCGGTCAACCGGTCACTCGATAAAAAACGGATGAGATTTCTTGGAAAGCCACGTGTTTCGGCTAAATAACCTCGCGCCTGGCATAACTTGATGGACGTCCGAGCAACACATACCGTGGAAATATCGATAGAACAGCGACACGCAACCCACATTTCGACGATGATCAAGGGAGACAATAGAGTTGAATACCGTTCTGTCCCCTATCAACACCATCGCTCTCCTCTGGACACGGTCGAGAAGCTCCACAGATGTCCTAGGAGCACCTGCCCATATATGGGAGTTATATTTCATGATGTAGGTGGTGTAGATATTGAGAAGATCAGACGGAGTGAAGTATTTCTTGCACCGCTTTAAAAAGCCCAGACACTTGAATGCATCTTTCGACACTTCAAATACATGTTTTGCCCAACGGACATCACATTGTATTTTCATGCCCAGAACATCAAGAACTTCTGATTCATCAATATCCACACCGTCCATAGACAATGACGACACACCTGGGTCAGCAATCCGCTTGTGCGACAACAAACAATTCTTGGTCTTACCCGCATTAAAATCTACTCTATTCATTCGACCCAATAGGACATCAGATCCCGGCCCAGTGTTTCATTCATTGTCCGGCATTTGACTTCATTTCTTGAAGACTTGGCCTACGGTCGAATGAATAAGAATGACAGAGATTTCTGTCATCCGCATTAGAGTAGATTGGATTCATAGTCTGACCCAGGAGATCGTCAACAAAAATAAAAAAAGAGAAGGAGAAATAACAGAGCCCTGTGGTACACCTGAAGTCAATTTATGCTCGTCGGATGAAACCCAATCTACAACAATCATTACCGCCTGTGGGTATCTTTAAAAATAATATTGCACCCCTCATGTGCAGGTCCACGATATTTACCAGTTAACTGGCAATGATCGCGGAATTTGACAACATTATCACTAAAAGACTTTTCGCATATATGACATGTGGACGCTAAAAAAAATCGTCATTCTGATCAGTTGTTAATTGCTCCATAGGTAGAGGACAAAGAAAAACCATTTCAACATCTTCATTAAATTGTTCTAATTCGCAAATGAAACATTCAATGCAATTCGCACCGGGATAGCTTTTGAAGAACGATAACGTGGGGTCCGCACACTTTACATAACAGCCCGCACTATGTGGTATATGCTGTTGATATGTAATTTGTGAAGGCTTCATCTTTTCAGATATTGGTTGTTTTTGAGAAGTTGACTCAATCAAGAGGCATTCCAAATCAGCATATATTACAAATGGAGCGGATTCCTCATTTTTGAAATTCTTAAAACTAAGCATTTTCTCTGCTTCCGTGGGCATGCGAATCTTGCAGTTGTTCATCTTGACGCAATCTTCTGCATGCATCTCCAGCTTTGCTGCTGAATGGAAGTAGTGCAGACAGCGGTCGCAGATATATTTGGGGTTTTTATGATGTGAAACTTGAGATGAGAGGACCTGGACAGATTTTTGATCCATACGTAGGTCTGGCATTTGATAGGTCTGGCATTACCTTCATCTACATAGTCACCTTTTTCTTCTTTATCCATCTCAGGGTATACATCCATTACCATGAGGAGGTTTACATGCTGCTCCTTCTTATCTTTTGTCAGATAAGTGGGCACCACAGTATAAGTTTTTTTGTTTTTTTTTACAGAACATACGCGTTTAAGGTCCAATTAGTGTTAAGGGTAGGCGATCAGCAGTTTGAGTTGGGGTTGCATTTTGCATGTGTTAGAGAAAGACAACTAGAATTGACGGTTTACGACGGTAGACTTCTGCAGGTTGCAGAATCAGCCGTCAGCCGTCAAGACCGATCAGCTGTTATTGTTATTGCTTTTACTTCAACATTTTGTGCGCCACAATACACAATTACACGGCAACCACAATTTTCTTTTCATTTTCCTTCTTTTGTTTTGTCACAATTACTCTTTAACACAAAAGTCATGCATGCAAATTATATTTTATACAGATGCTCTGCAATCAGTTTTTTTTTGTTTTGTTTTGTCTTTCTACCGTCATAACTAACCGCGCAATATTGAGTAGAACGTCAACCGTTAACCATATACAGTCAACCGTCAAGACTAATTGAACCTTTACGGACGTGTCGTTCTGTTTCTCAAAGCGGGGGATCTGGCGTATCATCATTGGAAATTGAATATTTTTTAAGTAAAATTTTCCTCTGTAGTCTGGATATGACGATGTACGGTCCGACTGGGCTTCAGCTGGGTGGAGGACGGAAATGATTGCCCAAGCGAAGCACGCATTGTCGTCATTCTTAACATTAAGGCAAGCCGCTTTTGTTTCAATCTGCTTAGGCAGCGGCACGTATGTGGAGCCGAGATGTGGCGAAAATTTATTGATGTTGATAGCCAAGTTTATAATGGCTGCCAACGCCCAGCCGCTGTCACGCTCTTGAAACTCCTCGAGCTTCTTCAAGATTCTATCTTGAACATGATCTTTGAACCAAGTATCGAGGTACGTTTCGCGGTAAATTGTAGCGTTTTTGGGTTCATGAGCTTCTGTTCATGAAGCTCATCTCACCCCTTGATTATGTCGGACTCCCCGCAAAACACTGTATTCATTTTGAGAACTAGATCATTCACTTTTTATTTTTCTCTGGAGTACTTCTCTGCAGTTTTCCAGGAAATTCTTCGAGTCATTGTGGTTCAAGTTGATGATGAGTCCCGTTCTTAAGCTGTAAATTTTTCAGTATAGAAATCATAATCATAATAGTAATGAGTAATGAATGATAGCATCAACCCATATAATTGGAGTTGAAAGGCAGCTTTCCCTACCCCTAGTTTGGGAAACTCCTGCTCCAGCAGTCTTACGGAGACCCATCAGCTGCTGTCTAGAGCCATTGACAAAGGCTATTTGATTCAGGATACCTTTCTTAACGCTACTAGTCTTCACTTTACGTAAATGGTCATGCTTTAGAACTTACAACGAGAGCTTCTGTAGCTAGCTTGTGACTTTTTTGGGAATTTTCAAATGCTGATATTACTTTTTGTGTAATATACGCCATATTATCCTAAAACTTAGTATTTTATTTGTTAGAAGTACTCTTTCATAAATGATGATAGTAAGAAGGTTATTATTCAACTAACGTATAAGCCTGAAGCATCTATTTTTATAATAGCTAATCTTCAAGGCTTACTGAATCACATCTTCGGTTTTACCACATTCCATCTTTGGAAAACCCGAAGTGTATCTTCTTATTTTCTATATTATTTAAACACTTGAGGTTTTTCCAATCTTGATAGGAAACTAAACGAAATTTGTATGAAAAGGGTAATTAAATGAGGGGGTGCCAAAATCGGTTGTTATATTGAGTTCTCCTGGGATTGTCTATGGTATACTCGCATGTCCATATGCGTTGCACTCCCGGAGTCCAAGAGCGTTTAGTTGGGTGGCACTCCAGGCCGCACTAGCTGTGATGTACAGGTCGATTGGTATAATATGAAGCATTGCATTAAGGGCTTCAGCTGGATACGTCCTCATTGCCCCAGTTATGCCGATGCCAGCTGATATCTGTACTCTACACAACAGTATCATGGTGGAAGCCTTCCCTGCGACAGGCCACCATACCATTGCTCCCTAGGAGAGTATTGGTCTGACTGGTGTACATCCATATCACCATTTTCGGTCGGAGACCCCACCGGCTTCCGAACATTTTCCGACAAGCATAGTACGCAACGGTTGCCTTCAGTGCGCGGTGCTCTATGTTACGCTTCCAGGAAAGTTTAGGGTCTAGAATCACGCCCAAGTACTTGACGTGAGTTGACAGTGGAATATCTATTCCACTTAGACGAGGAGCATTAAACTTTAGTATCTTGGTCTTCGCGGTAAAAAGCATGTCCTCAGTTTTCCCTGGATTCACCCCAAGACCACTCCCAGTGACCCAATCGAATTCCAACTGATTATTGAAAGTTGGAATGTAACTAAACAATACTGAAGCTATCAAGCCCTTTTCTATAACGTCCATACTGAACTTCTCACAATCACTGAGCTGTGCACTTTCCAGTTTTCACACACTGATTGGGACCTACAGTTTTACACCGATTCCGATCAGTAATTTGAGAAGCTTTTTTCATGGCTAGATACTCGATAGTATCGCCGTCACTATGCCGCCGAAGAAAGGTGGTCAGAGCCGGGTTTGAACCCAGGATCTCATGTACAAGAGCCGCGCACACTAACCATTGCACCACGAAGGCCACACTGAATTTCATCATCTTTGTTAATTAATAGAAACCCATACATACTTATCTTTCCAACACTCGGATCATTATTATATCAGTTAGGACCTAATCTTAAGTCTCTCATTCTACATTCATTGCTAGATGAAATCTATCTATGTCAGTGATGCCCAAATTTTGAATTTCCAAAAAACGCGTGGTGGACAGCAAAATGCTCTTTCTGCGCTGCCGACCCACGATCATGGGCGGTTGGTACTAGCTTTGTTTACATTTTCCAATACAAGTCAAATCAATTGCTGGTCAGCATTTGTTAGAGAAGGGCCATGTTGCGGAATTGTTTAAAAATACGTCAAATTGAGCTTCGGTTTAATCTGCTTCACACACAGGCGCAATATATTATAGGCTGTGTGTGGACGTCACTGATCTATGTGCATGACATCTAAATAATAACAGCAACATACCATAAAGCCGGAATCACAATGCAAGCAATATTTTCAATGGGCGTTCGCAACGTAAGCAACAGTTTACTTCGACTCTAGATGTTTCTTCTAACAGGTGATACCAGCACTACGGCCAATATATCAAGGCGACAATAAAATATATTTTGCTTTCGTGTCTAGGTTAACACAAATGTACGTCAAGAATAAAAGTAAGCCAGAAATTACAAAAACCAAATACATTTGAATTTGATTGTTCATGTAATGAACAGAAGAAAAAGCAAATAATTTACGTCGTTCTTATAACACAACCTCTAGTAGTTGCATCATGATTCAAATGTCATAAATGTCACACCCAGGTTTGCATTTTGAATATTAAAAATGTTAATGTTTTTAAACATATTTGCATTTAAAAGATTCTACGGTTAAAATTACGTTTTATAGTGCATCGTTTAACACAAATGGTTTCAATTCTCATTGTTGTTTTTAAGTTTGAAAATGAAATTTGAAGTACAGCGCCATCTACCGCTTAATAGTAAATTATTTATTCGAACAAATATGTTGCTAGAGTAGAAATAGACAAACTTCAGCGGCAAATGTGAGTTAAATTTTTGTAAAAAAAACGAAAAGGCATTATTTGAAATTCTGTGTGTGAGAACGAGTTGGCATGAGGAACGAAACTGTCGCTTGCAGTATAATAGTCCACAGGAAACTGCCTGCAATGCACATTTTATAATTAGAAACGAAAATAAAAATATTGGTAGCTAAACACAACAGCCAGATCTTAGAAACATTACACACAATATTAACGCATAACACAAATGACCTTGACACTAGATATTCACACCTACTCCCCACACATTTTCTTAGTTTTAAATCTCACTACCCATCCGCACATATTTCCGTAGTTTTCATTCTTAATTATCTTTCCTTTGTTTTTAATTACCCATTTCGTACAAAATTTAGTTTAGTTTCTTATCAAACTTGTGCTCATAAAATATTACTGTTAGCTTAAGCTATTTCAAAGCTTGAAAAACATATTAATCATAAAAGCCCATTTAACGGTGCAACTGCACTTTAAAGGCTCGTTCACAATGATAGCAACAAATTCAACAGGCGTTCACAATGCAAGCAACAAATTTGTTCGAAAAAACAGCTGACTGGCAACATTGTCTACATTATACAGCAGTATAAATATTTGGGGATTGAAAACCATGGAGAATTGCAATACAAACGAAAAAGCAACCAGTAAAAAATAGAAAAATTAAATATGAGACACGGACCTCAGATTTCTACCACTACCCGGAGCAAAAAGTATTAAGTGTTTTTCTTTAGAAAACATTTACAAATTTTTCTACAGAAGAGTTTTAAAATTATTCTATAGAAATTTTTTGAAATTTTTCTATAAAAATGTTCTCAAATTTTTCTATGAAAAGTTTTAAAATTGTAAAATTTTTTAGAAATCTTTTAAAATTTTTCTATAGAATTGTTTTAAAATTATTCTATAGAAATTTTTTTAAATTTTTCTATAGAAATGTTCTCAAATTTTTCTACAGGAAAGTTTTAAAATTTTTCTATAGAAATTTTTTAAATTTTTCTTTAAAAAAGTTTTAAAATTGTTCTATAGAAATGATTTCAAATTTTTCTATAGAAATCTTCTCAAATTTTTCTATCGAAATATTCTCAAATTTTTCTATAGAAAAGTTTTAAAATTTTTCTACAGAAAACTTTTAAAATTTTTCTATAGAAATACATATTTTAAAATTTTTCTATAGAAATATTTTCAAATTTTTCTTTAGAAATGTTTTCACATTTTTCTACAGAAATGTTTAGAAACTTAAGTTCCATAATATGTCGTGGCCTTGGACGGTTTCGATAAACCTGAAAATGTCAGCTTTTTTTAAACTTTTTTCTTTTGTTTATTAATAAAATTGGCGCGAACTACACTTACTACAAACAACTACGCATTTCACATTTGCATCAGCTGATTTGTTCGAAACCCAGCGACAGTGTTGTATTCTTGGTAACAAAAAATTATAATTATATGTCAAATTATTGTTATTGGCAGATTCTACAGATAATATTATTTATTAAAATGTTTGTTTTGAGACAAAATGTTTACATTTTCATTCATACTTTCAAGTTTTAAAACAAAATTCGAAGTAGAGCGCCCATAGCGGTCAGTAGAATAAACTGATTCGAACAAATTCCAATTTGAAGTAGAAGTAGAACCTACCTCTATGAGAAATTTGAATTCCAATTTCACGAAAAACATGAGAGGGCATTATATGCAATACTGTGAGTGGGAACGAGAAGGCTTGAATTACAAATTCGTTGCTGCCATTGTGAACGCTACTTAAAAGGTTTAAATACTTCCTATCCAAGAACTCTTGTAATCCCGGCCACACAAAAACAGGGTTGTCGGATCACATTTGAAGCACAGTGGTGCCATCTGCTGACAAATATTTACAATGGTGTGGGTCTAGGCTAAGAAAAGATAAATTCAAAGTGTGGTTCGTGGTTGCGCTAACCAAACTCAAGTTTTTCGTACATGTTTTGAGAACTTGGCAGCACTGCTTTACATCACTCTTTTAATTTAGACCACCATAAGGAAATACACGTGATTTTGGTCCAGAAACCTCTTAGGTATACATACTACTTGGTCGCTATCAATATCAATACCACGTCTAATTTTGACGTCCAGCAAGGAACCCAGAAACATCTTGCTGACAAGTCAATGGTCAATATAATTAAAGGTTTGGCCATTAAGTTTTGTCATGATGGGATTAGGGGGAGCTTCTCATAAAACGCGTTCTAGTTTTAGTTATAGTTTTACACTCACTGTTTGGGACCTACAATAATACACCTGTTCCGAACGATATTTTGAGAAACTGTTTTATGACTAAGTACTCGATAGTGTCGCCATCACTAAGCGAGGAGACCCCCGTCGAAGGAAATTTAAGGTGGTCAGAGCAGGGATCGTACCCAAAGCAAGAAAGCATACTAGTATGTTTTCTACATACTACTAGTACTAGGCATACTTGAAGTGTGACTTCACTTTGCTCCAATACGCCTTGAACGAATTGACGCCGCTTTCCATGGTCTGCTGGTTTGAGCTCCTGAGAAAGCTGAATATTGTACGCATGAAGGTGGACGTAATTTGTCAAAATTCTTTCGTACATTTTCTTAAAAAATATGTATTATCTTGCAAGAAGTTGCCTTTTCTTAAAAAACTACATTTTCTTTAAAGAGTACCCTTTTTGTGAAAGAAATTAACTTTTCTTGATGCAAGTACCTACTCTTAAAAATTTACCTGTTCTTGAAAAGTGGACCAATTCTAAACAAAAACTCCCATTTCTTAAAAAATACCTTATCTTAAAAAAAACTTTTTCTTACAAAAATTCCTTTTCTTAAAAACACATTTTCTTAAAAGTAAAATAATACCTTTTCTCTTCTTTTCTTGATTAAGTAGCCTTTTCCAAAATAAGTAAATTTTCTTAAAAAAAAAATAACCATTTCCTCAAAAGAGTAACCACTTCTTTAAAAAGCACCTGCCCCTAAAAAAGTACTTTCTAAAAAAAATCATACTCTTATGGTTTTTTCTTATAGAAAGTACTTCTTCTAAAAAATAATACCTTTCTTAAAAACATTAGCTTTTAACAAAAGAAAAAAGGACCGTTTCGGTTAAATATATTACATATTCTTACAAAAAGCACCAAAAATATATATTTAAAAAAAATACATTCTATAAAAAAAATTCTTAAAAAAAGTTTTTCATTTTACAAAAAGTATATGTTCTTAAAGATCTATTTAATTTACACAGTGAGTAATTTTTTAAGTCATGGAAATATAACCATGTACGGACACCACTTCGTGATAAAAACAAAAAGACCCGTGTCTGTCAGTTTTGCCCAAAGTTATGTACTTTTTTTATTATGGGCCCTCAAAAATTTGGGGCCTTGGTGTAATTTTTACAAAAAAGTGATCATTTTGTCAGGCTCATATCTTGCAAATCGTTTGGAATATTGACTTATTCTCTGAGGAAAAGTTGCAGCTCTTATCATAAGGAACAACAATTGTCAACATATAAAATCTAGAACACTTTATCATCAAGGTCAAAATCGCTAAAAACTTAAAACAATTAGATTTTTTACCTTTTTCACCATTGGTAGCAAACCGTTAAAAATTCAAGGAAACAATCAATTTCAAAAATGTACCCAAGATCTCAATAAACAACTTTCTAGAACATTTGAACTTCCTAGGAGTGAATGATATATCACCGACCGCAGCTGCACAGGCAAAGCAGTAAGCTCAGCACACGCAACAAGGGACGCAGCACACAATATAAAAGCGTCACGACGCTCACATTGAGACATTACACAGCCCGACGTCAACGAGAGCTCAGCGGTGAAAGTTATAGAGAAAAACGGTACAAAGGCAAAAAACTAGACGCATTGCTTGCAGAGGTAATATCAATTTTATTGATGCATTGTTTTGCATTCCGTTTTTGATTTTATTTCTAATTGATTTCAGGTATATTAGTGGAGTCACAAGATCCTGTATTATGTTAATGAGGTGTTTGAAAAAGAAAAAGCTGATGATGGAGGGCAGTCTGGAAGTAACGTGCCTGTGGACACCATAAGTTCTGAATCGGATTCGGACGACGATTTGGATCCACAACTTAAGAGAGTGCGATTTGCAAGTCCAGGGCCATCAACATTATAAACATAATACGATTTTTTTTTATTATTTTTGTAATAGATAGCATCATAGTATCTCAATTTTGAAGTAAAGAAAAAACAAATGAAATTAAAAAATGTTCGGGAAATTTTTCAATTTTGCGGTTACATAAACGCTACCTAAGCGCTATCTAAACGGTATTAAAAATATGTTCTAGAAAGTTGTTTATTGAGATCTAAGGTATTTTGTTTCCTTGAATTTTTAACGGTTTTCTACCTATTGAAATCACATTTTTTAAAGTTTTTGGCGATTTTGACCTTGAAGATGAAGTTTTTATATGTTCACAATGTTTGTTCTTTGTGATAAGAGCTACAACTTTCCCTCAGAGAGTAAACCAAAATTCCGAATGATATGCAAGATATGAGCCTGAGAAAATGATCACTTTTTTGCAAAAATTACACCAAGGCCCCAAATCTTTGGGGGCCCATAAAAAAAAGTGCATGACTTTGGGCAAAACTGGGAGACACGGGACTTTTTTTTGTATATTATCACGTAGTGATGTCCGTGCATGGTTATACTTTTTCGTATTGCACTGTGTTATCGTATTATTCAACAGGCGCCTTAGGCGTTTGGAACTAACTAGTACATAAGTTATAGCGAAAGGAACTTCGTTACAACAGGGTGTCCCCTAACATCTCACGTGATTTTTGTAATAAGTTTTTACAATTATATCGCGTTGTTCTTTCGAAACGCGTACCATTTATAATAATTAGAGTAAACATATATCAGAGCTGCCAAATTGGAGACCTGTCACTGCTCAAAAAAAGTGAAATTTAACTGAGATCACTTATTTATTGAAATAAAATAACAATATAAAATAACTTGGTAGTACATAGAGACAGTGCGTGGTGAAGACACACATCCTGCTTGAGGTTCCCCTGCAATTTACTAAATACTAGGAATATACTCTGGTAAGTCGATAAAAATACTCCCTAATGCAGGGTGTATACCTGTCTAGAGGTTGTTGGTAGCCCAAGAACTGGTATAGTATGCGGTGGTCTAATGTATCACTCGTCTTAAGTTATAATCATTATAAAAACGTCAATATTATATAGAACTTTTCAATATATATATTTAGATCTTAACAATTTTTACAATTTTCAAACACTCTGGTTCATTTATTTAAAGGCAATACAAATTCCATATTCAGCAGCAGCCTGTATCTTTCGCAATTTGTAACCGATTGCAGAGTTTTACAATGGAAATGGAAGCTAGACATCTCGAGATATAAAAAATCATGACAATAGTGGTTTCTTAACTAAAGAACTGTTTTTGAACAATTTATAAAAAAAGTCAAAAAATGTGCAATTTTTTATTTGGTTTACTTGAATAAAAGTACTTTATTAAACTTTTTTTGTATTTTTAAAGTAAGCGATGATTTTTTTGTAGGGAACGTTTGTATATTACAATTTATTACATCATAATCATTTTACGAGTCAAAATGGCAAAACCAAAAATTTTAAATCTATCGGAAAAAAATAAAATCAATGTTAACCGTTCTGAAGGATATTCTAACCGCGCAATAGCTAAAAAATTGGACGGACCCCAAGATTTGTCGACAATTACATCAAGGACCCTCGAGGAGTATCGAAAACGTTTTAAGGGAACGGTTTCACTGTCTTTATCTACGTATGAGAAAAGAAAAATAATTAGAATTGCTTCTAAGTCTGCCTTATCCTTGTCAAAAATAAGAGCTCAAGCTGGAGTGGAAGCGAGCAAGTCATCAGTACGCAGAGTAAAAAAATACATGAAATTAGAGAAAAAACCGCCACTTAATGCTCCTCGTAAGGTAAAGCGGCTTCAATTCGCCAGAGACTACATGGTATGGGATGTGCAGCCAAGAGGTCATGTAAATGACTGGAGAACCGCTGTATTTAAGGATGAGAAGGAACTTAATTTGGATGGGCCTGATGGCTAAAACTATTATTTCCATGATCTGCGCAAAGAAAAGAGTTTTTTGAACCGACATCACAGCCGAGAGGGCGGCGTTATGGTGTGAGGTGCTATTACGTACTACGGCACCATCGATCTTAAATTTGCCAAAATGACTGGCGCAAGCTATAAAACGTTATTGGAATCGGCTTTTCCAAAGTTCAGTGAACTACTTGGTTCCATATCTTGGATATTGCAACTGGAGAATGACCCTATACACAACGCCAGAGTAGTAAAGGAGTTCATTGCAAGCCAAAATGTTAATATTCTTGACTGGCCACCCTATTCGACAGATTTTAACATTATCGAAAATGTCTTTGGTTGGTTACCTCGTAAGGTCTATGAAGGAGGTATACAAATTTCGTTGGATCACATAAATTATCATTATCTCTCAATGAAAACCCGTATATTTGAAGTTATTGAAAACAGAGGGGGTTGTATCCATTACTAAAAGTTCTTTTTATTTAAATTAGTTAACGTACTTTATTCAAGTGAACCAAAAACAAAAATAGCAAATTTGTGGAGTTTTTTTATAAATTGCTCAAAAAAAGTTCTGAAGTTAAGAAACTACTATTGCTATGATTTTTTATATCTCAAGATGTCTAGCTTCCATTTTCATTTGAAAATTCTGCAATCGGTTACAAATTGAAAAAGATACAGGCTGCTGAATATGGGATTTTTAGTGACTTTAAATAAGTGAACCGGAGTGTATTGTTAATTTTTCACTTGTAATGGAGTTTTATAAATGACAAATCTCGCAAATTTATCCAGATCGGGAATTGACCACTGTCTTCTAGGTTCGTTAAAGCGAACAATAACATCACTAGAGACACATTTCATCTGATCGTTTTCTCATTAATTTATTTCATGTTCCGCAGAAGCAGTAGTGAAGTGGAAGGTCATTGCACAGTAAGTTGTTTTGCAATATATTATGTTGGCAACAAATTCTAACAAAAATTCCTGGGAACTTAAGGAACTTGATATATCGACTTTTTAGGTTCCAGTTAAATCCTCTTTTAATAACATATAAATAATCTATTTCTCTTGATCTATGTTTCTCTAGATAAAAAAAACTTACAGACGGATCAAAATTGGTAAAATTACGATCGTAAGCTTATTTTTCTAGAGCATTGTGACAATGCTTAAACGAAAGTCTTAATATTCTGCTGTAGCTTCTTAGTGAACAGAAGTTCTGAATTCCAAATCGGAAACATCACATCCGAAGAAATTCAATTCAAGAAAAAAAAAACAATTTGACTCCGTCAAGCCATATAAATTGCATTGCGGGGACAACAGACAGTAAATTAAGAGCTCTATAGTCAATACAATCGTTTACGCCGCAACGAATAAGGGTACTAGTTATTTGCTAGGTCACAATTTATGCCCTCATTGCTTTGTGGATGCGGGCTGTGTTCTTTTTCCGACTTAGTAAGTAGGAGAAAGTTAAATATTGCTTTTAGTAACATACTTAGATACGTTTATGGTATTCCAAAATATGATCATATAACAACCTTTTGCACCTTCTTAAACGGTGTAACACTTGACAGTCTTTTTAAGACTCGAGCTTTACTACTTTTGCAGAAAATATGGTGGCTGATATACCCACCGTACCTTTTCGACCGCATTAGAATGACACGATCAAATACAGGAAATATGCTAATCCCATTAAGATTATTATACACGTTGAAATATGTGTTTCCTTTTGTTGTTTGGATGCACCTATAACGTGTTTGTATCTTCTTGAAAATATAGTATACTTGTGTCCAAACACAATCTGTTTGCTATTCACTATAACATGTTTGGAACACAATGATTAATAGGTTATAATTTATGTATTTGAGATCCAAATGTGGTTTTGTTTTTTGAAAACTGCTGAAAACAAAAACGTGACAGACAAAAAAGAAACAAAACGTAGGAGATCTTCTTTTCACGAAAACAATGCTTCCAAACATGTACATGGTTCCTGAAATATATTTCTGGGCCGCTATTTTTCAGCGTGTACTTAACATAATCTGCTTTACAATAAAGAATCATTACCTTGGCAACTTCATCTCCTTCCTATATTGTCGCTTAAACTCCTAATTAAAAATTCCACGGTATTTATGGATTTATACCTAAAAAAATACTGCGGTTTCGAAAATAGCCTTCACCCTAATGTTTACAATCAAGTTGTAAGGACACAACAAACAGATTATCTCATTATACTCAGTTCACTGTCGTATTTTGTCACATTGTCGACACTGATTTGCAAAATTCATAACACGTCCGACTTAAAATTCATAATTCCAACAAAATTCTTGTAAACATCCCAATAATTTAAGTCGGTGAAATTTGCCATCAACGTCAAGTAAAGATTTGACTCATAAATTTAATTCTTCTTCTGGCATTTTCAAAAATAATGTAATATTATGATGCGAATGAAACACGTAAAATCCACTTTAATTATTTATGTATCAAATCGAATTTTATTCTCAAAATGTTATGTCCTCACATTGGCACGTGATCCCCAAAGAATTTTGTTTTGTTTTTCCAATTACTTAAAGAAGAAGTTCAATTTTATATTTTACGGAATTTTGTTTTGCATTGATTACTTATTCAGCCTTCCTTTTGTTTTATTTTACTTTTGTCGACTTAAAGCAGCTGTCCTTGGTTTTTGTCTCCTCGGTGTGATTATCGTTGAAATTCCGCATCTTTTACTTTCGTAAGACAAATGATGTGTGGGTTGAACAACATGAACCTGAACAGTTTCAATCAAAATAGAAAATGAATTAGATAAATGGGAAGAATGCGAATAAAAGTAACAAGTACACGTACTCGTACCGTCGTTCCCATTGTTGTTTGTAGGTGTGTGCAAAAGTCACAGAAAATCATCAGCATTTTAGGAAGGACGTAAGCGGTGACTTGGGCTCAAAATGTTTTACTTAACTTATGAGATTGTATTGAAGACTAGCACTGGCAGGTAGACGACATCGATGATGCTCGTGTTGCTTTGCCATTAGGCAGAATACATGGTAAAATAGAGAAGGTAAACCCATTAGAATATAGATTTTAAATTTTTTCATTATGGTTGATCGTTTCAGCTGTCAAACTGAATGTACTTTGTTTTTGTACTTTTTTGTATTCCTGTTTTGTATATAGCTTGAAAATTTATGCGATTGATACAAAAACAAAATGCCTGTTGTTGTTGCCTACAACAACAACAAAGTCTACTGCTACTACTTGGTTATTTTACTATGGCAGAATAGTTGGAGAAAAGCCTTTCGCTATATTGAGTTCCACCCAAAACCTTCGTGACAAACAATAGTAGATATATTATTGTCAAATGAGAAGCCTCTGCCTAAAATTATGCTACACCTTACTAAAAAGCCATAAAGTATTTCTTCACTACCATTGGCAGTCTATAAAAAGTGTGGCCTTCAATGAGATTCAGTGTGAAATTTTACAAATCTTGTGGATGTTCTATTGAAATTGTAGAGAAATGAAAATCAATGATATCTTAGTAGCAAATGGACAGTGGCAAATACATGGGACTGGCTATATAATAATGGGAAATCAATACGTCCTTGAGATTGATATATGCCTGCAGTAAAGAATTGTTTATTGTTTAATAATACAAGTTTCAAATTTGTTGGAAGAATATTTTTCGATTTCTTTTGAGCAGGGTTTTCTCTACAATTAGAGAAAATCGTACAGAGTCCGCGTGATTTAATGTGGTTCCCGAACTGAAGTCCTTAACCACAGGTGAGCACCGCCCCACCAAGAACATGTTTGATACGACTGTTAGCGCCGCCCGTGAGATATCCGTGCTACCCCGCATAGAGGGGCAGCCAAGACATCAGGAATAGGAAGCCTTACAACATTGGTATACACGATTACGTGGGAGAACAAACGCCCCGTATTCGCATATCCGCCAGCGCGACTTCTTTCTTCCGTCGACGAGCTATCAATTGAGCAAACTCTCTGTACATGAACTACTCCTCCTTGGTAAAGAGCGAGGTACTATCCAAACCTCTTCCGTGATAAGGGCCACGGATCCCATATTTCGAGGATATGCACCTGAGCATACTTCGTTACAAGTAACTGATATACAAGGCAACTACATAGCCTCTACCAGCGATTTTGGTGGCAACCACAGCCAGCACGATCTCCCACTGGGGGCCAACACCACCCGTGCTACCAGATAGGCATACTCTCTGGTCCGAATTTCGCAGTGAAGCTGCTTCCAGTTTTTACTTTGTACTAAGTAGGGGACTGGTCACCCCCAGCGACAAAAGCATCAATCGTGAAACAATTCTACAATATCAACACCAACAACAACATCACGTGACATTGCCATTTAAATGCTAAAAATTGCAATTTAAACGGTCTAATAACTACAGTCAGACGGCTGCAGCTTTCTCACCGTGGGAGCAAGGCTGTTTCCACCTCTTCCGGTCAATGACAGCGACCGGCAGCCAGTCTTCAGGCTTCGCCCGATGATGCCCCCGTGGGTCACAAAACAAGACACAAACTGAAATGGCACGAGTTCGAGACCTTCCACGTGGCAATCCCAAACAGCACACGGTACCAGAAACAGGCCTCTGGTCAGACCTCGCGGCTAATCTACTTCCATATTCGACTCCGACGAAGTCCGGGACTGGCAGTCCCTGTGTTCGCAGGGTCCAGCAGTACCGACAACGAGATCTCAAACGGCTGAATAACCAGCTTGAAAAAGCCAGGATCACGAAAAACATTTAACCACTACAAAAGGGAGACACTGATAGAGACCAGTGAAACCCACAACAACAACTAAACCGTGATGTTCGTGACTATCCTCATCAGCGGATTCATTTTCAAGGCCAGTGATCATTTTGTGTAGATTGTCACTAATTAATGGTAGCTGAGAAACCCAGGCGACAACACCTGCAATTAATTAGTGACAATGTTAGCAAGACGGTCACTGGTCTAGAACGCACGAGCGCTGATGAGAGAGTTACAAATTTCGAAGCGATCAGCCGCCAACATAACTTAAAATCCTGGTTTCTACTGTTTGAATTTTTCCTAACTGCAGAAAAACCTCTGTCTATATAGCACAAAAGAAGTCGATAAATATTTCTCTAAGAAATAATTTGACTTCGATTCAAGTAAAATGCAAATTTTCAATTTACCACCAATTTCACCAAACTGACAGTTGCAAATTGTGCAGTCCATAAAACTGTTCATTGGCTCCAATTGCATGATATCCAACAATCGATACCTATCCAAATTTATGAATTTGAAAAAAAACATCGGCAAACTAACGAGTTTCAAAATAGTGGATTTTCATCTGAAAAATTAAAGCTGTTGAGAAATGAAGTGACATTGAAGCCGGCAATAATGTGTCAAAAAGTGTTGGTATGGAATAACACTCTGAAAAAACCCACCCTCAGTTATAAATGCTGCCAAACACATTCAGCACGAACCTTGTATATGTTTGGATAACATAAGCATGTTTACTTGGAAACAGGCATGCTTATATGTGGAACCATATACCTGTTTCTTCCCAAACATCCATGTACTTACGTGTAAACATGTGCGTATTTCCTTTCAAATACGCGGTTACTTGCGCGAAATATATTATATATAATATTAAATTTTTCCAACATAAATATATTTTTATTTATAACCACTTAATAAAGAGTAAAATGGTTAAGCCGGCCGTTTTTCTATTTACTAGCACTGGTTGTGTGCGCGGCTCTTGAGTACGAGAACGTGCGTTCGATCCCTGCTCTGACCACCTTAAATTTCTTTCGACGGTGGTCACCTCGCTTAGTGACGGCGACACTATCGAGTATTTAGCCATGAAAATGCTTCTCAAAATACCATTTGGAACTGGTGTAAAACTGTAGGTCCCTATCAGTGAGTGTAAAACTAGAACGCGTACAGCTCACTGGTTATGAGAAGCGATCTCTAATCCCTAAGTGGGATGTAATAGGAAACCATTATTTTTTGGTGATAATTTAAGTGTATGAAGTAGGGATATGTTCCAACCAGGTGTAATATTTTGGTGAAGGTGTTTTCCACCACAAAAGTAAAAATCTCAATTGTGTTACTTAAATTTTTCGAAATAAATTTGAAGTTTTACTTAAATTTTAAGAAATAAAATTTTTACATTTTTCATTTAAAGTCAAAAGAAAAATATCGCATCAAATTCAATAAAATTGAAAAAACTATAATTATGTTGAGAAATTTCAAAATGATTGTATGACACTTAGTTTCGGTCTGATTTTTAGAACGGTTAATTTTTAAATTTGTAGAGAAGCTCAAAACCCCTCTGATCTGTTACTAAAATATAATCTTACATCTCAGGCACGTATGTTACAACTTAGGCTAATTTAAAGAGTTTGCAAATTGTTTTTAAGTACAATTTGATTCAAGTTAAAATAATGTCGCGGTCTATAAAAACATTTGACATACAGGAAAAAGGTTAAAGTTTACACCGCGAAACAAATATGGTTTATGCGTCTTAAAAATATAGAAAATTACTTCTCAGAGTCGTCCGTACCTGGCGAGGATTAATAGAGCTGCTGTTTTCAAACAAGAACTTAACGAAACAAATGAAATTTGCTGAATATTTCCTGCTTTTAGGTGTAAGGAATTATCAATGCAAGGACATTATCCATTCAAATTTCTTACATTGAAGAAATTATATATAAAGGTTGGCTCAGTAAGGTTGTACATTATAACTTAAGTACCATTTTGTTTGTGCAAGTGGCAACTCTGATATTTGGCAGCTGTCACATACGTTTATTCCGATTATTAAAGTGAAGCGCTTTACGAAAGAACAACGCGTTATTATTACGAAAACTTATTCCAAAAATTTGGAAAATTATTCTGAGACAACTCGCAAACTTCGAAGAATTTTCAGTCGATAAAGTGCAAAAATTTTAAGAAACTGGGTTGGTTATGGACAGAAGGACTCTTGTGCGTCAATATACCCATCGGTCTCTTGAAATCAATGCTTCTGTACTTTAACGAGAGTGTTGCCGTAATCCCGAAAACATCAATTCGGCATCGTTCTGAACAACTTCGAATTGCACAAAACACTACCCAGCGATTTTTGACAAAAGACCTCCACCTTCATGCGTAAAAAATTAAGATTACTCAAGAGGTCAAACCAACAGTACATGGAAAGTTTCGGCAATTCGTTCAATGGGTAATGGAGCAAAATGAAGTCTTTGCCAATATTTCAAAAAATGTCATCTGCTCCGATGAAGCGCATTTCCATCTGAATGGCTTCGTGAATACTCAAATTTGTCGAATTTGGGGCTCAGAAAAACCTCATGCGACAAATGCGCTGCTCTCAACGAGCAACTTTCTGGTGAGGATTTTCGTCAGGCGGTTTGATTGGGTCACACTTTTTTGAAGATGAGGCCGAAATTGCAGTGGACGACTTGGATCTGGACGACATGTGGTTTCAGCAAGACGGCGTCACCTGCCAAACCGCGGATGAAATAATCAATTTATTAAAGCAACAATTTCTAGAAAAACTATCTCAAGAAATTCTTATATAAACTGGCCACCAAGATCATGCGATTTAACGTCGTGCGGTTTATTTCTTTGGAGTATTGTGAAATCTCCAATTTATGCGAATGAAACCAGAAACAATTCCTGAGCTCAAATCATCGGTGAGATACAGCCACATCTCTGCAAAAAAGTCATGGCAAATTTCATGAGAAGAGGAATGGCCTTCCATCACAGCCGTGAGGTGCGTTAGACAGATATTTTATTTCATACTTAAACAAAACTGCCTTCTTTACAATCCTATAAAAACTCATAATTATCTCAAAAAATAAGTGCCTTTATTTAAAAATTAAAAAGTGCGTTCTTACTGAGACACCCTATAATTCAGGAATTTTCACATACAGAATTAAACAAATTGAAGACCTCGGTGCAAGAACCGGGCAATTCCATTTTGTAGCGAAATTAAGTTATCGTCTTTAACATATAGAATTTGATATTGCGCATCTTTTGGTACAAGAATTTGGCAAATCCAGCAATTCCCTATTGAGTTAGCATGGGAAGGGATTTATCCACCTTATGGTGCAAGAGTCTGGCAACTTCAGAAGCTGCCCGATTGTGACACCGAAATGTTCGTGTGTAGTGGGAGATGTCATCGCGTGATTAATTTGACTTATTGCTTCATGCAATACGCTGCAATGCCGTCGGAAACTGAAAGCGAACCCTTTCAAGATTCGGGGAGTGAACACGTACCTAGTGGTACATGTTTGTTTGTTATTGTCATGTTATTTGTTTACAATATTTTTAGTTACATATATCATTTTCAATTAAAAAATGCAGAAGCATTACACGTGGTTTGACTGTCTTTTCGAAACTTGGGCTTTTCGGGGCAAGAACCAGGCAACTCCATTTTTTCAAACTCCTTTTTTAGCTTCTGCAATTTTAATGAAAATCAGTTTCTACGTAGATATAACTTATCTAATGTTACTCCAAATGAACTCATAAGTATAATTTACTAACATTTATCGAAAATATTAAGTTTTTTTTGATTTCCAAACATTTTAAAAAATTGGACTTGCCCGGTTTTTGCACCGAGGTCTTCAATTATTAAAACAACTTATCAAAAAATAAAGTTAAATTAGGCTCAGTTTTCTTTTTCGAATTGTAAAAAATGCAAACTGTTATATACATTTTTAATTTTAAACTGAATATATGTTAGGCAACAAAACTATTTGAAAACCTACAAAATTACACTAGGCTCTTTAGAAATTCCAACTGGTAATTAAGAAATTTCCATATAATATTTAGAAAATGCTACAGAAATTAAATTAAAAATTTTACGTATGATATTAATAAAATTGTTGTTTATAAATATTGCAAAATTGAAAGAGATACTTAGAGTGTTATTTATTCGATACTAACATAAGGAGACATACCATGAAATTGTACCAATTATCCGACTAAATAGTTGATTGTCCGAAAAATTATGCATCCGTTCGTTGTATTACAAAGTATATAGGAAAAAATCAAACATTACTTTCCCCACACCAGTTCTTCTATTGAAAGTATCTACGCCTCCCTTTGTGGTCTTATAGTGGGCTCATATTTTACCTTCCCATCAATAATATTGTGACTTTTTTGGATTACTTTTATTACCCCTCAATTTACAAGTAACCATTATATTGTAACCAAGTAACCGCAGTTTATGATGAAGAAGATGAAGAGGATGCTAAAGAAAAAAGTTGTTAAGCAAAATAAACAAGGCCACTTGAAACTGAAATGACGAATAATTCTTGTAACGAAAGCCAGAAAAGAAAAATTTCAAAAGAAGGAAGAAAAAACAAACTTACAATGCGACAAGGAAGAAGAACACAAGACAGCAGCGAGGAAAATGAAAATCTTCCCAAAATTTATTTGTTTATTTATGCATGACCGAGTACAGAATGCCATTGACAAGCTGTAGTTTGACCATGTAAGGATCATTCGCTTTGAATGGCTTATACGAGTATTTGGTAGTAATTTCATTTCGCAATACATCCCTTGTTTTCTTGATCAATAGAAGCATACAAACCCATATAAAAGCATCAACAAAAAGAACAATAAAAGTAAACTTGGGGTAATGACCTTCAAAGTAAAGACAAACTTTATGGTTTGCGATAAATTTTAAACACTTTACTTTTATGCGTTCGGTTCATCTCGCACTTTTATTTTCTACGTGACGCTTATTGAAGTTTTTCCACAACTTACAAGGAATGAAAGGGAAATATATTTTGATGAAATCTGGTAACCATCATACCCCGAAAGAAGGACGCTTATACAAACGAAGTTAATATAATTACGGTGCCAGAAGATAGAAAATGGGAATGGCGATGATGACCATGACGATGCCGATTGTAATACTGATGATAGTGATAGATAATAAAAATATCACAGAAAATGAAATTACTACTCGACTTTCTGTCTCCGTCTGACAATTCCAAATAATAGTCACAATGACAGTTTAATTAAAGCCACTAGTTGGCAAAATATTCTTATTATTATATTATATTCTTATTAGTCGGAAACTATTATGTCTACGCTAATTTTTGCCCCCCAAAGGCTAAACACAAACTTTCCATTATACATAGACGCACAATGATTTCTTGGCATAGAGTTTGTTCTGTGATTTTTTATATGTTTTAGTGAGAGCTAGATGGAGGGTTGAAGAAATAAGTTGTGGAAAATTAATTGAAAACGAATAAAATTTTTGTTTGAGGCATAAAGGACAATTGCAGTGCAGCCGTAAATAATATTGTTAGTGACAAAATGTATATTATTCTTAAGAGACAAAGTATTACGAGGGTTGAATTTTATGTTTCGGGATTAGAGAACAAAAACGAATATTAATCATCGAAAATCACTTTATTGTTTTTCAAAATATTCCCGAAACACTAACAGGTGGTCGTCGCGAAAGAGTATTGAATAGTATAGAGAACTCATGGAACGAATTGTATGGCTCAAAAGTACTGGCGACAGCTGGCGAATGATTCATAACGTGTTACTCTCTTTTTGTCATAGTTTGGCCCATTCACAATTTTGATGTGAAACATTGATGCCTTTTGAAACATTTTGGCTTTTTGTACTGTTTCATGTAATAACATTCTCGAAATGGTGCACTAATAGTGAAATATTCTATAAAGAGACACGTTTATGCTCTTCTACACAGACTTTCTACATGAGAGCGGAAAAAGGGTGCAATAAGTTCTCTATACTATTCAATACCTTTCGTCGTTGCTCTGTGTATGACAAAACAAAAACAATTACTTTCAGTGCGCTATATATTGCTTTTTATTCAGCTGTATACCAGCATTCGAATAAACAGGTGATTGTCACTCTATTTATGACAAAAGAAAAACAACTACTTCAGTGAGCTAAATATTGCTTTATTTATTTTAACAATATTACATCTAATGTTAAAGCAGATGCACGAAAAAAGCAAGTGAAATAGCAAAAGAGCCTGCAGCACAAAAACTATTCTTTTTTATTTTCCAATGTAATATTTACTAATGTGTTCTTGGAAATCGAACAGGTCCTTGTAGCAAAAAGGTCTTAACACATCGCCCGTTAGTTCGAATACTCATTGGTATTTTATACAAAGAAGTACGTTTTATAAGAATGGATACTTTTTAATGAAGTGGTACTCTTTTTAGGAAATATTTATTTTTTCAAGAAAATTTACTTATTTTAAGAAATGCTATTTATCCCAAGAAAAAAAAGAAAAGGTATTATTTTATTTTTAGGAAAGGCACTTTTAAGAGAAGCAATTTTTGTAAGAAAAGATATTTATTTTAAGAGATGGTATTTTTTTAAAAAAAAGATTTTTTGAAAGAAATGGGAATTTTTATTTAGAATTGGTTCCTTTTTAAAGAATAGATAAATTTTTAAGAGTAGGCACTTATCTCAAGAAAAGTTATTTTGTTTCATAAAAAAGTACTCTTTGGAGAAACGGTAGTTTTTTTTTAAGAAAAGGCAATTTGTTGTAAGATTATGTAATATTTAAAGAAAAAGTACTTATTTTTGAAAAGATCCTTTTTTAAGAAAATTTACTTTTTAAAAGAAAATTAACTTTTTTTTAAAAAGGTACGTCTTTAAGATAAGGTTTTTTTTAAAGGTACTTTGTTCAAGAATATGAAAGGTATTTTTTGCGAAAATTTGGTTTTTTTTAAGAAGAGGCACTTATTTAAGAAAATTTTCTCTTTTTAAACATCTTTCATGACAAGGAAACGACGAAACACCTTCTCTTGGATTGTAGGATAGGATAGGATATTCGGACCACATATAGTTAGCACCGTAGCCCTACAGAATATTCCTGTAGGTCTTATAGACAAATTTATTGAAAGGACAAATTGGCTGGACGACTAGTCAATAGTTGCTATAGAGGAAACTGCAGGTATTACAATGGGCTTCTTTCGCCTAAGTGTGCTAGAGAACGTGCTGTCTTGCAGCCTTTTCAACCAACCAACCAAACAACAAACTTCTTTCTCATTTGTTTTTCCAAATTAACTTTTTATTGGGTTTAAAATTTGTTACAGGCTCCACCTAGAAAACTTCCATTAAATACAAAATTTCACAACATATGCTAGTCTAGGCACATACCAAATCAAAAGTACCCAATATAGTTGATAATACTTGGTTGTAGCATAATAGTGTTAAAAAAAATCCAATGCGTGTTCGAAGTCGCGGGCGATGTGTTAACACCTTTTTGTTACACGGTACCTGTTCGATTTCTATGAACACATTAGTAAATGTTACATTGGAAAATAAAAAACTGCGTTCAATCATATGATGACCTTACATTTAATTAATATTAATACTTAAAATTATGTAAAGATCAGTGCAAGCACAGGTGTCATTATTTTCTTGCTTAATACTTTTTGTTTTATTCCCACAAAAAATAAAGCGAATGCAAAGCAACAAACACATGTACATACATACACTGTTATATTCGTACATACGCTACTCAAGTTCACACAATTTTCGTTACGCTCTTGGTATCTCATTTTTATATAAAGGGTTTTTCAACAGAGACGCTACAAAAGTAAATCGATAGGGACAGCAAACGACGCCATATTTTTTCCCGCTCTTTTGACATTTCTCTTCAGTAAGGTTTGCCATTTCATCATGGAAAGATATACGAGCCAACAACGAGTCGAAATTATTAAAATTTACCACCGAAATTTGGAGTCAGTGTGGCCATAACTTCAGTGGCCTCAAGCATCTTCAGCGATGAAGCTCATTTCTGGCTGAGTGGCTTCGTCAATAAGCAAAATATGCGCTATTGGCCAGACAGCAATGCACACGTAATCCATGAGGCACACGTAAACATTGGGTCGTACTTCTTCCGTGATGATCAAGACCGGCACATTACTGTGAATGCGAATCGTTACTGTTCAATGATAACCGAATATTTGTCGCCCCAATTGGATAATATGGACTTGGAGGACATGTGGTTCCAACGGGATGGCGCCACAGCCAGCACAGCGAATGCCACAATCAATTTATTGGAAACCAAGTTTGGTGAACGTGTTATCTCACGAAATGGCCCAGTCGATTGGCCGCCTCGGTCGTGCGATTTGACGCCGTTAGATTATTTCCTGTGGGACTACGTCAAGTCTATGGTCTATGCCAACAAGCCAGCGACGATTGATGAACTTCGTACGAATATCGAACGTGAAATTTTAGCAGTATCGGCCGATTTATGATTGAAAACCGTCGAAAATTGGGTTCAGCGTCTGGACTTCTGCATGCGTGCCCGTGGTGGCCATGCAAAAGAAATCGAGTTCCATACATAATGGCATCGAACGTACTTTCACAGGAATAAAGAATTTCATAGGTATTTAAACCCGGTTTTGTTTTATTTAAGAAAACTTTTGTAACGCTCTTATTGAAAAACCCGTTACGTTATTATTCTCTTTGTTCTGAGAGTGCTCTGCATCCACCCAAGACAACTGTTCGCTGCCGCTACATCAGTGTGTGTTTTTTTCGCAGTGTGACAACCCAGCGGACAAAAAACCGAGCCTTAGCGAGTGTTACACTAAATGCTCGCAAACGGGCTCAGAAACGAGTATTTACCGGAGCAAAACCGGGGGAGAATTTAAACTCGCCCAAATGTTCGCAAACTGGTTTAAAAACGGGTGCTAAACGGACGAAAAAAGAGAGAGAAACATTGTTGAGGCACACACGTGCAGGCACACGACACAACAACAAAGTTTTGGCAATTGCATTTTGTTTTATTTTTCGTGTTGTTCTCGCAAAAGATATTGCAAAAGTCTCGCAAACGAATCTCTTGCAAGACATCGTAAGCGAAACTTTTACTGCCACAAACTGAGCGACTGATGATTCATTTTCCAATCGTTTTCGGATCTGTTTTCGAGAGTTTTACCCGCAAAAGTTTCGCGTAACTCTCGTATGCGATATCGTATACGAAGTTTTGGTCCGCTGGGATTCTTTGTTTCGCAGTCGGACAAATGTATGTTCTATATAGGGGTGGGTCACTCTTATCACTTTGGGGTATGAAAAATATATGTTGGCCGATTCTGCAGCCTACCCGATATGCACACAAAATTTGATACAAATCAGTCCAGCCGTTTCGGAGGAGTGTGACGCCAAACAATCTGTGATCGCAATTGGACAAACTGTCTTTGGATGTGTTCACTTTGTGAGTTTAGTCCCTAGCGGCGCCTATAGATGTGAACACATCAAAAATACTTTTTTGACAGAAAGTTCATATTCAAAGAACATGTTATTACAAAAATAATGTGAAATTGATTATTATGGTTGATGGTTGGGAATATAGCTATTTCAATGTTCACCAAGGCACATTATCAGCGTCCTTGTCCACAACAATTTATGTATATCATCACACATTATAGGGATAACCGGATCTCAGGTAAGCGAGAATTGTCTAAACTTCTCTTGAACCGGAAAAATTACTAAAGAACAAAACATCTCAATCATGGCAATCATTGTTTCCTTGTTTATTAAACAACAACATCTATGCAGTGGCTTTCGATTAAAGCCTGCATAGGACAGAACTGTTGTGAATATTGATGGTTGTGTCAAAGTATTGTAATGCATGTTTTTGCACAAGTAGGAGTTTAGAAATTTCCCGCTTAGTTGCGATTTGTTTATCTCCTACAATGTGTGATGATATATGTACCTGAATACTTGTGGAGAAGGGAGCTAATGATATACCTTGGTGGGTATAGAATGAGCTATATTCCCAACCATCTACCATAATAATCAAATTCACATATATCTCTTTCATATTTTCTATTAAAATTCACTTTTTTCCATAGAAAAAGTACTTTTTAATAGTTATTGATATTGAACCGAACAATTATCAAAGAACATAACAAGTTACAGATCGAATAAAATAATCTCAAAGAGAAACAAAAATAAATATCACAAAAGTTGAAAATTAAATTCTGAAACTTTCAAAACACTTTTTATCAATGCGGAAATAAAGTAAAATTTTATTTGGTTAAATTTGTATTAAAATCATACATGGTTTTTTTAATTTGCCTTCGATTTTAATTTGCATTACTTTATCTAATGCAAATGCAATATAATTACCATTGTTCGCAATTTCAATTAAAAATTTTTGAATTTGCATCTGCTCAGACAATGCAATTGCAGGTTGCGAAATCGGATGCCAATTGTAATGAAATATGGGAATGCTTTTAATTATTTTCTATTTGTGTGACTGCTGGCAATTCTGTTTTGTAAGTTATTTTATAGTTAGAGTTTTGTGGGTTCTATAGGAATTGCTCCGTAGTACCTTTAAATTCATATAACTGTACTGTATAATATATTTGAAAACCAAAAGAGACAGATATGAAGGAAAGGCTCTGAAAATAACTATTGCCAATGCTATCTAAGTTTTTTTTTTTTTATTTTGCATTTGTAGAGGCAATTCAAATTATAATTGTCATAAATTTAATTTTCCCATGTATGACTAAAATTTTTAAAAACGTTTTTAAATATTAAAATAAACGTTATTTTTGTGTTGAATGAAAAGATTCCGAGCCCCAAATTAAATAACTTTGTTTGTTAACGTAGCCTACGAGATGCAAATGATCTTCAAAGAGAAGTATGATTTTACGGTAAAAAAAAACCTTATCTTCAGACTCAGAACTTTGGAAGAAAATGTTGTTCAATTCCCAATTTCGTTCGACCCATTTCGTAAATTTCGAACCTATAACTAATAAACATAAACATGGTTTCCCATTACATCCCATGAAGGGACCGGGGCACAGTGGCCAATTTGGCTTCGCTAGCGGCATTTTATTCGCTAGCGGCATTTTATTCATAGATATCTTCAAAAAAATTTTTTTCTCAATTCAGAAAAAAATCAGACAATTTTTGGAAAAAAAAATTAATTTTTTTTTTTTTTTTTAATTTTTAATATTTTTTTTAATTTTTAATTTTTTATTTTTAATTTTTTTTAATTTTTTATTTTCTTTTTAATTCAATAAACATTTTCCACCATATATTCATATATAAAATAAGAAAAAAAATTGTCAACTCAAAGAGAAACCATATTATAAAAGAAATATTAATCAGATTTTTCAGTATCAGATTCAGAGAAATCATCTTCAAAATGATGCATTATAAGCAAGCAAAAAGTACAACAAATTGAAGGTTCGCAGGTACTCGCAGTCCATTTTGGACATTTTGGACACACAATGGTTTACACATATAGGACAATTTAAAATTACACTGAATGCAGGTGAATTTTGTAAGTTCTACTCCACGAAAGACAGGTGTACGTTACAATGGGCGAGTTGCTAATACACTTAAACACGATTACGTTTTATAAACAACATAAGTATACACAGATCACAACCACAGTTTTTTTTATATAATACATACCTTGGCGTTAGTATATAATAAAACTTTTAATGAAAATAATAAAATTTGCCAGTTTAACACGAATAGCAAAACGATGATCAAAAAGGCGGAAATATTTTGCACAACACTTGCAGAAACATATGCTGACTTTGACAGGTCACAGCTGTTCATCAGCTGTAAGCTGAGCTTTTAAAAATCGATACAAATCTAGTGAATGTATTTGTTATCGATTGTTAACACAAAATTAACGGTTTTTCAAATTTGAAAATTTGAATTAAATGCCGCTAGCGAAGCCAAATTGGCCACTGTGCGGGGAGAACTCTCACAATCACTGAGCTGTGCGCTTTCCAGTTTTCACTCACTGATTGGGACCTACAGTTTTACACCGATTCCGAACGGTATTTTGAGAAGCTTTTTCATGGCTATATACTCGATAGTGTCGCCGTCACTATGCGAGGTGACCGCCGCCGAAAGGAATTTTTTTTGAAGGTGGTCAGGCAGGGTTCGAACCCAGGATCTCATGTACAAGAGCCGCGCACACTAACCATTGCACCACCGACGGCCACATTAGTAGTCTGCCACCTCGTAAATGTCAGGATAGCCATCTCCTTCGAAATAACGAGTGGTTCACCCTTTAGCAGCGTTTACATATTACTAATTTTATATACAAAGGGCACAACAGCAGCAATACGAAATTTTTTTGTTTTTGGATTTATTTATTTTGTTTAATGGGAATTATTTCATAGGGATTTACTTCATAACGCCTGCTAAATAACCCTTCACTTTTATTCCACGACGAACTCAACTCCAGAAAAGACTTCAATTATTTCACTACCTTCTTAATTAGATGTTCTAGTGGTTGGCTTCCAAGGAGAAACTTAACCCTTCGGAGTCAATTTAAAACGGATTATTCATTGATTTTTTTGTTGTTTTGGTTTGGCTACAAATGTAATCGCACTAATATCATAATTTAACAACTGCTAGTTTATTTACATGTTATTATCTACTTGTGAACTTCCGGCAACCGCAACATCTGTTACCACATGTTGATACTTTCATTGTGAATCCAACTATAATAATTAGGTAGACTTACAAATAACTTCTTCGACATACATTTAAACAACAACAGTATTGTATAAAAGTTATTAGCAGCGATAGAATATATATTAAGCGGACCATGAGTTTGAATGGAAGCCCAAGAGGAGAAAAATAGTATGGTAGTTCCTGGGTAGTTTATTTAAAATTTAGCAAACAAAGAAAATAATCCCTTTATTTGTTACACAATTCGACAAAATAAAAATCGGCAGAAATTGTATTGAATAAACTATAAACTATTTAGTTCAATTGTATTATCCTTTAGCTCTTTGTCGTTTATTTAATTTAATGGATGTACAGTGTTAGGAAATTTGTAATTCAACACTGCACGACAGTACATTTACGACACTAACTAAAAAGAAAATGGACGTGCTATCACAAAAACCCAATCGGGAACCACAATTATTTTTACAGGTCAAACAATACCGTTTGCTTCGAAGTCCTTCGAGCGCAGACAAGTTTTGTTACATTTTTTCATCATGAAATACTGTTTACTTGTAGGCTTATACGCAAAGATTTATGATTCCTTACATATTAAAATCTTATACTCGTCTTTTTAAGGGCCACCATTGAATTTCTTGAGCACTTGTTTACACCAATCGTCACGAGTTTCTTCCTCAGCTTTTGTCAAATTATTTGTGATCCAATGAGAAAAAGCCTTTTTTGCGGTTAAATTATGATACAATATTTCGTGCTAGTACGAGGCTCTAATACGTAAGGTTGTCTCAATCTTACTGTATACCATATAATGACCCTGCGTTATCCATTTTGCACACTAGCAATGATTTCTCGCGCAACAACTGATTTTGGATGATCTTCATGAAATTCGTCCTTGCCAGAAGGTCGACCGCGGACAAACTCCATATAGTAACTTTCCACAATAGCTTAGAATAGGGCTTCATTGTCAAAGGCCAAAAACAGTATGTTACGTACTTATGCACTCTTGTCTTGATTACCCAAATCGTGCTTCGTAAGAAAACTTCGCACGAAAATGCTCACTGGTTAATTAAATTTGTATTCCTATACACAAATTTCAACTGACACTCCTTAATCCCCTCATGGGATGTAATGGAAACCATTTTTTGTTTTTTAAACTACGAAGAGCGACACAATGGTCTGAATAAGGTTACGGTCAAAAATAACAAACTTTCCATTGAAAATACTAACTGCAACCTAAAAACAATAAGAGTTGTCAAGGCTTACAATATCCAGTATCCTCATATATCTTAAACATCTGTCTTTCCCAGGGCGTTTAGTTTTATTTCTGCTTCCACAATCTTTTTAATTTTCCATGTGTGTGCAAAAAAGGTAAATTCTGTCATACTGTATCACACGGGATGCTTCTTAATTATAGGACCTAGTTATGAATTTGTAGTCGTCATTGATGCAATGATAGAAAGCGTAGATCGTGTACATGAGCACGTGGGTTTGATCTCTGATCCGACCACCTTACAATTCTTTCAACAACGGTCACCGCGCTCCTCAAAACACCGTTCGGAACCGGTGTGACACTGTTGGTCGCCATCAGTGAGAGAATAACGGCCTCTCCCCAATCCCTTCATAAAATGTAATGGAAACCATTTTTTTAGTTATACATTTGACCTATAGAATTCGTCGGTGAAATCAGATTCTGTAATTGTAAAGGTGAAATTCTGCAAAAAATAATATTAATATTGGATACTGACAGCTGGGGAATAATTTGCTATCCCAATTACTAATAAAAGTTTCTCACCTATGCACATAATTCGAGGAACAGCATACGGACAGTGGATAATGATAGACGATAACGCTGGAAAAATCCGGCCTCTCCGCTATAACATATTCTCCAAATCATATTCTGCAGTAACATATTCTCCAAATCATATTCTGCAGGAACCATGTATATGTTTGGAACACACACATTTATATGTTCGCAAGTCCCAAACTCGGGTATATTTAAATGCAAACATTATTATGTTTACTGACAAATATGTATGCTTTTACGTGGAAACATATGCGTGCTTCATCCCAAACAACCATATACTTACGTGGAAACATATGCGTATTTTCCCCCAAACAAAGAATTATTTTTTTTTCTTTATTTATTATAATTAAAGTAAATAATTAATACAAACAAGTAAAAGTGTTAAATTCGGCTGTGCCGAATCTTTGATACCCTCCACCTTAGTGTTAACCAGCAAAATATTAAATTTTAAAAAGGACCTTTTTTAAGAAAATGTACTTTTTAAAAAAAAATAAAAATAAGTTATATGTTTGTTGTTACTTGTTGTTGTTTTTTAAAAATAAAAAAGCATTTTTTGAAGAACTGTTAAAAAAAAAAAAAACAAGCTGGGACGAGAGTTGAACTAACAACCTTCAGACTCCAACGCGCAACCCTTTACCCATCAGGCCACAGCGACCTTAGATGAAGTGTGACAAAATTCATATAAATAAATGAACACATGAAAGTACATCTAAACATATGTATGAACACATGAAAGTACATCTACTTACCTATTATAAAGAACAACAACGATTTTCAACATGGAAATTCACCACACGGCAAAAGGAGTAATTTAGTATAAAACTACAAAAATTAATGTGAAAATTTTATGAGTGTTTTTACGCTTCCAATCATAAAATTTTTTCCAATAAACCAATTTCGCTGATTTCCAATACCCAACTGCTCAGGAATACGTGGAACATTCTGGCCAAAAACCAAACCGCGTTATCGCCGATTGAAGTCGTGAGAATGTTTTCAACAGGCGGACAGACGGACAGACAGACATGGCTATATCGACTCCGGTTGTTATAAGGATCAAGAATATATTTACTTTATGGGGTCGCAAAGCCTTATTTCTATATGTTACAATCAGAATAACAAACTGATATATACCCTCTATCACTTACAGTGGAGGGTATAAAAATAAAGTATATAAAATGACTTACTGAATAAGTGATGATTTTTTCGACCTTTCGTATTGTATTCAATAATTAAATTGTCCGAGCGTTTGGTCGTGTTATAAATTAATTATATTTTTTTCGATATTTCGCTATCCTTTGGATAGCATCGTCATTAAGATATATTATTAATTAGAAATGTGAAAACAATTGATAAACAAAATTTTTTCATGTCATTTGAAAAAACAACAATAACAAAAAATTAAAAAATTAACCAATTGAAAAAAATTTCCTTGTCATATGAATAATGTTCTAAGTTACAGCCAGAAACATTTTTGTGTAGAAATAGTTTCTCTAATTTACAGCCAGAAAAATAATTTGGTTGATAAAAATATGTACATAATGGTAAATTCAACAAGTTGCACCCGGATATATTAAAAATTTTACCTAGTGACAAATTCAATGATACATCAAACAATTTTCGGTGAAATATTCTACATTTTACTAATTAAATATCTATAATTCTGTGCTACATTATCCGTATCTGCTTTAAAGTTTATTCACTTCGCGATTGGAGTCATTATTATCTGCAACTTTTCTAACATAAAACGTCGTTTATAATTATTATCCCTATTCAAAACTGACGTATCTTGAAAGTTTTGCAAATGATTTAAATTTGCACAGTGTGATGATAATGCTGTTTTTTGTGTTGAGATGTCTCTATATTTTTGATCTGACTTATGTCCTGCAATTCTAATCTTAAGTTTTTTTTAGTTATTTCCTCCACAAGGTATTTTGTATACTATATTAGATCTATCAAATTTATCTATTCTATCTTTGGTTTTACTAAACAATCTACCTAGTGTGTGCGTCGTTTTATGGGCCATGTTGTAATTATTAGTATCAAATATTTTTTAATTTTTCTGATCTCTCAGAAAATCCTGGCACATAAGATAATGATTTGAACTTTTTCGGTTCCACCGTTGGGTTTTGGTTATCTTGCTCCTTATTTTCATATTGCCTTATCAATCTATTGACTAACCCTATTGGGAAATTGTTGTCCATTAATATTGTTGTAATCTTCTCCTTATTCTTATTGTGAAAATTCCCGTCGCTTATCTTCAAAACTCTCTCTCTCTCTATTAGGTCTCTTGCCGTATTAACAACCCTTAGTTTCGGGTGTTTGGAGTGGTAATTTATAGTCCTTCCAGAAGCAGTTGGTTTATGGTACCAATCCCCTAATAAATACTCCCCATTTCTTACTACTATGGTAGCCAAGTAAGGGAGACTTGATCCACACTCTTCCTCAATCATAAACCTAATATTAGGATAAAAATTATTAAGTGTTGTCAAAATATTATCTATATCACTATTTGTAACGATACAGAATAAATCGTCTACATATTTGGTAATGATTTTGGTTTTATGGCCAGCTCTTCTATGCAGGAATCAAGTAGATTCTCCATAACAATATCAGCCACAATCGGGGAATCTGGATATCTCATTGGAAGTCCTTCTTGTTGAAAATATGCCTTGTCATCATATCGGAAATACCTGTTGTCTTCTACACAAAAATTTAAAATATAGAGGAATAACGATTTATTAATATTTGTGTGCTGTTCTATTCTGTCCCATTTTTCCTCGATAATACGAAGTGCTAAGTCTACTGGTATACTCGGAAATAAAGAAACTACATCAAATGAAACTTATTTTTCACAATTTTGTATTTCTTTATTTTATCCTTAAACTGCAATGAGTCTTTTATATTGTATTTGGAGTCTTCTGTAATTCTTTTCATTATATTCGTAATGTACCTACACAACTCATAAGAAGGTGAATTGATAAAAGAACATATTGGTCTCAACAGAAAATTTTCTTTGTGTATTTTTGGGACTCCATACAGCGTAGGTGCTGTGGACACATTTGTCTTAAGTTTGTTCCTCTCAGTTTGATCTATGTTTTCTGCTCTATAAAGTTTTTCTACAATATCATTGTTAACATTCACAAAAACCAAAGCAACATCACAAACCATTTAATCGTACAAGCTTTCGTTTATTCGTTTTTCACTTATCAAGCGCTTTTGAAGTCCTCTGCTCGATGAGCCAATAACGCCTGAATACGTGAAACTAAAACGCAATACATTAGGTAAAATAAGAAACACGTCCTCTGCAATTTACATGCATATTCAGGAAAATTTTTAACTCACTGACTGAGATAATACGAGATAGATACAAGATAGATACTCTCTTAGTCCCTCTCTCAATCTCTTGCTCTCGAGAGGGCATAGACAGTGCTACAAACATAGCTGTATTTGTAGCACAAACATAAAACTATGTGGGTCGCAAACACATATATTATAACATATTAATCATTGTGTCTCAAACATGTAATATTGAATAGCAAACACAATGTGTTAGGACACAAGTAAATTCTTTATATTTGCATCCAAACATCAAATAAATACACATTTTTCACCGTGCACGACCTGTGTGTTATTCATTTATTTTTATTATTAGAAATAGAAATCAAAAATCGAGTTAATGTAATATGACAGAATACAAGTATTAAACTAAGAACTATTAAAAGCATATAATAATATGAAAATGTTTTGGAAAAAAATCCAATAAACCCTGCTCTGCTTAAGTTGTCAAACAAACCGAAACGTTGGGAAAAATATGGGATAAATTGTTTTATTGCCGTTACAATGAACTGCCCAAAAAGCCCATACACCTAACAACTTAGTTGTCAGCACAAGTGTTCGACAAAATTGGTCGGAAAATAAACTAAAAATAATATTGAACATGGCTTGCAAACGAAGAAAATTCGCAAGTAAGTAACTGATAATGACGTCACTGAGTTTAATGTAAGGTAGTTATGCCAAAAAATATGCACTGAAGTGTAACAGAGTCGTAAAGGGTCTGGCACACTTTGAAACTTAAGATTTGTATGACTTCATTAATTGTATTCACCTTAAATAAAAATTTTAAACATTTTCTCTTCGTGATTATAAATCATAAATAAATAATAAAATATTTGAATGTGTATCTGCGTCAGCCAGCATGTAATATGCTTACCAAATTATTTTGCTAGTAGACGAAATTAACTTTGGAATTGAAGGCTGGCTTTAATGTCCTCTTAACCAATCCCTCTTTTTTGCAATGGAACTAACTATGTAATCAATTACTGTTTAAGCATTGTATAACATTTATCAGCACCTTATCAACTACGATACCATCTGCTTTCAGCCCTTGTAACCATTTAGACTCTCTAACTAAAATTTAAATTTTGTTTTGCTTTCTGTCTTGCTACTCCTTCGCATTTGTTATCAAATGCATTGTGTGCCCGTGTAGCAAACAAATATGTGCCAAAAACGAAAAACGTCTTAAGTGCACTTAGGAAAAAATTGATTAAATGCACTACGATAACCACTGGGGTCTCAGTTACCTCCAGATCAAGATTTTGTTTAATTTGACTTATGTATCAGGAAGTCTTACACCAGATATGGTTTACATATCTAATTAAATGTCAGAACTTCTCATGGAAAATACCTCCTAAAGGTGCTCACCTAAAAAAGTTGGAAATGCACATAAGTCGTTTTTCGTTATCGACACAGAAATAGTCCAATTAAGTTAAATTTGGAAAAAAATAGAAGATTTATGCTCAAACAAACCGACTTAGGAGCAAACAAAAATAGTAAATATATTCAATTGTACAGTTGAATTAGATTACACCACCTTTAGGTTTTAATGTCGGTGTTGCGTGTTATTGACGCAATTGAAATCATAGATTTCTCTAACTGCTACATTATCTTCGCCCTACCTACAGCCTACTGCATACATCCATGTGCTCATACATCTTGCATGTATTCATTCCTACTGTATGAAATATACACTCTCCTTCACAAAGAACCTATATACATATAAAACTTGAATTGATACCACGATACAGGTATTGAATACGCAATAACATCTGCTGCAATTGGAGAAATATCAACAGCATATAAATGGAGATTTGGCAAAATGTAAGATTTGTATAACCCAAACCGGAAACAAAGCTTGATATCCTGTCGATATAAAATCATATTTACTTACACTGGGAAGTTTCCTTAGATAATTGACACTCAAATTGTGGATATTTTAAATGTACTGTACATAGGTAACTCAATCACTGTTAGAGAACATCGAAGATCCTAGTATCGAGTCACTCCGTTAGACAAGTGAATAACTAGCGTAGTCCTTCTGTACCACCAACAAACTGTTGATGTATTCGCATAATTTTATATTGGGTTTTAGTATGATCCTATTTATGTACTGTGAGTAGTTATCGATTGTACAGGGTGGCGCAAAGTGACCGAAAGGGTTAGAATTTATTACAACTTTTTGTTTGAGACATAATTATTACTTTTTTTAAATACAGTATATTAATGGAGAGTATTTTTAATTTAATTAGGAAGACTTATATTTGGCAAGTGATGGACATTTTCTGCTTCGCATATTCGTGCTCTTTGCGGAACATTATCCATAACCTTTAGCAAAACTTCAAGTGTTATGTTGTTGATTTCGTCGTGTGTATTGTTTGTTGATTGGTGGATGGTTGTAGGGTTATTAATATAAACTTTTCCTTTCAAATAAGCCCAAAGGAAACAGTCTGGAGCAGTTAAATCCGGTGGACGGGGGCACCAATTACAGTCGCTTGTAACCGAAATAATTCGTTCAGCAAAGATGGCTGGTTTTGCAGAGCCAGCCTTAAAAAATTTTGCAACATTGCCCGATATCGAACACCAGTGTTGGAAACGACAACACAGTGTTAATTTTTAAAAAATTAAGCGCTAATTATTCTTTCCGCCGTAACACCGGATCAAACAGTATACTTAAGTGGGTGTAATTGTCGCTGTTGTACTACTCTTGGCTTTTCTGTAGCCCATATCCTACATTTTTGCCCACTAACGAACACATTTAATTGGAAATTGGCTTCGTCGCTCATAATTAAATGAGGAAT
Organism: Phaonia tiefii; assembly: GCA_963931995.1. NCBI lineage: Eukaryota > Metazoa > Arthropoda > Insecta > Diptera > Muscidae > Phaonia > Phaonia tiefii. Next base: position 317,253,770 of record OZ008367.1, on the reverse strand, counting down.
AAAATTATGATTTTCCATTTTAAATTCCCCAAGCCTGAAAATAAATAAAAAAAATTATAATGAAAAAATCGCATGAGCTGTCAGGGGACACCCGGTTGGAACGAAGATCCTTTCGCTATATATTATGTACTAGTTAGTTAAAAACACGCGCGTTGAAAAATACGATAACTGAAATGGATATTTAAGAAAAGTTACTTTTTGTAAAATGTTGGACTTTTTTAAGAAAATTTTTTTTTTGTAGAATGTATTTTTTTACAAAGGAACTATATTTTTTGGTACTTTTTGTAAGAATATGTATTATATGTTCCCGAAAAGGTAATTTTTTTAACCCTTTGACGACCAGGGGACATATGTGCACAAAAAAGAAAAATTTGCGTTAAAAATAAACTAATACCAAAAGTATTGATATTTTTGGCTTAATGCAAAGCTAAATGATGAGGTTTTAAAATTTATAAAAAATTTGTGTGAAAAAAAAAATTTATAAATGTTTTTTTAAGAGCTAAAAAGCAAGTTTTCCACAACCTGTAGACGGGATATTTATACTGCTCTAAATCATAGACGAAATTTTCTCTTTCTTTCAAATTAAAAAATTTTGTTTAATTTAACAATATTCTACAAATTTAAATTCGGGTTTGAGATATTTCCAAGAAAAAAACTAGATTTATTAAAAAAAAACGCAAAAGGACACGGGTGTCCCTGTGGTCGTCAATGGTAACTTTTCGTTTGGTGAATTTGAATGTAATAGTCTTTTCACACTGACGACGAAATAAGTGTTCCCAACACAAATGTTGGAAAAAACGCCATTTTGTGCATTTTAGACGAAAATTTAGGCAAAATGGCGTTAATTTCAACATTTGTGTTGGGAACACTTATTTTGAAATAACTGCTAATAGTGGTGAGAGTTGGCATATTAAAAAAACTAAAAAGGGACTTCCCCATTAAGTGTGTAAACTTTATCCCATTAAGTGTGTAAACTTTATCAGGTGATTTGCTGATTCATTTTGGTAAGTTTGGTGAATGTGAATTCTATAGCACGTTGTAACAACATTTTTTTTTAGAAGAATGGCTTTCTAGCGTCGTAGATTTTTTAACCTGAATGAAGAAGAAATATTGCAATTTCTTACTGCGGAAAATAGCGAAGATGAACACAATTTCTGTCTAGATGAAGAAGACCAGATTTTTCTTGAAGGTGATGTTGATGCAGGTGCAGCATGTTGTGAAATCGATGATAATACGGTTGAGACAACAGAACAAGTCGTTGAGATAACGGAACAAGCGCCTCGTACTCCAGAAAATTACAAGAAAAAAACGACAGAAAAAAGTGAACCAAATTTTAGATGGAGAAATTCATACACTGCAAACGTATTCCCTAACAGTGACTATGAGTTTGGAAAAGTGTAAATCTGCGATGTTGGGGACCCCAACTGTAATCTATCAAAATTTCAGATCTTTTTACTGACTACGAGCTTTGATGTTTTGATAGAACTTATATTTCATGAATCCAGTAGATATGCTGAACAAAATGGAAGAGTTTTTGATGTTACTGCCGAAGAAATGAACGCATTTCTTGGTATCAATCTGGTAATGACATATTACGTTTTACCATCCATTCGTTATTATTGGTCAACAGAACCTGATATGGGTGTACCCTTCATAAGTAATGTAATGACAAGAAAAATATTTGAAGATATCCGTCGTCAAAATTTGCACTTCAGCAATAACGATGTAGAAGGAAACAGGAATGATCGGGCTTTTAAGATCAGACCTGTCATAAGTCATTTCAACAAAGCAGTTCAAAATGCAATGAACAACACATACAAACAGGCTGTCCATGAACACATGATCAAATTCAAAGGTCCTAATGCTATGAAACAGTATATCAAGAACAAACCAATAAAATGGGGATTTAAGATGTGGTGTAGATGTGACTCTGCTTCCGGATATCTTTTTGAATTTGATCTATACACTGGAAGAAAAGAGTATGGAACTGAATATGGACTTGGGGAATCAGTCGTGCTTCAGTTGAGAGAAAAACTCACAGGTTTGGGCTCCGAAGTCTACATTGATAACTTCTTCAACTCGCCTTTATTACAATATGAGTTGAAAAACGTCAAATAAAGTCCTGTGGAACAGTAAGAAGCAAAAGCACCGAAAAAATATTCCAAAAAATTTGCCTCTCGATAAGAATATAAAGCGAGGAGACATTTACACATCAAGCTTTAAGGGCATATCGTTTGTGAAGTGGATGGATAACAGTGCTGTGACTCTTCTCACAAATTTTCTTTCGCCAGTGGAGACAGACACCGTCAACCGTCGCATAGCTGGTAATGCTGAGAAAATCAACGTAAAATGCCCGAAAGCTATTATGCATTACAACAATAATATGGGTGGAGTAGATTTAATGAATCAGCACAAGTCCTTTTATGAACTAGACCGCAAATCGAAAATAAAATATTACCTCCGGTTATTTTTTGACTTACTTGATATAAGCGTAAACAATTCCTACGTTATTTACACCGAATGTAAAGCAAAAAATTTTGTTGAAGGGTCTCGACTTAACTCCCTTGAGTTTAGACGATTGGTGGCCAGAAATTTAATCGCTGCCTATTCTTCGCGTCAGAGAGAATTTCCAATATTCCAGTCATCAAAAATCACTGTCAGCAAGAGACCAGCTTCTTCGCACTCTATGCTCAAAGCCAACGTAAGAAAGAGATGTTTTCAATGCGCAAAAATTAATGTACAAAATCGCACTAATAACTATTGTAATGAATGCAATGTGCATCTATGTTTTACTACTAACCGTAATTGTTTCGCAGAACATCATAACTAACCATAATTTATCGTAAAATTAAACATAAAATTTTATTAAAGGCGCATTACAACATTAAAAATTTAACTTTTATTGAAAAACCTATATAAAGCCGTCGGTGGTGCAATGGTAGTATGCGCGCCTCTTGTACATGAGATCCTGGGTTCGATCCCTGCTCAGACTACCTTACAATTTCTTTCGGCGGCGGTCACCTCGCATAGTGACGGCGACACTATCGAGTATTTAGCCATGAACAAGCTTCTCAAAATACCGTTCGGAATCGGTGTAAAACTGCAGGTCCCAATCAGTGAGTGAAAACTGGAAAGCGCACAGCTCAGTGATTGTGAGAAGCTCTCCCCTGTCCCTTCATGGGATGTAATGGGAAACCACTTATTAATTTATGTATAATAAAAAAGACATTTTGGCTCCCTTAAGGACCACAGGGACACATGTGACCCATAACAAAACTTGTATACCCAAATTTTTTTTTCACATTTTTGAATGGTTTTGCTTTAATTGGATTCTGACAAGCTTATTTCATATCAAAATGATTAAGGCAAGGTGCCCAGAAGCTTATGGTCCTGAAAGGGTTAAGAGAGGTACTTCTTTTTTACTATTTTTAAGAAGAAGTACTTTCTGTAAGAAAAAGCCATTAGAGTATGAATTTGTTCAACAAACAAGTACTTTCTTTAACAACACGTACTTTTTAAAGAAGTGGTACTCTTTTTAGTAGAAGGTTACTTTTTAAAGAAAATGTACTTATGTACTTTCATTTCTCAAGAAAGGAAAGAAAAGGTATTATTGTATTTTAAAAAAATATAGTTTTAAGAGAACGAATTTTTGTAAGAAAAGAAAGGTATTTTTCTTGAAGAAAATGTTTAAAAACCTTTTACAAAATTTTAAGAAATAGGAATTTTTTTTGAATTGGTTCTTTTTTTAAAAATAGGTCAATTTTAAAGAGTAGGTACTTATCTCAAGAAAAGTTTCTTGTTTCACAAGATAGGTACTCTTTAAAGAAAAGGTAGTTTTTTAAGAAAAGGCAATTTGTTAGAATAACTTCTCTCATTTTGGCCTTTATAAATTTATTTTTATTAGGTTTAAAACTAGAATATACAAAACTACAAATATTGGTTACAGGCTCCACCTAGAACACCTGTCATTTATTTAGTCTAGACACAAATCAAACCAAAATTAACAATATAGTTGATAATAGTGGGTTGTAACACAATAGTGTTAAAACGAAAGTTGTTTAATTTTTTTTTACTTAGCTCCCATCCCACAATGTACTACTTTGAACTTCGTTCCAAAAGTTATAAGGAATACGAAACTCACCGATTATTTCGCGCCTTTGGAAATTACCTAAAACCTGTTATCGTTATCGATAACAAACGATAAGTATTTCCCTAAGACCTTTCTTGGCAAACGGGGTTGAGTAGGTACAATTTATAGTAAATTGTGTAGGGGTTGAAAGATAGCTGTAATGCCTTCATGTAATGTAGCGGAAAGTAAATTGTTTTAGTACAATTTTTCTTTTGACTATTTTAAGAACTACTGCAACTGTTAGTCCATTGTATTATGAAATCAAGATATTGTATATCTTTTTGGTTTCTGTCTACAGTGCCTGCTTTGCCCTAAGGATATTTCAATTTGGTTGAGTTGAGCGTCAGTGACATCAGTCACCTGCTTAACCTAAGATATGTCAGTGATCGCATAACTAATCAGGCTGCTCATTTATTTCGCCTTCTCACTCTATCTAGCTAACGGAGGTTTCAGAAAAAGCCACTGCCCAGGACATAATTCGTTGGAGTTGTGAGCTGCTTGGACTACTCAATGAAGGAATCATTTCTGACCACTTCCAAGTGAATGGCTATCAGAAGCTTTCCACCTCCACGAACAGTCCCATGTCCCGACAAATTACTTGGGGATAAACTAAAAAAAATTAATTGTCATTAGTTGTAAAAATAAATATATCTATTAGTTGCATACACAGTTGCATGCATATAAAATGCAGGATATTTGTAGAGTTTTATCAACTGCTGCAAATTTCATTTCATTTCCAATATACTAACAAATCTGATTCCTGTCTGTTTGTGCAATAGAACATTTTTTTCTATTTAATTTTTTTTCTTGATGTCTATTTTTGGATAATAAAACAAAATATGTAAAAATCCTAATTATCTATAATGATAATGACAATCACGAGCCACCCGTTAAATGGGGTTCAGTTTTAATTTCAATTTGACACTATTCTCACAAACACACGTAATTTGTTGGGAATTAACCAAAGTGGATGTATTTTTAAGTTTTATCCTCATCCATTATCTTTTGCTTCATTCTACACCGATGGTGGAATCACTTTAGTAATTACTTTTAGAGTGACATTAATTACTTGTGTTATATTCATATAAAAAATGTAGATTGTAACAGCATACACTGTTTGCTACTTGCCAGCAGGCAATTTGTTTGATATTTCCGCAATTGAGTTAACAAAATCGAACACTGTCTGCAATTTTAATACAGCACAACTAAATCTTGCTTGCAAAATAACACACAAGTAATTGTCGCTAACAAATTTGTTTGGTTTCCCATTTTCCCCAGCCTGTATTTTGCGGTTTTTATTAACATATTTTTTTGTGAACCCAGTAGTCCCTTATTGAATTAATGTTTTCAATACTATGCCATTATATATTCCTAACTTTATTCAAGGTGTAAGCTTAAGTTTCCATCTTAACAATGTATTTCATACATCAAATTCATTGTGGTTACTTGAATACGTTAGGCATCACATTAGAGTCAAACTTTGAGTAGAGAAAATTTTTATTTTGACTATATTGCCAATAATTGTTTGTGGTGCGTCTGCATTAATCTTAGTCTTCTTCTTGAGTTCATTGAAGTTACCAAATTTTTTTTAAAACCAACCTTCTTACATATTTAAATCCTCAATCTGCGCTATGGAAAATGTGTTTCTAATTTCGAAGATCGGGTTGTCTGTGGCAGGACGTTTGGGCTTGAGGAATATCGTTTGATTCGCAGAGTTTAACTTAACTAGAGAGATTGCTACATCCACTCTGGTAGCTCCCATGTAAACGCTTGTGGTCATCCAGGTTGTCAATCCGATAAATCGCTTGAAACATTTCCGACCTTAATGAAATTAGGTATAAGGCTTCTCGTCATCAAACGCCAATCACCTATTAAGACAGGTGTGATTTTTTTCACGCCCATTGATGTACCTCCCATACAAAAGATTTTTGGCTATCTGGAAGTACGGCACGAGAAGTCCTGCAAAACTCTACCAATTTCGAACAACGTGTGAATGAAATCGTGCTCCATAAATAATGGGTGTATTTATATCAAATCAAAATAAAGTTCATTTTATTTAAGTTTTAAAAATATATCGAGAGCTTATATTCAATACCAGCTATTCGCAAAAAAACAATTTTTCAGGAGAAGGATAAAACAGTTTATTTTCCGAACTCTCGAAGATTGAATCTTTAAATAATTTTTGTATGCAGTACCCACTAATAATATTTAACAAAAATACTAGAAGAAAATGTACTTCAATCTTCGAGAGTTCGGAAAATAAACTGTTTTTTCCTTCTCCTGAAAAATTGTGTTTTTGCGTATAGCTAGTATTGAATATAAGCTCTCGATATTATATTTGGAGCACCATGTCAGTTGGTACTGAAAGTTTATACACTCCGCATTACTTGAATAGGTAATACATTTTTTATAGAAAGAAAGGCCCATAACTTTAGTTTTAGCGGTGACACAAAGTACCTGTTAGTTTTGTTTGGAAGGCCATTTAAATGTGAATTAATCACGTGAAGAAGAAGAATAATTTGCTCTTGACGTTTGGTTAAAATAAAAATTTTCTACATTCTCATAGAAAAAACTGAATTTATGTTGTGTCATTTGAATAGGTAAATTAGTTTTACCATCCTAGTTATCACAAATGTGAGTTAAAAAGGACAATGTTTTTATTGTTAGGATTAATTTGAATATTAATCTTTAAATTTTAGCTGCTGTTGATTCAATATGGGACGTGCAACCGCATTAAATTTAGCCGAAAAAGCGAAAATTGAAGCTTTCGCAAGCCAGGGTCTTTCCGGATATGCAATTGCACAAAAACTTGGCAGAAGCTGGAATGTTGTCTACAATTTTTTGCGCGACCCAACATTTTACGGGAAAAATATGAAAGGTTAATTCTAAGAGTGTCGTCCTATTCAAGTGACAGTGCGAAGAAAATCCGAGCAAAAAAGTGGTGTAAACGCTAGTGTTTCAACTGTGAGAAGAGTCCTGAATAGTTCAAAACATTTAGTCCTTAAGAAATTCCAAAAGAAGCCACCACTAAATAAACAGAGAAAGGAGGCACGTTTGGATTTTTGTCTACTACTATTTGGGCTACTTATATCAAGAAAAGAAACCAAAAGGTATAATTTTATTTTTAAGAAGAGCTACTTTAAGGAAATGGAATTTTTGCACGGAAATGTATTTTTTTAATATGTTATCATCTATAGGCACGGGTAGGGACATAACTCACAAAGTGAACACATCCAAACACAGTTTGTTTGTCGTTAAACTCCTCCAAAACGGCTGGAGCGATTTGTATGAAATTTGAGTACGTGCATATCGAGTAGGTCTCAGAATCGGCCAACATCTATTTTTTATACCCCTAAATGAAAAGGGTGACCCACCCCTATATAGAACACAGATTTGGCCGACTGCGAAATACAAATTGTCAGACAGCGAAAAAAACACACACTGATATAGCGGCAGCGAATAATTGACATGGGTGGGTGCGGAGCACTCTCAGATCAAAGAGAATAATGACGTCGTTATACGTATATACAAATGAGATAGCGAGAGAGCAACGACAATTTTGTGAACTTGTGTAGCGTATGTACGAATATAACAATGTATGTATGTATGTGTTTATCTATATACAAGTGTCTGTTGCTTTGCATTCTTTGACTTTTTTGGGAATAAAACAAAAAGTATTGAGCAAGAAAATAATGACACATGTGCTTGCATTGGTCTTTAAATAATAAGTATAAATATTATTAAATGTAACGTCACCATATGAATGAACGCTGTTTTTTATTTTCCAATGTAACATATAATATGTTCAAGGACAAGTGGAGACTTACTTTAACGTGCAAACAAGCCAGGGTCCTCTGGCCACAGGTGGACAGGAAGAGGACTAGGCAACTATTTAACTTGCCGAGAGGCAGGTTATCCACAATTATAGGAACACTTACGGGACATTGTCTTGTAGGAAAACACGCCCTAAGATTGGGACATAGAAACTCCACTCTCTGTAGATGCTGCATGGAAGAGGGCGAGGAAACGACGAAACACCTGCTCTTGGATTGCCCTGCTCTGGCAGGACTGAGAAGTAGGATTTTCGGAACACATTTAGTTAGCATCGTAGCTTAACCGGGTTTTTTGATAATAACTGTGTGCCGGGTTTGTAAAAAAAGTAATTTTCGAACAAACCGGAAACCGGTTATTTGACGCCCTAAAAACATTAATAATAAATGATATGATTTTCGAATTTTAGTGAAATTTTGGAATTAACAAACATGATTTCTATTGTGAAATATAATCTTATGCTTCAATAAGTTCTAAATGACATATCCAAACAATTTTTTCAAAATGATTTTATGACTTAAATTAGAATAAATTAAAAATTAGTTAGGAAATTTTTTTTTATCAAATTTCAAAATTAATATTATTTGATAATTAAATGCTTTAAACTTAGTATGGTTTTCATACATGAAAATTTGTTTCAAAATTGAATTTAATTTTTGATTTTAAATCAGTTTAATGCGAATTTTAATAAAACTTTTAAATTTTATATTAAAAACGCATTACAAATTGGAATAAGATGTATATTTTTTAAAATGTTATGATTTGTACGACCTTTCGTATTATATGTCAAGTTAAAATGTTCGAGCGTTAGGTTCATTTTAAATCATTTTATTGTGTTTAATATTACGCTACCAATTGGGTAGCATCGTCAGGAAGATAAGCACAATTATTAATTATAAATTTAATTTTAATTATTAATTTCATTATTATTCTTTTTCTTTTATTAATAATTGTGTTTATCTTCCCGACAATGCTACCCAAATGGGTAAAGAAATATTGAAGAATAAAATAGACCTAACGCACGTACACTTTAATTTTAAATATATAGTTTTTATTTACAATTAAAACGTAAATTTTTGACAAAATTAAAAACCGAAAACCGGTTTCTTCAAAAATTGATTTTTCGAACAAACCGAAATCCGGCTTCTAAAAAATTACGGTTTTTGGACACTCTAGTCTAGACACAAACCAAAGCAAAAGTACCCAATATAGTTGATAATACTGGGTTGTAGCAAAAAGTGTTAAAAAAAGTTGTTTATTTTTTTTTCATTTAGCCCCCATCCCGCAATTTGCGATAAGCAACTTAGTTCATTGTGCGAAGCGTCATGGTGGCGTCAGAATTTAAAATTTTAATAAAGTTAGCAAATTCAATGGCCAATATTCAGGTTATGACCCCCAGATGTACAGTTGTAGATCCCGAACTAGCACCCGTAAAAAAATTGTATTTTAAGTCACAAACCGTGAGTACCATAGTTATTGTGACTAGATTTATATTGTTAAAGGCTCCCTCTATGTCTAAGAAAGCTACCACAGAATATATTTTAACAGCGGGAGAACCTATAAAGCTTACCAAATCATGCAGAGCAGTTTTTGTAGACTTACCCTGGCGAGATGTTAAGTGGGCAATTGCTTGTGATCAATTTTGGTCCTAAAATAACTATCGAGTAATCTATCCAAAGTTTTCAAGACCAATGACGGTAGACTAATCGGTCGGATATCTTTAGGTCCCGTATGAGATGTTTTCCCCGCTTTAAGAATGAAGGCAATCTTAGTTTTTATGCAATTCAAAGGAATTTCGGCATGCTTGATACCTCCGGTGTATTGCTCTTTGAGTCAGGGCACCAGTCTACCAGCCACTGCTTGTAGGCGCTCCGAGGAGGCATTGTTCTGTCCTGGCGACTTCAAACGTTTCAAGATTTTTATATCCCAAAGCATTATATTTCAATTTCAGTAGCAAACTGCGATTCGAGCGGAATCTCAAACTGAAGTATCTGCATTTAATATTTAGAGAATTCATGTTAGCGTGTTTTTTTTTATATTTTTGTCTGAGCCAGTGGCCTTTGGGTATTTTTCCATCCACCCAGACATTTGCGTGTTCTATAGTACAAGTTTCTTTTTTTAAAGCAATAACCCAAAAACAGCAGTACTAAATATGCTTTCTCAAATTCATATTTCAAGTCATTTAGAGCCCTTTATTACCTAAGTGTGCATTAAAATGCTTATGCCACCAAATCGTTCCTGTATCCCAAAGGAGTTGAGTCGCCGTGATGTAGTTATTGTCAACGATACTGCACATCAAAAGCTTTAAGATACCAAGATGGATTTTCAGATCCATTTACGTTAAAAATATTCGACTTTAGAAAATTGCTGACCTTCGACCCACTAATCAGACCACATATGACTTTAACAAGTTCCATCCCTCCTATATATGCACGTTGAAACTGATATGCCAGACTTCCCACCTACATCTAGCTAGGACGTTTCTAAGACAGTTTTATTTTAGGATATTTTTCTAGACAATAGTCGTTAATGGGTTCAGAAAATGTATCCTTGTGAACTGATTTCCGTAGCTTTACTTATCCTTACCACCGCAGAATTTCGTTGGATCATACAGTACAATTTATGCAAATTTCTGGCAGTTCTTGTATTTCAATGTCGTGAAGTTTAAAAGTCAAGTCTTCTATGAATTGACCACATTTTACACCAGTTTTATCATTGAGTTAATAATAAAATAGCTAATCTTTTACGGTGTTTTACACTTCGTCCCAGCAAAATTTTAATTCAAAATTTCCGTCGAATTAAATCAAGTATCAACCTATTTTTATACTATATAACAATGCGTTTATCTTAGCGTGGACTACAGTTACAGTAACTATGGATTAATTAATACTCATCAAACTTATTGTTACTAGTTGTACAAAAATATTAATGTCAACTTCCTTATCTTTATAAAAAACTATTTTCCGTCTATCATTTTCTTTTTATCGTGAATTTAATTTAATATAATACAAATATTGTTCCTTGTTATTACTTTCGTCTTGTTCCCTAACCTTCAGTCCTTCTTCCTGTGAATAATAATTTAGCTAGGTTTTTTCATTCGCCATCGACATCACGTCTGACCCTATGAACGAAGTTGAAATTTAATAAAAATCGTATAACGATTTAAGAACCTTTTCTATCGTTCCTCAAATTTATAAAAGCACGGTGCCCTAAAAATACATTGTCTTTGGCAACCGTTATCCCAATTTCCCCAAAGTTTTAATAGCATTTTCCCTTTTTTTAAATCATTTTAATTTAATCTTATTTCTCCATTATTCTCCTCACTTCTCACCATATTTTAAATGCCATTCTTTAGTGGAGAAAAATATATTAAACACAACTTTAGTAACAACATTAAAACAGCATTAAAGGCAACATTGTAGTAACTCTAAAGACAAAAACAATAAACAGTGGAGGATACAAAGCAACGCCAAAATTTAATGAAACTTACACACAATCTCTCACCGTAACACTCAATTCATCATACGCACTACATAATCCTTTCCCTCTGATTCTCCACAATATGTCGCAACTCTCTCCTCATGAACTCTTTGCAATCACTAAAGCAAATCACAGAGCAACTTAGAATAAAGAAGTTTATTCTCTCAATAATTTTAACTTCATTGGGTTTCTTGCCTGTAAACGTTTGATGTTGGAATGAATGGCTTCAATAATACCAGATAGAGGCATTAGTGCAAAACCTCCAACAGAGCAACAACAACCGCATTTCGCTCTTATTGTTGTTATATTTATTATTATATTTGTGATATCTTTTACCACTCAACCACGAAATGCCGTTGCACAGTGTTTCGTCCCCATACATCGAAGGAACAAAAATAGAAGGAGTAGACGAAGATACAAGAACATTGGTGTATTTGATCATACTTAAGAAAAATTTAAGTTTTGGACACAATCGGAGCCATAACCAGTACATAAGTTTCAGTCGGGTGAACCGACTTAATCACAGCCTCACCCTAAGTCAACCATTGCGTGGGAGTTCTGTTACATAAAAAACGCCCATTCTCAAAAGTGACCATACTCAGTAGCAGATTGACATTGCACTAAATATTATTGAATACCCAAATTAGTTAGTTTCCCTCCCAATATTTATATGAGAGGTACAAAAATGGGCATGGAAACTTGTTGCCAAAATTTTGATCAGTACCATATTTTCGAAAAGATCGGTTATGATTTATTGGAGATATCGAGTCGGCAAACGGCAAAAACGCCCAACTTTTGTATGGGAGGTACGAAACTGGGCGTGGCACAATAGTCAGTTATAAATTACACAGCAGCTTTTAACAAAATTTTGCCTACTACCGAATTTTATTAAGATCGGTTGTAGTTTACGAGAGTTATCGTGTCGATCAACCGGTCATCCACCCAGCTTTTATATGGGAGGTACTAGAATGGGTGTGGCAAAACAGCTCATTTTCTATAGGAGAGTTTTATTTAACAAAATATTGACTAGTACAAACATTCACAAAGATTGGTTCGGTTTAGCGGGACTTCTCGTGCCGAACAACCAGACGGCCAAACAACTTTCGTATGGGAGGTACTACAATGGCCGTGGTAAAATCAGCCTTGTTTCAATCGGTGATTGCCGTTAGATAACGTGAAGCCTTATACCTAATTTCATTAAGGTCGCAAGTGTTTCACGCGATTTGTCGCATTGACTACCCGGACGTACACCCTATTTGTATGGGAGGTACCAGAAGGGTCGTGACAATCTCGCCCATTTCCTCCAGTTAAGTAGGCATTTTCAAATTATTAACCGGTGTGTGAGTTGAAACTAAAAAAATCTGCCAGAAGAAAGGTTTGAAAGAAATAAGATTTTGTGCTAAATGTGTCGATTTGTATGGGAGGTACCAGAAGGGGCCTAGACCAGGTACCAGATGCCCATTTTCAATCGCAAACTCAGTATTGACAAATAATAGTCACTGGTAAAATTTCGCGGTGATCGATAAAGATTTACGGTAGTTATAGTGTTGACCAGCCACCCAGACAGACAGACAGACAGATAGACAGACGGACATGGCTCAAACGTCTTAATAAGTCCTAAAACGAATTTCGTCCAAAGATACTAAGGGTATAATATGGCTCCTTCTATGTGTTACATTTTTTTACGTATTAAATAATATATACACCTATGCTTATGGGTGAGGGTATACAAATGTTTGCGGGGTCTCAAAAGTTCATGAATCTATACCACGCTATTGTATGCCCTGATTTTGACTAAACTTTTCTCGAAGTAATACTTAGACCACTGGGCCCTTCTGTACGATATTTCGGTGGAATTGTGTCAACTTTTCTTTCACCCATCATAAAAGGGATTCAATGTGCCTTGATAACTCATCACAGAATTGGACTATTGAATGTTGACTAAACTCTGCATGATATAACATATTTACCATCGTCATAATTGTGCAAATTTTTGGAAGAAATCGGACAATGGTGTTTAGTATCCCCATTTTCTGGCCCTAATATTTATATTGCTGTCACCTTTGTGGGAAATTTGGACACGTTCAGATCACATGTTCTCATAACTCCCAGACCTCTAAAAATCATCACGTTATAACACCCTATCGGATAGGTTTATTGTGACCCACCACCTTCCAATACAATATTTTTAGTATCGCTTGGTTTTGCCGATATTTTGTAGAAATCGGATACCGACTCTATAGGGTGGCGCAAAAGACGCGAGGGGGTTTAATCTTTCTATAATTTCATTGTTTTAAAGTCAATTTAATTTCTTTTTATTACTCGTCATTAATGTGGAATTTTGCTAACTTAAACGTAAGAAATAACGACGCATGGGTGGTGCCCATTTGCAGCTTCGCATAGCCCAGCTTTTTCTAAGATCTTTTAAATGTTTCCGTAACTTTATTCCAGAGTTCCGGAGCTATCGTTCGAATTTTGTCTCGAATATTGTTTTTTGGTTGAGGTTAGGTCTTTCAAATACCCAAAAGGAAAATATCTGGAGCTGTTAAATCCAGCGAACCCTGGTACCAATTACAATTTGTGCCTCTTGATATATTAAAAAAATATAAATTCGAAAATTAAATTGTTCGAGCGTTTGGTCGTAGTTTTAAATAATTTTATTCTTCGATATTTCGCTACCCTTTGGATAGCATCGTCAGGAAAATAAACGCAATTATTAATTAGAAATAAAAACATTAATTAATAATTGTGTTTATCTTACTGGCGATGCTATCCAAAGGGTAGCGAAATATAGAAGAATAAAATTAATTAAAAATACGACCAAACGCTCGAACAATTTAATTTTTGAATACAATACAAAAGTCGAATAAATCATCACTTATTCAAAAACAAATATAGTTTCTCATTACATTAGGGAGAGCTTCTCACAATCAGTGAGCTGTGCGCTTTATAGTTTTACACTCACTGATTGGGACCTACAGTTTCAAATCGGTTCCGATTCTCACGGATCACCCCACGTTTTCATGTACCAGAGCCGCTCATACAAACCGTTGCACCACCGACGGCCACTCTTGAACAAATGCGTTCACCAAAAATGTGCCTTAACAGTACTATTGTTTCTCTAGCTGTGGCTCCATCTTGTTCAGAAGTACACCTTTCCAATTTCCCAGGTCTTCTCTATAACAATCGGCAAAATAAAGGAAAAACATATGAAAATACTGTAGTTAATGACTATTCTTATTTTTAGGACCTCCTATACAAAAGGCTCAATCGGACATTAAAATTCATCTCACAACAACACCCTATTCCACGACTTTATTTCCTCCAAACTTTGAGCAGCGTAATATACTTTTATACATATTTGCCAAGTTTGTGCTAGACTTGAGCGCAATCGGCTCACAACCTTCTTGCACCTCCCGTACAAACGGCCCAATTAGCCTCAAAATTCTGAAAAATTTTTAAAATTTGTCTCGTTTTCCTCAAGATACGACATGTTGTTAGCGCTCTCTCTCCGTAGCCCCGAATTCGAGGGTTGCTATTTATATTTCGGGTCCTGGCAGTGCTGGTGTTGCCAGATGAAAATCGGACTTTCCATTGGAAAGTTTGAAATTTTATAGCTTAAACACACATAGAACGTTTTTACTTACGAGCACTACTTGTTGTATTTACAGTGTGTTGAAAAATTCATTTCGCTCAAATAAAGAAATTAACCCGTCAACATTTTTGTGCGAGGATTTTTTTACGATTTTCGACGTGGGTTATCGAGACAAGAGTATTTCAATCAACTTGTTTCGACTTTTCGTGATGAAGCAACATCGAAAACTGCTGTATATCGCTAGTAACAAGAGTTCAGTCTCGGACGCCGATCGCTCCAGGATAAATTATGTGAAGGTCGCCCAACTTCGGTCGTTTTGCCGGAAACCAGCGACGCTGTGAGCTGATAAAGCCAGACCGACATGTGACA
The DNA here is from genome assembly GCA_963931995.1 of Phaonia tiefii. Lineage (NCBI taxonomy): Eukaryota > Metazoa > Arthropoda > Insecta > Diptera > Muscidae > Phaonia > Phaonia tiefii. The sequence goes on along the minus strand of OZ008367.1, from coordinate 317,238,366 downwards.
AACTATGAGATTCAGCCATTCTTGGGAATTAGTACCACTAGAATCAATTAGATATATCATGTCGATTGGAGCAAAGAAATGTTTAAAAAATACAGCCGCAGTAACCCAAATGCAGTGTATAACATCGTCATAGATCACCACTCACGGATCTATGTATATCAGCCGGAAACGAAACAGCAATCGACCGTATAGATCTTTCAATACCATCTAAATCAAAAAAAAAAATTTCGTGGAAGAAGCACATCGAAGCAGACGATCGCATTTCTTTTGCGTTTAACCGGTCATCTGGCCACAGTGCCTTCAGTGTAACGTATTGTGGTCAATTCTGGGTGGTATACCACCATCTGTTTGCCAACAGTACTGACAGAAATAAGGAAACACAAAACGAGAAGACGGATCATTTTGCATCAGGACAATGCTACCTCTCACACATCAGCGGAAAACAATGGGCTATTTGAGCTCTCAAAATGTCGAATTTATTTGCCATCGGCCGTACATCTTTTTTTATATCTTAAAATTTTTGACATTTTTCTCATTGTAATATAGATTTGCCAAAATTGGGAATTTTTTTTCACAAATATAGTGATATAACACACGAAGTAAATAATTATTTATTTTTCCAGTTTTAGAAAAAAGCAAAGTGTGCTTATTTGTATTGTCCATTATTCCAACAAAGAACAACCATATTTGACTAAGAAAACTGTTCCTGACCTTGCTAGCTAGTAGCATGAACTTCTCATACGATAGATAAAACTAACAAAATCGGTCGTAAAATTCAAAATTCAAAAACGTAACCGTCACTAGCTTTGTCATAAAAAAAATTTATTCCACAGAAAAATACGACTCTGTGATATAGCACAAACTCATCTCAAAGCAGTGCAACAAAGCTAGTATGCAAGAGGAAAAGAAGAACATGGAGGAAAAAAGCTCTCTGTTCTTGTGTTGGAATTATGGACCTTTAAATGTGGGTTGGCACTTAGGGATCGTCGATCGATACTAATTCTCATATGTAAATTGCATATTTGAGTTTATATATATGCGATTGCTGATCATTCGATGGTGTCAATTCAGGAACAGTAGTTAGGCATCTGATGATGAACTTGTCACGGACTTCGAAACTAGTCATGCCAGTGAGTGTGCTTAATCTGACTTTATAAGCTTGAAGTATGAATTTCTCTTACATTAACTAAAAACTACCAAAATCGGTAATTAAATTCAAATTAAAAGAAAAAAATATACCTATGTTTCTAATTTCTTCCATAAAACGAACTGATAGGTACTAAATTTATATACAGTTATAAAGAATGTATTTTTTGGTTCTGGTAAAAAACTAGAAGAATAAATTCCACCCAAAAATGTCTTGCTTTGTAATAGATTATGATATTGGGTCAAATTTACCCAAGGTCCATAGGAAGGGTACAAATGCAACGAATTCAGAAGGGGTAAGACAACCTCAGTTTTTATCGTGGCAACTTATGTTTCAGTTGTGGCAAACCCTAATACGGCTGTGACCCTAATGCGGTTGCAGTCTGTATTGCGGTTGTGGCAGCCTCTATTTTGATTGTGATGACTTGGTTCGGTTACGGTTAATTCGGTTGTCTCTACCGAATTTTCTTGTGTGTTTATTGGCCGAGTACCTTGCTCCGATAAAAACTATGTCCAGTCCATGTCCGGTTGTGGCAGCCTTTATTTTGATTGTGATGACTTGGTTCGGTTACGGTTAATTCGGTTCTCTCTACCGAGTTTTCTTGTGGGTTTATTGGCCGACTACCTTGCTCCGATAAGAACTATGTCCAGTCCCGCACAGATTAATATCAACTGAAGCCATACTGCGGGACGTTAAGAACATCGTCAAGAAGGCTCTTATAATTTAAAGAAATTAAGCGTTAAAGTTAAACAAAATACATTGCCATGAATTTTTACTATCCGACAATCTTCTTTAATCTGGTTTATTATGACGATAGGTTGCAACATGTTTATAAATTGTTTACAAACTACGGTTTAGAACGTGATACAAATGAAACAAAAAATTGCTGGGAAGCAAAATCAAGGCCTTGCACGTAACATAAAAAATTAAAAATATATGGTTTCCCGTAACATCCCATGAAGGAATTAGGGAGAGCATTTCACAAACCAGTGAAAATTAAAGTATAAAAGTTGCTCAACCTTTTTTTAATTTTCTGACAGTTTTCATATACATATATGGAAGTTATTGGTTTTTATTCGATTTTAAGGACCTCGTCCTGTTTCAATGTCGCTGAAAGTTTTTTTAAAGTTTCTACTTAGAATTTACAATAATACATGTGAATATTAAAGTGTGAAAGTTTTCCAAACTTTTTTTAATTTTCTGACAGTTTTCATATTTATTTCGGATATTGGTTTTCTTCGATTTTAATGAACTAGTACTATTTCAATGTTCTTGAAATTAATAATATATGTGAATATTAAAGTTTGAAAATTTTCCAAACTTTCTTCAACTTTCTGACAGTTTTTATATACATTTCGGATATTGATTTTCTTCGATTTTAAAGACCTAGTCCTGTTTCAATGTTCTTGACATTTTTTCTAAAGTTTCTTCTTTGAATTTATAATAATATCTGTTAATATTAAAGTTTGAAATTTTTTTTTTTTTTAATTTTCTGACAGATTTCATATACATTTCGGATAATTTCCTTGAAATTGTTTATACAATTTTTTCTCAGTCGTTGCAACAATAGATGTGAATATTAAAGTGTGAAAATTGTCCAAAATTTTTTCAATTTTCTGAGAGTTATACAGGGTGATTCAGGAAGTTCCGGACAAATTCCTCCAGCGTATTCATTGGCTCATTTCATTAAGTAAAGTCCACTAGGACCACGCCTGAAAATGCAAGGATGCGAAATGGCAGCGGTTCCAAAATTTTCGGATTGGTGTTCGGAGGGTAGTAGGGTAAAGTTGCTAACTTCTGAGCCAGTGGTCGGATTTCGGCTTTTGGGCTTGTTGGAAAGGTCTTTAAGAGGCCTTTCAGAATCAATAAAAAAAAGTATAAAAAAAAACAGCCGACAGTTGTCCGAGGCCTTCGGCCACGGACTGTCCCTGCAGGCTGTGTGTGACACGGCCATTAAGTTTAACGTAGAATAAGCCATCCGATAAGACAGAAAACATATATAACAATAAATGATAAATAACATAAGCAAATGAATTTATTTATTTGATTGTTACTTTTAATAATATACATAAGCTTAAAATTAAATAACAAAGATTTGAATAAAGCTTATTTATTTTTAATTTAACATTGAAATGTATGAATTAATTTTTTCATATATTTTTTATAATTATATATCCATGTTAAATTCAAATTCGCGTTTAACATTTTGTTTCACTTAAATACATAAGTAAATATTCGAAATTTCAATATTTCATCAATCAAAACAACAGCCGAAGGTTTGTGTCCACACTGAAACAGCAGCATAGTTTGTGTTCACGCAACAAACTCAAACACGCAACCAAACACCACACATATGTTTGAGTGTATGTGTTTAAACAATTTTCATTTCAGAAATTTAAATATTAGGAAGATATCAACCAATATGAAACGTATATCAAACGAAAGATAACATCTTCATTTACCTACAAAAAAATTTTTAAAAAAAGTTATCTCGCCGTTTCCTCATAATCAATGAAATAAAGGTTACAATAATAACAATCTGACATGACTCCCTATACCGTAAGGTAAGACGTATTCTACACCAAAAAGTCAAATCGCCGAGATACAGAGCTTTCGGAAAAAAAAATCACATAACATCAATTTGCTCAGCCAGACGGCAGGTAACTTATGTTTTTTTTATATATAGGTAGCCCTACCTCTTACCTTTCCAAAATGACCTAAACGAAGCCCAGGGGTCTTACCGTTCCAAAGTTATGACCATTTTACTGAAATGCAAATATTTTTGTTTTTGTTTTTTGAAGCGAAATAACAGCACACATTTATTTGTTTTTGTAAATTAACACGTTTACAACTTTATTTTACTGAAATTTTTGGCTGAAGAATCAAACACATAAGGAAAAAAAACATTCTGAAAGGCCTCTTAAACACCTTTCCAACAAGCCCAAAAACAATCCGACCACTGACTCAGAAGTTAGCAACTTTATCCTACTACCCTCCGACCACAAATCCGAAAATATTGAACCCGCTGCCATTTCGCACCCTTGCTTTTTCGGACATGGTCCTGTGGGATTTTTCTTCAAGGAATACGCTGGAGAAATTTGTCCGGAACTCCCTGAATCACCCTGTGTATGTATATATATGACGGGAAATGGCTTTCGTGGATTTCCTTTTTCAATGTCCTTGACATTTTTTTTTATAAATTTCGTATCATTAATAATAAAAACTAATTTAATGGATAATGGCATATATAGGGCAGGATAATTGCATTTAATGGACCTTGTATCCTTTCGATATCATCATTGAAATTTATATACTTGGTTTGATTTAAATACAATAAAATTTGAAGGTGGACCAACTTCATACTACCATATACTACTGTGAAGTTAGCCCACCATCGAAATATGTGGGCTAAGATGGTGGGCTAACTTCACGCTAGTAAATATTTCGACACTTTTTATAAAGTCCCGCTTTTGAAAGATTATACAAAAAATGCATAATCACTGAACAAATTTTGCATACACTATAACTTTTTGATTGTAATAATATTATTGGAAATACGATCAAAAACCGCTACAGTTTAAGTATGTCATTAAAACCGAATCTTTAATATGTACCCAGGAAAAATTTGCAGTAGGTCTCTATAACTTACTTCCCATACTTTCTTCTTCACCCTCTATACCTTAAAAAACAGCCCTCGCAGGTTGCAGGAAACAAAGTTGTACACATTTCATATACTAGACTGAAAAGTTAAACCAAAAGTATAGTGAATAAATGAAGAAAACTTTTTAACATATACCATCCATTAAGCCAATGAATGTATGCATATATTTACAGAAATATGACGTACGCACACGCATTCCTATAAATTGCAGATACATGTAGTAGAGAACAATTTCATGACTATAGTATTAACCCATGTGACCAGAATAGTATTGTAAGTGGTCGTATACATATACATAGATGCGTCCACATATGATATGTATGTATAGATATGTGATAAAATTAAAACATGTGCGAATGCAGTTGCGAGTGTGCGTTGTGGCGTATTGTGAATTCTGTATATGACAGTTAGTCAGAACAATACCATTGATTCATACATATAAACAAAATGTACATGTGATATAAATTATATCTATATGAAGTACGTAGCCTATAAGGACAAACTCGACTCTAAGATACTACAACATTTCGTACATGGTACACAAACATATACGATACGTATGCAAACGATGAAATACAGTCGCATTTGAATTACATATTGCACATGTCTGCTTGAACTCTAGTTGGTTAATATTCACACACATACATCCATACGCAACCATTAATATAAATGTCAAACATTTCAGAAAAGAAAAAATTTGAGTGCCTTACATATCACTATAATTAAGGATAGAGGATTTTCACCGCAATGTAGGTAGGTGGAAAGTTTCTGATAGCCATTCACTTGGTAGTGGCCAGAACTGATTCCTTCATTGGGCAGTCCAAGCAGCTCACTACTTCCACCCAGTATGTCTTGGGCAATGGCTTATCGGAAACCTCCGTTAGATATCTAATGTGAGAAGGCGAAACGAATGAGCAACCTGAGTGGTAATGCGATCACTGATACGCCTCAGGATTATTAGGTGACCCTGCCACTGAAGCTCTCCGAAGTAGTGTACATATTCTTCTGTCCTTTGAAGGCGGATGAACCAACATTCTTAGCCAACGGCGGATCAAAATGAAAGAAACCAAAATCCAGTTTCGACACACTGAATTCTGGTGAGAGTCTGATCCATAATGGGCGGCTGAAAGATGATCATCCTGGCAGTAGGTAAAATGCAAACCACGGTGGGGTGGGGTTGCCTCCCGCCACCGTTATATTGGTAATGAAAATACACAATGAAGATAATGAACAAAGCTTAAGGATAACAAATCAGCTGGTGCGGATGGGCTACCCGCTGAACTTTTTAAGGAAGGTGGCGAAGGACTGCTAGCCCACATGCATCGACTTATGTATATGCAGTATATGGCTGGGAGAATCTATGCCAGACGATTGGGGTCTCCGTGCATTATGTCCTGTATTCAAAATGGGTGATCCGTGTGTCTGTTCCAACTATCGCGGTATCAGTCTTTTATCCATCGCGTATTATGTGAAAGACTTAAGCCAATTATAGAAAACCTGATTGGACCTTATCAGTGTGGTTTTAGATCAGGCATCAGGCAAGTCCACAAATGACCAAATATTCATCCTTTTTCAAATCCTGGAAAAGACCCACGCAAAGCAAATCAATACATATCACCTTTTTGTTGATTACAAAGCTACTTTCGATAGCCCTGTACGAAGCTATGTCTGAACTTGGGATTCCGTCAAAACTGATCCGCCTCTGTAGAATGACGCTGACCACCACCAAATGAGCAGTGAAATTGGGGAAAGACCTCACTGAACCATTATGTACCAAGCGAGGACTGAGACAAGGTGACACACATTCCTGCTATCTCTTCAACATCTTAATGGAGATAATAATGAGAAAGGCTGCAGTAAATACGAACAAGACCATTAACACAAAAACCTATATGGTGCTGGCGTATGCTGACGACATAGACATCATTGGGCGAAATTTGCGAGAGGTAACAGCAGTATTTGCAAGAATCGAAAAGGATTCGGCGAAGGTGGGTCTTGCTGTTAATGAGGGCAAGACAAAATTGATGGTGTCAACGACTAGAGAAACCTCTCGACTGGGTCCGCACGTGAACTTTGACCATCGATTTAATTTTGATGTGGTAGATGAATTTGTCTACCTTGGATTCGCCGTGAACAAGGACAACAACATCAGCCTGGAGATAGATAAGAGAATTGTGCTTGCAAATATATCCTATTTTGGGCTCAGCAAGCAGTTTAAAGGGTCCTTTCGTCATTTGTTCAAAAAGTACCAAAAATTCACCCTAAAATGACCAGCTACGCATTCAGAATGTTTCACGAATTTATTCCTCATTAAATTTCAGTATTCAGACGTCCTTTTTATCCATTTTGGAGAAAAAGTCAAAAAAACTGCACAGAACTAAACAGAAAAATATCCAAATGTTCTGCTAATTTATTGTGGAATAGACTTTACTAGAGGGTTGGCCAAATGAGAATCCTTTATCTTGAATTTGCATATGTCATTTTAGACATTTTTTAAAAATTGAAATCTTGAAATCTTAAAATTTAAATGTGAAATGGTTTATTTTGAACACACTATGTTATACAAGCATATTGTCAAACAAAAAGTTTTCCTTTATTGTTTGTATACAACAAACAATTTCACAAAATTCCACCAAAAAGTGTAAAAACAAAGTAGCAAAAAGGATACCAAAGCGCCCAAACTTCATCCATTCGCACCGCAACCTCGGTTTACTCTCGAATTTGCCTTGGGGGTTTGTTGTGCTAAACCGTTTAGTTTTGCATGCATTTAAAACAAGTGGTGGACTTAAAAACAAAAATACGCTTGTGTCTGTATTAACGGAACGATGGCAGCAGGCTAATATTTGTGTTTCTGAAACAGATTTTCCACGTAAGATTTTTTTAAAAATAGATAAAAACTTGCCAAAGCAAAATAAACTTCCATAGCGATTTCTTCCAAGTGAATCAAGTAAGACCATTCAAAAGGATGTGCTGCGGTCGGTGGTACTGTATTTAGTGTGTGGGGCTCTATACTTTACTTTTATTGACTATTTTGCAACCTCATGAGGTCTGACGTCTTACACATATTAATTAAACAAACAAATTAAACATATTTCAACATATTCTTCCAACTGGCTCTATCATTCGCCTTTTCTCGCCAGTTGGTAACACCAAGGATACGGAGGAATTCTTCTGCCTGATCTATCTTTCCAGCGGAGTCTTGGTCAACCTCTTTTCCTGCTTCCATCGGGTACGTTATCGAAAACATTTCGCGCTGGCTCATCTTCATTCATTCTGATAACATGGCCTAGCCAACGCAATTGTCCTAATTTGATTCGCCTAGCTATGACCACGTTAGAATATAGATTATATAGCTCTTGGTTTCGGTTTCGGTGTTCGGATGTCGGTACTCGACGTTTTCTCTAACAGGACCATATATTTTATGGAGAGTTTTTCTCTCGAATATTCCAGGTGTTTTTCATCCGCTTGCGATATGACACAGGTTTCGGAGTCATTTGTCAGCACAAGTAAAATGACAGTCTGGTATAGCTTGACTTTTGTCTATCGAGAGAGGGCTTTGTTCCTAAACTACTTGCTGAGCCCAAAATAGGAGCATATGAATATTCTAATATAATATAATGTTCTAGTAACCTTTTTCAAATTTCACTGAATACATGTTATCACAAGAATTCGCTCAATTCAATATTTATACTCGATTTTTAAATGTATCTCGGCCAGAATAGGATAAGAAAATTCAAACTTGTCACGCCCATAAAAAAAAATCCAATGAGTGTTGGAACTCACGGGCGATGTGTTAACATCTTTTTGTTACACGGTATCTGTTCGATTTCTATGAACACATTAGTAAATGTTACATCGGAAAATAAAAAACAGCGTTCAACCACATGATTACGTTTCAATTAAATAATATTAATACTTAATACCACTTAAAAATATTTAAAGACAATTGTCATTATTTTCTTGCTTAATACTTTTTATTTTATACCCACAACACATGTACATACATACATTGTTATGTTCGTACATACGCTACAGAAGTTCACACAATTTTCGTTGCTCTCTTGCTATCTCGTTTTTATATACGTATAACCACGTCATTATTCTCTTTGCTCTAAGAGTGCTCTGCACCCACGCAACACAACTATTTCCAGACGCTACATCAGCGTGTGTTTTTTTTCGCAGTGTGAAAACCTATGTTTCGCAATCGGACAAATCTGTGTTCTATATAGGGGTGGGTCACCCTTATTATTTAGGGGTATGAAAAATAGATGTTGGCCGATTCTGAGATCTACCCGATGTGCACAAAAAATTTCATAAAAATCGGTCCAGCCATTTCGGAGGAGTTTAACTCCAAACAATCTGTGTGATCGCAGTTGGACAAACTGTGCTTGGATGTGTTCACTTTCTGAGTTTAGTCCCTACCGGTGCCTATAGACGTGAACACATCAAAAAATGTAGCAACACAGCAGTTTAAATTTTTGGGGTTTTACTATACTCACCTAGTGTGATAATTTGGCGCAGGAATCGTCCAACCCCAAAGAAAAATCCTAAATTTTGTTGCATAGTGTTATTTCTGTTCGAAATATTGACTATCAGTTAATATCGTACCTCCGCGCCCATAATGAGTCGCTTTACGCTTGAACAACGTTGGCACGTATTGCAAATATCGGAAACTCAAATCCGATATCGAGTTTGGCCGAAAACTGATATATTTTGACGAAGTGAATTTGCATCTCAACGGCTGAGAAAAAAAAATGGTGCATCTGGGTATCGGAAACCCTCACATCTTTGTCGCGAAGCCAATGCATCCACCGAGTGTGACAGTCTTTTTTTTCTCGAAAATGTTGCAGGTGACACTATTGCTTACGCACTGTTTATGGGCTGAATTGGAAGCAATGACCTTGGATATTCTTTGGTATCAGCAGAATGGAGCACCATATCACACAGCTCATCAATCAATCGAACTTTTGCGAACTAAGTTCATTAATCATGTTTTCAACCAACTCGGCGACGTCAATTGGCAGCTACGGAGATGTGAGATGGACATTTTAGACTGTTTCTTATGGGGTGCCGTTAAAGATCAATGCTATGCAAATAATTCAGATACGATCCTCCCAATTCTTGAGATGCAACCAGAACCTGTCACCAAATTGTGGAAAATTGGACTGAGTATGCATGCGGCAGCCATATGAATGAAATCGTATGCCATTAATAATAATAGGAACAGTTGTTATTTCTAATAAAGCTCATTATAAAATACAAAGCTCATCTAATAAAGCTCATCAATATGAAAATAAATTAAGTTTAGTTAATTTTATATAATTTTTTAAAAGATATTTGTATTTGGACCATCCTGTACAAACAGGATCGTTGTGACATTGGTGTGTTTATGAAATGTTCGAAACAAAAAAAAAGCTGCCATCAGAAACAGACATTACAATATTTGCACATACGCCCACTCCTAGCCTCAAGTAGACAGCAATTCATATGTATTTATGCTCGCCTTTAAGTAAGAGATACGAACAATTTTCCAGGACGTGTAGTTTGCTTGTTAAATTTATTACAAACAATCCATAGTAAATTGTACTTTGTGCGTTGTACGATATTTCACATTTTATGGATATTCTTTTGAATTAAGTATTTTTTGCTTTGGCACTGGCTGTGAAAGAAATGTATATGGGTCAAAGTTAAAAATTTTGAAAATTCGTGAAGTCAACCTACACCCTCCATATTTCGTAGCTGATAGAATCTGAAATAATACGATTATTGAATTTTCATCCTACACACTAACAGAGTTAGACTTTATATAGATTTTGGCGATATTGTTATGACTTGCTACGTTTCCAGCTACTACAATTTAAAAAACTGTATGAAGAATCCTAGATTTTTTAAGATCTTCTTTCATTTATGGTTCGTCCTAGAGAAATGTGGTGTTACGAAAATATAAAATTTGGATTTTGTGCGACAAACCTCAAACAACACAAAGAAACATTTATTGGTCGTCAAAAATTGAAGATGGGTTTTTTTGAATGGAAAATGTGGATGAAAATTTAGGTTGGGAAATTCCTATGCCTGGAGTGTGTAGTACTTAGTATTACCAAAATTTTAGTATATAACAAGCTGGTGTGACTATTATAGCAACTTGGGAAATCAGTCGTCAAGTCTTAATTTTCCTTCGCGAATTTGAGAGAAAAACCACTTTTTTCAGTGCAAAATTCGCGATCTTGGCCTTGGGGGTTCTGTGCATCACGGGAGTCTAGTTTTTTCGACACTACATCCAATAGTAAGGCGGGCGTATAAAAAAATAATAAAATTCTTTTCATTTTCCCGTTAAGAACTGCATCGGAAAATTTTTGCATTTTGAAGACACTATGCAACATTTCTGAAGTCATCGAGTGCAAACTCTTTCTCGTCTGAAATTTTTCAAAGTACTTATCGAAACTAACAAACACCGATTTGGGGTTTGCTATAGTCTAGCTGCTGTTCGGATTTTATGACCTCATTTTGTATAAAACTTAATTTTTCCCAAGAACATGCAAATTTTTGTAAAGACTATAACTCGGAAACCCATAAGATAGAGCCGTTCAAATAATTGCATGTTCTTGGGAAAGCTAAACTAGTAAAACCCAAGTAGGGGCTTGTTAGTTTCGATTAGTACACCGAGAAATTTGACACGATAAGGAGTTTGCATATTGTGTGTTGCACTGTGACACTAAACGGGCATTAATATCTATTATATGTAAATCAGTAGAAAGTCTGTTATAAGAATTATCATCCAGGAAAAAGAAGTGCCATCATACTCTACTTTAGGCGGGAATTTTGGTGGTTTTATCACCAGAGTATTTCCAATTTGGCATCGAATTCGGTGATCACGTTTCATTGGCATAGAGTGCAGTCTGTGGTATGTTTAGTGCCACATACCAATATCGGTTGAACGTCATATTCGTTTATAGTTATGTCACTTGACAACCATTTTAAGATATTTTATACCCCTAATAAATCGCTAAATGAAATCCGTCCAAATATACGGCAGTCGGAAGCATGCCATATCGGGAATCCCAATATTTTTGGCACGTTATTCACAAATCGGACCTGCATAATTTACGGGCCTCTTAAATCGTCATTGCATAAAATGGAAACAAAAGTAGTGATCAATTGCAATAATAATTTATTTATTTTCTAATAAATACATTTACTATAAGGAATACTTACGTACTTACTTATCCGGTCTCGAACAACCCCAGGGGTTCAGAGACCTTCAAAACGAAGATAACATATTTCGCCAAACAGTTCGATCTTTTGCTTTATCTCTCCAGTTGGTAATAACAAGTGTACATAGGGATTCGTCAACTTGATCCGTCCAGCGGAGTCTTGGTCTTCCTATTTGTTGCCTTCCTTCGAGTTCGGTTTCGAAAACCCTTCGTGTTCGTTCGCCTTTATCCATTCTACTGACATAGCCTAGCCAGCGCAATCGCGTTATTTTGATCCCCTTAACTATGTCAATGTCGGGATAAAGCTCATGGTTCATGCGTCGCCGACACTCGCCGTTGTGCACTATAGTGCCATACATTTTTTGGAGTATTTTTCTCTCGAAGACTCCCACAGATGTTTCATCTGCTTGTGACAAGACCCAGGATTCTGCGCCATAATGCAAGACAGGTTGAATGAAAGTCTGGTACAGCTTAAGTTTTGCTACCCTAGAGAGGGCTTTAACTCTAAAGTGCTTGTTTCTCCCAAAATAGCATCAATTCGAAAGCACAATTCGACGCTTGATCTCAAGGCTGACGTTGTTGTTTTTGTTCACGGCAGATCAGAGGTATATAAATTCGTCCACTACCTCGAAGTTATAACGGTTATCAACGTTCACTCTTTGGTCTAAAGGTGTGGAGGCCCTGTTCGTTGAAACCATTAATTTTGTCTTGTCCTCATTTACCGTCAGACCCACTTTTGCTGACTCCTTCTCAATTCTCGAAAAAAACGCAGTAACTTCTCTAATTGTGCGCCCAAAGATATCTATATCATCAGCATACACGAGCAGCATGTGACTTTTGCTGCTGATGGTTTTGTTCATGTTGACTGCAGCTTTTCTCATAATGATCTCCATTAAGATGTTAAAGAGATCGCACGATAGGGTGTCGCCTTGCCTGCGGCCTCGCTTAGTTTCGAAAGGTTCGGTAAGATCCTTACCAACTTTCACTGCGGATTTGGTGTTCGTCAGGGGCATCCTGCAAAGGCGTATGAGTTTTACAGAAATACCAAGCTCAGACATTGCTTCGTGGAGTTTCTCCAGTATCGGGCTATCGAAGGCCGCTTTATAGTCGACAAATAAGTGATGGGTGACGATATGTTTTTCATGGGTCTTCTCAAGAATTTGATGTAGCATGAAAATCTGGTCAGTTGTGGATTATCCAGGCCTAAAGCCACAATGGTATGGTCCAATCAGGTCAGCGATAGTCGGTTTTAGTCTTTCGCACATAATACTAGATATAACCTTATATGCTATGGATAAAAGGCTTATTCCACGGTAGCTGGCACAGAGACTCGTGTCACCTTTTTTAAATATGGGACATAGTACACTGAGACTCCAATCGCCGGGCATGCATTCGTCTAACCAAATTTTGCTAATGAGCTTATGCATGCACCTTATCAGCTCACCGCCGCCAGCAATAAATAGCTCCGCCGGTAATCCATTGGCTCCTGCGGCTTTCTTGTTCTGAAGCCGGCAATAGCTGTTCTGACCTCATCTTGCTTAGTAGCGGATCAATCGACGTCGTCGTCCAAATTGTGATACTTTGTCTCGTCATTGGATATCTCAGGTACCGATAGCGCAGAGAAATGATCTCGCCATATTCCTAACATTCTCTGCATATCTGCAATGAGATTTCCGCCCATGTCTTTACAGAAGGGGGGCCCTGAACCAAGTCCATTAGTTTCGTTTTTTCCTTCTGTATGCCTCAATTTTCTCACACTCGCGCTTTCTTCACTGCCGTTTCTTACGCTTATACCGCTCAGTCCCAGACGTTCTGTGCCAAAAGTGGCGAGAGATACCTTGAGTAGACTGTGGCTACCGCTGGTAATTGTAGCTTTCCGATGTCTAGCTTTCTCTGCGTCTGGTTTCGTATGATTTTCGCTCTACTTATACTTAGTCTCAAAATCGATGTTAGCTCCTCGGATCACTCGTACGTCCATTACTCTGAATGAGCGCCTTCCATCAATTACCATGTGATCAATTTCGGTCTTCGTTCTTTGATCAGGGGATACCTTGTGGATAGCCTTGTGGATATCTCTATGCTGGAATCTTGTACCACTAATGATTATGTTTTTTGCCGCGGTAAAGTGAATCAGTCTCACACCGTTAGCGGAACTGTCAGCATGTGGCATGTACTGCCAGGATATTTGATTGCAGCCGCCCGCCGTTGGCCGATATATTTGGCTCAGCCGCCTTCTAAGGACAACGATATCACTTTTAATTTGAAATAAAATTTATTTAATCATATTTCGAAATATTTAGAATTTTTACCAAAATAAAATATATTGTATTAAAACAGAGTGCTTTTTCATTTCATTTCATTTCATTTATTTATTTGAAAGCCTAGCACAACAAGATTGACTCTTATAAGTTATAGTGCTAGTGGTATACGATTACATTTTAATTGTGTTACTATTATTGTTTACTAATTTTATGGTTCTACGTATATCAAAGTTTTAAACAATTTATAATAATAGAAAAAAAAAAATTAGAAAGAGGGTAAAAAAAAATTGATAAGTTTATAACTTAATATGTATTCCTAAATCCCTTTTGAATTGAAGAACGTTGCTTATAGTCTGGATCTGTGGTGGTAACGAGTTCCAAAGACGTATTGTAGGAATAAAAAATTGCATTTCAGATTTAGAATAATTAAAACTTAGTTGTATTATTCTTTTCCCACGTTGCGACCGAGCAAATTTTATTCTATCAAATAGATAATCGGGTTCTCTAGTAATTATTATTTTGTGCAAGAGAAGTAAACATTTGTATTTTAGGTAGTTTTGAAAACTCATATTAAAGATTTGATATGAATAAGCAGATATTCGGTCGCTTCGCTTTTTGCTTAAAATATTTCGTGTAATATGTTAAAGATCACACAAAGTTTTCGAAAATCAGCTGAATCACAATTACAAAAAATCTCACCACCAAATAATAGTGTGGGTATCAAATAAGTTTTCGCAAGCAGCATACGGATTTGCATTGGTGTAGATGGTTGTACTGCCCAGAGGTTACGCAGCATACCGTGAACTTTACCAGATGTTACAGTAATGTGGTTTGACCAGGTAAGTTCATTATTGAAAATTATGCCAAGGTTCGCACAAAACTTAACGCATTTAATTACAGAATTATCATTGCGTAAGGATATGTCAATGTCTGGTATCTGTTTACGCTTAGAGATGCAAATGAATTTTGATTTTGAGGGATTTATGCAGAGCCCATTGACGTTAGCCCACATACTTATCGCATCCAGATCCTCACAAATGTATTGAATGCAGTTATTCATATTGGCGGCAAAAGTGCTCGAATATAATTGAACATCGTCAGCGTAAATTTGTATGTTACAGTGGCGTATAATGTCCGGTAGATCATTTATGTACATGCAAAATAAGAGAGGCCCTAAGATGGAACCTTGCGCCACTCATTTGGTTATGTCCAAAGCATCTGAAATGTTGTCATTGACAAACACAGCTTGTTTTCGCCCTTTAATGTACGACGGTATTAGATTACATGCAGGTTTAGAAAAGTAGAATCATTTTTCGAGCTTAATTATCAAATTGTTATGGTTAACAGTATCGAAAGCCTCACTATGATCCAAAAGTACTAGAAACGATACCATATTTTCATCTAAACGTGATCGTAGATCTTCTATTGCATCCGTCAGTGCTGTAATACAGCTTCTATTTTTCCTGAAGCCAGATTGACGACTAGACAACAGACTATTAGAGTCAATGTATTCTACCATTTGATTATGCATAAACTTTTCAAGAACTTTTGCTAGGAACGATAAAATAGATATGGGACGATAACCATTATTCGATTTGGGTAAGGGTAATATTTTTGACGTTTTCCAGGCATTCGGAAAGATAGATTTTGTGAGCACGTTATTAAATAAATACGTAATGTATGGTCCAACCTTCACGAGGATAATTTTGAGAAACTTTGGATCTATACCATCTATACCTACTGCATTCGATTTTACTGATATCACACTTCTCAAAACCTCGGATTGACCAACATTGCGGAAACAAAACTCATTTTCCCTACGGATATAGCAGTAGTCAGTGTACAGATTGGAGTCATTGTTCGACGTATGAGTGACACCAATGAAAATTTGGTTTACCTGTTTTACACTTAGTATGTCAACGGTCACCATATTTGTTTTTTTACTACCGATACCTATATGCCGAATCTCCCTCCATTTTGTTCTATTGCCAAAGCATTAGCAAACTTCTGTCTATAGAATGCCCTCTTAGATCTGTATATTAAGCTAACAACTTCCCGCCTTGCTAGTTTAAATAGTTCATGAAGTGACGAAGTTTTGTAACGTTTCCACCTTTTATATGCTGAATTCCTACTTGCTATTGCCCGTTTTATATCGTTATTAAACCATGGCTGTTGATTATATCGAATTATTTTCGTCTTTAGTGGTACACAAACTTCATATATCTCATTAATATTAGTCTGCAAGAATTCTGTTTGCTCATCAGCCGATTCCATATTATACATTGACTCCCTCTGTACGTTATCAACTAGTTTATTCACCAAAGAGTTGTTAATATTCTTATAATCTCGATAAGTTATAGTATTCGCATTTGTGTCGACATTCGTGTCGTAAATCATAAATATTAAATCATGGTTAGAAAACATTGAAGCTGATAACTGATCGTAAAGTAGAACTTTTGATTCAAGATTAACAAGAAAAATATCTAGAAGACTATTCAATGATCGATGATACTGTGTTGGCGTATTTATATTTGTAGGCTGCAAAGCTATAGCCAGAAATCCATCTGTAAGAACCGTTTCTACCAAGATATTGCTATTAAAATCACCAGCTACTATTACATTACTATACATGGTGGACAAACTACTAACTGAAGAGACTAAGTCATCAAAAGGTACATGTCGATTTGGTCTGTAAACACAGCCAATCAGAATCGGATTATTATTTTTAGTGTTTATTTCCAGGAAAATGAATTCAATATGACTTACGGGGGGAGAGTTCAGTTTTAGTTTACATTTAATATGACTACTAATGTAAATACAAGCACCACCGGCATTTGACTGTCTAAAAAAAAAATGGTGTCCCTTAACAGCCCATGGAGGGATTGGGGAGAGCTTCTCACAATCAGTGAGATGTGCGCTTTCTAGTTTTACACTCACTGATTGGGACCTACAGTTTTACACCGATTCCGAACGGTATTTTGAGAAGCATTTTCATGGCTAAATACTTGATAGTGTCGCCGTCACTAAGCGAGGTGACCGTCGTCGAAAGAAACTTTAAGGTGGTCGGAGCAGGAATCGAACCCAGGATCTCCCGTACAAGAGGCGCGCACACTAACCATTGCACCACCGACGGCATGAAACAAAGAGTATCCAGGCAAATCATACACGTTATCGTGGATCGTAGGATGAAACCAAGTTTCTGAGACACATATTACATCTACACCTCAGTTAATGAAATTATGTCGGTATTCATCCATTTTACTGTTTAAACTCTGTGCGTTAATGTGAATTACTTTTAACCCAAGCTTTTGCTTAGCCAATATTCTGACCATGTAAAAAATTTCGTCTTTGGAATCTAACCTGATATCACAGAACAGGGTACAATATTATATAAGCAACGCCTTCAAATTGTATAACCTGTTTCAGTATAAAATATTGATTTTGAGAAAGGGACATGTAAAAATATAAATTAAAATTAAAAAAGTATTTCAAAATGCGAAAAATTAAGACGTAAGAATCTAAACTAATATCAAAAAAATATTTCAAATTGCGAAAAATTAAAAGTAAAAACTAAAAGTAAAACATGTTTTGCATAGCTTGCCTGTGGTATGAGGTATTGACATGGTCCATTTTGTGTTTCATTGCTTAAGACCGAAGGTGTTAGCTCAAGATATTTAAAAAAATTTAAATCAAACATCTTAATTGCAATTTGCAGTTTGTATAAAAAAGGCAAATGTTCTCCACATGTTTGTCAGTGTATTTCAGTAAATCCATTAGATGGACCAAACATTTTGGTATATGACGAAAGGCCTTGGCGAGCACTACGATTTTGTACCATCAACGCTAAAGCCTAATTTCTAGAATTTTATAAAATAAAAATAAAGAAGCCGCTATAATTTCCGCAAGCCTTGGACATAGTTATTCACGCCAACAGATTTGGCGTGTATATGAAGTCAGACAACTCGTGAACAAAACAACATCGACGTCACTTTAAAATTTTTTATAATTTTTCAACCCCAAATTTTAAAACATTTGACTTTGGCCCATATAAGTCTTTATTATTTGTTATTCAACAAACTTGATTTGCATATGAAAATTAATGCCTTTAGAGTACAAAACAATGTTACATATTCATAAATTTAATTAAAGAAATGTCAGATGTACGTACACTTTATACAAGAAATTAAAATTGAAGGAATTAATTGGAATTATTTGAAAAAATATACCTAAGGATATAAAGCAATTGAGATAAGTGCTTGGGATGTTAATCTGCATCGCATGAAGGGAGCAATTAATCTAATATGTCATGCTGCCTTCAGACAATTTTGTTGTACAAAAAAATCATACAACTTTTCTGTTTTCACTCGATATGCGTATGACTTGGTATACAAATATTTACACTGTTAATTCGAAAGTGGAGTTTGAGTAGATTTTTCGGCTTCAATGTCAAATAGCTGTCCGATTTGTTAATATCTTAAATACATATATTTATATTTACTTATTTTGCAATTATGAATCTTTACTTAAAATGAATGTATAGGTAATTTTTGTTACTCTGAAGAAATTTCTACTTTATTACATTTTCTAAATTTGCTGACTTAAATCTTTATTTCTGCCAATGATTACATTTGCATACATATGGTGTAATATTCCTGTTATTTCGAGAACAAATAATTGGTCGATTATTGGACAATTTTAAATTTTTATTTTTAGGTGAGATTTCGTGTTACGATTCTGCGTAATTTTTTCTTTTTGGATGATTTGTTCTTTTATTTTTTTTGATGTGTTAACATCTATACGCGCGCCTCTAGGGCAGTAAACTATAAATTTAATACATACGCAAGTGTTAGGTTTGTAAGAGTAAATCATCGTTTGTTTGTTCGTTGCTTGGCAGTCGGTATTGAAAGTGATTATTGGGCGATTTTCATATAATTTTCCCACGCGATTTTCTCCGGAAATTCATAGCCGATTTTATTAATTGTTGGATTAAAAAGCTAGTGCGGGTTTCGACGAAGAGTTTAGGCCAAAAATTAAGGCGATCCGATATCGGCGAGCCGAGATTGAAGTGTTTTAATTTGGAGTATTAATTTGGAGTAATATTAAAAAAGTATTTTATGTTGATCTTCGGTTATATCGTACGAATATAACAATGTATGTACATATGTATGTACAAGTGTCTGTTGCTTTGCATTCTTTGACTTTTGTGGGAATAAAACAAAAAGTATTGAGCAAGAAAATAATGACACATGTGCTTGCACTGGGTCTTTAAATAATTTTAAGTATTAATATTATTTAACTGTAACGTCATCATATGATTGAACGCTGTTTTTTATTTTCCAATGTAACATTTACGAATGTGTTCATAGAAATCGAACAGGTACTGTGTAGCAAAAAGGTGTTAACACATCGCCCGTGAGTTCGAACACTCATTGGATTTTTTTGATACTTTTTTAGTCAGCGATACTTCTGACAGCCATTAGAAACGATTCCTCTTACGAATTACAGTAATTGTGTATTCTGAACTTTTTTTGGTTCAAGAGGATGGTGATGCTAAACAATGTGATTTAAAGTAGTAAGTTTCCGTCTTATACATAAGAGAGATTATGGTGCCAATTGGCTTCCGTCTAGTTTACTGCACTTAAATGTTCGATTATATCCCTGGAGTAGAAGGAATGTAATTCTTTGATTCCTGTTACACATTTATATGTGACTTGCTCCACGAAAAGGGACCTCTGCGCCGAAAAGAAGTTATTGAGAAAAACGCGTTTAAAAAAAGCGCTTCGTTAATTTTTTCATTTATTTCATTAATTATGTTCATTGTTACAGGTGATTTGTAAAAAAACTAAACGACATAGAAACGGGTAGACGGGTTGCGGCATTCATAACAATCGGAGTAAAATTGCAGAAGTTATGCGATAAAAGAAAATTTTGCTGGTGTCATTTAATGGAGTTGTTACTCACATAGAGTAAAGTTATATACAGCATTTATGACTCAATTTGAATTTATTCACTATGGACTTTTGATAAACGTCTTGATAAACGTTCGCATAACTTCTGCAATTTTACTCCGATTGTTATGAAACAAAACTTAGTTTAATTGAGACTAAAAACACTTTCAGAATATTATATATATATAGCACCATTGGGAATGAAATAATGCAACACATCACGATCAAAGTTGAAAAATTGAGAAAATTTTTGGAAATTTGAAGTTTACTCACTTGAAATTCTATATGTTTTTATTGAAAGTACCATCATATCTACATATTTTTAAAGCTCTATTTCTCCTCTTTCCAAAACAGTTCCATGATCTAAAATCGGTTGGGAAATAACAGCTTAATAAATCGATTTGTATGAGAAGTCAAAAATAACGGGTTTTTAACGGTAAAATCAGATTTTGGGGGTTTACAACAAAAAAAAAAATTTTTTCCGTCAGTACTTGATGAGGCCTACAACCTACACCATGTCACATCAAAAGTTATTTTTGACTGTAGCACCGTGTAATTAGTTATAAGTTATATAAATTGGCTTTTTTGTTACTTGAATGCAAATATGACTTTTGTTTGCAGCTTGTTGCAAATATAGTATAATTATGTCCAAACTCGTTGTGCTTGCTTCAATATTACATGTTGGGGTCTCAAATATATATGTGTTTCTGACACAAATATAACTTTGTTTGGGATACAAATACAACTGTGTTTACTGCACTGTTTATGACCTGTAGAGAGCAAGAGAATACAAGAGGGACAAAGAGAGAATATTCAAAATGAAAGTTATGAGTGTGTTACTTTACTTATGCATTATTCTTTCAGTCAGTGTTTCATAAATTTCGTGAATGTGTGTGGAAATTGGAACTGAAATGAATCTTTCTTATGTTGACGTATCTGTTGCATAAGCTGAAAAATCTGTCGTTTTCTTTTGTTTGGATTTAAATATAACCCGTGTTTGGAGCTAGTCGCTGATGTACTACACTTTGGCCCACATGCATCCAGTTTGCTATTCAATATTACATGGTGGAGACGTAATGATTAAAATTGTATAATACATGTGTTTGTGAACCAAATGCATCTGTGTGTGATACAAACACATCTGTGTTAGTTGAATAAAAAAGAGAATAAAACAATACAAAAACATCTGTGACAGTTGAATAAAAAAGGTCCAACGAGAGTATATTCGCAGTCTGTCTTGCAAGTGTGTAACTGTATTTCTATCAGTCAGTGACTCATAAATATTCCAGAATGTCTTTGTAAATTGCAGGTGAAGTGATTGCTTGTTACTTTGGCTGATGTCTTGCGTTTTAGTTACCTTGCATTCAGTCATCATTGGTTTATCTGACAGAGGATATCAAAAGTGCTTGGTCGGACAAATACGTATGCAGCGGAAAAAGTTATATTAGTAGAACATAATTGTAATCAGTGAAAAATAGAGCAAACAAAGTCTCGGACGGTTAAATGGTTTACGAAACTGATATTTCGTATACAGGTGTATTCCAAAAAAAGTGGGAATTCATTTTGAGGAAATAAACTGAAAACAGCAACAACTGGAGCTTTTTGTCTGTCTGAGCAATTTGCAGCGAAAATCAGAGAGGCGGACCATTTTTGAAATTTAATTAAATACACAAGTATTTAAACCGCGCTTAGCAACCCTGAACTACCTTTGTGTATTGATTGCGTGCCAACGCATAGTAATAATCGTATTTTGAAGTGTTCTAGCTTCTGTCGAAGTTGAAACCCTCCGTAAACAACAACGTTGGAGATATCAAAGAAATATCAGAGAAGAAAAAAGCAGCATATTCAAATGGGTCGAGTTTAATCTCTCAATTTTTTTATTAATGGTTTATAAATGTAGATTTATACTAATAAAATTAATTAAATAAAAGAATATATATATAATGTAATCAAAAAATTATTCGTTTCCAATTATTATTATTTGTGAGAGGAAATACAAAAAGGTTTGGGAGGAAACACGCGAATGCTTCCACGTAAGTATGTGGATGTTTGGGATGAAGCACTTATATATTTCCACGTAAAAGAATACATGTTTGTAAGTAAACATGCTAATGATTGCATCTAAATACCAAAGAGTTTGGGACTTGCAAACATATGAATGTTTGGAGTATGATCCAATCGTATGCATGGCTCCTGCAAAATATGTCCGGGAGAATATGTTACAGAGGCCGTTTCTTTTCAGCGTGTAGAACTAACGCTGAATCAAACCATTTTAATTCTGAAAAACTTTTTGACTTATGGAAGAAAAACACAAAGGTCAGACCACAACTTGTCACAAATCATTTGCTGTCGAGTTCATTGTTTGAAATAGCGAGCAACGTATACATATCGCACACCATTACATACAGTTTTGTTTTCCCAACTTTTCTTATCAAAACTTTATGCTGTCAAATATTACCTTTCTTAAATTGTCAATTTCTCCATGCAACCAAAATTTATTTACTTGTTAATATCAACAATTTATGTTTTCATTAAAATCCTTTTTTAGAAATCTTTTTCAATTTTACGCCAATGTTAACAATTTAAGGTCTAATACGGAGATTATTCAAGATATTAACGTCAATTTCGAATCCAGAACAATTCGCCTCTTCTTGGTTTTCACCATCGCTCTTAATTTAGAAACTCAAACTTAACCTCTTTGTATTTGTATGATCAATGTTACCTTGTTACGTCTTAGGGCCTAAAGTTTATTTAAACTTCCTCCGAACCGAAGATGACATTGTGTGAAGAATTAATCCAAAATAATTAAACTTCTGATGTAGAAAAAATAACAACAAAAGTATACCAATTTGTCAGGATGATGTTGTTATTGGTAGTGTTGCTATTGTTGTTAATTTAACGATTTGATTAACCCATTGACAACCACAGGCGAGAATGTTAACCCTAGAATTTTTTGAAACTATTATTGTTCAGATGGGAGATGAAGAAAATGTATCTATGGGTGATTTATAGAGACGGTAGGGGTAACATTTAATTTAACGATGTCCTTAACCCATTGACAGCCACAGTCAAGAATGTTAGCCCTAACATTTTTGGAACGTATTATTATTCAGATAGGAAATGGAGAAAATGTATCTATGAGTGATTTATAGAGCCGGTAGGGGTAACATTAGTGTGTTGTAGACATTAAATGAGTAGGCACCAAAATGGGTAAAAAAGTGGTTTTACTACAGGGGTAGCAAAAAGGGCACAAGTTGGTTAACCCTAGAAGGGTACGGCTAATTTGTGGGTGCCTATAGGTACCGATGAGTAAATTTTACTCACTTCAGCATTTTCATGTTATAAACGCATTTATTTTATAAAGCAATAGTTTTAAACGAAAACAATTGAAAGCACAACAATTATTACAATATATAAAATAAACAACCATAATACATTATTCCTGATTTGACGATTACGAATACATAAAAACCTTGCTCCAAACGAATTTTCCACCTTTTCCGATCAGAGTGAAAGCGGCTGATCTTTCAGTTCTTCTCCCCTTCTTTGAATTTTTCATATTTTCTTCATAATCATATTTTCTTCGCAATCATTTCACTCCTCCGGTTCTGCTAGATTCTCCGGATCTACAACACGGTCGCAAGTATCCTCATCAAAGAAACAAGGTTCCCACCTCAAATTGTCTTTTTCCTTCTTCATGTGATGCATCCAAAATGTTTTCATCTGTTAGCCCGCGGCCGGCAATTTGTATGTTTTATACTTTTCTTTATACTGACCTAATAAAAAACTCCCGTGAGTAACATAATTGTCATAATGCAGCACAAAAACTAAATTTTTAGTGACGTAGTAAGGTACTGATGGGTAAATTTTACTCACCCAAAATTAGTACATAAAGGGTACCGATGAGTAAATGTTACTCACAAACTTTTCTTAAATTGTCCACAAGTACGATAACTCAAACCACACAATTTAATGCTTGGGCCAGCCGACTAATAATAGACTTGGCGAGGCACTGCTAACATCTTGACGTTCAGTGTGGTCAACCTGCTGATTTACGGACAAATCTATTCCTTGTGTGATTAAATTTTACTCACAGTACCCTTCTAGGGTTAAGATCCACGTACCTGTTCAGTCATAGATGACGAAAATGATCAAACAAAAAAAAAATTAATGTGAGTCCGATCACAGGGGAGATGTGTAAACATCTAGTAATGAAAAATTTTTTTTAAGTTGGAAGTACTTATGCTTTTAGTACATGTTTTTAATTAATCAATATTGTAAATACATAGGAATTTGCTGGTTTTTGTTTGTTTTATTTAACTTATTTGGTTAGTAAATGGGCACACTGCAGTATATATGTACTGCATTAAAAATTACAGTAAGCAGTAAATTTACTGATTACTGAAAAAATTCAGAAAATTTTTACTGATAATGAAATTTAATTTGCATTACCAGTAAAATCATAGGCCGTATTCAGAATAATCAGTAATCGGACATTACTGATTACAGAAAATTAAATGCACCTCATCGTAATCATGTAGGCACTTTATGAAAATTGCTGAAAAGGATTTTAGTAATCAGTAAAAATTTACTAGTTAAAGAATTATTTTTACTGAAATTTTAGTAGTACTGCAAAGTGCCCATCTATGGTAAATCCCTTAAGTACAAATAGTTAATATTGGCTTATGCTAACTAAAATAAGATATATCAATTTTTGACTCGATTGCATTTAAAAATCTATGGAAAACTGCATCTATAGTAGATAGTGGAATTGTTAGTTGTGGGGGTTTGTGGAGAATTGCTCACATGCAAGTGGAAAACGTCAAATAAAAATTTTGATAAAGCTTGCGACTGTGGGTTTGCACAATTTGTATTAAAATCTCCACCCATAATAATTGGCATGAGATGGAGATTGTTACCCAATTGTCGTGCACCAGTTTCAGTGTAAGGCAACAGTACGTAATGAAGATGTGTTATAATCCTAATTTATATTGGAATCTAATAGAAATTTTGTTAGAATTAACATTACCTCCATTAAGCGTTGATACACTTTGTGTTGTTTTATGTTCTGAGTTATAATTTTTTTGGTGTTTTGTAAAATATTTTATTATTTTGTATTTGTTGCGGTTGACAAGTTATTAATCAGCTGTTTACTGAAATGTAATGCATGTAGTTATTTTACCGCCATGGTTTTCGAAAATTAGTAGCTACTAGTGCACACTAGATGGTGCTTATATGCAGCTGTTAAGTATGAATGACAATCTCCACGACGAAGAAGACTTATAGTTTGACAAGTTTAATTTTTAGTTTTCCTTATTTTGCTTTGTTTTAGTAAATTTCTTATTAAAAGGTCAAAAAATCTTTTTAAATGTTATTAAAATTAAATGTTTTTGTATTCATTTTAGTTATTTGTTTCATTTGCCTACGATAACATAATGTACGACAATTAGTGAAAATTAGTAGCTACTATTGCACACTAGATGGTGTTGAGTATATTGTATACAGCGTATGATTACACTCATACATAGCTCACACCGATTTGATAACGCTTTACGATTGGTTAACGATTACGTCGCACATCTTACTCTAAATTTGTGATTGTATTGTGAAAAAGATTTTTACCCCCAGCGTATAGATGTTTACACATCAATAAATTTGCCGAAAATATATATGGCCGTCAAATCGTTAATCGAAGTATGAATACAATCAAACTATTTTTCAACTTTTTTTTTCGCGAAGACCAAGACTCAGTGGATGTCCCCTATAAATGCAGTGCATTGCATTGGACTTAGGGAAATGGGATAGGAGTAGGGGGGGTACTTGTTAATATTTGACTTAAACTTGCTGATGTTGTAAGAAGTGGGGACTACACTTGCCGGAAGCTTATTCCACATACGGACTATTCGGCTGAAGAATGAATTGTTTCTGTAATGCACAGTTCAATCCAATGGCCAGAAAACAGAAAAGGGATGAGTTCCACTTGAAAACTGCTTCGTACGGTTAAATACCCTAACTTCTGGAATGAGGCCGTGTAACCCGGCGGAACACTTTCCATGGAAATACCTATTAAAATACCGAGACACAGCTAACATTTCGTCGATGCTCCAAGGAGGCAACAGTGCTGGATACACTGCCGTCGCCTATCAGCTTCAACGCTCTGTTTTACTCGCGGTCTAGAAGCACCAAGGTGGACGCTGGAGCCCCAACCCAAATATGAGAGTTGAATTCCATTTTTGGCCGAATATACGTGGTGTAGATATTGAGGAGATCGGGTGGGTTGAAAAATCTTTTACACCACTTTAAAAAGCCCATTCACTTGAATGCTTCTCTCAACAAGTTAAAAATGTGCTTATTCCAACGAATGTCACATTTTATCTTCATGCCAATAACATCAAGAACTTCCGATTCACCAACATCTAAACCACCCACTGAAATCATTGGCAGGGTCGAGTCACCAGTCTGCTTGTGCGATATTCTGCAGCACTATGTTTTGCGTGCATTAAATTCGACTCGTTTTTCCCTGCCTCACTCACTAATCAGATGCAAGTCATGATTAAGCGTGTCATTCATTGTTCGTCTCTTTCCTTGCACTACGGAAAGATTTAGAAAAGTTAAGCTCCCCCTCCAGGGTTTTGTTCAGTTGGTCTAAGAACTTTTGTGTGCAAAATTTTTCCCCGATCGGATACCTATAAGGCGTGCCATGCCGCAAACGCCCTAAAAATAATACAAGCATCAACCTTAGACGTTTTTTTGAAATAAAATAATAAAATTATTCGCGGCTGTATACCCTCGTGTTTGTTAAATAAAATATTATTTAAGTCCAGACAGATTATGTCCATCCAAAGTGATTAGACAATTGACGCCAAATTGAGAAAAATTGAAAGCGGAATTTTTTTGATTTTGGTGTAAAGTTGTATGGACTATGAATTCGGAAATGTTTGGAATTAGCTTGAATGTATTGAAAACATTTTGCAGCTGAAAATAAGATATAATACGTTACCTTAGTATACTGCTTTAACTATACTATTTGGGGTACGATATTCAAAATTGTAGAAAAATATTTTTTCCCATTGTTTTGGAACAAAATTTGAAAATTTTCATATATTCAATTGTTTAAAAAAAATCTAAAAATCTAAAAATCTAAAATCTACGTGATAAAAGACCAAAATAAACAAAGCCCGTCAAGTCGTGCAAAAACCTTGCCCAAAGTCATGCCCTTTTTTTATGGGCCCCCAAAGATTTGGGTCCTCGGTGTCAGTTTTTCAAAAAAGTGATAGTATTGTTAGGCTCATATCATTCCTCACTGGGGCAAAGTTGTAGCTCCTGTCATAAAGAACAAAAATTGTGAACATATAAAATCAAAATAACTTCATCTTCAAGGTTCGATTACTTCAAGAAATTGAATGGACTCCAAGAAATTGTGAATTAACGCCATTAAACTATATTTCTTGTGCGGTTATTTGAAGTCATTGGTACTTAGCAATAAATCAGACTTTTTTCAAACTTTATAATTCCATATTGAACGCGCTGTTCATGACATAAATCTTCATTTAATGGAAAAAGTGATCGAAAATTGGGTTCATCGAATTCGATCCTGCAAAAGAAGACGTGGAGACCATTTGAAAAACGTTTTGTTCAGAACTTAATTGATTGTACTTCACATTAAATAAAACAATTTGAATTTCGTTAAGAATTAGTGTGTTTTCGATGTGTTAGCATCTATACGAACGGGTAGGGCAAACCAATAAAAGTGAACATATGCCAACAACACACACCAGTGAAATCGATGGTGCAGAGCCCCCTAGTATTTATCAAGCTTTCCCTGTACAAGTGAAATTCGAAAAATCTGAAGTTTAGAATAAAGTGTGGCATTCTAAGCCTATGTAACCTCCTTTATAGTGCAGTAATTTTTTGGCAACTGAATTATGCAACTTTGAAAGAGTACATTTAAATCGCTAACGTTGAAACCTACTTTCGTTTTAAATTCAAATATTTTCAAAAATCTGCCATTTGAAAAATCTTTTCCTCCTTTCTCAAGTCCTCAAATTTGCCAGTACCCTACAAATCATAACAAAATCCATATCAAAACCATGATTCCATTATTTATTCGATTATGGAAAAGAAGGGAGAATGTTTCAGTCAGCTGCATTTTCAATTCCATTAAATAGTGCTGGCAACATACACACACACTCACTCTCTCTATCATTGTCATCCTTGAGGCATTGTGAAAGAGGGGTTTCTTCCACTTTGTCAGAACGAAAGTACGAATATGTATTAATTTATGAAGTTTTTCATCTTAAGCACATATACAAATATTCTCCCGATTCATACTACTACACAATAACAATACTACCACACTCTCAGCGCCTTTAAAGCTCTCTTTCGTTTCTCCATGACGTTGCAGTACTTGTAGCTGCAGCTTCTGTTGATATTGTTATCCTTAAAAGTGTCTTAACAATTTTAAGTTATAAAAAAATACAGTTGGTAAAATTGTGGTTATGAAAATAATTCAGTGTGTCATGATGACTTTGGGATACGCTATTTACATATTCCCTAGATTTTTAAAAGGTATGTAGATATATATTTACGCGGATGCGATAGCAGTAAAAACGAAGGAGACATTATGTTAAACTTAAAATGTTTTGAGAAAAATACTTTATTTTCCAGGCTAAAATATGAACGAATTCCTTATAAGGATCTGGGCAAAGCAACTAATGCTGTTTATTAAATGAGAACGCTTACGACTATTAAGCCACAGCAAAAAGAAGTCACACATAATGAGAGGCAAGACAAAATCATATAGATATAGTATATTAAATTAGTTTAGGCAACAGTTTATGCTGGAGATATCAAATTTGTGTAAATATCCCTAGGTAAATGAAAATCTTCAGTGGATTAGAGTTAGAAAATATAATTCATACCTATTTCATTTAAATATATTTTTAAATTGATAAAAGCGTATCCGTTTCGAACTCATTTCATTTACAAAAACGAACCCGAAGCGGATTCGAATATGAAGTCCGCAACCAATCATATATATGGTTCCTGTAATATGTTGCCGGGGACGTTTTTTGGTGCGTGTAATACTTTGTTGTTACTTAGCGCATGTAGATTTTTTCAACAATACAATGTTTAAAGCAAATCCGATGAAAAATGACAAACAGTTTATAACATTATTAGGTTCATACAATGGGTGAAGAGTTTTAAAGTGGCATAACTGTGGAACAGTAACTTGAAATTCAAATTTTTTTTTACTAAATTCCTTGGAATTTATCCATCTTTTAAAGTGCATCATTAGTATTTGAAACTTTCATAGTAATTTAAATCGAATTCGATGCAAAGATGGCAAACAATTTATTATATTATTAGTTTCATACAATGGGTAAAAGGCTTTAAAATGGTATAACTCTGAAACAGTGACCGCAAATTTAAAATTGTTTTCTACGAAATTACTTGGAATTTATCAGTCTTTTAATAAATCCATACTACTGTTGTTTCTGTTCAAAGCATATCAAATTCTGGGTCTATACGGCGTAGAATATGAACATGTATTCATAACGTTTTTCTCGGTGGATTATATCTATACACTTTATGGTTTTTTCACAAATTTGTTTCTCACTTTCTGTTTCAAATAATAGTGTCCTCGTGTCAGATTCAAATACATATATATATATATTCTCTTTTACAACAAAGCGTCTTACTAAAACTCCAATACATAATTTTCTAACATAAACTAAATTATGATTACACTGACTAATATTTGGGCAGAAATTCTAATATTGTACTGTTTAAGAGTTGTATATTCCATTTCAGATGAAAGAGGTTTTAGTAATATTCAATTAGGTTAATACAACTTAAGTTCTGTAGCAACAACTTATATTTAGTAAGACCAATTTTTAATTTATCAATAAGCTCGACAAATAATTCTGATATACAGGGTGGCTGATGAATATTGCTACATAAAGAAACTCAAATAACTTTTGTTTTCAGTGTATGGAATTCAGTTTCCTTTTACTCACGTTAAAGCTCATTAAATTCTAATAAATATGGCTTAATTAGTTTTAAAAATAATGAAATTTATATGCCCCCCTGCTCGTTGATGCACGTGCGGCATCTTACCAAAAAGTTGTTAATTACTGCTTGGAGAGTTGAGACAGGTATAGTCGCAATTGTGAGTCGAATGGATTGCTTTAGTTCATTAAAATTTGTTGTTTTTGCTTCGCAGACTTCCTATCTGCAATAACCCCACAAGAAAAAGTCAGGTGCAGTAAATCCAGGTGACCTGGGGGGCCAACGGTATCTGGAGTTGCTGGATATCACCTTATTGCGAAATTTACGTCGCAATTATGTCATAACAGGCCGGGCTATATGAGGAGTTGCACCATCTTGCTGAAACCACACAGAGTTGAAAGAACTTCTCATTCGGCGTAATTCTGGATAAAACAAACTCTCTCAACATGCTCAAGTAACGGTCTCCAGTAACCGTAACGGTGTGACTGGTTTCTTCGAAGAAGTAGGGCCCGACAATGGAGCGTGGTGAAACTGCACACCACACTGTGACACGAAGTGGATGCAATTCCGTCTCATGGAGTATCTATGGGTTGGAAGGACTCCCTATTCGATAACTTTGTTTGTTTATGATGCCGTTTAAATCGAAATGGGCCTCGTCAGACATGAAAAGACAGTTTCCGCCCTCTTTCACCATTTGAAGCATCTTGTGGCAAAATTCCAAGGGAATCGGGAAGTCTGCTGCATACAGTTTGTTGGCCATTTGAAGTTTATATGGGAATAAGTCCAAATCTTTGTGCATAATTGACTACAATGACTGTCTGCTTATACCCATTTGAGCAGATAGGCTTCTTGTCGAAACTCTTGGATTGTTTTGTATGGCAGCAGCTACAGCAGCGATTGTGTCCTCCATCCGAACTGAAGGGTTTCGATGATAAGGTACTCTGTTGACTGTCCCATGCTCGGCAAAATTGTTAAGAGGTCTCATTATGCTCCATCTGCTCAGAGGATTGCCGGCAAACTTGCGCCTTTTCTCTCTTTGGACCGAAAGTACGGACTCCAGTGCGTGATAGCGGCGGACAATCAAAATTTAATCTAAAAATCAATCTGAAAAATAAAAAAAAAATTAACAAGATTCATTAAATAGAATAAAAGTTATTTAATTTTTTTTGGTAGCGGCTTTCATCAGCCACCCTTTCTGATAAGGGTTGAATTTTATGTTTCGGGATTAGACAACAAAAACAAATATTAATCATCGAAAATTACTTTATTGTTTTTCAAAATATTCCCCATGAAGATTTATCGTTTGAACCAATTGTCGAAACACTTTTGCCACTCTAATTGAAGTATCTGCAAAACATGCATTCTGAATGCAGCAACCGCTTCTTCAGGTGTCGAAAAACGTTGACCTCTCAGTTTGTTTTTTACGTACGGGAAAAAAAAGAAGTCATTCGGTGCCAAGTCAGGACTATACGGCGGATGACCCATCAAATCGATGTTTTGGGTGCTGAAAAATGCAGTTGTTTCAGCCGATGTGTGAGAGATCGCATTGTCGTGGTGAAGATTGGGTCGTCTTCGGCGGTTGGTTTTTCTGGTTCTGTACCACTCAGAATTCACTGTTCTGCGTTGTTCTAGTGGTACGGTTGCGGCATGTCCGGTTTTTCCGTAAAAACAGACGACCATTTGCTTGGAAGTGCTTCGGGCGCGAACAAATTTTGTTGGATTTGGCTCATCTTGAAACACCCATACAGTTGACTGCTGTTTACTTTCGGGCTCATACGCGTAAAGCCAGGACTCATCACCTGTCACGATGTCATAGACGTGTTTCGAAGCACCACGATGGTATTTTTGGAGCATTTCTTTCGACCAATCGACACGAGCCTTTTTTTGCGCGATTGACAAATTGTGTGGTATCCAACGCGAACAAATTTTGTTGACAGTCAAATGTTTATGCAATATTGAATGTTTGCTGGTCCCACTAATGCCCAAGGTTGTCTCAATCTCACGATAGGTCACATGACGATCTTGCAAAATCAGTTCGCGCACAGCATCAATGGTTTTCGGAACAACAGCTGATTTTGGACGACCTTCACGAAATTCGACTTGGAGTGAACTACGACCACGATTGAATTCACCATATCATCGATAAACACTGGTCCTTGATGGAGTTTCATCGCCATAAATTGAATTAAGTTCATCCATGCCCTGTTGCTGAGTTAATCCGCGTCGGAAGTTGTAAAAAATAATCCCACGAAAATGTTCACGATATAATTCCATTTTTGGGGCGAGATGAATCTTTTAAGTTACTGTAAACAACACAAATAGCGCTCGTACGTCAAAACGGATTGAGTACGCATAACCTCTAAAATTTCTAACTTTACGATAGAACTGTCAGTTGCCAGATTGCAACACTAGGGTTGCCAAATCCCGAAACATAAAATTCAAACCTCTAACTATGAATTCTAATCAAAATATAAACTTTGTCATGTAATTTCAAATGCCTGTGTAGCGGTTTCTTTAGCGACGACCAATCGCCATGCTTTTCCGCTAGCTCCTGGTAGCGGTTTCTTTGGTACCAATAGGAGTGGACTGTTGTACTCCGATACTGATGGTTCTACTATACCATCTCTCTCTAATTTATGGACTTGTCTATTTACCTCTTCTTTATGAGCATGCGGTATTCTATAGTTCTTGATATACGTTGGGTTATCGTCTCTCAGTCTTATGCGTTGTTTGTAAAAATTATTGGCCGATATAACTTCCGATCCTAGCGCGAATATGTCACAAAATTCAGTGCACAGCGTCGTTAGGGGTTTCTCAAAAGCTTTTTCGTCATGATCATTGACACTCGTCATTTCCCAATTGTCGAGATCATCAGTCAGAATGTCCCCATCATGCATAACAGTGTCATGAGTATTCGTATTCAAAATTCGGACAAACGCGTCCCTACATTTTACTATTGTCCCTGAAATGAAAACTCCTGGTCTGGGTTCCTGGCTCAACACTAGCAATTCCTCCATTGGTGAGTCAATAGTTATTCTCCGCACCACCTGTGACCTAGCTGGGATTACTATACTATTACTACCACAAGTGTGCGTCATTCGTACGGCTATATCGGGGAAACCGTGTGGTCTCATTATAAACCAATCTTGATCTCTCTGAAAGTCCAGAATGCAATTGAATTCCTTAATGAAATCCATACCCAGTAGTCCGTCGCATGGTATGGGAAAATTGTCTTGTACCACATGAAAATCATGCGTCACTAAATAGTTCTCAGCTCCAATTTCCATTCTCGCGCATCCCAATGAACTTATCGCTCCTTGACCTATTCCGCTAATCGTCGTTATTCTGCCCTTATTCACCGTTATCGAGCCTATGGTATTCGCCTTGATAAGGGATATGTCAGCACCTGTGTCCACTAATAGTGTGACTTTTGGACCATTTTCTCCTATACTAAATTCTACAAATATGCTAAAACTGAGGTTCAACGTATGTATTCTTGTCTCTATTGGCTTAGGGGCAGGTTCTGGTTTTCCGAACCAGTTTGATCATTTGTCATCGCACGGACGCTATTGTTGTAGTGGTTTCCACGATAGTTACCGCGACCACCTCTACCGCCTCGGTAGTTTCCTCCACTGTGGTTATTTTGATAACCATTCTGGTTATTATTATAGTTACTCCTACCACTGTTTCTTTGACTTCGGTTATTACCTCCTCGGTTATAACTTCCTCGTCCTCGCTGCAATCGTCCCTGGTTATTACTCCGATACTGTCTTTTAAAATGAAGTATGGTGTTCTCTGACCCTGTTGTCTCAGTACATGCATTAACAAATTTCGAGACTGCCTCATTCATCGTGTGGAATTGACCCGCACGCATAACAAGCTTCACTTCGTTCAGTTTACAATTCTTGGTCATCGCCTTAACTGCAGTTTGCGTACTGTACTTTCCGGCCAGCTCCAATGGCAGCCCATCACCAATATATGCATTCTCTAATGCTCTTGTCATATCTTCTATTTCCTTGGTATACTCATTGGCTGACTTGTTGTTCTGCTGTATATTCATAATCTTGGCCGTCAGGACCTAGACTGATTCTCCTTTTACAGAGGTCTGCAATTTGTTGATTACTTGTTCAAGCGTTGCCTCATTGCCTATAATATTTCTTGCTGTACCTCGCAGCTTTGTTTTTACCAAAGTAACAGCAATAGCATCATGCGTTTCTTTTATGGTCCCCACCAATTGTAGCGCGTCCAGTAAACTTTTTAGGTTTTCAGGCCTGCCATCGAAATCAGGTATGAGTCTCGAGGCTGTGTTTATAAATTCTATCGCTGTTAAAGGCATTTTACGATCTTGTACTTGTACTTCTTTATCTGAGTCGGTATCTGCATCCGACTGGTCTTCTCCTATGGGTGATAGTTTCTTGAATGATTCTGGTGTAAGAACTCTATATAAGTCTATTATAACCGGTTCACTTACTGTATGAGGAACCTCCTGATTTATCTGATATTTTGAAAATATTTTTACTAGCTTATCTCTGGTTTCCCAATAAAACCCTAAACCTTCTTCTTCATGTTCTTTAGTCAAACGTCCTGAGTGTTGATGTAACAAATTCCTAATTGCTTCAAAAGTAACTATCAATGTGCCTAAATGTTTCCTGACCGTTTCTGGTCTTATAAATGTGTTCTTATTTATGCACTTATAAGCTTTACTGAATTTCTCCCGTTCTGATACAAAAATCGTTCTAATCAATTCCCATGTCTCCATCTAGAACTAAAAATTCTCACAATTAAATATCCTTTCATATTTCTTTATTTACGCTCAAAACTTGTTTTTTATTTTTTTTCTTAAAAAAAAAAATTGTTTTTCATTTAAATTTTCTGCACGGGTGCCAACCCCAAATATCTCTTTTTCAGGCTTTTCTTATGCATAACATATAACTTAATACATATATTTGCTAATATTGCTATTGTTATTACAACTAGCATTAATTCTATGTTCTTAATGTTAACTTGAGGTGCTTGTATTTCAACCTCATTGATTACGTTTGCCTTGGGGTCTTTAATCTTTGTATTCTGACCCCCCATTTCAATGTAAATTTGCTTTGCGTTCTTTCAATAAAATAATGAAAATGTATATTATCTATTGATGTTCGTTTCTTTATTGTCCCTAAGGTGAACACGGGCGAACTCGCCTCCGTTCCTTACAGGTGCATGAGATTCATGCACTCCGTGCTTAAACTAGCTGCTATTAATGTATTAGTTATTAATGTTGCTGCTGCTGTTGTTGTTGCTTATATTTCTGCCATGCCTCCATCTGGGCCTCGATGCAGTCTATCTTCTTCCAGATTTCTGTGGCCACCTCCCAGGATGGTGGAACTTTGTCGTTGATTATTCTTAAGAGTCTTGCTCGCTCCCTGCGCCTTGTTACGAGGAAACCGCCTCGTCTCTTTGGTGGACACACTTTGGTTACGTGTGCTAAAACCCGTTGTGGCTTCGCCTTGGCTTGGCGGCTCTTATATTCCTGTATTGTTATTGGTTTAGGACCCTGTCCTTTCTCCAGGCTCATCCTTCAGGTGTCCTCTGGTCCTTAGTTATTAATTCGGACCACTGTCTCGGTCGCCATGTAATAAAAATGCGAGGAGTTGTGGCTATTTTAATCGCTTATGGAGAGCGATATGTTTGTTTATTTAATGCATCAATTAAAGAGCATTGTAGTAAAAACTGACTTGACTGAATTCGTACAATGGTCTTATATACTATTTGGAATACATTATTAGTTCTATCTAGTTTCTATATGGTGACACATATTCATTGATTCTCCTTAGTGGTTAAACGGTTCATATATCGTGAATGCTCAATCGGTCAGACAGAAGGAGTCGAATTACTCGTTCACTGGTACAATGTACTTTGCTGACCTATACCTCGATATGAATAGTGACAATGTAAATGAACACGCCAACAACCAAAGAGTATATGAATGAATGTAGATATGTGTTAAGTGGTATCGCATACGTTCTAGCATATGCGATATACGAATCACACTACACCTGAATTGATTTCCAACTAATCTTTTCCCAGTTTGTAGGTAAAAATTCTCTAATTCACCTGATAGATTTTGTCAATTGACCTCAGCCAAACCAGATTTTTAGACTCAAAGCATTATACACGACGTTTCATGGCATTTTCACTACATAAAAACGCTTGCGATTCTAAGAACCCAAAATTATAATATAATGATTAGAGCAACAGCCATTTTGCAATTAATATCAAAAGTTATCCCAGGACACCGATCACCTAAATTAAGCACCCTTCAACCATTCCACGTAATAACTTATCTACTAATATTTGTCCCTTACAAGCAACCATTTGGTTTAGAGTTCATAAATATGGACCTTTGTTAATAACGGATTTTCTTTCAGCACCTTCCAAAGCCTTAATTGTAAGGATATTCCCAGATTAAATAAATGGAATGGGTCTAATCACGTTCGAAGAAAAACAAACAATTTTATTCCCTTTTTCTTTGTGCTAAAATGTGGAACTCTCAGTGACTTTATTTGTTGTTTATTTTATTTATTTCTGGAATCATCATCTAGCATAACAACATGATGCAGTCGTTGACGTTGATGTGTCTGCCCTTCAAATACCATTATGTTATTTATGAGTTATAACCGACAAAAACAAAAAAAGGGTCTCAAACCCAATTGCCCCGTAGAAAGGGATAATCTTTGGAAAAGCTTCGTTTGTTCGTGCATTCTTTTGTTTTGTTTGTAGTTTCTAACGCAAGACTCCCAAATCCTATACTACAAATAAAACTACTCTGCCATGTTATGCTGATATAAACGTTAATACATTTTTCATTGAAAGAGGCGCTTGGCCATTTTGCACCTTTTTCTTTAGAGTATTTAATTTCCATTTCTTGGAAGCAAAATCTTTAACGTTTTTATTAGAAAAGCTTAAGAGAAATTTTATTTCCGTCAATAGCAGTTTCGAGTACCGTATTTCGGCTACACCGGAAGGAAGAATATTTGTATTTCTTATCATCACCTCGACTTCCGTGCCTTTCCTGGTTTGGAGGATAGTTTATCTCGTTTTCACTGCTGACAAAGTAAATGTTTGTTTGCACATTGTGTTTGTTTTAAATTTGAGAAGATGTAGATTTTGTTGGCATTACTTTATATCGACGGAAAGACGAATAAGAGTTCCATGAATCCTCTTTCATTTTACCAAGTTTATAACGAAAGAACAAAGAGAGGTTGGCATTCCAGTTATAAAGTAATAACGAAGAAACAACAAAATTTCATTTACAAGTTTATTATGAAATACAGCAGGAAGTTGCTACTCGATAGGACACGAGCAGAAATAACTACACTTAGAAAAATTTACGAGTAACAGCAGCCAATAAGGTGGGTGAGAAAGGGACCAAGCACCTGAGAAGCAACTAAGCTGCATCAAAACTACAAACTGTTTCTTGTTATGGCAATACGTTTGCTGCAAATATTGCTAAGTAGCAAATAGGGAATTTATTTTTTTGTAAATACTATACTTTATAGTCTGCTTTAAGGTTAGTTTACAGAATTTATAAAATCTTTTCGTGGCAACTTCAGTTTTATCATAAGAAAGCACTATATTTTGTATGAATTGAGCATGAAGGTAACGTCACTAACTTTCCCACCTGAAAAGGATAACATATGACAAGTCCCATATATTATACATTTAAGTATGGAAGCAGAGGGAATGTTAAACGATTGAAGAATTGCGACGTGTAACTTTGAGGCACAGTAGACTGATATATTCATCAGATCCATAACGATGATTAGATCCACTTACCTAAACAAACACAATCAAAAGCAAATCATGGTCTCATTCTAAAATCCTCAAGAAAAGCATTCAGCTTGCCGTCTTCCAGCGACTACTTTAGGATCGTAATATAATTTTTGGACGATCGATAGGGGTTTTAAAAGACCCAACAGAATTTGTCCTTTACAACAATAAGTTTAAATTTTCAACACAATCAAATCAAAAATCGCGACCATAAACATTTTCGTGTCTAATTTGTTATCTTAAATTATTTATTCTGTCTCAATGCTCGTATTGTGTGTTTTATCAGACATTGATTTGTTTGCCCTCGTACATACGGTAAACTAACAAATCCGTTATAAGACCAAACATTACAACTGTTTCATGCATCTAGTCAATTAGAACTGAAACACCAATCAAACATTGGAATATAATGCAACCCATACATGCTTCTACAGCATGGATGAAAATGTGCCTTAAAACACTTGCAGAACCCGTGCAGGATATCCCATGATTAACATCGTCCATTCATTTAGATCCTCTGATTATAACTGATTATGCACACTGATTTCTAACATCAGCTGATTCTGAATGAGAAATTAGGTTTTGTTTTAATCATTACCCATTACCCTAGTACCCTCCGACCACCAATCCGAAAATTTTCAAACCGCTGCCATTTCTCCCCCTAGAATTTTTGGATATGGTCGTCAAGCCAAGGAGTACTCTGGTGAAATTTGTCCAGTCGTGACTGAAGTACCCTGTATGCTGACAAGTTGAAGGTAATGAAATTAATCTGCCTATAGATAAAATTATAAAAAAATATTTAAAATTAAAAAATGCAATTTTGAGAATTCGGAGTTGGAAGCTTGAGCTATGCTTAGTATGAATGAAAATATCAAAAACAAATAAATAGTTTGCCATTACGTCCAATGAAGGAAATAGGAAGGGTTTGGATTGGGTTTATTGCAAAATAACAGCAACATATTAAATAAATGTTTATGTGGCATAATTGGGGAAAAACTTTGGAGATATATCCAAAAACGGTCATTGGAAACCGTTTATTGTCTTTTATTAAGCGTTGATGTAGATTATTCCTGTTTCCTAATTTATAATACTTCAAACAAGTTGAAGCGAATTTTTAATGAATTGGACTCAAATTACACTTAGAAATTAGACTCTCACTTGGAACAAGTATCAAAAAAATAGTGTTTTCTATAGTCACGCTATCATACAGAAATACTGCTGCTGTATGTCAACAGTTATTGGTAGAAAATCACACTCCTGACCTAGTGGCTTTACCCATGTTTTGGATTTTAGATTTTGAAGAAAAATTTTAATTTTGAAACTCGAAAAATTTTAATCTCTTTTATCGAGTTTCTTAAACTGTATCTCGTTCAGTTGTGTGGCTCGCATTTGGCAGCTAAGTTTTATTTGAAAAAAATAGAGTTCGGTTGCACTGAATATTTCAAAAACGTTAGACGTTAAAAAAAAAATTTACTTTGGACTAAAATAACTTCGTTGCTTGAAAAGCCTTCAATGAATTTGGTACATAACTATTTGAACAATCCGATCCGTTCCCCAACTTCTTGGTGTAACTCTGCCACCTAGCGACTGAAAACAAAGAAGATTATGAAATGATTATGATTTTTCAC
Source organism: Phaonia tiefii (assembly GCA_963931995.1). Lineage (NCBI taxonomy): Eukaryota > Metazoa > Arthropoda > Insecta > Diptera > Muscidae > Phaonia > Phaonia tiefii. The sequence goes on along the minus strand of OZ008367.1, from coordinate 317,198,684 downwards.
TGCCTAAATGTGAATAACCATTTTTTTCTCAACAACTTTAAAAAAGTAGGTAAGCGGTTAAAAAGATGACAAATTCTCTTCCTGGTTATGGAATATTTTATACCACAAAGAGTCCATTTACGGGTGATAAGCCGAAAACACACTCAGAATATTCCATTTAGAAGATAAGCAGGTAGCCCTGCAATTCATTTAAGAACAAACATTGACATTATAATGGCATTGACAAAATTTTTTTTTGTGCAAGTGGAAACTCTGAAATTTGGCAGCTGTCACATATGATTATTCCGATTATTATAAGTGGTGCGCTATATGAAAGAACATTGCGTTATAATTGTAAACATTTATTACTAAATTTCGTTCAATGGGTAAAGGTGTAGTCAATGCCAATTTTTCCAAAAAAAAGTCACCTCTCCGATGAAGCGCATTTCTGAATGGCTACGTGAGTACACACAATTGTTGAATTATGGGCTTACAAAATCCCCAGACAATCCATTAGAAACAAACCCGCCCACAGCGAGCAACTGTCTGTTAAGACGGCGTGATTGGTCCTTACTTTATTGAAGATGAGACCGAAATTGCAGTTACTCTGAACGACATCCATTACAGGAACATGATAACGGAGTTCTTGTAGCCTCAAGTGGACGGCATGGATGTGGACGACATATGGTTCACCAAGACGGCGCCACGTGGAAAACCATATGAAACAATGGATTTATTGCAGCATCGATTTCCATAACAAGTTATCTCAAGAAATTGTGATGTCAACTGTTGGTGGCCAGTTGACATACGATTTCTTTGTTTTTTTTTTTCTTTTTTTTTTACTTAAAAATACATTTTCTTAATCTACTGTTATCACACAAGTTTACAGAGTTGTATTTGCTTCAAACAACTTTTCATCCAAAACATATACATTTGGATATTTCTATAATTATTTTTGGATTTAGAGAAAGAATCAAAATTGTGTTGCAGAGGAAAGTGTAGTTTTTGAAAAACCTCTGATTGAAATTTTGTGAAATCCCGGGATAATGCGAATAAACCCCAAACAATTCCTTGGCTTAACTCTGAGATCCAATTGGTCATCGGTGATATACAGGAAGAACTCCGTGAAAAAGTCATGGAAAATTTCATGAATAGAGTAATGACCAGTATTCAGAGCCTTTGGAGGCATTTGAAGGAAACTTTATTCCATACTTAATCGGAACATGTTTCCTTTACAATACAATAAAGAAATCACAGGCATCTCAAAAAATACGTGTTTTTATTTTCAAATTAAAAAGTGCATTCTTACTGAGACACCCTAGTTGAAATACTCAAATAAACTCCTCCGGATATACATATATATATGTATAATTATCCTGTTGTCACTTCCATTTAGTTTCTTTGAATATCTTTTTTTTTACCTCTTGGTACTCGTCTCATGCAAGCCAGCCACAAATTGGAAAATTTTGTCTATTCACGAAATGGGCTTCATCGGAGAATATGACTTTGTTTGAAAAATTGGCATTGACTTCACTTTGCCTAATTATCCATTGAACGAATTAGCGCCGCTTTCCATGGTCTGCTGGTTTTAGCTCCTAGGATGGCTGAATTTTATAAGCATGAAGGTGGATGTCTTTTGTCAAAATTTGACGTGAAATTTGAAGTTGTTGAGAACGATACCGAATTGATGTATTGGGGTTCTCGGCGACACTTTCATATACAGTAGCAATGTTGTCAAGACACCGAACGGAACGTTGACGCAGAGGAGTCGTATTGTCCATCATAGATAAAGTAAACTAATAGATGAAGCAAAAGTGTTGGGAAAATTTTAGTGTAATGGGTAATTTTATAGATGTCGTTGATAGCAATAAATGGGATATTTTTTGTTCCAAAAAAAAAAGTAAAAAATATCACATTAAAATTCTAAAATTTCATATCAAAAGAAAAAAAACGAAACAAGAATACAATACGTTGCTTAAAGTTGAATATATCATGGCAATCGAATTGCAATTGCAAAGCCACTGACTAAGTCCTAATAAATTGGTTCTACCTCCGCTTCATCTACCATTCCTTATTGAGAGTGCGCAGGCACTCTAACGGTTTTGGCATTTGCGACCACAGAAGTTGATACAGTTTTTGCGCGGGGAAATGTTTACATTAAGAAGGCGTTCCGGCATGTTTATCTTTGGCGGTGTTACGGGTTTTCTTTTATAGATATACCAACACCGGCATCATGGCTTTGAAATTTAATTTTTATATAAGCAACAAATGCCATTATATAAATTCATTTAAATTTTGTCACAATTCCCTTGTTTAAATTACTTTAAGGAAAATTGAAAATTGTCAACGAGAATTATGGGAAACTTCAGTAAAAGTGACACTAGTACAGGACAGCGCATAGTGAACAAAGTTGACAATGAACGTGCTATATGTATTATTTCCTTTATCTATGTTCAGTTCAGTGACCCAGTTTCTTCAAATTTTTTAACCACTCTTCGAATGGTTGACACATTAGATGCACATTCGGGACTGAAAAATCTTCGAAGTTAGCGAGCGGTCTCAGCATAACTTTCCAAATTTTCGTAATAAATTCTCACAACTATAACTCGTTGTTCTTTCGTAAAGTGCTCCATTTTTAGTAATCGGAATAAACATATGTTACAAGTGCCAAATTTCAGAGTTGCCATATGCGCAAAGAAAAATTTCCCACAAAATGTAAAAAGTGCAATCCTACTGAGACACGCTTTATATTTGCTTTTAAACTTTTTTATCGACTAACTTAACCCGAACGAAAATTCTTTAAAACTGTCGAAATAAATGCAAATTTTTAATTCTGTTATTTGTTTTCCCAACCCCTATAACTGTCTCATCTAAAATAGCCAACATCCCAAATAAACTCAGGACAAAGAATGAAATATATACGTATGACTTGAACTAGTGATTGAGGTCAAATGAATGAATGCCTGAATCTAATGGCAAATCAAAAAGAAATATATACTTTAAATAACGAAAGTAATAGAAAATACAACCCAAATTTATGAAATTTACAGAAAATATTCGTTTTAATTTAAGGGAAATTTTTCAAAAGTTTTGAAAAGTTAAAGTTGTTTACTATAGGCCGGTGACCCCGGACGAAGAACTGTTTGTTACAATGATTTAGAAATTCTAAAGTTTAGATCTCACGCAAAGTTGCAAAAGAAAATAAAATCAAGAAAGGAAATCTACAAAGGCATAAGCAAGCATAAAACACAAAAGGAATTTGAAAAGGAACTAAAGGAATCATAGCCAATTCTTTTAGGTTTACATCTGCACACATTCAAACACACACGTGAAAGCACAAAACTCAGATATAGAAGTTTTGAATGCAAAATATTAGAATTAATGATCTCATGTAATTTTTTTTTGCACTAGTGCGCCTTTATACTAATGGACGAATAGACCAACTACACAGATATACATATGTATCTGTGCCTCCTCTGTACTGAAATGTGTACATATTTATCCAGCGGCGGAAGTCATGACTTGTAAGGCCTGAAATCATGCCCAAACAGGCCTTCTTTTAAATACGGAAGGCCTTCTCTACACATTACCCCCTCCTTTCCTTTTAACATTGCGTGAGATTGGGAGGCAAGGCCTTCCTTTCCAATTGCCTAAAGAAGGCCTTAGAAGGCATGGAAACAGGAAGGCCTTAGAAGGGATTTACTTTAATTTATTTTTGTTAAAAAAAAATAAAATTAAAATAATTTATTTTTATCACAGAATCATTATCCACTTCTTCGTATTTATTATGTAAGTATCTATCTTAGAAAATTTTACCACGCCCAACTTCAAATTGAAAATTTTAAAAAATATCCTGAAAGGTTTTAAATAAAAAATATAATTTTAAAATTTGTATGAAATTTTCCAATTAATTTACGGTTAAAAAGAATCGGAAAATAAAAATCTCAAAATTGTAAATATCTTCTTCTTGGTTAAATCTGAAGGATAAATGCATGCATTCCGCAGGCCTTATTTTAGGAAGACATTACAAAAGAACAATTCCGCATGCCTTCTTTGTGGAAGGCCTTGCGACTTACGCCGCTGGGTAGAGGCAAATACATGTTCAAGTGGATGTGTATGTGCGTGTACCACCTATACAACGCCAGTCAGATGTGATAATCAGTACACTCCCCAGCGGCAGAAGTCGCAAGGCCTTCCAAAAATAAGGCAGGCGGAATTGTTCTTTTGGAATGCCTTCCTAAAATAAGGCCTGCGGAATGAATTCATTTTTTCATCAGATATAACCAAGAAGAAGATTTTTTTCATTTTTCATCAGATATAACCAAGAAGAAGATTTTTACAATTTTGAGAAATTTCTTATCAGATTCTTTTTAACCCTAAATTAATTGGAAAATTTCATACAAATTTTAAAATTATATTTTTTTTTAAAGTTTTTTCAATTTGAAAGTTGTACCACTTTCTAAGATAGATACATACATACTTATAAATAAATATGTAGAAGTGGATAATGATTTTGTGATAAAATAAGTTCTTTTGATTTTGTTTTGTTTAAAAGGAATAAATTAAAGTAAATGGCTTCTAAGGCCTTCCTCTTTGCATGCCTTCTAAAGTCTTCTTTAGGCAATGGGCCTCCCAATCTCACGCAATATTAAAAAGAAAGGAGGAGGTAATGTGTAGGGATGGCCTTCCGTATTTTAAGGAAGGCCTGTTTGGTCATGATTTCAGGCCTTCCAGGTCACGATTTCCGCCGCTGAGTCGTTGAATTAAGCAGCATTTTATATGTAAATGACAACTTTACGAGAAAGAAATACAAATGTGTGTGATTTCATTGTTACGCAAAGGGTAATATAGTGGTGGTAGTACTAATGGTGATGGCGATAGTTTGCGATAAGTTGTCCTTGTTGTAGTTGATCCCAAATGTCAGAAGGTATATTGCTGCAACAAGAAAAGTTACTTTTGGGTAGTATTGTAAAGATCAGTGCAGAATTTCATAGATATGAACATGCATAAGTTGTTGTCATTATTCATTTGTAAAGTTTAATTGTCTCTCGTTCTCTTTCGTTGATTTTATGTAGAGTAAACTTAAATTATATGTATTAAGTTATTTTAACTAATTAAACTGTAAGCGCTCTATTTAATGAATGTAGCAATGTGGCTAATTGGATGCATATTACTATTTAGTGAAAGAGAGAAAGATAATAATTCTTTTTTAAATGATACTCCAAAATACAAATCAAACAATGGGTTTAATTTTTTTCCGACAAAATGCAAATGACTTTTATTTTAGCCAGAATCATATAAATTTTTACAAGAATTTTAAATTTTTTCAGAAAAATTAATTAAAAATTATTAATTATTAAAAAACTAATAATACCTGTTATTGGAGAAAAAAACCAATGAGTTCTTGAACTCCCGGCGATGTGTTAACAACTTTTTGTTACGCCGTACCTGTTCGATTTCTAAAAACACATTGGAAAATGTTACATTGAAAAATAAAAAAGAAAAGTTTTCGTGCTGAAGACTCTTTTGCTATTGCACTTTCGTTGTTCTAACATCTGCTTTAACATTAGATGTAATATTGTTAAAAGAAATAAAGCAATGTTTAGCTCACCGAAATAATTGTTTTTGATTTGTCCTAAACAGAGCGACGGCACAAAGTATTGAATAGTATAGAGAACTTCTTTCACTCTTTTTCTGCTCTCATGTAGAGAGTCCGAGTGAAAGAGCATAAACGAGTCTGAGTCTCTTTATAGAATATTTCCACATAAATACACCATTTCCACAATGTTATTATATAAAACAATACAAAAGGCGTAAACGTTTCAAAAGGCATTACGGTTTCATATCAAAATTATGAATGGACCAATTTATGACAAACAGAGAGTAATACGGATTGACTCATTCCCCAGATGTCGCCAATGCTTTTGAGTCATACAATTCGTTCCATGAGTTTTCTATACTATTAAATACTCTTTGGCGACGAGGACCTGCTTGTTTGTTCGCTGCCGCTACATCAATACCATTATACTTATTTTCAGACAGAGACTATTGTTGTACAACAACCACGTATGTGATGCTAACGGTGTGTGATGTGTGCCTGTGTTCACTTTGATAAATACATAGCTCCCATACAAATCGACTCAATTAGCACAAAATCAAACTTCTTTCAAACCTTTCTTTCGGTAGATGTGATTAGTTTCAACTTTCACACCGGTTAATAATCTGTAAATGCCTACATAACTGGAGAAAATGGGCGAGATTGTCACGACCATTCTGGTACCTCCCATACAGGGTGTTTCCACAGGGTGTTCGTCAGTGTTGTCAATGGAATAAATCGCGTGAAACATTTCCGACCTTAATGAAATTATGTATTTTTGCTTCACGTTTTCAAACGATTGAGCAAGGGTGATTTTGTCCGTTGTGGCAACTCCCATACAAAAGTTGTTTGGCAGTCTGGTTGTTTGGCACGAGAAATCCCGAAAAACCAAACCAATCTTTATGAAAGTTTGTACTAGTCAATATTTAGTCACATAAAACTCTCCTATAGAAAATGAGCTGTTTTGCCACAGCCATTCTGGTACCTCCCATATAAAAATTGGGCGATTACCGGTTGATCGACCGGTTGATCGACCCTCGTAATCTACAACCAATCTTAATAAAATTCGGTACTAGGCAAAATTGTACTAAAAGCTACTGTGTAATCAATAACTGACTATTGTGCCACGTCCAGTTTCGTACCTCCCATACAAAAGTTGGCCGTATTTGGGGTTTCCCTACTCGATATCTCCAATAAATCATAACCGATCTTAATGAAATTTGGTGCTGATCAAAATTTTGGCAACAACTTTCCATGCCCATTTTTGTACCTCGCATATAAATATTGGGAGGGAAACTAACAAATTAGGGTATTCAATAATATTTAGCACAATGTCAATCTGCTATTGAATATGGTCACTTTTGAATATGGGCGTTTTTTAACACAACTTCCATGCACAACTCCCTTAGGGTGAGGGTATGATTAAGTCGGTTCACCCGACTGAGACTTATGTACTGGTTTTTAACTTTTATCATAAACATCAGAAAATATAAGGTTATTGCGAAATTGAATAGATGGAGTCATAACAAGTAAATTGTTGTGTTTAAATATTTCTAGCAAACTTCCTTCACAATGATTTTTCTAGTTGAAAATCCAATCAATAATAATTACTTTCTGTCCCTGCATACAAATTTAATGAAATATGAAGAGGACGACATCGGTCAGGTCAGGTAGTAGAAAAATTTTACTGAATAATTTCCTTTTATCCCTCTATACGTCATCCTGTACAAAATGCTAACAAGAATCTAACATTTGTTTTAAAATATCGTACAACTTTTCGCCTCCAACCTTTGTACTTGCAACAACTAAATGCGAATTTCCATTTTGTGTTTGGAATTTTCTTATTAATTAATCGAAATGTGCGACATGCGAATATCTATCAAGAATATGATGCTCTCCTGTCAAAACAAAAGTGCTGCCTGTTTCAGATATTTTTACTGAAGTACCTTTGCAAGAATTGTTGAGACTGACTCAAATGCATTTCAAAATATTAACATTGATGCCCAATAGGCCCAAATCGTAAAAATTAAACCAACATGTATGCGCAATTTTCATGTTCACCATAACTTTCACATATTAATTATCAATGGAAAAATATTTAGTGTAATGGCGGAATGGTCATCACAAACTTGCGGTATTTACAAAGCTACCCCGAAAATGATGAACGACCTAAATACGGTTCAAACTCCTGCATGTGACGAACACTTGTTTTAGTTTGGTTTATCTACTGTCCACGCATAGATTCGATGCTTTGAACATTGCAGATTTTTGAGCCTACAGTCTACCAATAAAAAAATTAACAATTTGAAACACAGACAGAGATGTTGTAAAACAAAACAAATTCAGCATTCAAAAAAAATTTAAAGAAATTGGATATATGTCTTTATTGATTGATATTCCAATGGCTGTCAGGCAACACAATACAACAAGGCGTTTTTTTTTTAACAATCAAAATTAGCTTCTCAATTAACTGGTGTAAACGAACAGCTGATTCATAGATTCAGTGTGTTCCTACGGTCCATTACCTGCGGATATCAAATTATATACTTTGCAAACAGCTCAACTCTTTGTAAAAGAAAATCCATGGTTTGATATGCCTTGCTCAATAAACAAAATTTTAATTCATGGAGCTAGCATTATAAATGACATCCCACTTCCAATTAGACAAATGTCGGAAGTAGCATTAGAAGCAAGATACAATAATTTCCAAAATTACTGCGAGCACCATACACGAAAAAGTTCAAGAAACAATGCGATGGAGGATTTGGTGCGTGTGTTTTTATGTTCATCCGATCCTGTTATATCATCTTTGTGTAAAAGCCAAAGCTATTTAAAAAAAGATTTTTCTTTGGATAAAGAAGTGCTTGAACTTCTGTTTGATAAAAATTTATAGCATGAGGAGCTTTTATTCAGATGAAAGCTTTTTATATTCTGATGAACAATAATTAAATTATGAATTAAGCTGTGAAATACAAAGATATTGTAATGAACACAATAATTAAAAAAAAAAATTTAATTTAATTTTTTTTTTTATCAAATTTAATTTCAAAATCCTTCCGGCAACTCCATTTTGTATGTAAATAGAAAAAAAATTTGCACTCTTTTTTCTAATGCTATGAATTAAATTCTGCTAGGTCGGCTATTTCGAAAACTGTGCAACGGTTTGATTAACGAACACTTTTTCTTTTTCGTTTGCACTCTTGGTTTTCACTGCATTGTATAAATATGCACACACGCTGAAAAATATCGGCCCCAGCAATATATTGCTGGAAACATGTACATATTTGCGAGCATTGTTTTCATGAATTTTAGATCTGTTGCCGTTTTGTTTCTTTGTTGTCTGTTTCGTTTTTGGTTTTGGCGGTTTCCAGCAATCAAAGTAACATTTGGCTCTCAGAAACATATATTATAGTCTATATGTCTCAAACATGTTATATCGAAGAGCAAACACAATGTTTGTGGGAACAAGTATAGTATATTTGCGACAAGCTACAAACACGCTTTATTTCATCCAAACATTAAAACAATACAGATTTCTCAGCGTGCATCAATCTGAAATATCGTGTATTTCCAGCTTAAGTCATTTTTCGAAGATGAAAGTCTAAAGGATGTTTTGGGAACATCGGTTGATTTAAATCAAAATATATAATATGTCATCATCATACTTCCTAACACAACGGCGTGATGCCCTAACTCAATTATTCCTTTAGAACTTATAAGTCCTATACTTTTGTTGTGGGTACAGATATTACAAGCTGCAATTTATGTAAAATTAATATTTTTTTTTAACTTTATAACAATAATAAATCTCTCATGAAATTCCTAGAACGTTAATATTTTAAATATATTTTAGTCTAAAAATGGCAGATAAATTCATTAACCCTAGAAAAATAACCGTATTTTTTTATACATAAAAGATAATCATAATAAGATAACCTAATTAGTAAAGGTTCCAAAATGTTTTAAAATAAAATTAATTTCAAATAAATAAGATTAAGCCTTGCTCTGTAAAAAAATGCTACCTACAGAAAAGCCTTCAAATTTTAAACTGCAAAACTGACGAACAGTATTTCCCTTAAAAATCAAAGAAATAAATATATGCTTATTTGTCATACGTCTCAGAGATGTACGTTATCTCACTAAGGTTAGAGTGACACATACGTTTTTGTTTGTTGTTCATCGGTGCGTATAAGCGATTTTTTCTAATAGTACACATACGTTCGAGTATTCCAGCACAATTGAGTCTACAGAAAATGTAAATGATTTTCATGTCAATCCATGAAATTTGCTAAAATAGTTTTCACATTTCTGAAAATAGTGTTACTTTTCTATTTACCCCAGTAGCAAGCACACGCTCACTTCTACTCATATTTAAATAATTAATTATATTTCTATACTACTGTTCATCTTCTTTTTCTATGCCGTCATATTGTAGACTGAAATATAAAATAAAACATATATTATTTTCACATCTAACTTATGAAACAAATTAGCTTTCTGCGATGAAAATAGCTCTTGGCACCAAACCGAAAATAGAACACGAATTCACCCTAAAAATTCAACAATTTCGCGTGTCATATCAAAGCAAAATATATAATGAAATATCTTTGCGGGTTTCCTACTCGTAAATAATTTACGTATTACATTATGACATTTATGACGAAATTAATCTCATATTTCTTTCATGAATTCCATAAACGGAAACATTATGCCTTAAGTGTCCTTCAATCATCCGAAGGTAACGTACAAATGATCTATTGAAGGGGGAAACTTTATATTGCGGCAGTTAAAGAGGCAACAATGAGAAAGTAATGTATATAAATATATGTATGAAATGTAGGAGTAAACTTGGAAAATAATTGAAAGATTCGAAGTTATTTTTCCAACTCAGTAAATGTTTAACAGTTTAACAAACTTTATAGAGAACTTAAGTAAATCCAAACTCAAAGACGCTCATAATATTTCAATACGTTTTATTTTATCTTGAAAATGTTTATTGAGGAGATAAATTTCAAGATAAGTCAGTAAATAATAGCAATTCTTAAGGTTTTATATGCACAACGAGTAACGCATTCAAAGGCGAATGTACACTGGAAGTGGCGTAAGGGCATACTGCTCATACTCTCATTATCTGTGCATGGAAAAGAATCAAAAAAAAAATGAGTCCTAGAGGGTCAAGTTATTAAAGTATTTGCTTCCAAGCAAAACTTGAGGAGTGACTATATAAATGCTGCCTTGATTTCTAATTATCTTTAAAGTTGCTAGATGTAACGATGGGACAGTAGCTTATTGAGATTTTCGGTTCGGTCTTAGTTAGTGTAGGAATCTTGTAACGAAACCCGATGTCTACAAACTTTACCGGCCGTGCTCAGAAAAATGGGGACGGGATATTTGACAGCCGTATTCATGAAATATTTGAGATAGAGGATAATAATATTGGAACGGAGTTAGAAGAAGACGGAGAAAGTTTGACTAAGAGAGATTTTAGTTACTCGTTCATTAACTTAATATTTAGGTATCCATTCTAACAAAAAAATAGTTTACAGTAGTATTAATCTGATAACATATACTATTTACTGAATTATTAATCTGATAATATGTAACGGGTTTTTCAACAGAGACGCTACAAAAGTAAATCGATAGGGACAGCAAACGACGCCATATTTTTTCCCGCTCTTTTGACATTTCTCTTCAGTAAGGTTTGCCATTTCATCATGGAAAGATATACGAGCCAACAACGAGTCGAAATTATTAAAATTTACTACCGAAATTTGGAGTCAGTGGCCTCAACTTTAAGAGCGCTACGTCCTCTTTTTGAATTCTGAATTTCATTTCTGGCTGAAATTCTTCGTCAATAAGCAAAATATGCGTTATTGGTCAGACATCAATCCACACGTAATCCATGAGTCATCATTGCATCCCGAAAAAATTACGGTTTGGTGCGGTTTATGGGCCGGCGGCGTCATTGGGCCGTACTTCTTCCCTGATGATCAAGACCGGCACATTACTGTGAATGCGAATCGCTACCGTTCAATGATAACCGAATATTTTTGGCCCCAGTTGGATAATATGGATTTAGAGGACATGTGGTTCCAACAGGACGGCGCCACAAGCCACACAGCGAATGCCACAATCAATTTATTGGAAACCAAGTTTGGTGAACGTGTTATCTCAAGAAATGGCCCAGTAGATTGGCTGCCTCGGACATGCGATTTGACGCCGTTAGATTATTTCCTGTGGGGCTACGTCAAAGCTATGATCTATGCTAACAAGCCAGCGACGACTGATGAACTTCGGACGAATATCGAACGTGAAATTGCAGCAGTATCGGCCGATTTATGCTCAAAAACCGTCGAAAATTGGGCTCAGCATCTGGACTTCTGCAAGCGTGCCCGTGGTGGCCATGCAAAAGAAATCGAGTTCCATACATAATGGCATGGAACGTACTTTCACAGGAATAAAGAATTTCATTGGTGTCTAAAACCGGTTTTGTTTTATTTAAAAAAAACTTTTGTAGCGCTCTTGTTGAAAACCCCGTTACATTGTGTCACACACTAAAACTATTCGAAATATATAAATTTAATTTAACTCATAGATTAATTAACAGGGTTAATGAATAGTAGTGTAAATTAAAACTAAATTATTGTATAATGTTTTAAAATTATTATTGTTTTATAGCTTCTATTTAGAAAGACCTAAATAAATTTATATAAAATTTAGAGGATTTGTTTACATTGTTCCCTTCTACGTAATCTCAATTTCAATTGCAATGAGTTTCCACATTTATTTGGAATACAATTTCTTTCTTCTAGATCCAACCATTTTGTTCCAATCTAATGTCAAGTTCCATGAACCATAAAAATGGTAATGGTAGGGTTTGAATTGTTCTGTCAAAATTGCCGTTTCTCATATAGACATTTAGTTTTTGGGCTTACTTCTGGGGGTGTGAACCGGACAACAGATGCACATCCGGGATAAAGTTTAAATTCGGAGCTTTATTCGAACACTTTAAGCAATTTGGTCTGTAAATAACCAGGGCACTACATCCGTAGGAATAAAACTCGACGAGGAGCGGAGTCGGAATTCCAACAATTAAGCTCGCCTGGGAATATGACCGCTACATCCTCCTCTGGCTCTTTCTCTAACTCCACTCCCACCGCATTCAACGTCTTTTCACGCGATTTGTAATATTATCATCATATTGACCATGTCTGAGCTGTCGCTGGTGGCTGGCGAATTAAAAAGTTTGGAACTGCCGAGGGCTTATTTAATACTCGATTAAGTAAATAATTGACCTACGGAATTCTCGATTGAAAAGTTTTTCTGATCTATGTGAAGAAGGTGCACCCAAATCAGTCACTTCGCTCATAAGGAAGTGGGTATTCATATGGAGATAGATCGAATCCTCACCGCACGCAGTTCAGTGTCCACGAAACTCGTCCAAGTCTAATGTTGTGTTGCCTGACGCCAGTGTTTGCCTTAGCCCTGCTGATTCGGATATATATTTTATTGGTTTATAGCATCTGGGAGTTCATTTTGCCTGCGGGCATTCTTATATCTCCACTCTGAACATATTACACCTCTCCAAATGGTTTGCTAGCTCGTTTTCCTTATTTCAGCCACTTTTTCAATCAATCACTTCATTATTCGCCTTAGCTTCATTCGTGGACAAAAGATTATCTGTTCAGTAGATTGTGACATTAAAATCCATTCAAATTTCTTTCATGGAGGGTTCAGACAGTTCTCGCTACCCAATTGCACTCGGATGTATTTATAATCAGGGATCGCATTCTCCTCATAGGGAAAAGTCAGTGCGTGCCCTTATGGAATATGGTAAGACTTGGACCGGGTAGATACCCAATACGTTATTCACCCTCCTCTTCCTCTATAAGATACAGATAGCTTGCCTTTGCCAAATGCCAGATGCCGCTTTACTGGGTAGAAATCTCTCCATAAACAAGTCTGTCCACCTTCATTTCGTCCTGTCCGTCGTCAGACACTGGGCAAAGGTATACACATGTGTCAGGTTACGGTTAAGCGGCAACTGAATTCCTGATCTACTAAAGGCTTTCAAACATCTCCATTCTTATACTTGTGGATAGTCCAGATCACAGTCAATCTGTTATCCATTGCTTGCTTACTCGTTTCAGTAAGTCTTCATCACCATCCAGTGTAACAGCCTTGCTATCCGTCTCTAATATCTAACTACGTTTATACATCTGTATGAATATCTATTCAAACTCAAACGCGGCCACACTATCGGATTGTTACAGAAGAGACAGTAATTGGTTGCTCAGTGTTCATAAAATAGCTATTTTTCTAAGAATTTTTCGATAGTAATCTTCATCTACATGCTAGCTTGACCTTGGCACCAACCTTCACCGAAGAGCGGTACCGAAGAACCCAGCATTTTATTTTTGATCTGAACAAATATTGAGGACAATGTGTTTACATCATATTTTCATTTATCATCCACTTTCCGCACTTTGTCGAAAACTAGGAGTACCAAGTTGCCCTCAAAAACCTCACACAATCATTATCTACACTATAGCTATGAATTCTTATCGGGTGAGAGTATCCTTTTTTCAGCTTGTTCCCATGTAGAAGCCGCTTTAATGAAGTTATTCTCAACATCATATCGAGTCTACTTCAAAAGGGTTTCGACTAGGGACTGACAGATTTTGACACGTCGTATCATTTGCGTTGGGTTATCTTTTGTTTATATTCCTATTGTTTTACTTTTCAGACTATTTAACCAAACCACAATAGCAAGTTAAAGCATCAAGCAGTATATAGTAGTGCGCGTCTCCTTGTAGTGACTGTTATTAGTTAAATTCTCCTAATAGTTTTAAGAGCTTGTTGAAGAGCGTAAAATTCATTTACGGACGGTTGTAATCCTGTATTATACTCACTATCACTACGATACTCACTATCACTACGTTCCACCCAAATTACTCCAGGATTAGTAGATCCGTTTTCCATCTGTCTGGGATGTTGTGTTTTGTAATTTCATTTATTCATGCAATTTCCACGAATGTAAATCTACAACAGCGCCCAGTAGAATGACAACAACTTGATCCAAGGCCAGATGCACACTCATACCCCAAATATACCTAACAACCGCTGATTGGGGAGTTTGTTTTGATGAGAAACACTACTGAGGTAACCAGCTGCCCCTAATACGGGAAACAGACGAAGACCAGATTGACGTTTATTGACGGCGTATAATTCTGGCCTTAATTTGACTGGGGAATTATGGAGGCAGAACTCTCTTAAATGTTAATCTCCTACGACTATCGCATGTGAGAATCTAATTAATTAATGGCTGTATCTTTTCTCAATGTCACATCATCTTTTTCTTAAACGGAGGCAAATTTGCTAATGATTAGGGTACGTGTGTATAAAGTTTTTAGACCCAAATTTAGACTTGTTGTTGATTATCCGATGGTATAATTTTGATTTCGATTTACATGTTATTTACGGTATTTTAGGATTTAACAATAGGCAGGACAACTAAAAGACCACACATTGAATTTGTTCTCGCATCAAAATCCCTGCACTACAAATTCCGATAAGTAATTGCTGACAACTTTATAGTCATCGTCCTTTATTTGTCAGTTTGTCTCTAATTCTTGGTTTTACGGTTGAAAATTATTGTAGTCTCCCAAAAATTCCAACATTTCTAAATCTTTACAAAAAAATGTTAACCCTTTCAACATTATTGATTGACTTGGTAAAAGGGAAAAATTCCACATCATTTACCAATGACTCAATTTGTGTACACTTGATATTAATAGGGTGGTGAAATATTATTGACTGCCAATTGACAAAGATTACCACAAGCAATACTATTTGACAAATGTGTCTGAATACCTCTCTATGAGGATACAATGATATATGTTTGAGATTGCTGTCGAATAACATTCCCAGGTGAAGCAGAACACATACACATTCGTGGCTGTGGTAGAGTGAGAGGGGAAAAGTATTGAAAGCAATCAAGCGCAGTTCGACATTCCAATCGTTAGAGCAAGAGTTAGTTCATAATTTTATATGAATTCATTGGGAAATGAATCAATAAAATATTAGAAGGTAAGGCGAAGAAAAATCATGTTTTATTCAAGAAAAACTTTTTTCAGTATTCTATCTATATTTCGTATAATCTTGTTGATTGACAAATTGATAGTTATGAAGTATTGGTAATGTTACATGCTACAATGGAGACAGGTTTGAAGAAGTATCCAAGTTATGGCGAGGGGTCATATTAAACTTAGTAAGGAGGTCTGACCTTTAAATTCTTTATATTAACTTCACCTGTTTGTATGCATGCCGAAAAAACTTTGGATTTATTTTTCGCAACCAAACTAACGGCGACGTCAAAAATTAACTGCGAAAATATGGGCGGGATTGGGCAAAGGGGCGTGATAGTGTTGTCATTTAAAGTCTGTGTCTAGAGTAATGAAAAAAATAAAAAACCATGTGTCATATATAAAGAATTTGTAGTCAAAAACTATGTGTTTTACGGGTTGGTGTTTTCTTTATAGATAAAGAAACCTGTTCGGGAAATCTGAAAGTATAAAACGGGCGTTGGACACTATCAGGTGACAAAGCGTTACACCTCATTCTTAAGAAACACTTTTTTTGATCGACTTGGTTTCATCGGTTCCACCTGGTTTCATCGATTGCATAAATATAAAACAAGTAGTCGCGGATAAATGAAATTTGGTATTAAAATTAATTTATTAATTAAAATTAAGTAATTTTGGGCCCGACCGGACTCCGTCTACTAATAGTATCACCCACACAAATAATGGCGGGGTCCTAAAATTGCACCGCACTAAAGCAGCCTCTTTTTGACCAACCTTTTTACAAAGTAATACATTGGTCAATACTTACTTTTTAATTTTATTGACTATTTTACAACCTCATGAGGTCAGACGTCTTACACATATTAATTAAACAAACAAATTGAACTAATTTCAATATATTCTTCCAACTGGCTCTATCCTTCGCCTTTTCTCGCCAGTTGGTAACACAAATAATACGGAGAGATTCTTCTGCCTGGTCTTTTCAGCGGAGTCTTGGTCGTCGTCTTTTCCTGCTTCCATCGGGTACGTTATCAAAAACCTGTCGCGCTGTATCGTCTTCATCGATTCTGATAACATGGCCTAGCCAACGCAATTGGCCCACTTTCATTCGTCTAGCTATGTCCACGTCAGAATAGGGATTATATAGCTCTGAGTTCCAGCGACGTGTCGGTACTCGCCGTTTTCCCTAACAGGACCAAATATTTTGCGGAGAATTTTTCTCTCGAAAACTCCCAGATGTTTTTCATCCGCTTGCGATCTGACCCAAGTGCCGGAGCCATAAGTCAAGACAGGTAAAATGAGAGTCTGATATAGCTGGACTTTTGTCCGTCGAAAGAGGGCTTTTTTCCTAAACTGCTTGCTGAGCCCAAAATAGCACCTATTTGCAAGCACAATTCTCCTATCTATCTCTAGGCTGACGTTGTTGTCCTGGTTCACCCAATGTAGACAAATTCATCTACCACTTCAAAAATCGGTTGTCAACATTCAAGTGCGGACCAAGTCGAGAGGTTTCTCTAGTCGTTGGCACCATAAATTTTGTCTTGCCCTCATTAGCAGCAAGACCCACCTTCGCTGATTCCTTTTCGATTCTTGAAAATACTGCAGTAACCTCTCGCAAATTTCGCCCAATGATGTCTATGGCGTCAGCATACGCCAGCAATATATGGCTTTTAGTGTGAATGTTTATGTTCGTATTTACTGCAGCCTTTCTCTGGCAATGGTGTGCGATATTTCGGCGGCATTGGACCTGCACCAGTATAGGCACCTTGATAACTCACTACATCATAACAACCTACTAAATGCTTAAATTTTTGATCAAACTTAGCTCGACATAAGTGTTACAATCGTCATATTTGTTAAAATTTTGGAATAAATTCGTTCACAGCTTTTCGTACCCCCCATCTAAACGATTTGAAAATGTAGCACACTATGTCACCCTTCAGAATTTTCAACACATAGCTGAACATAATATTCATATTACTGTCAATTTAGTGAGTAATTTAGGCAGCATCGGACCACTACTTCTGATACCTTCAATTCAAAGTGTTCAAAGGAGGTACGAAAATGGACGTGATACCGTAGTTAGTTTTTCAGTTTTAGGAAATTATTGCCTAGTACCGAATTTCACTAAGAGCGTTTGTAGTTTACGAGAGTTATCGTGTCAATCAAGCGGGCACAACCTCTCATTTTCCCTAGAAGAGTGATATTTGTCTAAATTTTGTCTAGCACCAAATTTCATAAAGATTGGGCCGGGTTTGCGAAGTTACAGCCAGCCAACCGAATAATTTACGTGTGTGGCAGAACGTGGGACTGGCATAATCACCCTTGTCTTAATCGATGACGGGCATTTGATCACATGAAGCCTGTAAAATAATTTCATTAAGATCGGAAGGGTTTCACGCGACTTATCGCATTGACAACCCGTACGACCACAAAAGCTTTTATATGGGAAGTACCAGAAAGGGAAGTGGCAAGCTCGCCCATTTTTTTAAATTGAATGGACATTTACAGATGATTAAATAATGTTTGTGGTGAAGCTAATCGCATCTGCCAGAAAAGAGTTTTGAAGGAAATATGATTTTGTACTAAATTTGTCGATTTGTGTGGGAGGAACTAGAAGGGATATGGTTAAAAAACCATTTTCAATTCCGACAAAATTCCATTGTGATCGGTAAATATTGACGGGAATTATCTTATTGAACAACCAGCCGGCCGAACAACATATGTATAGCAGGTACCAACAGGGGCGTGGCAAAATCATCTTTGCCTTAAGCGATGGCGTGAAGCCTATAACATAATTTCATTAAGAACGGAAGTATTTCTCGCGATTTATCGAATTGACAACCCGGACGACCAGCAACCTTTTGCGTGGGAAGTACCAGAATGGGCGTGGCAACCTTGCCAATTCTCTTCAGTTAAGTTGACACTTAGAGATTATTAACCAAAATTTTATTTGAAGCTGATCACAACTATCAGAAAAAAGTTTTGGAAGACACTAATTGGTTGAAAAGAGGTTGTAGCAACCGTAAATTCGGCTGTTACCACCGAATTGGGGTTGACACAACCCAATTGAGGTTGTCACGACTTATGAATTTAAGATAATTGCACCGTCGGTGGTGCAATGCTTAGTGTGCGCGCCTCTTGTATATAAGATCCTGGGTTCGATTCCTGCTCTGACCACCTTAAAAAAAAATATTTCAGCGGCGGTCACCTCGCATAGTGACGGCGACACTATCGAGAATTTAGCCATGAAAAAGCTTCTCAAAATGCCGTTCGGAATCGGTGTAAAACTGTAGGTAACAATCAGTGATTGAAAACTGGAAAGCGCACAGCTCAGTGATTGTGAGAAGCACTCCCCTGTCCCTTCTTGGGATGTAATGGGTAACCATTTATTTATTTTTTTATTTAAATTAATAATACCTCTTTTAAGGTTTAGAGGCGAGATGAGCACAAACTTCTCTAAGTGAATTTATGTGTTTTGGACGGCTCCATGAAATGTGGCCCCAGTGAAAAACTACCCCAAACCCAAAATGAAAAATGACCCCAATATTTTGTACTACCTACAACAAAAAAGTTTGGGCCTTTTACTTACGTGTTGTTGTAGGTAGTACAAAATATTGGGGTCATTTTTCATTTTCGGTTTGGGTAATTTTTCACTGGGGCCACATTTCATGGAGCCGTTTTGGACTCCGAATTACAAAAAAAGACTAAATGCCAATTTTAGCATAATGGTTTTGCAAACGGCACAATTTTTGACGACATCTGATATAATTTTTTTGTCGGTCTCTGGTATCAATGGTCGAAAGATAGTCTGTGGATTTACCCCGTAACAAATATCTCACTAAGATCTTTACCAACTTGCACTAAATATGCATTTGGCAACGATGAACACGTTCGTAAAAGTTCCGGACTAAAATGAAGATTGAAACAAATTATTAAATTAATTATACTAAAAATAAAAAATATTAAATATATAAAATATTACTTAAAAATGGAACAGCTAGAATAATAAAATACACTCCGGTTCACTTATTTAAAGGCACTAAAAATTTCATATTCAGAAGTCTGTATCTTTTGCAATTTCTAACCGATTGCAAATTGTTAAAATAGAAATGGAACCGAGACCGGATAAGTAAGTAAGTAATGGAAGTTAAACATCTTAAGATAGAACAAAAAATCATGACAATCATGGTTTCTTAACTAAAGAAGTTTTTTTAGAGCTATTTATGAAAAAAAAAATCCAAAATGTGCTATTTTTTTGGTTCTTTTGAATAGAGGCACTTTAACTAATTTTAATGAAAAACAATTTAATTTATTTTACTTTATTTAAGAATTATTAGTAATGGGTACAACCCCCTTTGATTTTAATAATTGCAAATATACGGGTTTTCATTGAGAGATAAAGAGAATTTTACAACATCCAACGAAATTTGAATCGCATTTTTAATGGCCTGAATTAGTGACTGCTTGTCATCCAAAAAAATCTACCTCCTTCATAGATCTTACGAGATAACCAACCCCAGGCATTTTCGATAATGTTTAGATCTGGCGAATAGGGTGCCCAATCAAGAATATTAGCATTTTGGCTTGCAATGGACTCCTTTACTACTTTGGCGTTGTGCATAGGGGAATTATCCTGTTGCAATATCCAAGATATGGGACCAAGTGGTTCACTGAAATTCCTAAAAGCCGATTCCAATAACGTTTTGTAGCTTGCATCATTTTTTCACTATGAAATTCAAGATCGATGTTGCCATAGTGCCTAATAGCACCCCACACCATAACGCCGCTCTCTCGGCTGTGATGTAGGTTCAAAAAACGCTTTTCTTTGCGCAGATCACGGATATAATAGTTGTAGCCATCAGGCCCAACCAAATTAAATTTCTTCTCAGCCGTAAATACAAAGGTTCTCCAGTCATTTACATGACCTCTTGGCTGCAGATCCCATACCATGTAGTCTCTTGCGAATTGAAGCCTCGTTTCCTTACGAGGAGCATTAAGTGGCGGATTTTTTTTATAGTTTCAAGTACTTAACAGCTCTTGATTACTCTGCGTACTGTTGACTTGCTCGCTTGCACTCCGGGTTGAGCTCTTATATTTTTGACATGCCAGAATTTTGATGATTTTTCTTTTCTCATATGTAGATAAAGACAACGAAACTCTTCCTTTAATATTTTTTACCATACCCCTCGGGGTCCTTGATGTAATTGTCGACAACTGTTGGGCGGCGTCCAATTTTTTTTTTTAGCTACTGCGCGGTTAGAATATCCTTCAGAACGGTAAACATCGATTTTAGGTTTTTCCGATAGATTTATAATTTTTTGTTTTGCCATTTTGACTCATAAAATGATTAATATGTAATAAATTGTATTTCACAAACGCTCCCTACAAAATATCATCGCTTACTTAAAAAAAAAATAATAAAGTCCCTTTATTCAAGTGAACCAAAAAGATAGCACATTTTTGGGCTAATTTTTATAAATTGCTCAAAAAAATTTATTTAGTTAAGAAACTACCATTGTACATTGTCTCCTCCTACTTCGATTGCCCTAACACTTCAAATTTATTCTCGCCAATCGACCCTATAACTAGTTACTGTTTAGGCCTGATTACATTGAACTAAATTTCACGACAATTTGTATTGTTTAACGAGAGGAAAGTAAACTGAAGGGGCGGTAAACTGAAATACTTGATAACAGTTTGCATATACTCCTATGTGTGCTATTGTATGTGTATTGTGCTAGGTTCTGATTTCCATTCACGAAATGTAAAAAACAGCAACGTACAACTTAGCTTGGTCTGTTTTTGTTTTGCTCTGCAGCAGATTTCTCACACCAATTTTTGGAACGAAGTTCAGTATCACACGTTGCGGGATTGGGGGTCGCTAAATGAAAAACAACTAAACGTCTTTTGTTTTAACACTATTATGCACAACCCACTAATATCAACCATATAATTTACTTTTGCTTTGGTTTGTGTGTAGACTAACTAGTTGTCTCACATATGTTGGCAAATTTCTTGTTTAATGGGAAGTTTTGTAGGTGGAGCCTGTAACCAATATTTAGTATATATTGTAGTTTTGAACCCAATAAAACGTAAAAAAAGTCAAAGTGAAAGGAGTTTCAACAACGACCATTTTTCTAAATAAGTGCCTTTTCTTAAAAAATGTAAATTTTCCCAAAAGAAATACCTATTAATATTCTTAAACAAAGTACCATTTCTTAAAAAAATTCCATATCTCAAAGAAGTAACTTTGCTTAAAAAAGTAAATTTTAGTACAAAAAGTTTCTTTTCTTAAAAAAATTATTTTTTTTCAAATACATACCTTTTCATAAAAACGGAAATTTTTTACAACGAATTGCCTTTGCTTAAAACACTAACTATTCTTTAAAGGGTACGTTTTTGTGAAACAAAAAGTACCTACTCTTAAAAATGTACCTATTCTTGAAAAACGGACCAATTCTAAAAAAATTGCCCATTTCTTAAAAAAAAAACTTTCGAATAAGTGATGATTTATCCGGCCTTTCGTATTATATTCAAAAATTTAATTGTTCGAGCGTTTGGCCGTATTTTTAATTAATTGTATTCTTCGATATTTCGCTACCCTTTGGGTAGCACCCACAGGAAGATAAACACAATTATTAATTAGAAACGAAAAGAATTGTCGGATTGAAAAAAATTCAATTCTTTTTGATTCTAATTAATAATTGTGTTTATCTTCCTGACGATGCTACCCAAAGGGTGGTGAAATATCGAAGAATAAAATTAATCAAAAATACGACCAAACGCTTGAACAATTTAATTTTTAAATACAAAACACTTTTCTTCAAAATATTAACTTCTCTTAAAAACATACCTTTTCTCACAAAAATTCCTTTTGTTATAAATACCTTTTCTTAAAAAAAAAATAACAAGCCTGTGTTATATAACACGGGCGCATAGGTCAGACGTAGAATACGTTAGTCATTTTGCAATTAAAATATATGAATTAGATATAATTTTTGATAAATGATTTAAATCTATCTAATATATACGCATACAGCTGATAGCTAGTTATTAAGTTTTTGTAACATAAGTAGGCGTTTGCATGTATTAAAGTTAATTAATTTTAGATAGGATAAGTTATGTGTGATAAGTTATTTTATGTATGTACAGTATAATTTTTAGTAAAATAAGACAACAACAAAACTACCAAAATGATGGCGATAACCTAAATAAGTTTGGAAACCACTGATCTAAACGATTGGAATAGTTTTGAACAAGATTTATTAATTTATTTTTTAGTTTGTGTGCTCGAAGACTGTATGCCATATGTTTAAGGATGAAACTATATCTAGTTTAACGTATTACATTATAGCGACATCTTCATTTGAAGTACAGCTACAGCAATACATTTTATGATATGGCAGCACAATAGATTAGCTGCTTTCCAACTACTTCCCAATGTATTCACAGAAATGTGTTTAGGAAAAACGCCATTGATATAGTGAGCGTACACATCGCCAATCCTTTGTATTAATGTACATACACACACATTTACACGCTGCTCGCAGAAGTAAACAAACGACAGCAAAGATCTGTAAACTTTCAAGCACACACAAGTGTCCACGCTCCCTCCCCTCATTTTATGTTCCCCTCCAAACGAACTAATAAGTCTGTTTCTAGACGTGCAATTATAATTGCTGCAATTCATGAGTTTGTAGGAGAGAGAGGTAAGAAGAATGGAATGAGGAAAAAACTTGCATGAACTCTGCAATTCTTTCAGTTCTTCTCATTCGAAATTTTTTAGTAATGGCGGCTGCAGAATAATTTGACATTTCTTTTCACTTACTCATTCGTAAAAATTTCACACGAATAGTCTGCTTATGTCTCAGATTTATACGAATGTCAGAAGCAGCAATAATAAAAACCAGAATTGCACAGACAGAATTGCGTGCGTGTAAAAGCAAATTGCAATTCCAAAAGAGAACCATGATGAATTGCAGCAATTACAATTGCACGTCTAGAACCAGACTAACCGACCGATCCAACAAAACGAAATGTACACACACACACATTTACACGCTGCTCGATAAATAAACAAAGCACAGCAAAGCCAAAAGCACAACAACAAAAACAACAGCGGCATTTACAAACCAACAACAACAGCGGCATGTACAAAAAAAGTCTAAAATATCATGCTCTTAAATATTTATTTCCTTAACTACATAAAACTTTTATATATAGACATATAATTTTTTTAATGTAATTCGAAACAAAACATATTACCAAAACTGAGTAACATATAAAAATTGCTAAAATATGTTTTAATATTTAAGTAAAAGTAAGTGAAAGATGACAAACATTTTCTCAAAATTTTGTGCTCCAGATCAACACCCCTACCTTACCGTATAACGTATTCTACGTTAAAAGAAAAGGTATTTCTTTTCGTGAGATAACTGATGAAAATAAATATATTTTCTTAAAAAAATAACATTTTCCTAAAAAGAGTACCACTTCCTTGAAAAGTACCTGTTCTTAAAAAAGTACTTCTTTGTAAAAAAAAAGTCATGCTCTTATGGCTCTTTCTTATATAAAGTACTTCTTCTTAAAAATAGTACCTTTACTTAAAAAATCATTAGCTTTTAATAAAAGAATTAGGAGTCTTTAACAAATTACCTTTTATAATACATATTTTTACAAAAAGGACCTAAAAATATAGTTTTGTTAAAAAAAATACATTCTATAAAAAAAATTCTAAAAAAAAAATTTATAATTTTACAAAAAGTATCTGCTCTTAAAGATCCATTTAAATTATCGTGTTTTTCAACTGGCGCCTTAGGCATGTTGGAACTAATTAATACATAATATATATAAGTAGCGAAAGGAACTTTGTTCCAACCAGGTGTCCCCTGATACATCGTGTGTTTTTTGTTTGCTTTATTTTTTGTTTCATTCCATACATTTAAGTCATCATCTTTTACTTAAGTCGGTTTTGTTTTTATTTGGTGATATATGTTGGTTTGCATTAAAAGACTTTATATATCTATGTACGTCCAATTAGTTGTTTTTGTAATCGTATAATTAAAATCCTTTGATGAGAAGGAGATGCTCAGACACAACCCCAATTCAAGAAATATCAGTAGAGTTGCTGACCCCACTTAGCAATAATAGCAAGAACTTCATATTGGGACCTTAAACAAAAACACAGCACAGCATTAAAACAATACTTACTTTATATGTAAAATACTTATTGTACTCCATCGTGGTGCACGTACTCATTGCTAGCCAAACAAAATTTCGAGTTGAATTGCTTTTCTTCTTCGTTGTTTAGTTTGAAGTTGCTTGGAGGTCCTAACTTCATAGTTACATACATATTTATATCTATCATTGCTGCATTTTTGTGTGCCTTTTTCGCAATTATAAGCTTATTTTTGTGTTGCTTCTTATTAACCATTGTAAGAACGGAGTTTTCTCTGTTTATTTTTTCTCACTTACTTTTTTTAACAAATTTTTCTCTCATGTTTCCTTTGTTTTGACATTCATAACATGTTCCGCCACACCAAAGCAAGTACGCAGGATTTGTATACAATGTGTAAGAGTTAATCGCTATATATTTGTATACGTATGCTTGCTTTCGTGCATTTGTATAAGTGCTATGATAAAATGAGAGAATGAATGCGGAGATTCACCTCAAGAAGGTTGAGTTGATCAAAACATTAAACCGAAAATGTGGCCGTAGAACACTTTGGTGTTTGTAACACTGTGGTTTGTGCCATTGCTAGGAATGTGTAATGTGACGAAAACTTTACGTCGGTACGTTGAATATTATTTATAACGGCGAATGCGATAAATAGACTCCAAACCATACTTGGCCGTTGTTGTAGAATTCGAAATATCTTCTTTATCCTGGTATTCTTTACTCCCACTCCTGCTTGCCCGAAATATTAGTGGAAACGGTAGAAGTGGATTTTGTACAATTCGCTTCTTTTTTGGATTACCGCAAATCCATTAAGTCGTCGTATGGGCTGTGATCGATCGCGATTATTGGCAACAGGTTGAGGATTGGTAACAGGCGGATTCACGACTATTACTAGTAAGCAAATTAGTAACAAGTGGAGGATAGGGTTGTGTAAATGACTCCCGTCATACACATCATTCCCATTCTCTACACCAGGGGTCACCAAATGGCGGACCGCGTTCCGAATCCGGACCGTAGACCTATTTTATGCGGACCTTGTGT
The DNA here is from genome assembly GCA_963931995.1 of Phaonia tiefii. Lineage (NCBI taxonomy): Eukaryota > Metazoa > Arthropoda > Insecta > Diptera > Muscidae > Phaonia > Phaonia tiefii. Next base: position 317,172,802 of record OZ008367.1, on the reverse strand, counting down.
TAACAATATAAAATATTTAAAATTATGTAGTGGTCGGCAAAACCGAAGGCACGTACACAAACATATTATGTGTTTGTGTGCGGGTGCAAACAGAAGCGATGTCACTGTCCCAAGAATTTTAAACAATGTTGTTGGCCTGTGTGTTGAATGCTGCTTTCGCAACGCACAAACAGAGACTGGCTGATGTGTACATGTAAATTGCCGAACGTGTCGGTGCGTGTTCAATTTCATGAGAAATATTATCTTCATCGACATCAGCATTCGGTGAATGATTTGAGGCTTTCGGTCGCTTATGGGTTCAGTGTTTTGTTTTTAAGTTGAGTGACGGACGCTTACACGGAGTGCGCTAAATACGATTACCTACATAGCTACGCTAAGAGTTAAGGCACCTGTGTAAATTTCTAGTTAATTTTTTTTTATAATGTAACCGAAGAAAAGAAAGGTGGAAGTCGAAAATAGACAGTTTTTGCCAGAATGGACCGATTTGTATTGTTTCACGCTGCCAAACCGTGCTGGAGCAGTACCGATGTGCTTGATTTGTCAACAAACAGTTGCGTTAATTAAAAGCTCGAATATAAAACAACATTATGAGACCAAACACAAATCATTTGCAGACAATTTTCCACTTGGCAGTAATCTGCGTAAATCTAAAATAGCAAGTATATTGTCAACATACGCATCGACGACTCAAATCTTGATTCGTTCAATGACTGAGCAGGAGAAATGTGGTGAAGCTTCTTTACGTATTTCTCGGACTCTTGCTAAGCATATGAAACCATTCACCGATGCTGACATTGTCAAGGAATGCATGCTCGAGGCAGGCAATGTTTTGTTTGAGAACAGAAAAGATGTTGTTGAAACTATTCGACTGATTCCGTTATCTGCGAGTACCAATACAAGAAACACACACGTTTTGGCAGAAGAAAATCAATGTGATGTGAAACGGCAGTTAAATAATTCCGACTATTACGCCTTGGCCATGGATGAATCATGTGATATCACTGATAAAGCACAATTGGTTATTTTTGTACGTTTCTTGGACACAATGGGACAAACTTTTGTTGAGGAGCTATTAACTATCTTGCCCTTAAAAGGAAGAGCCCGAGGAGAAGACATGATGGACGCAGTGATGGATTACTTCGTTAAAAATGAGTTAGACTTAAAAAAGCTTATATCAGTAACTACCGACGGTGCACCAGCGATGGTTGGGGCTAAAAAAGGACTAGTGCACCTATTGAGAACCAGTGGAAAATGTAGTGAAAATTTGATTTCTTACCATTGTATCTTTCATCAAACTGTGCTTTGCTGCAAACTTAATCTCAATCTCGAGAGAATAATGCAAGAAGTGACGAAAATAATAAATTTTCTCCGGGCAAAATCAGCACTGAAACATTGTAAATTGAAATTATTTCTTGACGAAGTGGATGTTCAATATGACGATCTGTTATTGCATAATAATGTGAGATGGTTAAGCAAAGGCTGCGTTTTACAACGATTCTTCACCATTTTAGAAGACTTGAAGACATTTATTTTCAAAATTGATCAGACGTCAAAAAACGATTACTTAAGTTTTCTTAGCGATAAAGAAAACGTAGCTTCCATTGCTTTTTTATCAGATATTTTTAAACACATCAATGATCTCAACCTTAAACTTCAAGGCAAAGGAAAGCTTGTATGGGAGCTTCTGACAGAAGTAAACAGCTTTTTGCGAAAACTCGATCTTTTCCACATTGATCTTGAATGAACGCCGGCACTTCCCTAATTTAAAAAAATTCTGCAGTGAAAACGAGCTTGACGTCGGCCAATACAAGACGTTCATTGAGGATCTTAAATCAGAATTTGAGAACAGATTTACAGATTTTAAGAAAATTGAGAATGTCGTCGTCATCCTCAGTAACATTTACTCTCTGAATCCTGGGGATGAATGGAGTAATGAAGCTGCAAATATTTTCGGGAGTAATAAAGCTGCTCTCCAGATGGAAATAATCGATTTCCAAGAAAATACAGTTTAAAAACCAAAATCAGGAATTTTCTTGTCTAGAATTTTGGATAAAATATGTTTGTGCTAATAAATACCCAGAATTAAAAAAATTAGCCTTGAAACTTCTCACTTTGTTTGGGTCAACATATGTTTGTGAAGCAGCATTTTCTAAGATGAACTTCATTAAAAATAAATTCCGGAACAGACTCGCCGATGTACATCTCCAAGATTTAATGACGATAGCCTCCACAAACTTTACTCCAAACTTTCGACAGATTGTCCAAGGCAAAAAATGTAATTTTTCCCATTAATATTGTAAAAACCATAAGGACTTACTTTTTTGATTCAAAACATTTATGTATTTATTATTTAATAAAATAATGCACCGGTACCCATTCGTTTTATTTGTCCATTGATACAGTATCTAAACATATTACTAAATTAGTTCACTTTATTACCTTCCGGACCGCGACGATCATGATTTTTTGAAAAACGGACCCCTAATGAAAGTAATTGGTGACCGCTGCTCTACACGTTCGTCAACAGACCGAGGTGAGTGTAATTTTCCAATACCAGTCACCAAACGACACTCCCATCGGCCGGAAACAACTGTATATGCTCAATAAACTATTTTCGGAAATACACCCTATCGCCCTCCAGTGGCCCTCTACTAAGCCCACTCATAGTATTTGAACTTAAACAAAGTCTCCTGTCAAGAGTGAAGACTAAATATCTTTAATTTTCCCGTAGGAAAATTTCCATACCACATAGAAACAATGGCTTAACATATGATACCTTATGATTCCTGGTAAAGAGTAAGAAGTCGGTTTTCTCCGGAACTACACACAACCAATTCTCCGCAACCCAATTAGAAAATCGCCTGAACACAATTATTATATTTTATTGTTGATACAATTAATATGTCTCATTGTTGCAATGAATATGTTTCATTGCTTCGTCAAGTACGTGTCATTTCTACACTGAAAATGCGATGAATACATTTTTTTGTGGCAATGGCTTTACTTCATAGCTGCTATATTATAAGTCATTAATATGTTGAATATATTGCATTGAAGCAATGAATATATTTCATTACTTTGATGGAAATATTTCATTAATGTGAGGCATTAGTATTTGAATAAATCTTTAAGAATAGTTTATTACAAATATTTAATTGGGGTTAAATATTACGAGATCATCGTTTGCACCCTTTTTAGTTCTCATATATCAACACAATTGATTCTTAAAATTTAAAGTATATTTGTGCCCACTATCAAACCTTGTACACTATTATTTTGATTGACACTTTCGCTTGTTCGCTCATTCTCTTTATTGGCCTCTTCACCAATCTCTCATAATCACTGGACAAAGAGAAATGTGCTCATACACATTTTGTCGGCACCGTTGCCATAAGTCATCAAAAACTTTCAATATGAACAAAAAAAAGCTGCAAAATTAAAAAAAGTGCTAAATATTTCAAACCAAAAAAAAAATCCTCCGTGAATTTCGCATTAGCGCATTTTCCTTTTCATGAATGACCTTCATGAATGCTTCTCTTTTAAAACTTTCATATCTATACTTAGTATTATAACGAGGACGGTTCTGTGTGTTTGTTAGTTTGTATGTAGGAGGTAACCTTCTAAACTACTCATCCGATTTTGAAGATTCTTGCACAAGTGGAATGCTACGTTATCACTGAGTGCTATAAGCTTCCCCGCGCCAGTCTAAAGTTCAGGACGAAGTTTGCCGGATTTACTAGTTATTAATAAGATGAAACAAAAGTAATTTATTATTGGAAGATTTATAGTTTTCCTACGAGGAAACACGTCGGGTTTTTCTGCATTTATTGATAAAATTAAACTGTAGGAACTGGAATTTAAACTCAGGTTGGCGGACGATCATTTCTAAGACTTCTTCAGCGCTGTAACGTTCTAGGCCAACGGCCGTCTCGTTTAATTATATCACTAATTGCAGTTCGTCGTCATTTTTCCTCCTCTTTCTCTCCTGAACCTGATCTGTTAGCTCGAAGAAAAAATAAAAATCTTCTAATAAAAACAATTGCAGATCGAAAACTGTAAACGAAGTTCCTTATGATAGAATGGATGGGCTATGTAAACTTAACTAGTAGACATTTTTTAGAAATTGTGAATTTATTGGTAAAGCCCAATATTGTAATTTTTGAATGAAACACAACATAGTTCAAATGGCTTTCACAACTTGCGTCACAGTACTCTATTCGATCTACCCAATTATTCAGTACATTTTCGATTGATTTGACCGCTACCTCATGAGCAAAAGCATCGATTTCATATTCTAAGGCCTCGATGTACTCGAGATTGTTTGCGTAACACTCATGTTTCTCGGCGCCCCAGGAGCTGATAGTCGTGCGGAGTCAAATCACAGGTGCGAGGCGTCCAATAGACTTCCGAGTTTCGGCTGATATGGATTCGAAAATAGTGGGCAAAAATTGACTGTAACGATACACGTGTGGCACGTAGCGCCGTCCTATTGAAACCATACGTCATTCATGGCATATTCTTGAACTTTTGGGTACAATAAATTGCTGAGCGTGACACAGTAGCGCTCGCCATTGACATGCTCTTTGCTCATTTTCGAAGAAAAATCGAACCAAACTGTCACGATTTAATACTTTTTAAGTTTATTGTTCAAGCTCGAGGCCATTCTATATCTATATTAATACCGATATAGTGTTTTTAAAAAGGAGTTCTGCAAATGTATTCCTATGATTCCTGGCAAACCGTGTAGCTATTTCAGATCTAGCCACGGAACTTCATCAGCGGATGTTTGGTAAGATGATATTGAAAAAACGAAAACGAAATGCAAACGAAATCTCATTTGAATTGAGAATTCACTATAATCCAAGTGTTCGAAAAATATCGCAAGCAAAACACACAACAAAACATTTGCAGAAACTTCTTTCCATCTTCAGAGAACCATCGGTAGATGCAGCGGCTTCGTCTCGATGATGTGTTAAGTTCCCGAACAAAATATGCGACAATTTTGTTAGTCAACGTAACCCCCAAGTTAGAAATGAGCTTTCTCGGAAAATAAAATTTTTTGGGAAAAATTCGTATCTTCAACCAAGCTCTGTTCGCCAATTCACGACGCGGAAACGCAAGGTCTGATCACAAGATTGCAGTTCTTGGATTAAGTACTCGTTATGCAAAATTCTGTGCAAAGAAGAACAAGAAATGTTAAATTGCTGCTGACGGTGTCGATTTGATATTGATAGTTATTCGGGCATATTTTCAGCCATAGCGGCAATGTTTTTCAATATACGCTCTGAACGACCATGTACACGAATTCCTTTGTATAATAAGAAAACCGATTGACGATTTCGCTTCACAAGTCGCATTGATGACCCTCTATTTGTATCGAATATATTTCATGGATTTCTTACAGTTTAACTGCAAGAGACCGAAATTAGCAGGCAAGTTTTATTTCCCAATTTTCTTCAAGCGTAAAGCGACCCATTTCGTAAATTGCTAAACCTTAACCAATAATCTGTCGCTTTACAAATAATAACCTGTTCATCTGCTTCGAAACAACGGGGGGTTCAAATTCGAAATTGTACATGGTCCACCATTTATTATGGATTTATGTTTAATTGGTGTCCCTTAACTTCCCACGAAGGGATTGGGGAGAGCTGCTCACAATCAGTGAGGTGTGCGCTTTCTAGTTTTATACTCACTGAAAGGGGACCAGCAGTTTTACACCGATTCCGAACTGTATTTTGAGAAGCATTTTCATGGCTAAGTACTCGACAGTGTCGCCATCACTAAGCGAGGTGACCGTTGTAGAAAGGAATGTAAGGCGGTCTCAGCAGGGATCGAACCAACGTTGTCATGTACAAGAGCCGCGCACACTAGCCATTGCACCACTATTATTAGTATGGATTTATTACACTCTGAAAAATAATGGCTTCAGAAACATGTTGCCGAAACCATGTCCATATTTGCAAGCATTATATTCGTGAATTGAAGATCTGCTGCTTTTGGTTTCTTTATTGTCCGTCACGATTTTGTACATATATTATACAAATACATATACATATGTATATATTAATCATTGTGTTCCAAACATGTCATATTAAATACCAAACGCAACTGTTATAATTGTGTCCAAACAATAAAAAAAGATAAATGTTTCAGCGTGTAGAAATAACAAATATTCCTATTACACTTTGATAGTTTTCAGCAACAATTTTTTCAGACAAGTCCGAAGAGGACGGTTTTACCCTAATTCAGATACGGCAATCATTAGTTTTTTGAGTTGCAATTACGGTTTCGTACAATTGATTGATTTATTGTGACTATAAGATTGGGTTTGTTTTTTGATTTTTCGTTTTTGGCTCACTTTTGACAGCCACCAAATTCTATTTGGTACGATGTCCCGCTCAACTTCCTTCAACAAAGTTGTTCCAAGCACTTTGGGCTTCAACTTTAAGGAACACAGCCTGGGTTTTTGGGGCTTTGTGATTCAGAACATCAGAAGAAAAGTAATTTTCCGACTTTCGTTGAGTTTTTCGTTCACAAATTGCTAGTAAGTAGATTCTTTCGACAAATAAGAGAACCCCTTTCATATACACCCAGCGAAATAATTATAAAGGCAATATATTTTTGCTCGGTACTCTCAATGCACTGGGTTTTTGGTGTAGAATTTTAATGTATATATGTGTCATTAGGTATATTATGTCAGAGAATATAACCATTCGATCTCCTTAACAAGTTAAATGGAAAGTGACGTTGTTGTTTCGGTTTCTGGTGCGAAATATATATAAAGGCAACATGAAAAAGAAACCGAATTAGAACAGTACTAAATAGGAACTTAAACAGAAGTAAGTTTTAATTGGTTGTTATTTTATTGTTTTAAAATTAACGTAGGTCTAATTAAAAAATTTAATTTATAACGATTACCTGGAGCAAAGTACCTAAGTAAAGAAGAAAAGGGAAACATTTTAAAGATTATCACGATGAAGGGCTGTCCAATTGGGAAATTTAGAGGTGATTGAAAAAGATTTAGCTGTGTCATTTACAATTTTATAAAATAGGGTGGCCAATATAGAAACACAAAACGACCAGGAAGGACAACACTGATCAGTGGCAGCACCAAAAGAGAGATCAAAAGGGTTGCTGTTAAAGAAAACTTCGGCGATAAGGAAATTATTGCTGAATTGAGCTTGGGAGCAGGGTTGCATCGTGTTCAACAAATAATGAAACGCGACTTGCAACTGTCATATGGGAAAAAGTATGCAAAACTTCGTCCCATGCTGAAATATACTTATTTTTGGATGATCGGTGATATTTTGCGATGGAAAAATTTAAATTTGGATGGCCCTGATAGCTCGGACAAATAATGGCGTTCCAGAGATTTTTCCAAAATTATGCGTCAGGGGCGAAATTTTGGCGGTGGCTCCCTTATGGTTTGCACAGGTATGAGTTATAGAGGAACCACTCCAATATGTTTCGTTTCCCCAAAAATCGACTCTGAGTATTATATTCCAATATTGGATGTCGTCTTAGTTAATTCTTGAGAGGAAATTTGTGTTCCAGAGTTTATCATCCAGCAGGACAACGCAACAGTACATCCGTCTAAGAAAACTCCAAAGTTTCTGGAGTCCAGAGATAATACAAATTCTCGACTGGCCTGCACTTAGCTCTGATCTCTATCCTATCGAACACCTCTAGTCTATTTACCTACCCAAGTTTACCACTCAGGACTCCAGTTGCAGAATGCCAAGGATCGCAGAGTAGCAATACCAGAAAATGGAAGTTAACTGATCTTGCGTATATTCATTCGTTGATGAACTCAATGCCAAGATGAAGTAGTAGTAGAAGTTATTAGCGATAATGGAGATCAAATGTCTTACGAAACTTTTAAGAATATTTAAATAACCTTTTGCCTTTATAAATATTTCGCACTAGTAATTAGTTTATTTTAGTTAAATTCGCCTTGAAGAAGTCATATTCATAGTATTTTTGCTGAAAAATACTTAATTTTTTTGAAAGGACTAATGCAATATAAAATAAAAACTTGCAAATTAATCACAACATTTGGAGGAACCAAAAACTGGGGTTGCCTTTATATTTATTTCGCGGGGTGTATAACTATATTAATTTCCTCATCATCATTTACAATTATTAAAATCCACTTAAATATCAAACTCAATTAATTTTACTTGCTCTGAAAAGATTTTTTGGACACAACCACTTTGTCTATTGTGGAGTTTGAACCAAAGAAACAAATAGAAAACTACAAAAAAGTACAATGGTTTAAAAAAGTACCTTCGCCTACGTTTTATGGGCTATGCACAAGACAGAACAACGAACAAAAAAGTGCGCGTACTGTAGAAAACAGTAAGTCTGGCAATCCTAAATATATTTTGTATTAAATTTTAATTGTAAATCAAAAACCTTATGATGCAGTTCTATTACTCGTACCCGAATTAGGGTAAAACCATCCTCTCTTGCCTTGTCTCTTTTTTCAACTTCCACAGTGCTCCCATTTCACCACATAAAAACTCTGTAATCTTGGCTCTGTAGCGTCCGCAAATTATTGCAATGGCGTTTACAGCAGCAGTTTCGAAAACAAATTGGCCCAATCCAAAGTCCACATCAAACTTTCACTCTCTGTGGATGAATTGTAGAGTTGTGTAGTTCACGACCCCTTGTATCAGCAGTTTTTTGTTTCAGTTGTGCAGTTTTCTGTCATTTTCTTTGCGCAGCTGGTAACTAATATCACAGTCCTTATGGAATGGAAGTGTAAAATCACAGACCTTGCTCTATTTTGACCTCCACGTAAGCTTTTATTATAAATAATGCCTTGAATATCGCGATTTATTATAAAAAAACACAATATCCAAACTGCTCCAGATATATGGAAACAAATTACATTAAACTAAACTTAAAATCGGTTTTTAGCTCACAGCTCATATATGAACAGTTGAGCTGAAATGATACAATGAACAAAATTGAACTAAATGAATGAACCAGTTCATTCGCTGAGATGAACTGAAATGAGCAATCATTTAAGTGAACTAAAATGCCCAACTCAAGTGAATTGGCTTCTCGAAAATGACGTGCACAATTTCCGATCCCCAGATGTAGCAATTTTGTTTCTTGACATCGCCGTCGAGATGCAAATGCGCCTCGTCAGTAAGTCTCATTTTTCGGCCAAATTCGATGTCCGACTGGAGTCTGAAATGTTTCCAATATTTTCATTCGCTATTCCATCGTAAACCGAATCATTTTGGTGTGCGAAGGTCTGATACTGACTAATAGTCAGTATTTCGGACAGGAAATATCTATCAGTGTCGAAATAACATAGGGTTTAAAAAGAAACCTCTCTATGGACTACCCTTTACACATGTTAATGTAAGGACTCGTTCGGTGCAGAAATATGAGCTTCAAAAGCACTTTTTTACTTTTTGTTTATTTTTTGATTGTATATAAAGGGTTTTTCAACAGAGACGCTACAAAAGTAAATCGATAGGGACAGCAAACAACGCCATATTTTTCTCCGCTCTTTTGACATTTTTCTTCAGCAAGGTTTGCCATTTCATCATGGAAAGATATACGAGCCAACAACGAGTCGAAATTATTAAAATTTACTACCGAAATTTGGAGTCAGTGGCCTAAACTTTAAGAGCGCTACGTTCGGATTTTCATCGGAAAATCATCTTCAGCGATGAGGCTCATTTCTGGCTGAATGGCTTCGTCAACAAGCAAAATATGCGTTATTGGTCAGACAACAATCTAATCCATGAGTCATCATTGTATCCCGAAAAAATTACGGTTTGGTGCGGTTTATGGGCCGGCGGCGTCATTGGGCCGTACTTCTTCCGTGATGATCAAGACGGGCACATTACTGTGAATGCGAATCAATCGCTACCGTTCAATGATAAGCGAATATATTTGGCCCCAATTGGATAATATGGACTTGGAGGACATGTGATTTCTTCCAACAGGACGGCGCCACAAGCCACACAGCGAATGCCACAATCAATTTGTTGGAAACCAAGTTTGGTGAACGTGTTATATCACGAAATGGCCCAGTGGATTGGCCGCCTCGGTCGTGCGATTTAACGCAGTTAGATTATTTCCTGTGGGGCTACGTAAAGTCTATGGTCTATGCCAATAAGCCAGCGACGATTGATGAACTTCGTATGAATATCGAACGTGAAATTGCAAAAGTATCAGCCGATTTATGCTTGAAAACCGTCGAAAATTGGGTTCAGCGTCTGGACTTCTGAAAGCGTGCCCGTGGTGGCCATATAAAAGAAATCGAGTTCCATACATAAGGGCATCGAACGTACTTTCACAGGAATAAAGAATTTCATTGGTATCTAAAACCGGTTTTGTTTTATTTAAAAAAACTTTTGTAGCGCTCTTATTGAAAATCCCGATATTTGTGCTACATTTATTGAAATTTCTCCACCAACCATATTTAAAATATCAATAAAAAGGTGCCAAAAAAGTGCATTCTTTTCAAAAATGTGATAAATAGCACCTTTCTCAAAAATAAAGTGCTAAGTCTAAAAGAGGATACTGAAAATGCGCATAAAAGTGCCGTCATGGCAACACTACTCGTGAGAATTCCTTTCACAACAATAGAGAGTTTAACTCCCCTTCTTATTGTTGTTGTAAGGCACTCAACTAACATAAGTAAATGAACATATTACTGGCTGAAATATAATCGTTGTGTAGTAGTCACATTTAGGATATGACGGAGTCAGGACGTCCACAAAATTACGGGCACGGGAAACTTAGTAGAACTTTAATGAAAAAGCGTAAAAAATTACGCACCGTAAAAAAACAAAAGGAAAAAGTAAAAGGATTGCACTAGATACAACTAACGCTTAACAGAAGATGAGCATGGTGCTAGTTATGATGATGATTAGGGTGGTGATTATGATAATAGTTAAGGAAGTGGATGTGCAAGGCCTATGATAAAATGTGTTACGTGAATTATAAGAGGAAAAACTCGAGTTATACAATGAAATGCTTATTCAAACGAACCATCAACCAACAGGACTCGAATGTTTTGATTTAATAGAAACGTAAATTATAATTAACGCTACGCAAAATTGAGAATTGACTACATGTGTGTCAAACAAAACCGATAAAATGGAAGAAATATTAAAAAAACAGCAACAAGATAAATTCGGGTGATAGTGGATAATACTGTGATAGTACATCTAGCCAAACTACGATATGTGTGTGTGAGAAACAATAAGAACAACAACAGCAGCTACAGAATCCTGTTTACGCAAATATAAATGTGAGTGAAAACTCTAAAATACATCCCAACATGCAAACATACGTTTATGAAGAAAATAAATCACAGCAAAAAGGATGTGTGCAATTGGTAAAATATACAACTAGAACAAGAACAGGAAGATTAGGAAGGAAAAATTAAACTATACCATAATTTTATGAAAGCCAAAATAGCACTGGATAGGTGCAAAAATGTTGACCCTCTGCCAACATCCCAAAAAAATGTGCAACATCAGAAGGACTCACTTGAATTCTATAGAGAATTTTATTACGTGAATTTTCGGTGAAGAGAAACACAAATTTTCAAGTGCGCATGTTTTCCTACCTGAATTAATAAATTCTACATATAATTTTTGTGATTTTGTGAGGGCTTACGAAAAATTTATAGAAACAAGTATAGAAAATTTCATTAATCTCAAAATTCTCTTATATTGGTTTACAACACTTTTTGGTAGTTCAACAGACGTACACTCCGGTTCACTTGTTTAAAGGCACTATAGATTCCATATTTCCAGCATGTATCTTTTGCAATTTATAACCGATTTCAGAATTTTAAAATGGAAATGGAAGCTAGACATATTGAGATATAATAAAAATCATGACAAAAGTGGTTTCTAAAATAAAGAACTTTTTGAGCAATTTATGAAAAAGGTCCAAAAATGTGTTATTTTTTTTGGTACACATGAATAAAAGCACTTTAACTTATTTTAATGAAAAACAGTTTTTATTGTTTTTTAGTTTATTTTACTTTATTTAGGAACTATTAGTAATGGGTACAACCCCCTTTGTTTTTAATATCGCAAAAATACGGATTTTCATTGAGAGATAAAGAGAATTTATGTAATCCATCGAAATTTGATTCCAAGCATCCTTAATGGCCTGAATTAGTGACGGATTGTCATCAATTTGTCTACCTCCTTCAAGGACCTTACGAAATAAAAAACCCCAGACATTTCCGATAATGTTAAGATCTGCCGAATAGGGTGGCCAGTCAAGAATATTAACAATTTGGCTTGAAATGAACCCCTTTACTACTCTGTCGTTGTGTATAGGGGCATTATCCTTTTGCAATATCCGAGATATGGGACTAAATAGTTCACTGAACTTCGGAAAGCCGATTTGAATAACGTTTTATAGCTTGCACCAGTCATTTTTGCACTTTGAAATTCAAGATCGATGGTGCCATAGTACGTAATAGCACCCCACACCATAATGCCGCCCTCTCGGCTGTGGTGTCGGTTTAAAAAACCCTTTTCTTTGCGCAGATCATGGAAATAATAGTTGTAGCCATTAGGCCCATCCAAATTAAACTTCATCTCATCCTTAAATACAACGGTTCTCCAGGCATTTAGATGACCTCTTGGCCGCACATCCCATACCATGTAGTCTCTGGCGAATTTAAGGCGCTTTACCTTACGAGGAGCATTAAGTGGCGGTTTTTTTTGTAATTTCAGGTATTTAAGAAATCGACGGCTCTTAATTACTCTACGTACTGATGACTTGCTCGCTGCCACTCCAGCTTGAGCTCTTATTTTTGACAAGGATTAGGCAGAATTAGAAGGAATTCTGATTATTTTTCTTTTCTCATACGTACATAAAAGCTATGAAACACTTCCTTTAACAATTTTACCATACCCCTCGGTGTTCTTGATGCAATTGTCGACCTCTGTTGGGCTCCGTCAAATTTTTTTAGTAATTCCGCGGTTAGAACATCCTCCAGAACGGTAAACATCGATTTTAGTTTATTCCGATAGATTTAAATTTTTTTTTTGCCATTTTGACACGTAAAATGATTAAGAAGTTATAAATTGTAATAAAAAAATGATTCCTACAAAAAATCATCGCTTACTTTAAAAATAATAAAGGGCCTTTATTCAAGTGAACCAAAAAATAGCAAATTTTTTGACATTTTTTTATAAAGTGCTCAAGAAAGTTCTTTGGTTAAGAAACCACTATTGTCATGAGTCTTTTATATCTCAAGATGTCTAGCTTTCATTTACATTTTAAAACTCTGCAATCGGTTACAAATTGCAAAAGATACAGGCTGCTGAATACGGAATTTTTGGTGCCTTTAAATAAGTGAACCGGAGTGTATGTACTTATAGATGTGCCTAAATATTCGGTGTTACAAATATTGATTTTAAACTAATTACATACGTATATCCATGTTTGGCTCGGTATAAAATAAGGTGAAAATAGCGCCAATTGGTAAATTTGGCCCAGTGTGAAACAAACTCAAGTCGAACCCTTTAGTATGCAATTGTCCCAATCGCATATTGGACATATTGCGGGTTGTCAAATTAGGCAATCCTGAAACAATACGAAACACCCATATACTTACGTGGAACCATTCGCGTGTTTTCTACCAATCATCCATATAAAGGGTCCGCCATCTAACGTTTTTTTTCAACTAGTGATTATTTCGTGAATGGTAACACTTAGCTCATGTCTGATTTGACAGATAATTAGTTTTATCCTTCCGCTGAACGAATATGGTTGTGTATACGCTTGAACAACGCTGGGAAAGATTGCGACATTACTTTGAAAATCACGGTAATGTTGCAGATGCCGATTTTGCCAAAAAAAAATCTAAAAAATCTAAAAAAAAAAATAATTTTGATCTTGGCGGGTATATAAACAATCAAAATTGTCGCATTTGCGTCACAGAAAACCCGCAGGCATACATTGAAAAGCCGATGCACCCAAAACGAGTCACTGTTTGGTGCGGCTTTTGGCCCAGAGGCATAATTGGGCCTTTTTTCTTAGAAAATGAGCAAGGAGTGGCCGTTACAGACAATAGCGATCGTTATCGGACCATGTTGAACGAATTTTTGTTCACAAAAATCGAAGAGGAGGATATTGACAACATTTGGTTTCAACAGGACGGCGCTACGTGCCATACAGCCGAAGCTACCCTCGATGTTTTGCACCCTGTTTTTGAAGATCGCATTATCAGCCGCAGAGCTGATGTCGCTTGGCCACCTCAGAGCTTGCGATTAGACACCGTTGGACTATTATTTGTGGGGTGCCCTCAAAGATAAGTGTTACGCCGACAAGCCAGAGACAATTGACGCTTTAAAGGACAATATTCGTGAAGCCATTGGTGAAATACAGCTGCACATAATCGATAATGTGCTTAAAAATTGGACCGATCGTGTAGGCTACTGCATGGTCAGCCGAGGCAGCCATTTGAATGAAATTATTTTCCATTATTAACCGGAAGGATGGATTGTACTTTGAAATAAAAAAAGAAATTTGAGAAAATATTCAGTAGTTTTTGTTTTATAGCATTTTCAAAAACAAAAGTTATTTGGCGGAACCGTTACTTACGTGGAAACAAACGAATAATTTCTCGATTTCAATATATAAAAATATTATTTATTATTTTTATTCTGTTGTTCGACCTTTTCTTTATCAATAAATAATCAATATTCTTCGAGCTTGAGGTCTGAGTTGCTGTTGTTGTATTTATTTTCCTCGATATTTCGCTACTCCTTTGTGTAGCATCATCAGGATATTTGAACAATATTTAACAATTAAAACAAAATAACAATTGTGAAAAAATTTATGTCAATTCAAAAATGTTCAAACAAAATTTTTCCGCCTTTTTTCAAAAATTTTCTGAAGTTACACAAACAAAAATAATGTTCGTAAAAAGTTCATATAAATTAACCCAAAGAAAAATATTAGATTGATAAACAATTTGTGCTTAAATGGTTCTACTTTTTACTAATTAAATGTCTGTAAATTTGGGCTACATTATCTGTATCTGTTTTGGTAAGATGGTTCGGGAAGTTGTTGTCCTTAAGAATGTTTCTTATCCTTTCCTTATTGACCTTGTGGAATTCTACATCACTTATAGTCAAAACGCGTTCTATTAAATTTTTCGCCGTATTTATAATCACACGTTTTTGATGTTTCGAGTGGAAGTTGATTATTCTTCCTGAAGACGTTGGTTTCTGATACCAATTAATTGATAAATTAAGTTTTGAAGTTAAGGGAAGTTTTGAATTTGACTCTTTTTCCATTGTAAATTTAATACTGGAGTGGAAATTGTTAAAAACATCCAAAATTGTATTTATTTCGCCCTCTGAAACGACACAAAATAAATCGTCTACATATTTTGTCAAAATTTTTGGTTTTATATCCAATTTGTCGATACAAGAGTCCAGCAAATTTTCCATAATGATGTCAACAACTATTGGACAAAATATGTAGACGATTTATTTTGTGTCGTTTCAGAGGGCGAAATAAATACAATTTTGGATGTTTTTAACAATTTCCACTCCAGTATTAAATTTACAATGGAAAAAGAGTCAAATTCAAAACTTCCCTATTTGGACACATTGGTGGTCAGGAGAGGGGAAAATTTATCAATTAATTGGTATCAGAAACCAACGTCTTCAGGAAGAATAATCAACTTCCACTCGAAACATCAAAAACGTGTGATTATAAATACGGCGAAAAATTTAATAGAACGCGTTTTGACTATAAGTGATGTAGAATTCCACAAGGTCAATAAGGAAAGGATAAGAAACATTCTTAAGGACAACAACTTCCCGAACCATCTTACCAACAGACTGATAAGGCAATTTGAGGATAAAGGACAACTGAACAGGGCTACTACAGATGAGCCGAAAATCTACAAGTCAATAACATACATACCTGGAATAACAGATAGGTTGGCGAAGTCAAAAATATTTGACGACAAGAATTATACATTAGCATACAAAACATATAACACAATAGGCAAAATATTTAGTAAAACAAAGGATAGTTTTGACAAATTTGATATGTGTAATATAGTATATAAAATACCATGTAAGGGAAATGACAATGAGGTTTGCAACAAAGTATATGTAGGGACTACAAAAAATAAACTAAAGACACGAATTGCAGGACACAAATCAGATCAGAAATACAGGCACATTTCTACACAGAAAACAGCATTAACATCCCATTGTGCTAGTTTAAATCATTACCCAAACTTTCAGGATACAGCGGTTTTAAATAAAGGAAACAATTATAAACGTCGTTATATGTTAGAAATGCTACAAATAATTACTACACCAACATTGAAAAGAATTAACTATAAAACAGATACAGATAATGTAGCCCAAATTTACAGACATTTAATTAGTAAAAAGTAGAACCATTTAAGCACAAATTGTTTATCACTCTAATATTTTTCTTTGGGTTAATTTATATGAACTTTTTGCGAACATTATTTTTGTTTGTGTAACTTCAGAAAATTTTTGAAAAAAGGCGGAAAATTTTTGTTTGAACATTTTTGAACTGACATAAATTTTTTCACAATTGTTATTTTGTTTTAATTGTTAAATATTGTTCAAATATCCTGATGATGCTACACAAAGGAGTAGCGAAATATCGAGGAAAATAAATACAACAACAGCAACTCAGACCTCAAGCTCGAAGAATATTGATTATTTAATATTATTTATTATTATTAATTATACTAATAATAATCTACATTTATAAACAGTGAATAAAAAAAATATGAAATGAGAAACTGGTGCTCGTGTGTTTCTCCTTTCTCTGTTGTCTCACACGTTTTTGTTTGCAGTTGGCTTCAACTTTGCCAAATGCTACAGCACTTTAAAATACGAGTAACATGTTGCCTTGGTACACCGACAATATTCTCATACTTACGCTTATATACAAAGCTTATACTTATATGCAAAGCCAAGCGCTAAGCTAGTACATGCAAGCCAAGCCCGCCTCTCTGATTGTCTCAGCAAAGCCTCGGGCAGACAAAGGGCTTAACGTTGTTGCTCTTTATAGTTTCTTTTCTCAAAATCATTTCTCACTTTGGTGGCACACATAGTACATACGAAACACATAACAAAAGCCAAATCAACATCACAACCCCAACCACTGATCACAAATATTTTCTACTTACATAACTTTTTCACAGCATACTTATTTATCCGATCAAGCGCTTTTGATATTCTATGTCCGACGAACCATTGACGATTCACTGAGCAATGACGACTCACTGACTGAAAGAATATGTTAAAAATACAGTTACACATTTACAAGCTAGACTGTGAATACTCTCTCTTTGTCCCTCATTTGTTTAATTGCTCTGGAGAGAGCATAAATAGTGTAATAAACACAAATGTGTTCACATTACTAACTCAACTATATTTGGATCAGAAACACATATATTATAAAATTGAAATCATTATGTCTCCAACATGTAATATAGAATAGCAAACACGATGCATTGGGACAAAGGTATACTATATTTGCGACAAGCTCCAAACACGCTTTATATTTGCATCGAATCAACAAAAAACGACAGATTTTGCAGCGTGTATAAAACCAAAATGAAACAGATTAGTCAAAATAAGAAAGAGTCACTTTCCACACACGCATTCAGGAAATTTATGAACCATTGACTGAAAGAATAATGCAAAAACACAGTTACACACTTACAACTTTCACTTTGAATAATCTCTCTGTGTTCGTCTTTTGTTCTCTTGCTCTCAACAGAGCATAAACGGTGCAGCAAACATAGCTGTATTTATGTCAGAAACAAGTATATATTGGGGTCACAAATACTAATGTTAGAACATATTTATCATTGTGACCCAAAGATGTAATATTGAATAGCAAACACAACGTGTTTGAACACAAGTATACAATGTTTTGCGACAAGTGGCAACCACGCGTTATATTTATATCCAAACAATAAAATCCGAGTACAGGCATACCCCGGACCAGCAGAAATAGAATGGGACGCATACCAGGCTACAGAAGGTATTAGGCTCCTACACCGATGACTCAAACTTAGATGGCAAGGTAGGGTCTCAGTCTATTTCGAGCAGCTGGGACGAGACCTTGCAAAAAGGCTACCAGACTCTTCTGTCCTGCTTCCTAAGAAAGACTCAACTCCAAAATATTAAAAAAAAAATTTTTTTTTTTAAGCTCACGTTAGAAACATTTTGCACCTTCCGTTATGGTTGAAAATTGCTGCAAAACTACATAAATTTTATTGATTTCGTCGGCGGTGCAATGGTTAGTGTGCGCGCCTCTTGTACATTAGATCCTTGGTTCGATCCCTGCTCTGACCACCTTAAAAATTTCTTTCGGCGGCGGTCACCTCGCATAGTGACGGCGACACTATCGAGTATTTAGCCATGAAAAAGCTTCTCAAAATACCGTTCGGAATAGGTGTAATCAATCAGTGAGTATAAAATTAGAAGTTCACTGGTTGTGAGAAGCTCTCCCCAATTCCTTCATGGGATGTGATGGGAAACCATTTATTTATTTTTTTACACTATAAAAAACAACGGGTTTCTTATTACAAATGAAGTTCCAAGCAGAATTTTCCTGGTGGGAGTTATTTCATTAAGGATGTTATGACAATGAAATAACTCCCAAAAAAATTACCGTTTGTACAAGGCCCATATAACAAGTGCTGTACGAGAAGTTTTGGGACTTATTTCACTTTGCTATTGGGAGTTTTTTAATTTTTTGTGGGACTTATTTCATTTTTTCGTTATTGGAAATTATTTCATTTTTGGTGGGAATTATTTCGTTATTTCATGGGGAGTTATTTCGCTACGCCTATTTTAAGCAGAAGTCAGGGCAATCGGAGGGGTTGCCCTTTGGCTGGGACTGAACGTCATCATCGTCTGGGCTATAAATATTTATTCTGTCAGTCAGGCTGCTATAAAAGCACTGCAATCTGTATTCCTGGCCGCAAGAACTGCATACAACTACCGCGCATCTCTAAATGAGAATGCCAAGCAGTTCGGCACTCACCGTATGTGGTTGGCGGGTCACAGGAGCATTCCAGGGAACCATAGCGTAAACGAGCTCGCAAGATTAGGGGCAGCCTTATGTGTTACAGAGGATATGGAGCATGTGGGTATACCCCGTTCTGCATGCTAGCTCACGTTTAAAACCAAAGCCCTCAGTTATGCGAATGATCTCGTGGCATGAATTGCACGATTACCAGGAAAGTATAACCAAATTGGGACCTAAATCGTACGCTTAACCTGGCATCCATTCATACACAAGATATCTCTATGCAAAGAGACATTTGGCAGACAAGCGCCTAGTCTTGGTGTCTTAGCTCATGATTACTATTGGAGCTGTGGTCATGAAGAGGAGGTAGAGAGTGTGGAATAACTCGTATACTTTTTAAATATAAATAGGACTAAAAACATAGGATTTGACTTAATGTTAGATTGTGTCAAAAGTGACCGTCACTTCTACCTAACTTTCTTTCACTTACTTACTATTACTTGTCACCCTTCTAAACCTCTGCAAATTTTACGATATTTTTCCCATTAAATTTGTTTGTGCCGGGCCCAGAAAAATAAAATACTCAAAAAGCACCTTATGTGTCGTTGTGGCAATACCACGGCCAACTATTCGTATACCACACTGAGGACACTCAGTTACATAAAGCGTGTGTGAAATGAGTGATTTGTGGATGTGTAAAGTGTTGCGATGACATTTGGTAGGGGTTTTTGCGTGTTGCAGCAGTGATAATTACAATGGTAACAGTTTAAGTGTAACAAAAGAAATTTGTAAATACCTCATCGTGCCATAATAAGCAAATAATAACATTCGTGGCGACATCGCAAACTTTCCCCCGTTTTAATGTAAATATCTGTTCATATATATATGTTCACTAGGGTGTTCCATCAAGAAATTGCTTTTTTTTTTGCTCAAGTTGTTACTTAGCGCATGTTGGTTTTTTTTCATTAATGCAATGCTCAAAGCCAATCCGATGCAAAAACGGCAAACAGTTTATAATATTATTAGTTTCATTCGATTTTTAAAAAGCGTAAAATGATATAAATCGGGAACAGCAACTCCAATTCAAAAACGGTGCCTTATTGAGCAAAATCATTGCCAAAACTGATGGTTTATGCGTATAGAATAAAGGGCTAGACGTTTTGTTTAAAAATTTTGACTTATCGACTAAGAAGATCGTGGTTATTGACCATGTTTTAAAAATCGTCCGGAATGCCCGATTTTTGGGAGAAATATGACTTACCTCAAAACCTCGTCCGAAAAATCTGAAAAGTACTTTACCCTATAAGCTTCCCAATGAAGCTTGAGCAACCATGAAATTCGAGAAAAAATATTTTTTGTGACAGCCTAATGTTTACTTGCATATAGTTAATTTTGTACACGCATACATAGATATACCTTCTTACTTTCAGCAAAAGTGTATTTAAATGTGGCTAACGTCAAAATACACAAAGAAATCGCCTAAAGGCAAAGCACGGTAATTGTTTAACAACGAAATATTGGAACGCAGTTCCTTGTCGCACGTTGCGGGATGGGGGCTAAATTAAAAAATTTAAAAAAACTGTTTTTTAACTACTTTATCAACTATATTGGGTACTTTTGGTTTAAAGGGAAGTTTTCTAGGTGGAGCCTATTTATTACATATTGTAATTTTGAACCCAACAAAAAGTAAATTTAGAAAAGCCAAAGTGAAAGAAGTTTAAAACAATAACATTTTCTTAAATAAGTGTGTTTTCTTAAAGGAAGTAAATTTTCGCAAAAAAATACCTATTCATATTCTTAAACAGTGTACCTTTTCTTAAAAAGATACCTTAAACTAATGAAGTACATTTGCTTAAAAAAGTGAATTTTTTTTACAAAAAGTACCTTTTCTGAAAAAAATTAATTTTTTTAAATAAGTACCTTTTCTTAAAAAAGTACATTATTTAGACAGTAGACAGTGAAACAATTGACAAAAAATGCAACTATTTTTAAAACAAACTTTATGGGTAAAACCAAAATCACAAAAGTTGGAAATTTAAAAAAAGGAGCTTATAGAAGCCATAAAAAAAGTTTTAGTTACAACTCAGTTGCTGTAACCGAAGTAACAGTAGGTGGAACCGTTTTTCTGTTGTCGTAAAGGTCTTTTCAGCTCTCGTTTCTCGTAACTCGTTTACTGCAAACGTTTTTAGTTCTCGAAAACATTTTTTCTTATTTTGGAGTAACTAGAACTCGGTTGCTGTAACCGAAACAGCAGTTGGCGGAACCGTATTTCGTTTCCCGCAAAAGTTTGTTTTCAGCTTCTATTTTTCATAACTCATTTGCTGCAAGCAGTTTTGGGTTCTCCCAAACGAGATGACATGTATGAGTTAACCGAAGTTCGTTCCTCCCGACTACAGTCCCCAAACGAACTTCAGTTATCTGACATTTCGTTTGGGAGGAACGAGTTTCTTCTTAGCGTGTACATGTCTTGTTTCTCAAATATTGAATAGTGACAGAGCATGCACTGTAGAATTTCCTTTCTTAAACCCAAATTGGAGATCTAAATCCAGTTTCTTCCGAATAATTTACTAGTATATTTTCCCTAAATTTAACAAAAACGGTAGAGGACGGACATTTTTGACGTCCGTGTTTCCCTTTTGTTTCTGAATAGCAATAATCTTGGCAATCTTCCAACTATTTGGGAAATATCAATTGTTAAAACAGTTGTTATATATCATAGTTAAATATTCAAGCGTTGTAGGGGGAATTTTCTTTATCAGAAAGTTTGAAACACCTTCAGTTCCACAAGGCTTCTTGCTTTTCATTTCCGTAGAAACTTCTTGAACTTCACATAGTGTTATGAAAGTTGAAGAATTATGGAAATTTTAGGAAGTAGAACTAATATCGAAAGTTGTTATGGTGTCAGAAATTTGGGTCGTTACATTTTCAATTGCGTCTTGTATAGCAGAGATATTACCGCGTATCACGCTACCCAAATATACGGAAAAAACGTTATCCATTAATGCTTCCAATTTCTGTTCCGTGTCTTCAATTTGTACACCATTTACAGAGATATTGTCGACTGGGCGTCTACCCAGTAATATTAAAATTTTGTTTACAATCTGGGGGACCTGGTCTTATGACCCTAGGTATGTCGCTAATATATTTTGCAATTTCGAGCTCAATTTGCTCTTTAATAATAATTTTTAACAAATCTATCTGCTTCGAGATTAGCAGGTAATCCGAACTTATACGGTTACAAGTTCTACGAAATATAGCCTTAAAATCCTTTTGCCAATTGTGTACTAATGTTAATGGCAATGTTTTCACGTGTACAATGTCGACAATGCCCATAGAAAAGCCAGCTTTAAATTATCGTATACAGGCAGTTTACGAGAAATGATAATGAGATCTGGTATAATAAGACGGAAATCTGTTGCCACACTCTAAAATATAGTTTGCCTTATATGCAGGTTCGAATACAATGAATTACATAAATGTAGGGCACACATACAGTTTATTGTAGTTTTTGTAACAGATTATGAATTAACTAGCGTTAATTCTAGTGTCGGTGAGACTGACTACTGTATATAATAAACCGAACAATATTTTACAATTTTGTATGAACGAGTGTGTGTTTATGTACAGGGATTTGTATGGTACTGATGTAGATGAACACTCACATTCATATCACGCATCGACCATAAATCACTTAAGTAATAAAAAGCATTACAAATCGTTTGCAACTTCAAATAGATTTGTGATAAAATCTCTGTTGGTAAACCACTCAGAAACACTTTTGAAAACATTTCATTGAAATTATGTGATCAACGTTAACAACAATGCCACTTATCACTATGATCCTTGCGAACGTGTGATTGCATAGTCTTCACTTCCGTTACCCTTTCCATGGGAAAATTAATATTATGTACAACACTGGTATTCGAATCCTTAAGCTTTGTTCATATGGATTTGTTATTCAAAAGCTTAAATCTGTTGATGCATTTAGGTCTAATCAAGTTAAGGCATAAAATATAAAATATAAAATTTCTGATGAGATTTAGGTAAGTTAATTCGCGGAGCCTTCACAAAAATCTTCAAGTTATCTGGGGCTACCCTAAGAAAATATTGTAACCCCAAACCAAAATGTATCATCACTAGATAATTTTAAGGTTGTATTCTGTTTCAGCGCCGGCTAATTCACTTAGCAACTATTTCCCAGTAACCCCCATATAAAACTACTCATAGTCAGTGATGCGCTTCCAAAATTGTAGTCTTACTTATTAGTATAACTTCGAAAAACATTTTATGTCCGCTACACAGTGAAGTTTGAAATCGTGTTCTTACTTTCATGATTCGAGTACAGTATTCATTGCTCAGTTACAGTTATTTAACTGCGCGATTTTTGCAACGAATTATCAATTTGCGTTCAGAGTAACCTTCCCAAGCTACTAGCACCCATCTTCGCTAACAAAGAGAAATATTCAGTTTTTTTTTTGTAAAATAATAAAATAAATAAAAAAATTATAAAACAAAATCTGAGGAAAAATGCGATATTAATATAAGTAATTACTCCAATATGATTGAGAAAAAATATGCTGCAGTTAAAAAATTGTTTTCGAAAAATCGCCTTGTTTTTAAATATTTTTTGAACGAAGTTCCTTATCGCACGTTGCGGGATGGCGGCTAAATGAAAAAACATTTAACAACTTTTTTTAAAACTATTATGCTACAACCCAGTATTATCAACTATATTGGGTAGTTTTGCTTTGGTTTGTGTCTAGACTAACATATGTTGGGAAATTTCTTGTTTAATGGTGAGTTTTCTAGGTGGAGCCTGTAACAAATATTTAGTACATATTGTAGTTTTAAACCCAATAAAAAGTAAATTTAGAAAAGCCAAAGTGAAAGAAGTTTAAAAAAGAAAATTTCCTTAAATAAGTGTATTTTCTTAAAAAGTAAATTTTCTCAAAAAAATACCTATTAGTATTCTTAAACAAGTACCTTTTCTTAAAAAAAATATCCCTACATTAAAGAAGTACCTTTTCTTAAAAAAATTTGATTTTCTTACAAAAATAACTTTTCTTAAAAAAAAAATTATTTTTTTAAAATTAAGTACCTTTTATTAAAAAGGGAAATTTCCTTAAAACGAATTTCCTATTCTTAAAAAACTATATTTTCTTTAAAGATTACCTTTCTTTGAAACAAAATAACTTTTTTTGAGATAAGTACCTACTCAGAAAAATTTACCTTTTCTTGCAAAAAGGACCAACTCTACAAAAATTTCCATTTCTTAAAAAATTAGTGCCTCTGGTGCAGTAAATACGTGTCTTCCTACGCAGCTTTTCGTCTTGGGTGGTACAAATTCTGCAATGATTTCTGGAATTCAGTGTACTAGGGCCGCTTTGTTGGTTAGGCAGCATGTTGCTGGGAATATTCAACGGCCTTCCAAAGAAAGATTTAATGGACAAACGGGTTGAATGTTGTCCCAAAATATGGTTGTTGTTCATGTGATTTTCAGTATTAGGAAGCACCAATTGTTTACTCAGCGTGTTCAAGAACATTCGTCGCTTCTCTTTTCTGGTTCCTTCTGTATTTTCATTGCATATGATGTAAGCGGCTAATCCCATATCATGTTGCAAGAAAATGCTAATGGCGAACGTCTGGTGGACCGTTTTGTGGAGTAATACGTTACCAATTGGTCCATTGTATCAATGCCGTCCTTTGTTGAATTGTAAAATAATATAGCTTCCAGTTTTTCTGCTACGCCTTCAACTTTCTCGGTATAGTGCTCAGTGGATAGTAGATTTACCGATTTGTTCTTCTTTGGAACGTAGCTGCACAGTGATACAAGGTTATCATTGAGACCAAACACAGATGAAAGAACTGGCCGTTTTCTGTCTTTTTTCACTTCTTTGGGAAGACACCTTTTGTTGGATCTAATGGTGCCAACGTATGCTAGTCCAATCGACGAAAGACGTTTAGCTGCGTCTAATATTGTAAAGAAGTTATCAGCAATAATAGTTCTGCCGCTGTTGGTGTAGTGATTAGCCAAACTCATGGGCACATTTTCGCCTTGGTTTGTTTCTCGTTGTTCTCCTCTTTACCAGTGTACAGTTTTCCTTGCAAAGGATATTTGGTTTTCGCATCGCATGGCCACCATACTTTTATGTCATACTTTGAGGGCTTTGATGGGATGTATTGCGTGAACTTTATGCGCCCACGGTATGGAAATAGCTGCTCATCGATGGTTACACCTTCGTATGGTTCAAAATTACTGGCAAGATTGTTATACAAGAAGTACCATATGTCGCGAATGGGATCAGCTTTGTCGGTTTGTTGACGAAATGCGCGCGTACGACTATCGTC
Organism: Phaonia tiefii; assembly: GCA_963931995.1. Lineage (NCBI taxonomy): Eukaryota > Metazoa > Arthropoda > Insecta > Diptera > Muscidae > Phaonia > Phaonia tiefii. The sequence goes on along the minus strand of OZ008367.1, from coordinate 317,147,401 downwards.
AAATCGAATACAGCGCATCAAAGTAACAAATCGTGTATATGACATGCTGCACGGAATAGTGGAAGTGCATCAGTTTTCCACATCAATCTTGAGAGCTGCATAGTATTATGACTGACACCAAAAGCCAATAGTATCCCAATAAAAGCGTCAAGCTCAACACTTGTCATATCAACCCATACTCGTGGTGTACAGTTTGCATGTTCTGCGTTCCATTTGCGTGTAACTTTTTCTCCATATAGATTTGTTTGTGTTACGATGATGAACGTAATATTCGGTGAAAAGAAAAGCTTGAACACCTCAAGCGGAGTGGTCAGGTTTGTTTTTGGTGCACCTCTGAAACGCATGATGTTGTGCTGGCGGAATCTCACTGTAGCGGGTTCAGCTGTATTCCACTTGGTACCATATTTTCCAAGGAAAAACCCGTCCGCAGCTTGAGTTGGTGCATTCTCACTTTCTTCTTCGGATTCTTCATCGCTGTCGAATATTTAAAAAAAAAAAACCGTTTCCCATTACATCCCATGAAGGGATTGGGGAGAACTTCTCACAATTACTGAGCTGTGCGCTTTCCAGTTTTCACTCACTGATTGGGACCTACAGTTTTTACACCGATTCCGAACGGTATTTTGAGAAGCTTTTTGACGGCTAAATACTCGATAGTGTCGCCGTCACTATGCGAGGTAACCGCCGCCGAAAGAAACCATTGCACCACCGATCAGTACCCCTGAAATGTCTGTGTCACGTCAAATGTTTGAAAAAATTGGGTGGTAATTGGAGACGCAAAGACATGAAATATGTTAATGCTAATAACTGCAAATTATGTTGAAATATTCAACTTTGAGGCATAAGTGCTACATTTCTAACATTGACTTAATTTTACCCCAATCTTGATTACAAAGGAATTAAAATTTAAAATGATACCAAATCATCATTTTTTTAGTTGCGCTCATCGAAATTAATTTTATTTTCAATTTGTCTCATGCATACATCTCATTATTCGAATAGTTCTATCTGTCTCTAAAGACTTGTTACTCAATCTAGTTACTACTCATTTATACCAGAACTCTCTCTGCTCGTTTTCATTCTGTTTCGTACCCGACGCGGTACGCTGAAAAGAATTGTTGTGTGTATCGCACTGCAATCGCTAGAATGAGATTAACACATGAATGTGTTTGAATGTGTGAAAATGTATATTCATGCAGAGCTCCCTATGGGTGAGGATGTAAACAACATAAAGGCTGGCTTCAAAGTTATTCACATAACTTCTATTAAAAGAGACAAGCTACGCGCTTCCAGGCATTTGCTACATATTTTAAAAGAAACACAAGGCATTTTTAACGAATATTCAGGTACTAAACAAAAATCCCCAAAATGCGAATATTCCCTCAACTGGCAAGTAACTACCGTAACTAAAGATGCCATTAGACAACGTGTATTTTACACATAACATGTCACTTTTCTCACTGTAAAATTGATGCATGTCATGTGAGTCCTTTCAAACATTACATGTGTAAAAGCCATGCGTAAATGTCATATGTAAATATTAAATTTATGGTGCCATTAGACGACGTATTTTTACACGTGACATGTTACTTTAACGACCCATGTGTAATTCTGTGTGTATGTCAAATGGAGGACTGTATACTTGGTTTATCATTTTCGTGATCAAATGTAAATATGTATGTAATTACTCGTAATATAAGCTCTGTTTGACAGTAACAGCTGATTGGTTATGTGCACTTTCTTGTTTTGCCAAAATCAGCTGATGTCACATTCATTGACACATGAAAATAGATCACGCACCAAAGAGAGACACATTATTGTTTCTATCTTCTGAGTATGTTTTTCTTTTAAAAAATAATCCTACATAGGACATGTTTATATTTATCGTCAGAATTGTATATGGCATGATGTTGCTGCTGTTCAGTTATTCAGGGTTTTACATTTTATTGAAATTAAATTATAGGTCTGGCCTCAACGCAGCAGCTTATTCGCCCTATGCCTAAATCTGCTCCTGCCAAGCAGATTGAAACTGGGAAACATCAAAGTCCTAGTGTTAACATTTAAGCAAACAATTTGATATCAAAGAAAATATATGATAAAATTAAACTTTTCGTCGCGTCTATCGAAACTGGTTTGGCTCAGTATCGATATCTCGATATTGAAAATATTTTGTTGATTATGCTTTTGTAGACTCGCGGGTTTCAAGGTCCAAAATCAGCAACCACAATTCGAGATGTGGTGGTGGATTATGCAAACGCCCTTCAAAAGATTGTGAGGTATGAGCTGGCCCGGTATCAACGAACTCGATTCAGTCTAACGTTTGACGAAAGGTCTTCCATTAGAATTCATAGATACTTAAACGTGGAAGTGCTCACCCAGAAAGATTTGTGGAATCTTGGACTGGTCAGAGTTATTGTATCGTGTCGTGCAGAGACGTGCATTGAGCTGGTGCAACAAGTGCAGCAGATGTTTTATCTGAATTACCACCAGGACATTGTGTGCATCACAGCCAAGCGTGCGTCTCGGTTATGCGGAAAGTGGAACGACTGAGCATATGAGAGTCAACAACATTGTATTGTTCACGGCATTCATTTAGCTATAGTTGGCGTTTTGTATAAACATCCGAAGAAAGACAACGCCACTGACGATGAAGGGGTCGGAAGTAACGTCGACACCACTGCCGACACTGATGATGAAAATTACACCGATGATGATATGGACAATTTTGGTAGTCTTGAAGTCACTTTTTCCGATAAGAATTATGAAATTGAACTGGTTGAAGATTTGAAGCCGTTTATTGCAAAAGATCGTATCATTGTCAAGTTATTTCGTCGTTACCCAACAAAATAAAACACGAAACGCTGGGAAGAATACAACCGATGAATTTGGCAAAACACGATGGGTGCGAAAACACGATAAAACCATCTGCAAGCAAAAACTTCAACGCCTCCTGGTTTTAAAAACTGCATCAGAAAATCAAATTTTGATCATTGATTTGGAGTTTGACACCATTTCATCGGTTGACGCGGTTCTTGAACCGGTATAATTGGCCGTAGAACTGACGAAATGATGCGAATCCTTTGTCAGCCGACACGTCCATAGTACTCATGATGAACAACTTGGGAACAACAAATTCGGCTCTTCGTTTGAAAGCATTTTGGTGGCGTGTCTCAACGAACGACGGACAATGATTTCTGGCTTACTGCATTACCTTCACAAAGGTCATCAGCGATATAAATATTTCGGCAATGCTCAAGATTTTTGGCAACACAGCAGATCTGCGACTGCCAATTCTGCGTTTGAACTGTATGAGCGATTAAACAAAGCTACAGTAGAGCCTGAACTAGAATCTGACACATCATCTGACGGCGTTTCAGTAGATGGTTCAGCCAACTTGTCGTTGAAGGAGCCACTTGACATGGCTAGTTGCAAAAATATGAAAAATGAGCCCTAATGAAAAACGAGTAATGGTTCGAAGATGCAGTCAAAGTTGTTCGCAGGAAAATGACCAATTCATGAGGCCTACAAAAATTTGAAAACCATCCATTGTCGAATCTGGAAGGACATTTTCCGCCAGTGGTACTTTTGCCACAAAACTGCGTTCATCCTTAGAAGATAAAACTTTAAATGCCCTATGTTTTCTGTGAGCCCACTTCCAGAAAGAGCATCAAGAGAAAAATTATTACAAATTCAAATAAATGTAGTTAATCTAACTTTTGGGAAATTTTTTTTTTTTGATGTGTTAACATCTATGGGCACGGGTAGGGAAATCTATCAAAGTGAACACATGCAACCAACACACAACGTTAGCATCACATAAGTGGATATTGTACAACAATAGTCTCGGCCTGAAAATAAGTATGATGGTATTGATGTAGCGGCAGCAAACAAACAAGCAGGTCGTCATCACCAAAGAGTATTGAATAGTATAGAGAACTCGTGGAACGAATTGCGTAACTCAAAAGCACTGGCGACATCTGGCGAATGATTCAAAATGTATTACTCTCTTTTTATCATAACTTGGTCCATTCGTACTTTTGATGTGAAATATTGATGTTTTTGAAACATTTATGCTTTTTGTATTGTTTTATGTAATAACATTGTAGAAATGGTGCATTTATATAGAATTATTCTATAAAGAGAATAAAAAAATAAAATAAATGGTTTCCCATTACATCCCATGAAGGGACTAGGGAGAACTTCTCACAATCACTGAGCTGTGCGCTTTCCAGTTTTCACTCACTGATTGGGACCTACAGTTTTACACCGATTCCGAACGGTAATTTGAGAAGCTTTTTCATGGCTTGATACTCGATAGTGTCGCCGTCACTATGCGAGGTGACCGCCGCCGAAAGAAAAATTTTTTTTTTTTTTTTTTTTTTTTTTTGATGGTGGTCAGAGCCGGGTTCGAACCCAGGATCTCATGTACAAGAGCCGCGCACACTAACCATTGCACCACCGACGGCCACAAAGAGAATAAGACTCGTTTATTCCCGTTTACTCAGACTCTCTACATGAGAGCGGAAAAAGAGTGCAATATGTTCTCTATACTATTCAATACTTTTTGTCGTCACTCTGCTTATGACATAACAAAAACAATTATGTCGGTGAGCTAAAAATTGCTTTTCATTCAATTGTATGCCAGCATTCAAACAATCAGATCGTCGTCGCTCTGTTTATGGCAAAACAAAAACAATTATTTCAGTGATCTAAATATTGCTTTATTTATTTTAACAATATTACATATAATGGTAAAGCAGATGTAACAAAAAAAGTGCGGTAGCAAAAGAGCCTTCAGCAAAAAAAGCTATTATTGTTTTTAGTTTCCAATGTAACATTTACTAATGTGTTCATAGAAATCGAACAGGTGCCGTGTAACAAAAAGTTGTTAAAACATCGCCCTTGAGTTCGAACACTCATTGATTTTTTGGTTTAAAAAATTAATGTTTCGCTAACTTACATTTCATTTTTCATTTTTGTCTATTCATATCTTAGGATTTTTTCAGTATAAAATTGATTTTAAATTTTTTAAATCAAGACATTCAATATCGATAATAATATCGCAATCTGGGAATTGAAAGCTTTTGATAGCGAAATATCGGAATTGAAAGCCCGGTCCGATATTGTTAAATGGTGAAATGGTGCATCATTTCAAATACAGTGTTAGCCGAATAATGACACAATAATATTTTTGAGGATTTAGTGAAAAATATTTTAAAAAAAGAGTAGATTTGTGATAAATTTTGCCTTAGGTTAGTTGGTTTGTTGGAACTACTTTTTTCAAAAAGTTGGATATTTACACAACTCAAACCCCAATCTGCAGTAATAGTTCAAGAATGAAAGACATCTGCAGCAGTTATTTAAATTCGAATTTGTAAATTTATGGGTAAAATAATTCGATTGTCCATATCAAGCAATCGAAAGTTATTAATCAATAATAACACATCTAATAAAAATATATACCTTTTGTTATATTTTTATTTACAAGTCTAACTTATTAGGTGATAAATCCTAATATTCATACGAACATCATAAAGAGATTTCAAATGCTATTGACAAGTTTGAATAATTACGTAAAACGACCATTCTTTTGTTTGCTTATATTAAGTCTCCAAGGAATACGAGTATTAAAACTAATTTCTAAAAAAATATACGAGTATCACACATGATATACAATTTTTCACTTCGTGACCAAAAAAATAATAAAATATTTAAAATAGTTTAAATATTAATGTGACGTACCTTGACTTTCCAAGAGGACATTCTGGCACAATGATATACATTAGAAATGTGTCAGGAGAACGCACAAAAGCAGCTGCACACGGTCGTAAACATTTATCACCCTGCCTACAAAAGAGTCATAACTCAAAATTTAATTTTTTGCTTAAAATCCATTTCTATCGGCTGTAAAGTAAATACCTGGGGCAATTTTCTGCCTTTCGCCAACAAAAATCCACTGTAAATAAGTCTATTATTGAGCATATTCCCACACCTTTAAAAATTTGCTTCAGTTTGTATGTAGGCTCTTCTGTAAATTTAAACATTTGAGGCATGACTCTTTTGTAGCTAGGGTGCGACATAAGCCATAACCTCCAATGTATTATTATGGGTGTATTTATGTGTTTACAGTAAATGTAATTCCAAATGAATGTCTGTAGCAATGTGTGAGTTGACATAAATATAACAGCATCCAGTGTGTGTTAGGGTGTTCTCTATAAGGTTTGTCTGGGATTTATTAGTGTATACTAAATGCATCTTTAGTCTGTCGATTACAGGGTATACACATGCTGAAAAATCTGTAGATTGGATGCAAACTTAATGTGGCTTTGGAGCTTGTCGCAAAATATAATATATTTGTGTCCAAAGACATTGTGTTTGCTATTCAATGTTAAATGTTTGAGACACAATGATTAATATATTATAATACATGTGTTTGCGATCCAAATGTATTTGAGTTTGTGATATAAATACAGCTGTGTTTGTTGCACTGTTTATGCTCTCTCAAGAGTAATATAATAAAAGAGGAACAACGAGAGAGTCTATCTTGTAAGTGTGAAACGGTTTTTTGCATTATTCTCTCAGTCAGTGATTTACAAATAAAACCGCTTGATCAGTGAAAAAAGAATAAACAAAGGCTCGGCTGTTAATTGCTTTATATAGGAAATGTATGTGTTTCATATATATGTATGTGTGCTACCAAAGTGAGAATGATTTTGAGGAAAGAAACTCGAAAGGGCAACTACGTGAAGCCCTTTGACTGCCCGAGCTTTTACTGAGAAAATCGGAACGGTGGAGCATTTGTGAAATATAATAAAAAAATCACATGAGGTGTCAGTGGACACCCGGTTGGAACGAAGTTACTTTCGCTATGTATTATGTACTAGTTAGTTCCAACACGCCTAGGGCTCCTGTTGAAAAATACTGTAATTTAAATTAATCTTTAAGAACAGATACTTTTTGTAAAATGATGAACGTTTTTTTAAGAAATTTTTAAAAAAAAAGTATAGTTTTATGTCCGTTTGTAAGTATGTGTATTATATTTTCCCAAAAGGTCCTTTCTTTAATGAGAGGAACTTCGTTTATTAAAAGCTAATGTTTTTTTTTAAGAATAGCTACAATTTTTAATAAGAAGTGCTTTCTGTAAGAAAAAGCCTAAGAGTATGCATTTTTTTTTTACAAAGAAGTACTTTTTTAAGAACAGGCACTTTTTAAAGAAGTGGTACTCTTTTTAGGAAAAGGATATTTTTTTAAAAAAATTTACTTATTTTCAAAACGGCTACTTATCTCAAGAAAAAAAAAGAAGAGGTTTTATTTTATTTTTAAGAAAACGAACTTATAATAAAAATAACTTTTGTAAGAAAACGAATTTTTTTTAAGAGGAGAGAATTTTTTTTAAGAGAGGGAATATTTTTTTTAAAGAAAAGCTTTTTTGTTTTGGTTCACAAAACAGGTACTCTTTAAAGAAAAGGTAGTTTTTCAAGAAAAGGCAATATGTTTTTAAAAATTTACTTTTTAAAATTCATTTTTTGAAGAAAATAAAATCAACTTTTTTAGGCAAAGGTACTTCTTTAAGATAAGGTATTATTTTAAGCAAAGGTAGATAGTTTATGAATATCAATAGGTATTTTGTTTTGAGAAAATTTACTTCTTTTCAGAAACCGCACTTACTTAAGAAAGATTTATTTTTTAAACTTCTTTCACCTTGGCTTTTCTAAATTTACTTTTTATTCGGTTCAAACTACGACATATATAGGCTTCACCTAAAAACATTCCGATTAAACAAAAAATATCCCCCGATAAGTTAGTCTAGACACAAAGCAAACAAAAAGTACGAGTGTAAGAGTAAGTGTGCTGCCAACTGTAATTCCATGCTCAGGTTTGTATTTCATGGACTTGCCTGTCTTGCACTTTGGCTTTTCTAAATTTAGTTTTTATTGGGTTCAAAACTACAATATGTAGTACACAGGCTCCACCTAGAAAACTTTCCATTAAACCAAACCAAACCAAAATACCCAATATAGTTGATAATAATGGGTTGCAATAAAGTAATTAAAAAAAGTTTTCATTTAGCCCCCATCCCGCAACGTGCGATACGGAACTTCGTTCCAAAAACAAGTAATTAATTCACGCTGTTCTTGCATGAACTCGATTTGTAGACAAGTGTATTGATTGTGAACCAACGCATAGTCGGAACCTTCTGTAACCAAAAACGTGAGACAAAACAAAGAAAGGAGAAGCCAGTGAACAGCAGCTTCCCATTTCATGAAAAAAAAAACAAATAATGTACTCAATGCAAGTAAATGTAAAAAGGGGCGTTATAAAACTTTTAATTTTTTCTATTAATTATTTAAAAATATGGATTAATATTGATAAAATTAATTACAATAAATAATACATACATGTATATTGATATCTGATATATTCGTTGCTAAATAATATTTTTTTTGGGTGGAAATACGTGTATGTTTCCAAGTAAGTAACAGGTTTTTCAATAAGGGCGCTACAAAAGTTTTTTTAAATAAAACAAAACCGGTTTTAGATACCAATTCCTGTGAAAGTACGTTCGATGCCTTTATGTATGGAACTCGATTTCTGTTTCATGGCCACCACGGGCACGCTTGCAGAAGTCCAGACGCTGAACCCAATTTTCGACGGTTCTCAAGCATAAATCGGCTGATACTTTTGCAATTTCACGTTCGATATTAGTACGAAGTTCATCAATCGTCGCTGGCTTATTGGCATAGACCATAGACTTTACGTAGCCCCACAGGAAATAATCTAACTGCGTCAAATCGCACGACCGAGGCGGCCAATCGACTGGGCCATTTAGTGATATAACACGTTCACCGAACTTGGTTTCCAATAAATAGATTGTGGCATTCGATGTGTGGCTTGTGGCGCCGTACTGTTGGAAGGAACCACATGTCCTGCAAGTCCATATTATCCAATTAGGGCCAAAAATATTCGGTTATCATTGAACGGTAGCGATTGATTCGCATTCACAGTAATGTGCCGGTCTTGATCATCACGGAAGAAGTACGGCCCAATGATGCCGCCGGCCCATAAACTGCACCAAACCGTAATTTTTCGGGATGCAATGATGACTCATGGATTACGTGTGGATTGCTGTTTGACCAATAACGCATATTTTGTTTATTGACGAAGCCATTCAGCCAAAAATGAGCCTCATCGCTGAAGATGATTGACTCCAAATTTCGGTAGTAAATTTTAATAATTTCGACTCGTTGTTGGCTTGTATATCTCTCCACGATGAAATGGAAAATCTTACTGAAGAGAAATATCAAAAGAGCGGGAAAAAATATGGCGTCGTTTGCTGTCCCTATCGATTTACTTTTGTAGCGTCTCTGTAGAAAAAACCTTTATATGGCGGTTTGGGGGAAATACGCGAATGCTTCCATGTGAATATATGGATGTTTTGGGATGAAGAACGCATATGTGTCCACGCAAAAGCATACATGTTAGCCAGTAAACACGCTACTGTTTGTATTTAAATACGAGTGGACATAACATATGAATGTTCGAAGTGCGTTCCAACCATATACATTGTTGCTGCGGAATATGTTTGGGAGATAACGGTTGGGGACAGTGGTTAGCGAGCGCAACCTAGAAGAACGAAGGTTCAGTCATCGCTCTCACCAATTTTCAGGTCGCATTAAGCGACATGCGATTTATTTAGGACAGTTAGGGATTTTTGACATGAGTTGATCAATTTAGCGACAAATTTAAGTGAAGGATACCCCTTATAACTTTATAGAGTGTACAATGCAAACTTCGATATTTTATGAACGAAAATCGAGTAAATTTTATGTGAAAAGGCATACTACATAAAATATCAGGGGCACCCTTAGGTGTGTAGGTGTGTCTACGTTTCTGCTTGTTGTGCGTGTCAGTCAGTATCCTTGTAATTATTTTATGAACAGGGACATTCTAATATTCCTACTTCATCTTTAACAAACATCATCGTAAATTATAATAAGTACGCATACACACATGTTTCATATTCGTGCAAATAAAATGTATAATATACAAAATTTCACTTAACACACACACAAAAGTATGCCAACTTAAACAATAGCACATCAGGGTGTACTGATGCCCGCATTAGTTGGAATCTCAATTGTAGGGTATCTCAAAAGATAAGTATTCAAGAGCTGATTACGTGACCATTAAAATTTTTTATATGAGCCTACATATAGCCAGTCGGTAATTAAATATTCGATTCGTAGTGTATTTGGATACACAAGCTTTTAATTTTTTGGTCAATATGGAGATCAAGTGACGCGTCATGATGACCGTAAGTAAAAAAAATAATTCAAAATGTTAATAGAGTATTTTTTCATAGCAACATTTCGAAGTCTTGATCAAGCATATGCGACGGTCCCAAAACTAGCCGACCTGACGTGTAGATGGTGCCAGTGGTTTGAAATCAAATATTTTGGTGAAAAGTGGTAACCTTATAAAACATATATGTTAAGTTTCAAGGCGCCACAATGTTTAGTATTGTATTTGTGCCATCATAAGTAAACACGTTTTTTTTTTTTTTAATTTACATTGGATTTAATTGCATTCGCTTATGCAATTCAAATGCAGGTAGTGGAATCAGATACAACTTGTAATGAAATATGGGAATGCGTTTAATAATTTTGAATTTGTTTGACTGCTGGAAATTCTGTTTTTAAAGTATTTTATATGCAGAGATTTGTGGTAGTACTTTCAAACACATAAACTTGTATAGTTTAAAATATTGAAAACCAAAATTGCTAGATATGTAGGAAGTGATTTGAAAAGACCCACAATTGCCAATGGTATTGAAAGTTTTTTGAATTAACATTTATACGGGAAATTCAAATTAAACCAAAAATTATAATTGTCATGTAATGAATTTGCCCCATGTATGTCGTTATATTTTACTTTCTTGACTATATCACAACATCACGACGTCAGACGTCTTACACATATTAATTAAACATACAAATTAAACAAATTTCAACATTTTCCTCCACCTGGGTCTATCTTTCGCCTTTTCTCGCCCATTGGTAAAACCAACGAAAGAGAGCGATTCTTCTGCCTGGTTTTTCCAGCGGAGTCTTGGTCGTCCTTCTTTCTTGCTTTTGTACAGTACGTTATCGTAAACCTTTCGCGCTGGCTCATCTTTATCCATTCTGATAACATAGCCTAGCCATGCCGTGACCTCGTCAGAATAGAGATTATTTAGCTCTGCGTTCCAGCGACGTCGGTACTCGCCGTATTCCCTAACAGCACCATATATTTTACGGAGAATTTTTCTCTCGAAAACTCCCAGGTGTTTTCAATCCGCTTGCGATATGACCCAAGTTTCGGAGCTATATAGCAAGATAGGTAAAATGCGAGTCTGACATAGCTGGGCCTTTGTCCGTCGACAGAGGGCTTTGTGTTTAAACTGCTTGCTGAGCCCAAAATAGCATCTATTCGCAAGCATAATTCTCCTACTTATCTCCAGGACGACCTTGTTGTCCTTGTTAAGGCGGATCCAAGGTAGACAAATTCATCTACCACTTCAAAATTAAATCGGTTGTCAACGTTCAAGTGCGGATCAAGTCGAGAGGTTTCTCTAGTCGTTAACACCATCAATTTTGTCTTGCCCTCATTAACAGCAAGACCCACCTTCGGTGATTCCTTTTCGATTCTTGAAAATACTCCAGTAACCTCTCGCAAATTTCGCACAATGATGTCTATGTCGCCTATATGCCAGCAACATATGACTTTTCGTGTTAATGGTCTTGTTCGTATTTATTGCAGCTTTTCTCATTATTATTTCCATTAAGATGTTGAAGAGATTGCACGAAAGTGTGTCGCCTTGTCTCAGTCCTCGCTTGGTACATAATGGTTCATTGAGGTCTTTCCCCACTTTCACTGCTGAGTTGGTGTTGGTCAGCGTCATTTTACAGAGGCGGATCAGTTTTGCCCGAATCCCAAGTTCAGACATAGCTTCGTACACTTTTCTTCGTATGGGTCTATTTTAAAGCAGCTTTGTAATCGAAATTCAATATTTATATCATTCAATATTTTCATTCGAATGGTCTAGCAATAGTTAAGCTGAACTAGATTCTACTCTGCGGGAGTCCGCTCCTTCGCTTACGACTGTAAAATATGGGGTAGCTGCGCTTAAACGAGGCCGTGCGAGCTGGCAGGACGAACACCGTTGTGGTCGAACCATTGAGGTATCCATGCCAGACACGGTTAAGAAAATTCACAAAATGGCATTGGATGATCGCCGGCAGAAGGTGAGTGAGCTAGCTGAAATTATAGGCATTTCAAAAAGTGTTATTCGTCGTATATGACCGAATATTTGAAGGTGAGAAAGTGGTGCGCAAAATGGGTAGCGCGCTTGCTTTCAATAGAGTAAAGACAGCATCGTAAAAGTGTTTCAGTAGAGCCTTTGGCAATGTTTCACTGCAATAAAGCCGAAATTGTACATGGATTTATAACCATTGATGAGACATAGGCCCACCACTTCACACCTGAGACACCGGAATAGTAAACGCAGTAGACTGGAATGGGAGAATCGTGTCCACAGAAGGCGAAGATAATTCCATCTGCAGGCAAGGTCATGGAATCTGTTTTTTGGGATGCCCATGGGACTATTTTTATCTTCAAAAAGGAAAGCCCATCATATTATGCAAATTTGTTGCAGCGTTTATGTGACGAAATTGTGAAAACAAGCCGCATTTATTGAAAAAAAAGTGTGGTTTCATCAAGAAAATGCTCCAGTTCATGCATCCACTATCGCGATGGCAAACATTAATGAACTAAATTCCGAATTGCTTCATCACGCACCTTATTCGCGAGATTTATCTCTCTCTGACGATTTTCTATTTCCAAACTTCAAAAGCTAGCTCGGTGGTAAAAGATATGCCAACAATGAAGAGGTGGAGTCTGCTGTTGATGGCTTTTTTAAGGAGTTTGACACTTCTTACTATAAACAGGGCATCGAAGCTATTAATATTAATGGAAAAAGTGCATCGACCTAAAAGGAGATTTTGTTGAAAAACAAAGACATTTTTCCCAACTTCTTTGTGTTTCATTTTTTTTTTTGGGACCGCCCTCGTATATAAAAGACCATATATCTGCGTTAATGGCAACACAAGTACAAAAGTATAATATTACAGCAACTCAAACCAATTTTCTTAACAACAAGACACCACAGCAATGAAAGTCGTCTCAATAAAGCCACTAAAAGATTAACGAAAAATCAATGAGTGTTCGAACTCACAAGCGATGTGTTAACATCCTTTTGTCACACGATACCTGTTCCATTTCTATGAACACATTAGTAAATGTTAAATTGGAAAATAAAAAAGAAAATAGTTTTTGTTCTGAAGGCTCTTTTGCTACTGCGCTTTCTTTTTTCTTACATCTGCTTTATAATTAGATGTAATATTGTTAAAATAAATAAAACAATGTTTTGTCATAAACACAGTGACGACGACCTGCTTGTTTGAAAGCTGGCATACAACTGAATAAAAAGAAATGTTTAGCTCACTGAAATAATTGTTTTTTTTTATGTCGTCAGCAAAGCGGCGACAAAAATTATTGAATAGTATAGATAACTTATTGCACTCTTTTTCCGCTCTCATGTAGGGAGTCTGAGTAAAAGAGCGTAAACGAGTCTTATTCTCTTTATAGAATATTTCAATATAACTCCAACATTTCGACAATATTATTATATAAAACAATACAAAAAGCATAAACGTTTCAAAAGGCATCAATGTTTCACATCATTATTATGAATGGACCAAGTTATGACAAAAAGAGTGTAATATATTTTGAATCACTCGCCAGATATCGCCAGTGCTTTTGAGTCACGCAATTCGTTCCATGAATTCTCTATACTATTTCAAATTCTTTGGCGACGACGAACAGCATGTTTGTTCTCTGGCTCTACATCAATACCATAAAATTAATTGTCGGGCCGATACTATTGTTGCCCAACGACCACGTATGTGTTGCTAACGCTGTATCTTGTTTGCATGTGTTCATTTTGATAGATTGCCCTACCCGTGCCTATATATTTATTTTAACTAATCAAAAAGTGTGCATTCCCAAGATAATTTAGAGTTTGATGCCTATACACCAAAATGATCACCAACTCAATCCCACAATTATAATCCCTTTAGTGCGTCAAACAGGTTTGGAAATAAACCAGATAGATACCCTCTACTTAAAAATTATAGTAGAGTATGGTACAGAGCGGATAATTATGAAAAAAATTAAAGGAATTAATTAAGGAATTATGACACAAATGAAAGGAATTAGTTTCGCTCCTCAACCAAACCAAAAAGTTGTGAAAGTACTTGGACCAGGTATCACAAAACCGCGCTCAGTTTTGCCCCTATACGTAACAATTTTTTTTTACAGGCCGAAGAAAATGTTGGAGGTGGGTCAGGGACCTTATTCAGATTTTACTGCAATACATCTCAAACAGCTTGAAATGTTGCATTACAACTTTTGACAATAATGTTGTCATTTTACTATTTGAAATTTCCCTCTATTATATTTCTAAGGAAAAGTACAGCTGCCCCTTCCTATGACGTGCTGTGTTTAATTTACAAAGGGGTGGCTTATGTAGGGTGCACTTTTTTTTTGGCCTGTGAGAAGACATTCAAATTCACTCTTCTTGCTGCTGGTATGTGTGGAATATACATATAGGTATCGTATGATAATCCACCACATGAGTATCATATCTTCTTTATTATATATTATGTATTGTCTAAAAAAAACAAACCTATCAAAATATTTGACGATTTTCATTTGAAGCTTTCGCACAACTTGTGCCATTATTTTCCTTTTTTTATATAAATTTATCCCACATGTTATCACCTTTTCTGTGCCTTTATCTTCTTGATTTTGTGTACACGAGTAACATGTGTTCTGAAAAAAACGGAAATTGAAAATACTCCAATGCTAAAGCTAAAAGCAATATAAGTCATATGACTCACATGTGATCCCTCATTTTATGCCCAATGATAAGTAATTTCTTTAAAATTTAGCGGGAAAGGACATACATATGTCTGTAGCAAGAATTTTACACATATAGGGAAGATTTTAGATAGAAAATTGTCTGTACAAATTATGTATATATAGTATGTTGTTAGGTCACCTATATATTCCCATGTTGGGATAGAACTTAGTTAATTTTAACAGATTTTCTATAATTATTTTCTAATTAAGTTATTATCATCGTACACACACAACGTTATCTTAGGGGGTTATAACGTAATATGCCTACCAACGAAATGTGTTAGTAAATTTATAACAAAATGGAGGTAACTGTCTGGGGGGTGAATTAATCCTTACGGACTGGGAGCCTTAGGACTCCGGTTGGATAGATATAGAATTTCTTCATACTATGTTTCAATCCCCTATAGAGAAATGCCAAAACAATACCTTTAAATGGAACTTTTGGTATTTAAATGGTCCACAAAAATGTTGCTCGGAAAATCTTAGTAGGGCTTGTCAAAGAAAAGAAGCTGATATCTTCAACTTCTGCAAGCCTTTTTGGCCTACTTCAAAGCAGTATTTAGACAGCCACACGCTGAAAATCCGTCTTTTTTTGTTGCTTGGACGCAACTATAAGATGTTTGTAGTTTGTCGCAAATATACTATACTTGTGCCCAAAAACACATTGTGTTTGATATTCAATATAACATGTTTGAGACCCAATGATTAATAGGCTATAACATATGTATGTATGTTTTTGAGACCAAATGTGGATTTCTTTGTTCGAAATCGCTAAAAACAAAAACGAGACAGACGACAGAAAAACAAAAAGGCGGCAGATCTTCAATTCATGAAAACAATGCTTGCAAACATGTACATGTTTCCTGCAATATATTGGTGGGGCCGCTATTTTTCAGAGTGTTTTCACTATTCTATCAAATGGTTACCTATTGATTTTAGAATATGGCGATGATTACGATTGCTTCTCGTCCTTGTTTGTTAAATAGTTGCGAATTATAACTATAAATGCAAAAAAATGTGTCCTACATCTGTATATTTTTAGATGAACATTTTTATTTTTTTAGCTTGTCCTCTATCTGTAACTTCAAATTAAAAAAAATACGTATTTATTTACTTTCAAAATAATAAGCCAAACTGAAGTTATTGTTTAACACATTATTTGGTAATCTTCATTAAAAAATTAGTCGGCTTCATAATTTTCCTCAGCCTGGAATATGAAAGATATATCCTTTTGCTATATACCTGCGTTCGTGTTGTAGAAACCCTAGGAGAAACTCAAGACACAAGTTGCACTTAAAGTAAAAATTCAAAACTACGAGGCGGATCAATAAGTCCGCGACTTTTTGAATGAAACACAGTTTTTTTTCGAAAAAAAAACAATTTTACAACATAATCTCCTTTTAGTTCAATACACTTAATCCAACATGTCTCCAATTTTTGTATCCCTTCCAAAAAATAGGATTTTTTAGGGTCTATATAATAGATATCTGTTTGATCAATAATTTCATCGTTGGAGCTAAACCTCTTTCGACCGAGCCATTTCTTTAGGTTTGGAAATAGGAAATAGTCACTGGGGGCTAAATCCGGCGAATATGGCGGATGAGGTACTAAGTCGTAGCCCAATTAAACAACTCCAAACAATCCTTTGAAGTTGTCACACGATTACGTTTATGATCAATTGAGAGCAAACGCGACACCCATCTTGCGGACAGCTTTCTTAAGCCCAACTGATCATTTAAGATCGATACCACGCTGCATATGAAATCCCTATGGCCTCAACAATCTCACGCATTTTCACTCTTCGATCGGCCAAAACCATATCGTGGATTTTTTCGACATTTACTGGTGTATTGACCTCAATTGGCCGTCCAGAACTATCAGCGTCATTTGTACTTGTGCGACCACAACGAAAGTCAGTAAACCACTTTTTACCATTGAAATCGATGATGCAGAGTCCCCAAAGTAAAGGGGTTTTCAATAAGAGCGCTACAAAAGTTTTTTTAATTAAAACAAAACCGGTTTTAGATACCAATGAAATTCTTTATTCCTGTGAAAGTAAGTTCGATGCCATCTATATATATATTACGCTAAGGTATTTATAGTGTTATTATTGTAACCGCTTCTCCTCCTAAACTAAAGGTCGCACAGTCAAGTGCGAAACACCGTTGGAAAGGTAGTGGTCTGAAGGGGTGCACTAAGCATTAAAATTTAGCAAAAGTTAATTCCAACGGTGATTTAAACCGGATTTAATTAATCCTTAATCGCTCCATCTACCGGCGGTAGTGGCATCATTCGAACTGGTGAATTTACATTGGTGGTGAAATTTTATTTAATTTGCTTGCTTTTTTAAATACATCTTTTAATTAAGTCTCTTTTTTGGCAGAACGAAGTCTGCCGGGTTTGCTAGTTGTGTATGTAACTCGATTTCTTTTGCATAGCCACCACAGGCACGCTTGCAGAAGACCAGACGCTGAACCCAATTTTCGACGGTTTTTGAGCATAAATCGCCCGATACTGCTGCAATTTCACGTTCGATATTCGTACGAAGTTAATCAGTCGTCGCTGGTTTGTTGGCATAGACCATAGACTTGACGTAGCCCCACAGGAAATAATCTAACGGCGTCAAATCGCATGACCGAGGCGGCCAATCGACTGGGCCATTTCGTGAGATAACACGTTCACCAAACTTGGTTTCCAGTAAATTGATTGTGGCATTCGCTGTGAGGCTTATGGCGCCGTCCTGTTGGAACCACATAACCGCCAAGTCCATATTATCCAATTGGGGCCAAAAAATTCGGTAGCGATCCGCATTCACAGTAATGTGCCGGTCTTGATCAACACGGAAGAAGTACGGCCCAATGACGCCGCCGGCCCATAAACCGCACCAAACTGTAATTTTTTCGGGATGCAATGATGACTCATGGATTACGTGTGGATTGCTGTCTGACCAATAACGCATATTATGCTTATTGACGAAGCCATTCAGCCAGAAATGAGCCTCATCGCTGAAGATGATTTTCCGATGAAAATCCGAATCATTTTCAAGTTGTTGCTCAGCCCAATTCACGAACATACGACGCTTATGGTGGGCAAGCGGCTTCAGTTCTTGCGTCAATTTGATATTGTAAGGATGTGGGCCAAGATCTTTTCGCATAATTCGCCACAACGACGTCACAGAGATGCCCAATACTTGAGAACGACGTGTGAGGGACACATTTGGGCTTTCTTGAACTGAAGCCTCAGCGGCAGCAATATTCTCGACACTACGGGCACTTCTTTGTCTCACTGGCACGTGAATATTTTGTACTGTGCCTGTGGATTCCAATTTTTCCACTAGACGCTCAATTGTTGATCTGGTAGGCCGATTATGACGACCATCAATTGCACGTAGCGCTCTTAAAGTTGAGGCCACTGACTCCAAATTTCGGTAGTAAATTTTAATAATTTTGACTCGTTTTTGGCTCGTATATCTTTTCATGATGAAATGGCAAACCTTACTGAAGAGAAATGTCAAAAGAGCGGGAAAAAATATGGCGTCGTTTTCTTGCCCTATCGATTTACTTTTGTAGTGTCTCTGTTGAAAAACCCGTTATTTATCACCCTTTTCCTTGGTTGGATTGACGGGTTTTTTCGCAAAAATAATTTTTAATGAGCACTCGAAATTCACTTTTTCCCATTTTTAAAAAAATGCACAAGGTTGTGTATTTCGAACAGCTGATAAACGTAAAATAAATGACGGAACTTGCTCAAAACTTGACAGTAGTCTACTAACTAATGGTGCTTGATGGATGCCGTATTGTGTTTCATACAACTACGAGGGAAGTTCGAAAAGTCACGGACATATTGATCCGCCCTCGTATTTGAAATATGGGCGAAATTGTCTGATAATCTATATAAATATCCCACTTTTGTTTTCTATCGCCTATTCTAACATCTAGGGGGAACGGGTTTCATGAAGATTTAAACTCTCAAACTTGCTACTCTAGGTTTCTAGCTAAAAACTGTTTTGAAAAAGAACAAACAGAACCGGCAAAGGTTGAAGATATTTATTTCCTGTCTTTGAGAACAGAGTGATTTCCTGAGAAACATATTCGTGGAACAATAAAATGCCCAAAAAACCGTTTCATGCTACTTACTGACATTTCTCGAAATACGGAGGAAAAGGACACGTAAGCAATCGAGATAGAGGATTGAAATATTCTACAAAAAGAGTCTCATTCAATTTCAGTGCATACATCTTATCGAGAAATTGTGCTACGGCACTGACAAACATAGATTTTTGGGAATTATTCAAATAGTATTTCGGCTGAAAATACAAATTTCATTTTCATTTTAGTGAGTCCTAAGAGGGTCTATCTTTCCGGCGTTTCATCGTATTTACCTAAGGCTTTCATTCTGTAACGGAATCATTGAACTCGTCCAAAAGGTTGTTGCACTGTGATATAAAATCAAATGTATAAAAGTAATGATTTTCTGATGTCAATCCAATAGAGCCCAAAACTCCTATACTTTCTTCATGACATACATATATATTCATTAGGGTGGGTCAATTTGTATGGAAACAAAAAAATTGACAAAGAGTATAGCAGAAACATAATCTACGACAAATTGTAAGAAAATGTTCCCAAGAAACCGTGGTTCAAAAATCAAAATCGAGCCGGCCATTTCTCATTTGAAAATTTGTATATTATCGTAAAAAACCGACCCAAAAGCCAAACTTTTGAAAGTTTATACTATTGGATTTCTCTGAAATTTCACGCATATATTTTACTCATTGCTACCGTTACAATGACGTTTGTTTTAGGTCGAAACGCCCTACAGTTCCCGTTTTATAGCTGTGTAAATTTGGTCATCTGCAGCATTTTTGTGAAGAGATACCTGTGCTAATGTTAGAATATCCTTTGAAAGCGATATCAGATTGTAACGATCACGATATCGCGTGATAGGTTTTAGTATTCTCTGTAGGAATACAAAATACAAATGACAGATCTGATATCGCATTCAAAAGTTATTCTAACATTAGCACAGGTATCTCTTCACAAAAATGTTGCAGATGACAAAATTCACGCAGTTATAAAACATGAACCGTGGGGCCTTTCGACCTAAAGTAAACGTCATGGTAACGGCATCAACGAGAGAAATATATGCATGAAATTTCATAGAAATCGAAGAGTATCTAATTTCAAAAGAATGACTTTTGGTCGATTTTTAACGATAATATACAAATTTTCAAGTGAAAAATGGCGGGCTCGATTTTGATTTTAGAACCATGGTTTCCTGGGAACATTTTCTTAGAATTTGCCGTAGATTACTCTTGGTTGGGAAAAAATTGACCCACCCTAATATACATACATACCACCCTAATACATACATTTCAGATATGTCAAATAATATTCTTGCGTGCCACTTTTATTAACGTATAAATGCTTCAGTTGTTTTCTTTTGTTGATATTATAAATGAAATGTCTAGCATAATACTTGATTCGTAAATAGGAGTTTGAAGAGTAACACTTTAAAATAAAGTCCAAAAATCACTCATGGTATTAAAATAAAGATAATATATA
The DNA here is from genome assembly GCA_963931995.1 of Phaonia tiefii. NCBI lineage: Eukaryota > Metazoa > Arthropoda > Insecta > Diptera > Muscidae > Phaonia > Phaonia tiefii. The sequence goes on along the minus strand of OZ008367.1, from coordinate 317,126,816 downwards.
TATACAAGTATACTCGTACTATGTAAACATGACAATATATAAATAGTATTCCATAGTTGTAGTGTTTTGTTGTTGTTGTTGTATTAAAGAGCTTTAAAAAAAAATCCAATGAGTGTTCGAACTCACGGGCGATGTGTTAACACCTTTTTGCTACACGGTACCTGTTCGATTTCTATGAACACATTCGTAAATGTTACATTGGAAAATAAAAAACAGCGTTCAATCATATGATGACGTTACAGTTAAATAATATTAATACTTAAAATTATTTAAAGACCCAGTGCAAGCACATGTGTCATTATATTCTTGCTCAATACTTTTTTTTTATTCCCACAAAAGTCAAAGAATGCAAAGCAACAGACACTTGTACATACATACATACATACATTGTTATATTCGTACGATATAACCGAAGATCAACATAAAATACTTTTTTAATATTACTCCAAATTAAAACACTTCAATCTCGGCTCGCCGATATCGGATCGCCTTAATTTTTTGCCTAAACTCTTCGTCGAAACCGGCACTAGCTTTTTAATCCAAAAATTAATAAAATCGGCTATGAACTTCCGGAGAAAATCGCGTGGGAAAATTATATGAAAATCGCCCAATAATCACTTTCAATACCGACTGCCAAGCAACGAACAAACAAACGATGATTTACTCTTCCAAACCTAACACTTGCGTATGTATTAAATTTATAGTTTACTGCCCTAGAGGCGCGCGTATAGATGTTAACACATCAAAAACGAAGCGATATAAAATAGCAAAATCCGAGAATTTTTTTTTTTTTTTTTTTAAACTGGTTTTATTGTAATATTTCTACACATTCTACTGGTATACAATACATACTACTTAACATTACCTATTCTATTTCCCTCACACCCATAGGGTGCCCTTTGGAAACTTCCATCCTCCTATAAAAAACATTATATACGTACATCGAGTCTTAAATATAAATTATATACGCTGAAATTATAAATTTCCTGAAAAATTGAAGAAAAACAGGAACGCCTCGGTTGTCATCTCGACCTAAAAATAAAAGAAACTTAAAAATTAAATAACAACCTAAAAACTAAATAAAAAATAAAAAACAATATATCCAGCAAGCTGGATCGCATAAATTAATAGACTAGAAATTCCGAAGAATCTCCAGTCTCCACCTTGGCATGTACAATACTACTGAGCAGTATTATACACAGGATCATCGATACCCAATGTACCGAATCTCCTGTGGTAAAAAAGCAAATCCCCGTCCGCTCCTAGATAGCCCCCATTACTGAGGGCCAGAAGGTCCGTTGGTCCAAAGAACCAGCGAGACAGAAGATTGTCCGCATCCGTTGTGTCGAAACATGCCCTAACCAGGTCATTTCCCACACCCGCCGCTTTCCCCAGGAAGGATAGAGCAGAGTCCACCATGAACCTGTCAATCCTCCCAAAACCAGCACCATCATATACCCTCCTACAGGAGGGCGAGCGAAAAGATCCATCCGCCATCACCGTCATCCTCAGTCCCAGACAGGTCCTGAGTATCTTCCGCTCCCATTGCCTTAGCCTCTCCATCTGACACGACGAGATGGGAAACCAGGCCGGGAAAGCATATGCCATAACAGGTCTTATAACCTGCCTGTACACCAGCAGTCGCACCTCCGTACTCAGTCCATTCGCCCTCGCCAACAGCCTGTAGTATGCAGAAAAGGCAAATCTTGCCTTCCGCAAAGCGTAGTCCACATGGCTCACGAAGGTGAACCGTTCATGGAACATCACTCCAAGGTACTTGATCTCCCTTGAAATCCCGATGTCCGCATCTCCTACTCTGAGCCTGGGGACGTAGCCCCTGGCGTTCGGGTACAGGTTCCCGCGCTTCCCCTTGAAGATGATCCCCTTTGACTTGGCCACATTTAGCCCAATTGCCCACTTGGAGAAGAAACCACTCAGGGTCCCAAGGTAAGTGTTCAGCCTCCGATTGACGTTGACAGCCCTAGGGCCAGAAGCCGCAATAAGGATGTCATCCGCATAAACCAGCAACAGATCCCCCCCCGGGGGAAGGGGCATATCGCTGAGAAGGATGTTGTACAAGACAGGTCCCAATAGTGAGCCCTGCGGTACACCCGCCGTCACCATCTTCTCCTCAGAGAGGGAGTCGCCAACCCTTACACGGAACGTCCTGTCCGCCAGAAAGCCAGCAACCATCCTGAGTACGTCAGCAGCAAATCCAGCCGCCTTCATCTTCACCAGTATCGCCGCTTGCCAAGCCGTATCAAAGGCCTTGGCAAAATCCAGGCTAGCAGCTATTGTGATGTATCTCCTGTTCAGACCCCTAGTCACGTGGTCAGAAAACACCATAAGCGCATGTGATGTCGAGTGCCGCCCTCTAAAACCAAACTGGTTATCCAGCAAGATGCCGCGGTCAGCCAAATGGTCCCGTACATGGTCCAGAATGAACAGCTCCAGAAGCTTCCCAAAAGGGGAAAGTAGTGAAACTGGTCTATATCCACTGACCCTCTTCCGATCCGTCCCAGGCTTGGGAATAGGCACTACCGCCGCCCTCTTCCAGGCCCTAGGGAAGTAGCCCAAGTTGACGCAATGGTTCAAAAGAACCGCCAGAAAGGTCCAAACGAAGGAATCAGTCCTCTTCAAAGCGACATCAGGAATGCCGTCCAGTCCAGACGACTTTTTAGGCGGACGCCTCCTAAGAGCGCCACCAACATCCGCAGCCCTGATAATCAGGTCATCCACACGCCCAGCACCAACTGTGCCGTCAGCCATGATCCCCGATCCAAAAGCAACACGTGGTATGTGGCTCACCAAATCAGCTGCCTCAGCAGCAATCTGTTCACCAAAGTCACCAGTCCTCAAGTGACCATTCACGCCATGCACCGCAGAAAATCCCGCCGCAAGGAGATTAGCCTTGCCCACCTCCTCAATAATGGGCACATTGCCCTCGTCCAACATATCCGGGACAGGATCCCTTCGACGTAGTCCGCCAGCCGCCTTCACCTTAGCAAATGTAGTGCCGTCCACCCTTATAGCATTGAGCCGATCCGTCCAGAAACCAGCCTCAAATTCAGCAATCGCACCATCGATGATCCGACCAAGCTGCCTTATCTCAGCCCTGAGAGTAGGAATGCGGGAGAAATCCCCCGTCCTGCAAAGAGTCCTCCGAAGCCTCTTTTTCTGTCCAATCAGGTCCTTTATCCTGGGGGGGAGGTCAGGCAGTCCACCATTCCCAGTTGTCATCTTCGGCACAGCACCATCAACAGCCTGTCGAAAAGACTCAGCCATAGACTCAACGCAGTCATCAATTTCGCCAATGGTAACATTACGATCCACCGGAAGAGCAGCAGAGGGGAGAGACCCCCGCAGCAATGAGTTGAACCGGTCCACGTTCATCCTCCCAAAATTGTACATCACCGGTCGCTCCCGCCGAACCAGCTCGCCACAGTCCATTTGAATCTCCACAGCCCTGTGATCCGATTCATAGTCCAGAACCCTCAGCTCCTGAGACACACGTATGCCCGGAGAAGCCATAAATATATCGATGTACGATGCTGCAGTACCAGAAACCCTGGTCGGCTCCCCTGCAGAAAAGACATCCAAATCAGGACATCCCAATAGGAAATTCCGCAAGCGTCGTCCATTCGTGTTAACCACCGATCCACCCCAGTCAGGATGCTTAGCATTTAAATCCCCGCCAATCAGTACATCTCCGTCTCTCACCAGCTCACTAAGTGTGAGTAGGTCAGAGTCGGAAAGCACTGCGCTGGGACGCAAATACAAACAAACTAACGAGATGGCGGTGCCACCCGGCCTGCTGATCCTGACAGCAGTGCTCTGCATAATTCCGGTATCCACTCCAAGCCTGATGCAATGAATCCCGTCCCGTATCAGTATCGCCGTCCCCTTACGGCGACCACTGCTCGAATTACACCTATGGGTCACATAACCCCTGACATCCAGTCTATGCCGGTCACCAAGTCCATGTTCCGCCATCATAAGCACGTCTGGTCTGTGCTCCGCCAAAAACAGCTCCAGATAGTGCCTCCGCTGCCTTGAAACGATGGAGTTCACATTGATGAATATACATTTCAGCCGTCTGTTCATGAATGAAACAGAGATTCCATAAAGGCCGCCATGGCCCGCATCCTTCCAGCTTCATCCCGGATTCCCGCATAGCCTCCTGCGAAATTCCGGACCTTCATCATGCAGTCGAAAACGCTGCCTCCCATCATCCTGCGACAATCCGCATTCAACGCACCAACTTCCGCATCAGTCCCTGTCCCAGACCTAGGACCTCCAAAAACAGCCGCCATAGGAGCCGTAGCACGGCCCGAATTCGCCCGTACACTGGGAGTACCACCTGCCGCATCCGCATATGACACTCCTGGTCTTCTCACCATCGTTGCCCGAGCATTCGCTGGTCCACTGACCCTCGGTCCATTCCGCGCTGCACGCATCTTCGCCGCAATCGCCATCTTCTTGGGGCAATCCCTTGCCCCAGCCGTATGACCCTCAGCATCACAGTTCACGCATTTTACCTTGCGTGGGGCCTGCATAGTCACCTCCCCGGTGATTTCATCCTCCACCGGCACCTCCTTCACAGCTTCACCCTTCTTGGGTAAAGTACACGCCTCCGACTCGTGCGGTCCTGCACACTTCACGCATCTCGATGGCATGTTACAATTCCTGGCCACATGTCCAAACCGCTGGCACCTGTAACACTGCGTCGGCCCACCCCTCTTAAACCGCTCAAATCTGATACGGCAATGCAAAATATTCGTCAGTTCATGGAAACTGACCAAATCGGATTCGTTCGATAGCTTTATCAGCCAACGATCGCCACCCATTTTCGTCAGTCCCATGATCTCGAGCTTCAGCCCAAGACCCTCCAAATACCCCCTCACATCCTCCACGTCAAACGTGTCAGATAGCCGCCTAATTATCACCACGTATGGCTTCACACTCCGAGGAGTGTGGGTGTAAAACCTTACGCTAATTGCCTCCAACAGCGTCCTTAACTTCTCGTGATCCTGAAGGGAATTCACGGCAATGTTGGTAGATTTTCTACCTAAGATACTGAGGCTGAAATTATCATGCCCCAGCGTATTCTTTATGCTCCGCAGTATCAATTTGACGTCTATATCGAAGGTCGTAATGACCGGGATCGATCTTCCCGTCTTCTTCCTTGCTGCAGCTGCCCTCATGCTAGCTGCTGTACCTGCTCTCGTCGATGCCGCTGTTGTCGCTCTCGCAGTTGATGCCGCCGTGGTACCTGCTCCCGCAGTTGATGACATCGTTGCCGCCTTCTTTGCAGCTGCCGATGTAGATGGCTTGTCAGCAGCCACCGCACCCTTTGCGGCAACTGTACCTGATGCTGCTGGTATAGCCTTCGCCATAGTCCTCGCCCTCTTGGCCGCTGCCGTTGATACCACCGTTGTCCAAGCTGCTGCGTCGTCATCTGCTGCCTTGACCCTCTTGGCCGCTGCTGATGTCCAGGTAGGTGTGGCGTCTTGCCCTACCGTATCCCGAGCAGGTGTGGCGTCTTGCCCTGCTGCATCCTTTACTCTGGCAGGTGTGGCGACTTGCCCTGCCGAATCCCTCTTTGTCGGTCTCGACATCGTTTCGCTCAACGATGGAAACTCCTCCTTGTTGTTGTTGATGGCCTCCACGGACACCATCTCGCTTTCCTCTCCCTCATCGGATGTGGAGTAGTCCTCAGAGGACTGTTCGTCTTCTTCATCTTCGGTGCCGGACTCAGACTTCCGGCCCATCTTCCTAAGCTTGGCGATCTCGCACAATGCCTTCTCCAGCATTGCCTCCAGATTCTTGATCTTCACGACACCCGCCTCGTATCGCTCTTTGTACTCTTCCGCATCGTAGGACTCTCTCCTACGTTTCTTCATCCCCTCGTCCATCGCTTCATCCATCACTGGATGATAAATTCCCACGCCGTCAGCTATCACCACGGCCTTCTTCACGTCCTCAATTATTTTCTTCGAACTCGTTTGCAGTCTACTGCCTTTTGTCTTCTGGGTTTTTCCCGCTTTTCTCACTCTTCCGCTTCGCTTCAGCACGATGTGTACACAGATGCTGTCAACACACAATCGAATGATAAAATCCGAGAATCATGAGACGGAGTTTTTATTGGTATTCACAAGGTATTTCAAAAAGCAATACTTCGCTATTGAATGAATGAGCACGAAAATGTTAACAAAAAAAATCCCTACATGGTAGTGGTTTGGAGCAACATAAAGTTCATGGGGAAGTTTTTATAACACCACAAGGAATGGAAAAATAAAAAATTGTATGACCACATACATAGTAGTGGGAATTGTAAGTATTTGTGTATTTCTGTTAGGTTGGCACAATTCCTAGATATTTTTAAGGGTACAACAGCAGTGCAGAGTGAGTGTACATGAGAAGGAGGATTCGATCCATGATCTTCGCACCTTACCTTCCATTCGAAGACGGCCATCTCGTTTTACGATAGCGACACTATCGAATAATTAGCCAACAATATCTAAAACCAACTGTTCGGAATCGGTGTAAAATTGTTGATCCCAACCAATGAGTGTAAAACCATAAAGCGCACAGCTCACTGAGTGTAGAAAACTTTACCCTGTCTCTCCTGGGAATGTAATGTTTTTAATTTTTTTAAGAATTACACTGTGCCCACATACGACATGAGAAACATTGTACGAAAATCACAAGATCCATATTTTGCCTCTTCTACATTTACAAGCACGATTTGTATAAGTTTGTAAATGTCGTGATTTACCTGTCATGTTAGAATTTACCTTGAATTATTTGGAAGCCAGTACCTTTATTTGGTATCGGTAGGGAGCTCCGGTAATCTGATGATAAGTTTCGCTAATATTGATGCACTAGCAGCGACATAAATACTGATACACACATCTTGTGCTCTAAAATTCAAAATTATGAATATTTTTAGAGCATTTTTTTTATATAAGTAAATATATTGATATATATTGCATACAAAAAGCGAATACTCGTTAGAAATATCCGCCTTTCACTATTACACACGCCTTAGTGTAAGCCACAATCAACGCGATAACCTTGGCGTCAATTCAAAATATGTTACCGAGAAACACAATCACTTGGCGTCAAAATTCGTGATCTTCGCTTACTGTTTTCATTTCTGTCCATTCATCAAAATACACCTTGGTTTGTTTATGATGATACCCAAAGTATTTCGTGTCTAGCGTTAAGATCCCGTTAGCTGGAGCATTTTTAAAAAAATAATTTTTTTTAATTTTTCAAAGAATATTGTACTTTAACTATAGACAAGGTAAACAATATTGACATTTTATGTAACGCTTTTTTAAGGTGCGTCCAAAAGAATATAAAACATACCAAAGCATGTCCCGACACATCCTTTTTTCAGGGATATTCTGCAAAAAATAGCAATTATAAGATTCTAGTACGGAGATGCTTCTGATTTAAATGTCAGATTGACATATTTTAATCGTAAGTCGATTTTGGTAAATACGTGTTCCAGATTTTTTTCAAATTCGCACTAGTTCGCGTTTTATCAAATATTCAATACGGTGGGAACAGTACGTTCTAAGCAGGGCAAAATGGGTATCAAATCATTTTTTTGACAAGCAAATCATTGTAGTACAGACATACTGTTTCTATTTTTAATAGTTTTTCCGAGATGATCTGGACCAAAATTTTGAATAATTTTAATTACCCCAATCTGATATTTAACCGAACAAAACCATCTACTGTTACTGGAGTATTATATTCTGTTCTAATAGACATTAGCTTTGTTTTCTTTATATTTATTCTCAATTCCTCTTTTTTCTCATTTTCGGAGAGTCTGTTTAACTTGGTCTCAATATCATCAAAATTGTGCGCCATGAGATATATGTCATCTCCCTAGTCAATATCATGTAGATGTTCATACATTCTTCATTGAATGCCGAACTGTGCTTCGGCAGTTGCCGCCTTCATTATTATAAGGAAAATAAATAATGTTAGGGACAAGACATACCCGTGTCTAACTGCTGCAGATGTGGTGAAAGGTTGGCTTTCCTTTCCATTAAAACGAACTTTATACGCTGCAGCTCTTTACAGTTCCGTGATCATAGACACTATCTTGTGTGGTATCCCCTTTTCGACCAACGTGGACCACGTTGAGTTACGGTGTACACAATCAAACTCTTATTAGAAGACGATGGTACTAGTAGGAAAGTATATACAGAGTCGAGCGATATTCACATGATTGTTCTATGATTATAAGGAGTGTGGTCACGTGGTCGACTTACGAACGACCAGTCGTGAAACCCGCCAGCTGCTTCTGGACAATTTGCACTACTACCAGGGAGATCAACTGAGGTATAAGTGTCGCCATTACTGTGAATATTACATTGAGCAATGTAATAGCTCTGCAGTTCCTGCACAGCGTTAGATCGTTTTTTCGGGGTAGTGATAACCTAATATAGATGCAACACATTTCAACAGTTCCGCTGGAATTTTATCGCGACCAAAAGATTTCTGATCTTTTGGTTTGCCCAGTGCTGCCTCGATATCTGCTTGCGACAGGAGTTCCTTTGAAATATCCCTCCTTGGACTCCGACGTGAGTATGCTGCCGAAGGGGTCCACTGATTATCATCATCCGGAAGTCTAGATTATGTCGTAAAGATTTCACGCCATCGCTCAACTTGCTAATAAGATCTCCGTGCCATTATTCATCGCTTGTACTTTAACAATGCTCCGGATGTTGTTGCCGCTAAGATTTTTCATTGACGAGTACCCAATACGGAGGTTATTTGTATTTGCAGCCTGTTCGGTTTCCTCTGCTATTTTGTGCAGATACTTGTCGCAATTTGAAAGGGGCATGTAACCCGCTCTAGGTGCTGACTACCGATAGTCTGGTTTTAACTGCCTCTTCAACGTTAGTGATTCGAATCGTATACGCTTGTGCAGGCGTTCATGATTTCGATTTCGCCTGGAACCGCTGTAAAACTGTAGGTCGCAATTATTGAGTGTAAAACTAAAACGTGCACAGCTCACTGGTTGTGAGAAGTTCTCCCCAATCCCTCATGGGATGTGACGGGAAACAATTTATTTTATTGTACACTACTCCAAGGTATATTCACATATCTTTATTCACCAAGGACATACATGGTTGTTTCCTTTAGCGTTCGAAAAATATCTGACCACGTAGTTTGACTAAAATTCAAGCTTAGTGTTTGATCGTACATCAGTGATATGGATGGGTTCTGCAGACGGTCTGTAATGCATTTTACGATTTTGCCTCTAATACCAGCCAGACAGCCGCTAGAAGGAGATGGAACATGCCCACTAAGAGTTGGTGGCCGCTATAAATATCAGCACCAGGTCTAGTTTTGACGTTCAGCAAAGAACCCAGTATATTAGAATGGTTGTGCTTAATTTTGTATCAGTATTAATGTCCCGGTTAATAAACTGTATCCCAAAAGAATGAAAAATTAGCTCCAGATTGCTTTAAGCGTTATAACTCAATCCCAATAATATTCTGTGCAAGTAAATCAGTAACAAAAATTAGTGCATGTAAAAGGATATTAGTCCTTATAAATATAATAATTTCTTTCCGGTAAACACAACTGCTGTGTTATTGAAAGATGCAAGTAACTCAGTAACAAAAATTAGTGCATGTAAAAGGATATTAGTCCTTATAAATATAATAATTTTCTTTCCGGTAAACACAACTGCTGTGTTATTGAAAGATGTATAATCTTTCCAATATATAGTGCGACTCTTCAGTTTATAAAATATACACATGTAAAATACATATGAAAATAAAGCCTCCTATTACATCCCATAAAGGGATTGGGGAGTGGCAACCAATGTAAAATTCATCCACAAGTATAGTGTGTAATCAAATATATGTATATGCATGTATTCATGTGTATTATCTATGCCATAACTACGATCAATAATTTCTGTCTTTTCCAGTTACGAGTTAGGTTTTATCCTTTTTCCTCATTCCCTTTTCAGTACCACTCCAAATGGTCCTGACGCTCTTAAAATACCAAATGGCAATACTTAGTTTTTACAACAAATAAAAACATAGCTCACATTCTTCTGTTGCAGTACATTTCTTTGCATTCCTTGTTTCGTTTCCGTCTTATATTCATTCCTTTGATCGGATTGGTGTTGGGCTTTAGTTTTTGTAGAGGTTTATATATTTTTGTGGATAAAAGCAAAATACATACCCATAAAGGAATTGAAGTGTAGTTCGTACCTTTGCCAAGTTAGCATTAATAGGAATTCGGCGAGTAAGTAACAAATGGGAATATTACATTATGGGACTGGTGAAATAGCAACAGTGCTGAGTCGAAAATATTTGGAAGGGAATAGTGGTGGCCAAGGTGTATGTTTTTTTTTGTAGATTGCTATAACATTTATACGACTCTACTGATGTTACTGTCGCAAACGTAAGACTTTTCTCCTTATCCTTTTTTTCTATCTCTCCCTCTATGTGTTTATTTTTATTATTCACTGTATCTTTAAATCACCAATGTGATATGGTAGGATTGTTTGGTCTTTATCTCCAGGAAAACGGAAACTGCTTAATGGCACCCTATGAGCATTATACAATAAAATGTATTTTTAATAACTTCTAACAATACACAGAAGAGCACTCATATTTCTAGCAAACGTAAATAATATGATCTAAGTGTGTCAAAGGGTTTTGTATTAAACGACCTTAAACTATGAAGTTTGGATCATGCAGATGGGATTTCATTGAACATAAATGGGGGAAAAATTATATACAGTAGGTTCATCATAATATCTTTTTTATATACACTCCTGTTCAGTTATTTAAAATCACTAAAAATTCCATATTCAGCAGAATGTATCTTTTGTAATTTGTAACCGATTGCAGAATTTAAAATGGAAATGGAAGCTAGACATCTTGAGACATAAACAAAAAACCACGACAATAGTGGTTTCTTAACTAAATAACTTGTTTTGACCATTTTAAAAAAAAAAAGGTCCAAAAATGTGCTATTTGTCTTGGTTCACTTCAATAAAGGCACTTTAACTAATTTTCATGAAAAACTGTTTTTCTTGTTTTTTTAATTTATTTTACTTTCTTTAAGAACTATTAGTAATAGGTACAACCCCCTTTGTTCTTAATAATGTCAAACATACGGGTTCTCATTGAGAGATAAAGAGAATTTATGTAATCCAACGAGATTTGATTCCAAACATCCTTAAGGGCCTGAATTAGTGAATGCTTGTCATCAAATTGTCTACCTCCTTCATAGACCTTACGAGATAAACAACCCCAGATATTTTCCATAATGTTTAGATCTGGCGAATAGGGTGGCCAGTCAAGAATATAAACATTTTGGCTTGCAATGAACTCCTTTACTACTCTGGCGTTGTGTATAGGGGCATAGTACTGTTGCTATATCCAAGATATGAGACCAAATAGTTCACTGAACTTCGGAAAAACCGATTCCAAAAACGTTTTGTAGCTTGCACCAGTCATTTTTACTCTTCGAAATTCAAGATCGATGGTGGCATAGTACGTAATGGCACCCCACACCATAACGCCGCCCTCTCGGCTGTGATGTCGGTTCAAAAACGCTTTTCTTTGCGCAGATCATGGAACTAACAGTTGTTGCCATCAGGCCCATCCAAATTAAACTTATTCTCATCCGAAAAGTCATTTGCATGACCTCTTGCCTGCACATCCCATACCATGTAGTCTCTTGTGAATTGAAGCCGCTTTTCCTTACGAGGAGCATTAAGTGCCGGCTTTTTTTGTAATTTCAGGCATTTAACCCTAGAAAGATAACCTTAAAGACGTATGCTTGTTTGAGGTCTAATAAGTAAATGTTCCAAAATATTTTAAACTAACTTTTTTTCAAATTAATAAAATTAAGTCTTGCTCTATAAAAAAATGCTATCCAAAGAACAGCCCTCAAATTCTAAACTGCAAAACCTACGAACAGTATGCCCTTTAAAAATCAAAGAAGTAAATAGATGTTTATTTGTCATACGTGTCAGAGACGTAAGTCATCTCACTAGGGTTAAGATACTCACTGCTTTTAATTACTCTGCATACTGATGACATGCTCGCTTCCACTCCAGCTGGAGCTCTTACTGTTGACAAGGATAAGGCAAAATTAGAAGCAATTCTTATGATGTTTCTTTTCTCATACGTAGATGAAGACAATGAAACCCTTCCTCTAAAATTTTTCCATACCCTTCGGGTCCTTTATGTATCTGTCGACAACTGTTGGGTTCCTTCCAATTTGTTTAGCTATTGGGCGGTTAGAATAACCTTCAGAATGATAAACATCGATTTTACTTTTTTCCGATAGATTTAAAATTTTTTGATTTGCTGTTTTGACTCGTAAAATGATTAAGATGTAATAAATTGTAATAAACAAACGCTGCCTACAAAAAATCATCGCTTACTTAAAAAACAATAAAAAATAATATAGTCCCATTATTCAAGTGAACCAAAAAAAAAATAGCAAATTTTTAGGCTCTATTTTATAAATTGTTCCAAAAAAAGTTCTTTAGTTAAGAAATCGCTATTGCCGTAATTGTCTATATATCTCAAGATGTCTAGCTTCCATTTCCATTTTAAAATTCTGCAATCGGTTACAAATTGCAAAAGATACAGGCTGCTGAATATGGAATTTTAGTGCCTTTAAATAAGTGAGCCGGAGTGTGTGTTTAGGACTTAAAATGTAAACTTGCAAACAATAATATGTAAAGTGTGGGTAATTATGGAAAATATGACAACAAAAGTAAAACTGATGGAAAATAGTTAAATCTGCAACAGACCACTTGTACTGTGGTATTCTGGGAGGCCAAGATGACGTAAGTTTTAGTTAAAAACGGTTGGATATCTTTAGGAATATTTATTCTGTGGCCATTATGCAACAATGAAAACTAATGATTTGTGATTTTGGGATGAATTATATTTATATTTTTATTTAATTATTCGGCCATTTTATTGGTACTTTTTTATATTAATATTCAAGCTCCTGACCATTCAATATTTGTAATAATAGAAATATAGTTTTTTAAAAGAAGTTATGATTCCTGGCAAACCGTACAGCTATTTCAGATCAGCGATTGTTGGGAATGATGCTTTTGAAAAATTCATCAAACTAAATGCAAACGAAAGCTCATTTGAATTGAGAATTCACCACAATGCAAGTGTGCGAAAAATATCGCAAGCAAAACACACAAGAAAACTTTTGCAGAAATGTCTTTTGGTCACACTGTTAACATCAAAAATGTCCGCCTTAATCCTACAGAGTCCATCGAAATGTTATCAATTTGTTAACAAAAATACCTCCATGATAACAACGTAAACAAAGTAGAAACCCCTGATATTGATAAGGCAGATTTAAAAATTAAACCTGCACAATATTACAGCTTTTTTTGTATAATATTTAGAATTTAAAACTGATGATACCAGTTTCGGAACTGCTACCAACCCCGTTTGCCGTAAAAGTGTTTTTTGCTTTAACGTGGGATATTATAATGGCGCCAAAGTCGCAAGAATCACCATGTCGGAGAAGCTTTATTGACAGTAGTTATTTGCGTAGGCCTGATCAACAGATATTCCTACAAGGAGACTTTCCACTTCCCCCAGAGCAACCTTTAGTTCACGCAGCCCAGGCCATACTTAAGCCCCCAAATCGCAGCAAGGGCATTACAACCGGTGGGGGAGTAGCGAAGCTATTAGTCGTGAGTCATTTCCTTTCTTTGAACCATAATATGAGTTATTTGGATGGGTGTATTCTGTAATTTTTCTAATAGCCAATATGTATTCAACAGTGGGTTAGACCATGTATATTCTCATTGACATGATAAAGATTCAACAATTCATGGCCTTTATCAATTACAATTTGCATACAAACCACAAGCACACGCCATTTATTTACGAAAACCATCGATACTCAATCAATGATTGGTTTGTCCAATTGTTTAACCAATTACATTATTAGATAATCCCCCACATCATTAATTTTACAAAAAGAATTATTACTTGAAATTAAAACCGAAAAACAAAATGCTGCAACGGCAGCTGTTATACATTTGCACGAGTAAATAACCATTATTGAACAGCAATCCCACAAATAAACTGTCAAGATTCTCGGAGATTGAACTCAGACCGTAATTGAAACGAAAATTGCATTAGTTTACACAAATGTTATAATTTGGGGTGATTAAGTACACGAGGACGACATTCAAACAATTGAATTAATATCTCAGCTGTGGTATTCGTTTTTCAATACAGCTAATTAACATTCTTTGCAGTTTGAGACAAAGGAATCCATAATACCAAATTTATTGTGGTCATAGACTTTAACAGTTTAAATGAACCCACAATCCAAGGTTCCACTATTTGGGATGACTGTAACTTAGATGTTGAGTGTGATTTTTTATTGGTTGGAGGATTATTAAATTGTATTAAGAAAAGGAAACACCAATAAGAATAATTGAAAAATTCATTAAACCCACACGCCACCTATTTATTGAATTCTCTTACTCTAGACAAATTTCAGGGAAATTTAATTTTCTAAATTTTTGCACATTTAACGTGAACCACTGAAAATTTGCCTTAAATATATAATAATTTCAAATAAAATACATCCTTATTATGTCTAAAATTTGATTAAATATTTCCAAATTTATGCAAACATTGATAGAATTATTTGATTTCTCTAGAATTTCTTTGTTTGATGTAATGACGTTTAAGGACAGGAGCTATAAAATGTAGTATCAAGGAGAATGTGAACATACTACCGTTGACCCTTTAACTACAGACAATTTTGCAGACATCTTAAAAAACAGGACACCTGTATTTTGGATCTATGTTCAAAGTTGGTACGTTTTGTGGACACCACCACAAATATGTGGTATAAATAGAAGTGTTCCTAAAATTCAAAAGCTTTTACCACTGATATAATTGGGTTGTATTTATTTACTTTCCATGGTTTAACGGAAGCTTTTTATGGCCATATAAGGGAATGTAGTTCAAGCCTCAAAAAAAAATGGTTTCCCGTTCCATGTAGGGACTAGGGAGAGTTTCACCCAACCAGTGAGCTGTGCGCGTTCTAGTTTTACACACAATCTGGTCGCTTTTAAATTCTCGGGGCGACACTGATAATTTTCTAACTACTAAGTAGCTTCTCAACACACAACCATAAATACACAAAAATATCTGGTGATATCGAACCGAAGGCTGGTGTAGATGGATTACTGGCTGCGCTGTTTAAATCTGGCGGCTACGAGTTAGAAAGTTGCTTGCATCAGCTCATATTCAAACTCTGGCTAGGCGAATGCATGCCCGACTACGAGTAATGGAGTTTTAGAATAATGTATCCTGTTTCGAAAAAAGGCGACCTGAGTATATGTGCAAATTACCGTGGAATATCACATACAAGGTCCAGTGGAGTGTAAGGTGTGAAAGACTAAAGCCGTTTTTTGCAGACCTGATCAGACAATATCACAATGGATATATGCCTTGAAAATCCACTATCGACTAGATATTCATATTTCCACAATTCATGGGGCCTAATTATGTATGACGATAACCGTCCAAATGATACTAATATACCGATAATGGCAATTCCGACCAAACTATAATGAACTCGATGTCGTTTCTCCCCTAAAAAACCCCACGGTGAACAATTCAACACCTACGACCTTTTTGTATAGGGGTTTTCAACAGAGACGCTACAAAGTAAATCGATAGGGACAGCAAACGACGCCATATTTTTTCCCGCTCTTTTGACATTTCTCTCCAGTAAGGTTTGCCATTTCATCATGGAACGATATACGAGCCAACAACGAGTCGAAATTATTAAAATTTACTACCGAAATTTGGAGTCAGTGGCCTCAACTTTAAGAGCGCTACGTCCAATTTATGGTCGTCATAATCGTCCTACCAGATCAACAATTGAGCATCTAGTGGAAAAATTTGAATCCACAGGCACAGTACAAAATGTTCCCGTGCCAGTGAAATAAAGAAGTGCCTGTAGTGTCGAGAATATTGCTGCCGCTGAGTCTTCAGTTCAAGAAAGCCCAAATGTGTCTCTCACACGTCGTTCTCAAGCGTTGGGCATCCCTGTGACGTCGTTGTGGCGAATTTTGCGAAAATATATTGGCCTACAGCCTTACAAGATCAAATTGACGCAAGAACTGTAGCCGCTTGACCACCATTAGCGTCGTATGTTCGTGAATTGGGCAGAGCAACAACTTGAAAATGATTCGGATTTTCATCGGAAAATCAATAAGCAAAATATGCGTTATTGGTCAGACAGCAATCCACACATAATCCATGAGTCATAATTGCATCCCGAAAAAATTACGGTTTGGTGCGGTTTATGGGCCGGCGGCGTCATTGGGCCGTACTTCTTCCGTGATGATCAAGACCGGCACATTACTGTGAATGTGAATCGCTACTGTTCAATGATAACCGAATATTTTTGGCCCCAATTGGATAATATGGAGAGGACATGTGGTTCCAACAGGACGGCGCCACAAGCCTTACAGCGGATGCCACAATCAATTTATTGGAAACCAAGTTTGGTGAACGTGTTATCTCACGAAATGGCCCAGTCGATTGGCCGCCTCGGTCGTGCGATTTGATGCCGTTAGATTATTTCCTGTAGGGCTACGTTAACTCTATGGTCTATGCCCATAAGCCAGCGACGATTGATGAACTTCGTACGAATATGGAACGTGAAATTGCAGCAGTATCGGCCGATTTATGCTTGAAAACCGTCGAAAATTGGGTTCAGCGTCTGGACTACTGCAAGCGTGCCTGTGGTGGCCATGCAAAAGAAATCGAGTTCCACACATAATGGCATCAAACGTACTTTCACAGGAATAAAGAATTTCATTGGTATCTAAAACCGGTTTTGTTTTATTTAAAAAAAACTTTTGTAGCGCTCTTATTGAAAAATCCGTTATATTACAAGGGCGACTTCTATAGCCCGTTGCGGGGATAATAGTACCGAGCTATGCCGTAGCTTGGTATTCCTGCTAAGCTCTCACGCCTTTGTAGAGTGACACTGACCGACACGAAATCTTCAGTAAATATTAGCAAAGATCTTACCGAAACATTTAGTACGATCTCTTTAATATAATAGTTGATATCATCGTGATGATTTACATATGAGATGATGATTTACATATCATTAGGCGAAATTTGCGAGCAGTTAATGCAGTATTTTCGGGAATTAACACATTAACTCTTTCTGTTCCCATACGAGGACACCTGCTTAACGCCGTATAGCTATAAGAAGAACCGTAGAAAGTGATAAAAACCATATCAGGAGATGCAAACCACGTGTGTCTATTCTAGTTTGTACTTCGCTTCGGTTTACTTATGTGAAATTCATTGGCCAGTATTTTTTATGTCAGGTGATCCAAAGTATGATATTTTCCGTTTTTAACTTTTGATAAAGTGTACATAGTTACATAAAAGTGTGAAATAAGACAGTAGGGTATAGTTTTCTATAGCCGTCCCCAGGTGGGGACAGTGGGTGAAACAGTAATAGAATTTCCAATATTTGCCGCATGGATAGGCAAAGTGTATTTAGAGGTCGAAATGACTTTTTGCGGCTGCAGCAGGCTGTTGAGTATATAATGGAAAAAGATAATAATGCTATCAACTACGATATACTGATGAGCAAGAAGGTAACGTAGACGATTTGATAAATACATCTATGCCAAACGATGTAACAGAAACAGTTGAAGTTGTTCCAAGATAATTATATTATTACAAATTCACGTTCAGATGACAGCGACGATGAAGCCCTTTCAAATTATGTGAAAAGAAAGAAAGTACAAAGAACAGGTTTTATGGAACCCAAGTGGAGACATATGCCACCAATCTATACTACTTCAACTAATGACAATGATGCAGTACAGAAACGAATTGACGGATTCTTAAAACAATTTAGCAATCATACATCCACCGGTTTGTTTGAAAAAACAAAAGTTGTTTGGCCGTCTGCTTGTTAGGCACGGGAAGTCCCGCAAAACCGAACCAATTTTTATGAAAGTTTATACTAGTCAAATAAAACTCTCCTATAGACAATGAGCTGCTTTGCCACACCAATTCTGGTACTTCCCATATAAAAGTTGGGCGGATTGATCGACACGATAACTGGACCGGTTGATCGACACGATAACTCACGTACACTACAACCGATCTTAATAAAACTCGGTACTAGGAAATATATTGCTAAAATCTACTGTGTAATTGACAACTGACTATTGTGCCACTCCCAGTTTCGTACCTCCCATACAAAAGTTGGGCGTATTTCCGGTATGCCGAGTCAATATCTCCAATAAATCTTAAACGATCTTAATAAAATTTGGTACTGATCAAGATTTTGGCAACAACTTTTCATTACCATTTCAATACCACGCATTTAAATATTGGGAGGGAAAAAAGTTCCCCAAAACCACTTAGGATCCTAACTAATTTGTGCATTCAATAATATCTAGTGCAATGTCAATCTGCTATTGAATGTGGTCACTTTTGAGTATAAGACCTAGGGTGAGGTTATGATTAAGTCGGTTCACCCGACTTTAACTTATGTACGTGTTTTTTTTGGCTTTTTGTGAAAATATGAGTGATTGAAATATTTTTGATCTGATTTTAAATCGTCGTACCCTATTTCAAGACCTGAGTGCGATCGAGCAAAACGCAGCGTTGGAAAATTTGAGCAAATATTTGGAGCAGGATGATGAGGAACCTGAACTATTTGAAAATGTGGGTGAAACCAGACGATGCTGCGGCTGACGTTTGGGGCCAAACTGAATATAAAAAATGTAGAAGAATTAGATTGCGATGAAGATGATACAATTCGAAAGGAACGCATTGTAAATTTTTTCCAAAACCGGCAATAAATGATATGTAAACCCACAACTAATTCGCCCCGCTCGTGCTCATAATGCGGTACATTATACAAAGCGCAAGCCAGGTCTAGCATCCGGTAGTGTTACTGATCCATTATCAATACTTAAATCCATCTTGACCGATGAAATCGCACATTATGTTATTAGAGAAACAAACATAAACTGCAAGGGATTGGGTGCAGGATAGCATACTGGAAATGTTACTGCAAAACCAAAACAATGAAGTCCACTATTGAGATTGTTGAAAAGCCATCACCAGAACACTACGTTTCTTTAATGGCAACAGTCGAGCAGAAAGACAATTGATACGTAAAATGCCAAATGTTATTTGGACAATGATGCTTTGCAGTTTAGAAAGAGCGTACACGGTGAAAAATTTGTCTTTTTTTGTTGTTTGTGTTCAAGTATAATGTGTTTATAGCTTGTCGCAAATATATTATGCTTATGCCCAAACACAATGTGTCAATGTAGTCAACATAACATTTTAACATGGTTTTGTTTGTTGAAAACTGCTGAAAAACAAAACATGGCACGACATTAAAGAAAAAAAGCGACAGATCTTCAATTCAAGAAAACAATGCTCGCAAACATTTACATGGTTCCTGCAGTATATTCCTTGGGCCAATATTTTTCAGCGTGTATTAGGGTTCCTAAATTCCCGAACATTTTAAATTCCCGGGAGAAACATTTTTTTTGCTAATTCCCGGGAATTACTGGGAATTTTTAAAATTTTATAAAATTACCTTTTTAAGTTTTATACATAAAACAAAATGCACAAAACACTGAAAAACATTTAAATAAGCAAAAAAGCTTTTATTCATAAGCAAAAAAATCATTGGTATAAACAAAACAAATAAAACTTCAAAAGTTTAAATTATGAGATCGTACATTGCAATTTGTACATTTTTTAAAGTATAAAAACAAAGTTCTAAATTTCAATATTATATAAGAGCATTCAACAGTTCATCAGGCATTCAATTTCTTATTTTTGTTGCTATATTCCCCGCAACAGAAAACACACGTTCGCTATCAGTTGATGTCGGCCTTATGGTTATTAAAGCGTTACACAAATTTTCCAAGTTGGTTGTTCTGTTTCCAGTAGCTTCATATACATTAAGCTCTTTTTTTTAAAACATTATCAATAGCCTTCTCCAGTTGGTCTTGAAATGAAACCGGAAAATCTTCTTCAGAAGATGATGAATCATTACCGCTGTTTAGCTCGTCTCCAAAAAGTTGTTTAAAAATCTCCTCAGCAATTATGAAAAGGCTTGATTTTGGAGTGTAAAAAAAGAACTTGGAATTGTAGTCATATGAATTGTGTAGATATTTTATCAAAGAATAAATTTGTGTGTCTCGTCTTTCATTTACTCTTGTTTTTAATGAAGTGAACATTTTAATTGATAATGAATTATTCTTATGTTGAAGTTCTTCAAAAAGTTTAGAAAGAATAATTTCTGCAATGACTAGATTACAATCTCTTCGACTAAGAGCCTCCACTGCTACTTTCATTGGATGAAGGACTTCAAACAACATTTTTAAAACTGGAATATGGTCTTCATTCCACATCTCAGCCAAATCGTGGTCTATTAGGCATTTTTTAATGGCATTTTTTAATTTCAAAAAACTTTCATTCATAACAACTATCGAGTTCCATCGAGTTTTTACATCGCTGCATAAATGAACTTCTTTTCCAAGTTCTGTTTTAGCATACTGTTGTAATGATGCTGTCTTTAATGGACTCTTTTTAAATACTTTTGTAATTTCTCTTGTGTTGTCTAAAACTTCACAGTAGTTTGGAGATATGCTACAACTTGAAACTTCAAATTCATCATCATATTCTGAATAATCGGATTCTTCTGACATTTCCAAATGTTCTCTTTTTTTTACACAGCACGTCAATACCCAATACCCAAAAATACCCAAACCTGGGCTATGTTTGACAAACGATTTCATGACATTAGGTCCATCAGAGATTGTACATGTAATATGTTTTTCAAAATTAATATTAAACTCTTGCAACTGTTGTTCGATCATAGTTCTTTTTTCTATAGCTCCACATTTCCCTGGGATATATACTAATCTGATGACCCATACAAAAATGTGTTGAGGTATCTTCTTAATGCTAGACCATTCATCCAATACAACAGAAAATCTTCCATTATTTTCAATTATTTTTTGTATGTCCATTATTATTTGTTTCTTAGCAGTATCAAAGTATGGTAAAATTAATTTTTTTGTACCGATGAAACATTTTTTGGTAGATTGAAGCCCCTTGTTTGTAGAGATTCTCTCTGCTGCTTTTTTTGCTACCTATGGACCTGAACAGGAGAAAAAGGTAAAAAAAATTAAATTAAAAAATTTTCGCCAAATTTTTCACTTTTGCGTGCTACCTAAACAGTGTTAAGAATCATCTCTAGGAAGTTTATATGTTCTAGAAATTTGTTTACTGAGATCGTAGGTAAATTTTTGTAGTTGATTGTTTCCTTGAATTTTCAACGGTTTGCTACCTATGGACCTGAACACGGGAAAAAAGGTAAAAAAAAATCGAATTTTTTTAAGTTTTTTGCGATTTTGATCTGGAAGGTGAAGTTTTTTTGATTCTATATGTTCGCAATTCTGAACGGTTTGCAAGATATGAGCCTGAGAAAATGATCACATTTTTACGAAAATGATACCGAGGCCCCAAATCTTTGGCGGCCCATAAAAAAAAAGTGCATGACTTTGGGAAAAATTGGGAAACACGGGTCTTTTTTTTTAGTCTTTTATCACGTAGTGGTGTCCGTATATGGTTATTTTGCCATGACTTAAAAAATTACACACAGTGTAATTAAAGAGCAAAATATTTATATTTACATTAATGGAACAACACACAATAACAAAAGACAGTCAGCTGTGTTTTAGTGTTGCATTTTTTCGTACCAAAACAATGAACAGGGTTGCCATTAAAAAGTAAAATACTAAAGTTTGAAATAAAAAAATCCCGAAAATTCCCGATGAAAATTTCCCGGGAATGTTTTTTTTTCAAAATTCCCGCGAATTTTTTCCCGTATAAGAACCCTAGCGTGTATACACCGCATGTATCGATAAACTTTGATGAACCATTGTTCCCATATCGCTGTCGAACTTGTTTTACACTACATATAACCTCTAAGCCTGCCAAATACGAGTTAAAAATATGGTGGGTCTGTGACTCAAAGTCATATTATTCATCGAAGGGTTTAAATTATACCGGAAATTTCACAGAAAGTAGGCTGCCAAATTTAAAATAGAAGTAAATCCGCGTTAGTATTAGATGCATCAAATATAAGATTTTATAACACATAGCTTTATTTAAGGTATTTGTACTATTTTTTAATCTTTTGTGTTATAAAATTAACATAAAAAATTCG
The DNA here is from genome assembly GCA_963931995.1 of Phaonia tiefii. NCBI lineage: Eukaryota > Metazoa > Arthropoda > Insecta > Diptera > Muscidae > Phaonia > Phaonia tiefii. Next base: position 317,104,499 of record OZ008367.1, on the reverse strand, counting down.
AAAAAATAAGTAACTCACATTTCAACCGGGAATTCCCGGGCTCTATTTATCTTCCCGCTTTCCCGGGAAATGAAAATCTCCGGAAATTTGCATTCCCTACTTTTGCTTTTGTGGCCGTTGAAAAATTGCTCAGTCATCGGAGGGTTAAGGTCAATAGTTCAAAAGTATCACATGTACTAAGAAACTATCAATTATGTGGATGTGGATTTGTATCGAAAGTTAATACGATTTATGGACTCTGTTCTGAATACCTATTATAAATCATTAATTTTCAAATATTTACTTTGAAACCGCAAACTTTTTAAAGATATTTAAACATGTCGTCACAGCTGTACTGGAGTGATACATGTGCTATTAAAATTATATGCTCTTAAATCACTGGTATACTGAAGTGACGATATAGTACATTTCATTAGTGAGTTTCCATCAATTTCTGCAAGGACCTTTTAACAAAAACATTCGCTAACTATCGGAGGTGAAGAGTTCGAAAGTTCATGATCTCACCCAATTATGCAAATGTATATCTTATAAAATAATATCGCAGCTATAGAAAATGTCAGTTAATTTGTACGTTCATTGTGTCATGCGCTGTCATTGAATCAAGACAATCCATATTTCTTGTTAGTAACAACTAATTTATGTTAAAATTTGTAGTCAATTTAACATTTAACATAAAATTACCGTTCACTCAAAAAAATTCCATTAGATATACATTTAGATTTAATATTTACTTTAGTTGAAAATACTAAAATGTACCTCAACACTATCCTTCTACATCTCAACGTTAATTGTCTTCGCTAGTCAGCATAATGTTACAATATCAAGTTTTCGGTTCGTAAATCCTACAAGTCTCTAATGTCGTTCCAATTAAAAATACTTTCAAACACAAAAATCACATATGTACCAAATACTCGTCTCCTTCATTGCCATTGAATATTGAGTCCCTTATATGAACTGTAACTTCAAATCCACCGCGTATTAAATTTCCATCAAAAATCTTTCAAATTTCAAACACATATGTACCTTATATGGAATACTCATGAGATTTTACATTCCATTGAGCTACTAACGTTTCTTTATTTCGAAGATGTCAATCAGTCTGTCATTTTTTAAAATGGGATCACATAAATATGTTGAATGCTGTATCCAATTATGCAACCACTCGGGAGCGTTCAAATTCAAACAGACAGAGATGTAAAGTAATAGCAGCAGCGGTGCGGAAAATATCAAATTTATACGTCTTGCATATTGATATTCCAATGAGTTTGTGCTTTTAAATGAAGACAACATAAAATATTCAATGAGAGAATGAAAGGGAAGTATGTTTTTATATATAAAGTACAAAAACCATTAAATAAATTTCAAATTCTCTTAAATATAAATACTTTTAAACTAAAAGCGCACTTAGTTGAAATATTCTAGTTGCGTATGCGTAACATTTATTTTAGTTGTAACTCATACGCTTGTGGAAATCCACTTTTCAAGTTTATATACTTTACATTAAAATATAAAATATAGTAACCATAAATATTTTCAGTTATTTTATTGTCAAAAAATATTTTCACTTATTTTTCTTTGTCAAAAACATTTTTTATTTTATTCAGTACAAATTTTAATTTCGAGAAGGAAACATTTGAATTATAAAATAAATATAATTTTTTACAAAATAAAAAATAAAATTATTCTGTTTTCCTCATTGGTGACCCCGACGAAAAAATGTCCGAAGAAGAAGTTTTTGAAGTTCCTGCCGAGTTTCCAACAATCGCACGCATTGCCGTTAAAGTCCCTCCTTTTTGGAAAGCTAATCCAAAGCTTTGGTTTAGTCAGATGGAGAGCCAATTTATCAACGCAGGGATTTCTCAAGACGCCACGAAATACCATACCCTAGTTGGAGCCATAGAAAGCAATATTCTTAACGTTGTCAGCCATATTATTGAAAATCCGCCAGCAAGAAATATGTATGATGCTCTAAAGACCGCCTTGCTTGCTGAATTTCAAGAATCAGAAGAGAAGCGTTTGCAAAAATTGTTAGAAAACGTAAGTATTGGCGATAAACGACCATCTGCAATGCTCCGTGAAATGCGTCAACTATCAGCTGGTAAAGTTTCGGACGATATGCTTAAATCTTTATGGTTTCAACGTCTACCATCTACAATCAAAGCTGTTTTGTCAGTAAGTTCTGACAGTGTGGATAATATTGCTGTTATGGCAGATAAAATAAATGAGCAACTCGATAATTCCAGTATATGCCCTATCACCACTTCGCAATCAAGTTCAAATTCTCGGTTTGAAAATTTAGAAATCCGAATGGCTGAAATTTTAAATCGAATTGAAGGTCTTTCTTTTCCTCAACAACGCAGTCGTAGCAGAAGCAGAAACCGCGTCAGAACTAATCCCAACAGAGAATCTAGTGAAAAATCGGAAGCTGGACATATGTGCTGGTATCACTATAAATTTGGTGATAGAGCATATAAATGCAAATCTCCATGTGCTTTTCGGGCGGAAAACCATTAACTTCCTCATCTATGGCGACGGATGAAGGGGGTTTGAAGTTATGTCGCCTATTTTTGCGAGACGGTTCTTCAAATCAACAATTTCTTATCGACACGGGTGCTGATGTATCCGTAATTCCCGCGTCTAATCAAATTAAACGCACCGAAGCAAAATCATTAGAACTTCAAGCAGCAAATAATACTACAATTAAAACTTATGGGAAAAAAATTCTTCGTTTGGATCTGGGTTTGCGTAGAGAATTTTTATGGCCGTTTATTATCGCGGATGTTCCGCAGGCGATTATCGGTTTCGATTTCCTGGAACGTTTCGATTTGTTAGTTGATGTAAAAAATCGATGCATTATCGATAAGAAAACTAACTTACGTTCCCTTTTTTATATATCTGATAAAAATACTGAATTCGCTTTAAAATGTAGTTCCATTTCGCAAGATTCTCCATTTCACTCTTTACTATCTGAATTTAAAGACATAACGCAGCCTTTAAAAACATTGCCATCAGTTAAACACAATGTGACTCATCACATCGAAACAAAAGGTCCTCCAATACATCACAAGCCTCGAAGACTAGCACCTGAAAAGCTGAATATTACCAAGAAGGAATTTGATTACATGGCGCAACTCGGAATATGCCGTCCATCAAAGAGTAGTTGGTCAAGTCCCTTACATTTAGTGGCAAAAGCAAATGATGGATGGAGGCCATGTGGAGATTATCGGGCATTAAACAAGATAACTATTCCGGATCGCTATCCTGTTCCACACATACACGACTTTGCAAGCAATTTACATGGTAAAAACGTTTTTTCAAAGGTTGATTTGGTCAAAGGGTATTACCAAATACCCGTCGAAGAGCAAGATATACCAAAGACTGCAATAATCACTCCCATAGGATTATATGAATTTACTCGAATGCCTTTCGGGTTGTGCAACGCTGCGCAAACCTTTCAGCGCTTCATGAACGAAGTCCTCAGTGGTCTTGAATTCTGTTATGTTTATATAGATGATGTCCTAATAGCTTCAAAAGACATGGATGAACATGAGAAACATTTAAGGATGTTGTTTAAAAGATTTAGAGATTTCGGTCTCACAATTAATATAAAAAAATGCGAGTTCGGAAAACCTGAAGTAACTTTTCTTGGATACTTAGTTAATAACAGAGGACTTTTACCTAATCCCGAACGAGTTGAAGCTATTAAAAATTATAAACTGCCTGAAACAATCCACGAGTTGAGTCAGTTTCTGGGTCTTATTAACTTTTATCGAAGATTTATTCCCAATGCGGCCGAAGCACAAGGAGCTCTTCATAATTTGAAAAAAGGGCAAAAGAAAAGGGATAAACGCAAAATTAATTGGAATAAAGATCTTAAAACTGCTTTTGAAAACTGTAAAAATCAACTTGCGAATGCCTCTTTGCTTTCTCACCCAGTTGAAGGATCGCCACTTTCTTTGTGGGTAGATGCCTCTGATTTTGGTATGGGCGCGGTACTCCAACAGTTTGTGGATAATCAATGGATACCCTTAGGATTTTATTCAAAAAAATTTACAGAAACTCAACGACGTTACAGCACTTATGATCGTGAACTACAAGCAACTTACTCTGGGCTCAAGCATTTTCAATATTTTCTAGAAGGTCAACATTTCTCAATCTACACCGATCATAAGCCGCTCACGTTCGCATTTTCACAACGCCTTGAAAAAGCATCGCCAAGACAGCTACGCCATTTAGACTACATCGGTCAGCATTCTATGGATATTCGGTTTGTTAAGGGCAGAGATAACATAACAGCTGATGTTTTATCGAGGTTGGATGCCATCAGCATGCCTTCATCATTTAATTATGAAGCTTTAGCAAAGGACCAACAATCTGATGATGAATTGACTTCGCTGTTAACATCTAAAGATCATAGTTTGGTCTTAAAAAAGATAAAATTCCCTGGAACTAAACAAGATATATATTGTGATTTTTCTTTAAAGGTCATTCGTCCTTATATTACGGAAAAATTTCGACGGGATATCTTTAGCATGGTCCATAATTTATCTCATCCTGGCTCTAGGTCCTCAGTAAAAATGATTACTCAACGTTTTGTGTGGCCAAAAATGAAAGCTGATATTTCGTCATGGGCGAAAAGCTGCATTGCTTGTCAGAAGTCAAAAATTGGAAGACATACAAAAACTACAATAGGAACATTTCCTGTTCCGAAAGAGCGTTTTGACTACGTGAGTATCGATATTGTTGGACCATTGCCATCTTCACGAGGCTTTAGATATTGCGTAACATGTATTGATCGTTTCACAAGATGGGCTGAGGCAATTCCAGTTGAAGACATCACTGCAGAGACAGTAGCAAATGCATTTCTACATGGATGGGTTTCAAGGTTTGGAGTTCCAAGTCAATTAACAACGGATCAAGGCAGACAGTTTGAGTCTTCATTATTTAGAGAATTTGCAAAGGTGATTGGTACAAAGGTTATTCATACAACTTCCTATCATCCTCAGGCTAATGGTCAGATTGAACGATGGCACAGAATATTAAAAAATGCCATCAAATGTCATACGGATACAAATTGGGTGGATGCGTTGCCACTAGTTCTGCTTGGATTACGAAGTGCTATAAATTCAGACGTTGGATGTTCTCCGGCTGAAATGACATATGGCACAAGCTTACAACTTCCTGGTCAAATTATATCCGAAAATCCTGTTACAGCTTATAATAATTGGGTTTCTGATTTTTGTAGACACATGCAAAAGATAAGAGCATCTGAAGTTAATCGTCATGGTGGCAGTTCGGTTTATATTCCTCAAGATCTTTCAACTTGTACACATGTATTTCTGCGAAACGATGCTGTTAGCAAGCCATTGCAACAACCATATAATGGCCCATATCCTGTTATTTCTCGTTCTGGTAAAACATTTACAATTAAAATTAGGAATACTGAAAGGGTTGTATCAGCAGATCGTATCAAACCTGCAAGAATTTTATGGAATGAAATTGAAGAACTTCCTCCAAACAAAGATATTAATCAAGATGCACCACGAAGATCTAAGAGAGTTCGTTTCCAACTTGGTTGAAACTGGAGGGGGGTACTGTGGAAATCCACTTTTCAAGTTTATATACTTTACATTAAAATATAAAATATAGTAACCATAAATATTTTCAGTTATTTTATTGTCAAAAAATATTTTCACTTATTTTTCTTTGTCAAAAACATTTTTTATTTTATTCAGTACAAATTTTAATTTCGAGAAGGAAACATTTGAATTATAAAATAAATATAATTTTTTACAAAATAAAAAATAAAATTATTCTGTTTTCCTCACGCTCATTAGAACATATCAGATGGTATCATTTCAATAAGGAATTATATTTTTGAATCATTGAACTTAAATGTCATTTAAACTGGATATAGGAGAATTACGAAATGTTACGATATATATCGCAAAATAAAAAAATAAATTTTTTTGTTTTTTTTTAATTAAATTTTTATTTTTGTTTACATGTAATAAATTAATGGTTTTTGAATGCATCACTTTAGTAAGGAATTATTTTATATTGATCAAGTCGGTCATGATTCTTATTTATAACATGTAAAAATTGTCAAAACAATAAAAATTTATCAGTTTTGTTTTAAATTTCACCAAACACTTTCCGCAATCTGTTGTGAAATTTACATGTCTAGATTTAAATTCACGCAATAACAATTCGTGTACAAAATCCGAATCAGAAGTTTTGGTTTATAAAGCAAATAACTTATTGCCAGAGTTTTCAGGACGTCCCACTTGGATGTAGAGCTATCGTTTTGTTGTTCATTGTAATTCGTTGAGCCTTTTGCCAGTAGCATTTCAGTGGTAATAGAGTAATCATAAACCTATATTAGCGACTTCGCTCAGTAAACTCACGAAGTTTGATGTGGTTGCATATGGACGTTGCTTGTTTAAATGTAATAGCAGTAAGAGGCAGTTATTCAAATCCACCAACAAAAAATTAGCAATAGTATTTACTTTTGTGTGTTAAAATGTTTGTGTAAATACACCACAAGTAGATACTACTAATAAATGATAGCAAAAAAATTACATGAGGTGTCAGGGGACACCCGGTTGGAACACAGTTCCTTTCGCTAGATATTGTGTACTAGTTAGTTCCCACACGCCTAAGGCGGCCGTTGAAAAAAGGATAATTTAAATGGATCTTTAAGACAAGATACTTTTGGTAGGAAGTTAAATTTTTTTTTGAGAAAAATGTTTTTTTTATACAATGTATTTTTTAAAGTATATTTTTAGGTCCTGTTTGTAGGAATATCTATTATATTTTCCAGAAAAGTTCCTTTCTTACTTCTTTTATTAAAAGCTAATGTTTTTTTAAGAAAATGTACTTTTTGTAAGAAAACGCAATGAGTATGAATTTTTTATAAGAGAATGTATTTTTTTAAGAAATGCTTTTTTTTTAGAAATTGGACCTTTTTTACAAGAATAGGTAAATTTTTAAGGGTAGATACTTATCTCAAGAAAAGTTATTCTGTTTCACAAAAAGGTACTCTTTAAAGAAAAGGTAGCTTTATAAGAAAAGGAAATTTGTTGTAAACAATATACTTTTTTAAGAGAAGGTACTTACTTTTAAAAAAATACTGTTTACTTTTTGTAAGAAAATTTACATTTTTTAAACAAAGGTACTTCTGTAAGGTATGTTACTTTGTATTTTTTTTTTGAGAAAATTAATTTTTGTAATATCTGTAATCTTTTCGATTGTACTCTAGTGATTAGATCGGCTTAAGGTCCTTAAGGCACAATTTCAAGTTGTATGGGCAGTGCCACCCCCTTTACCCAATCACTACCAAGTATAGCAGGTCATCAGTACCACACTGTAAAAATTCCATAACAATCGGTCTATTAGAAAAGCCGCCAAATCGATTTTTGATAAAGGGCGTGGCATATTCCACTTCCACCCTAGCTGTAATTTGAACTGTACGAACAACTTATATACCAAATCTAATCGTCATACCTCGGATATTTCATGATGTATAGTTATTTTAAATTTCAAGTTTATCGAATATTTTCCAGGTATAGCCAAGAACCATCAGCAGGTCATTGGTACCTTATTGTGAAATATTCATAACAATCGGTCTATTAGAAAAGCCATCCCAGCGACTTACACCCTGACTGTAATTCGTACTGTACGAAAAACATATATTCCCAATACCATATTTATACCTCTGATAGTTCATGAGATACATCCATGCAAAGTTTCCAAGTGTATGCCACGCCCACTATTGCGATCCCGCCCATTTTTTTTTTTAGATTACGAATTTTGCTGCCAAATGCATCCATACAAATATTCAAGACGATTGGTGAAACAGTCCTCCAGATATTGCGTTTTCAAAAATAGAGTCCAATGGGCGGGGCAACGACCACTTGATATACCAAAAATTCAAGTACACAGCTACATTCTGTGCAAATTTCAAACATATCAGTTCAACCGTTTTCGAGGCTATACGGTACTAAAAAATGTAACAGAGAAAACAAATACAAACAAAAATATTACTCAAAATTAATCATTACCATTTAAAAAATCTTTAAAACTCATAATAATCATTAATATATAATTTTTACAATAAAACTCATAATGATTACGGTCTCTGACGTCAGTGGATGCAGGAACAACAGACGACGACGGTTTCGGAGTCCAGCGGAGCCCGCTTTCCTTAGCTGTAATTATATCATAATACCTTCCATTGTAGCCAGCTCTCTTCACATGGGCATGACAATCACGAAGACGACATGAAAGAAATCAAACCTCATATATGTCCCTAACTGTACAAATCTTTTCCATACAATCCATTAGCATATTATGTCTACAGGTATGCAATAAAATAAAATTAAATGAATTGGTACAACTTTCAAACACAAAAACACGAAATCCTAGAAGTATGCAGAGCAATACTGGGTTATAGCATAACACGGTTTAAAAAAAGTTGTGTAAAATGTTTTCATTTAGCCCACAATCCGCAACGTGCGATATCGAACTTCGTTCCTAAAGTTCAAAATGCGTTAAAATTTTACATTTCTCAACCAAAATGACATGAACATTTTAAGACAAAAGTTCAGGTAACTCCACCTGTTGTACGTCAATTTACATCAAATAACTCTCTCTCTCACACATCGACCTCAGAACGAATAGTGTTAAATGCAACGCAAGATGAAAAAGATGCAAAGATGGTGTCCTTACTCTATGTTAGTGTCACCTGAATATATACTTGTATATATGTACTTTAACTTACCGCCCCTACAGCCTTTGAACTCGCAGCTTCTCTTTTCCCGTAGTGTATACAAATTTATGAAATATTTAATAGATTTAGAATATTGACAATCACAGTCGTTTCATTCTTGAAAACATAAGGTGACAGTGTTTTATTTTCATTTCTTATAACAATATTATTACGTATACGTCTCAAATAACGTATAATTGATATTGATTTGAAATAATGCTTTATGGCTTTAATTTTTATAATAAAGCGTCCCTTTGATTTAAAAACTTTTCAAAATATCCAACAATAAGTCTTTGGTTTACCAATGGTCCTAAAAATCTGACAGTATCAATAAAGGAAGTCAAATATAAATTTGTATTTAAACAAAAATTCCATTTTAATAGACATTCAAGGTTAAGTGTAAAAGAGGCACCTATGATGTGAGTAAGTAATATAAGTATTTTGTTCTTGTGATTCAAGACAGACAGAAATGGCTGGCACATTTGTTTGTTAAACAAATAAAAAAATATTAAATAAAACTTGAATGACTTGTATTAACATCTGTTAACAAGACAAGTAATCCAAATTAATTAATTTATTTTCATTTGCTTTAATATATTTTCTCTAAATTATTCTTGTGAAACAATTTCTTTACTTTGTGGGGTGTGAATATTTTGCGAGAATTAAAAATTTAATATCGAAGCACTATAGGAAACACATTAGGTAGGTGTTGACAAAACAAAAGAGAGTAAAAGAATTTTTAAATAACTATCAAACAAAACAGAAAGTAGTTAAGAACAATAATAGCTGATTGACAAACACACATTTAAATAAAATCAGAATGCTGAACAAAGATAAGATGTGCAAAAAAGTCTTCCAAAGAAAATAGTTTAAGGATACCGACTTAATATTAAAACTGCAGGAAAAATATTTGCATTATTCGTATGTGATATATTATAAGTCATGTCGCAGAGTGGACCTATATACATTTTCAACGGTAACCCCCCTATTAAGTTATATCGCAGAGTGGACCTATATAAATTTTACAACGGTAACCCCCCTATTGTAATTTACTACTAAGAGATTGGGGTGTATGATTGATAGTAGAGGGTTGTCCAATGTGAGTGATATGATTTTTAAGTGAAATTTCCGCTATTTGTAGTATGTCATGATCTGTAATTTTTTCTTTGTATTACGTAATGTTTACAATTTCATCGTGGAGAGATATACGTAAGAACAACGTCCAAAAATAATTAATTTTTGTTTGCCAATATAATCGTTCTCCAACTGCAACTTTTGGTACGCTTTCGCCATTTCATGGTTGTAATAATCGTCCACATGTGCTCGCTCTTCGTCGAATTATTGGAAATTACGAGCGTACATTTTCTTTACATAATATTCAAGTGCCAATAAGACAAAGAACCGCTCGAAGTAATGAAAATATTGCTGCCGTTCAGGAAAGTGTTGCTGAAGATCGCAATCCTTCGATATGAAGCTGGTAACACCGTTACTGTCAATGGAGATCGGTATTGTTCGATGATAACCAACTTTTCATGTCCAAAATTGGACGAAGTTGTTCGTGACAACATATGGCTCCAATAAGACGGGGTTACGTGCCACACAGCACGTGCAACAACCGAATTATTGCGAGAAAACTTTGAGGATTCGATTATTTCCAGAAATTGTGACATTGACTGGCCTCCAAGAAGTTGTGATTTAATACGAGTGCACTATTTCTTGTGGGGTTATTTGAAGTTATTGGTGTTAAGCAATAAACTAGACTCTCTTCAAGCTTCATAAGGCAAAATTAAACATGCTGTTCATGACAAACGACTTTATTTAGTGGAAAAAGTGCTCGAAAATTGGGTTCATCGACGTTCCTGCAAAAGAAGACGTGCAGGTCATTTGAAAGACATTTTATTCAGAACTTAATTGTATCGATTGTATTTCACATTAAATAAAAACATTTGAATTTCCTTAACAATTAGCGTGTGTTTTTTTAAAGAAATCATATCACTCAAATTGGAAAATCCTTTATTTAAATAAACCTAAACAAACCTAGGTGGTGAGCCACGCTGACGTATAAGCTACAATATGTATTATATTATTATGAATATATATTTAATATACAATTGCTATCAAAATATTCGGAACGCGTAGTTGATTATATGTAACACAACACAACACAAAAATTCCAAACAAAAAAATCACTTATCCCAGCCGAAAATACTCGATGAGAGGAGAAAATTAATTTCTGGATTTTGCTAGATTGGTTGCCGTTCGTTTTTTATGAGCCTCTACAGTTTTTTCGCCAAATTCGATTTTGAGCACTTTTTTGCAATTTTCTTCTATTTTTCGCATGGCCATAGCTCGAAAACGGCTGTGAATTTTTTTTTGCAGTCTTCAGCAAAGTTGTAGGCCAACAAAAATGCTGAATATATTAAGTCGGGAAAATTTCATCTTCATGCTCAAAACCCCAAAAATGTCGAAAAAATGACCACCTTTTTCACCGATTTTTTCTGTTTTTGGCGAATTTGGCGAAAAAACTATAGAGGCTCATAAAAAATGAACGGCAACCAAACTAGCAAAATCCAGAAATTACTTTTCTGCTCTCATCGAGTACTTTCGGCTGGGATAAGTGATTTTTTGTTTGGAGACAAAAAGTTGAATATTGCGTCACTGTGTAATTAAACGTTTATGTATAGTTAATTTTATATAGCTATGAATTTATCCCACAGAGCGCTGTAAATATATTATTTATACATATTTATGAATATAAAATGATTATTTCAATTATCACCGAATCTACCCTTATGCAAATCATAAATAAAATCTAGCTTTACGTCAAAATTTGTTAAATTATAATCAAGTTTTATATAATTTAGACAATGATAATTTTGAAAATGATTATTTCAATTTTCACCGAATTTACCCTTAAGCAAATCATAAATAAAATCTAGCTTTACTTCAAAATTTGTTAAATTATAATCAAGTTTTATATAATTTAGACAATGAAAATTTTGAAGCTTTGGAGCCTCAAAATTGTATAAAAAATTATGCGAAGCCATTAACTCAACAGGGTATGCTGCGTATACTTAATAATTTGACTAGGGACTCTAAATACAATGTTGCTGAATTCATTGATTTTAAAACGAGACTTCAGAATATCGGGATAGATGATGACGAAATATTGGTACCATTCGACGTGGTGTCCTTGTTTCCAAGTACATCGATACATTTAGTCATAAAGTCGATGGAGAAGAAGGGTAGCATACTGGAAAATTTCACAGAAATATCAAAGACTTACTCATTGAATTGCTGTAATATTGCATAAACAAGTACAAAAATGTGAGTCGGGTGAACCAACTTAAAAATACCCTCACCCTAAGTCATCAATTGTAACCGAGTTCTATTAAAATAAAAAGCACATATATTCGCCCTTACGTTGAAAGAATGATAGTGGTAAATGTGCCAATAATCAATAGCAGAGTATCATTGAGCTAAATATCATTCAATACTCAACTCAATTAGGATCCTTAGTGATCGTGACTGCTAGCCAATTTTCCGTCCAATATTTACATGGTAGGTACAAAAATGGGCACGGAGAAGTCATTTATTTGTTATTTCGCAGCAGGCTTTGACAAAATATTAATCAGACCCAATTTTGTTAACATTGATTGTAGTTTTCGAGAGCTATCATGTCGATAAACGATCATCTACCCAACTTTTGTGTGAGAGGGGCCAGAATATGTGTGGCAAAACCAAACAATTCCCACAGAAGGGTGACATTGTCTAGTACTAAATTTCACAAAGATTGGTTCGGTTTATGCGGGAGTTATCTTACCGAAAATCTTATGTATGAATTACTACACCCGATCAACTCTATTCCCGTAAAAATGGACTACTGTATCCCGTACCTTTTACCAGCTACAAATCTAAGATCTTCTATTCTGGATAGGAATACCTGGGAAAAGTCTCTGGAAGGGGACACCACTAGTATCAGATTTTTCACGGATGGATCAAAGTTCGACGAGCAAGTAGGGTATGGGGTCCATTCACCGGACCTAAATGTAAATATCTCCTTCAAGCTGTCTGATCACTGTGGTGTATTTTAGGCGGAAATTACCGCCATACTGGAGGTTGCTGAGCTACTGAAAAGTAGTGTTACAACCCTCCGGAGAATATGTATCTACACAGACAGCCAGGCTGCCATAAAATCCCTGGAAGACGTCCCTAATGGTGAACGAATGCCACTCGTCACTTAGGGTGATGGCCGAGTATTTTGACATCAGGCTCATCTGGGTACCGGGACACAGCGACATTCTAGGCATTTGCGCAGCGGATGCGTTAGCTAAACTGGGTACTACGGCACAGGCTCTTCCGGCAAAAGAAGGTGTTAGTATGCCAATCTCTATCTGCCGTTTGCAAATCAGCCAGTGGGCCGATAATATGTTCAAGGACAAGTGGAAATTTACTTCAACTTGCAAACAAGCCAGGGTCCTCTGGCCACAGGTGGACAGGAAGAGGACTAGGCAACTATTTATCTTGCCAAGACGCAGGTTATCCACAATGATAGGTCTTGTAGGAAAACACGCCCTAAAATTGGGTTATAGAAACTCCACTCTCTGTAGATGCTGCATGGAAGAGGACGAGGAAACGACGAAACACCTTCTCTTGAATTGCGCTGCTCTGGCAGGACTGAGAAGAAGAATATTCGGAACATATTTAGTTAGCAACATAGTCCTACAGGATACAAATACAAGACAAATTCATTGAAAGGACAAATTGGAACGACGACTAGTCAATAGTTGCTATAGAGGAAACTGCAGGTATCACACTGGGCTTCTTTAGTCTAAGTGTGCTAGACAGCGTGCCCAACCATGGGCTCACCAGCTTCGCCAGTGACAGGTTAAATAAAAAGGGTGGATCTACTTGCCGAAATTTTGACGATATGGCAAGTGAAGCCTAAGTATGTATACGACATATCGGTTGGATAAAGAGGACTGAAATTGACACTTAAGGCTCTGATCATATACAATGGACAACAAAAAGTCACGATGGAAGAGGAAAAGGACAGCAGATTAGTATACTTGGACTCGGTAGAAATTCTGCTGAAAATCTGCTCAACTTTGAACACCACAGCTTTCGGAAGATAATGTAACTTTAACCCTAAGCTCCAGAGATGAATTATTATCAACGCGGCGATAAATTTCATAAAGAGAGTTGTAAATATCAGAGACAAGAAGATTAATCTCGATAACAAAATGAGAATACAGGAAATTCTTCGGAAAAATTATTTCCCAGCCAGAACTATGCCTATATACTGTATTGGAAAGGGCATTTAGGCCAATCTACAATACGAGGAAAAGATTAGCAAAATGAAAACCCGATGAAAATTTACAAATCTGTAACATATATACCTGGTTACTACGAGAGACCAACGCATTTCGATATCTATCACAAACAGTCATATGAGCTGACGTTAAAACCCCACAATATCCGGAGCAGGTTGTTTGTCCGGACAAATTCTCCAGTAACGAAAAATGATAACAGGACAAAACTGACGCATGACAAATGTTATACGTTGGCACCACCATGATCGAAATTAAAGTCACGTCTATCTTCCCGCAAGTGAGATTTAAGGGCCACCTATAACCCTATGGACCAGAAAATAGGATTAGCCGCCCACTGTGACACAACGAGTCATAGTTCTAACTTTGACGACGTTAACACTTCAGAGATCAATTTTGAAAAACTTTGAGGAAATCAATTGCTCACGACGATTTACTGAAGAAATTCTGCACATAATTAACGTTCCCTCAGAGAAAAGATGCACTCAAATATATCGACACGCAATAATTAAACACAGGGAAATTAAATGTTAGTTGATGAAAGTTTGCACACTGCGCACCAGTAATTTGTTTTCGTGCGATGTCATTAATGTTAAATACATTTTTATATTGAACCTTTATGACGATTAGCGATGCTAATCGAAATATTGGGAATATTTAATAAATCCTGAAAAACTTTTTATGACCTCTATCGATACTAACACAGAAAAATAATGTTTAAAAAAGCCTCAAACTCAATCATGAAATATAAATTTAAGCAATTATTGCTACCGCCTCTCAGAAGACAACTGACACTGGCATATCTCGAAAACAGCAGAAGTCTAAACAATGACCGTAAAACTTTCAAATCATCAAATTCATCTACATAATATAAATTTGATTCCTTAACACCTGAAGGGCACTTAAGGACGATTAAATGTTTGAGAATTTTAAAAAATAACAACCCAAAGCCTTCACACAAACACTAGTGCTACAGACATGTACACACTTATGAAAACATATACCTGTATGAACGAGTTTATCGCAGTATCTGAATCGATATACAGAAAATTGCATTTAATGTATTAATTTTCGAGAGGGAGCAACACATACATATGTATGTACTTAGTGACGCGCAGACCGTGGTACGAAAACAAAACGTTACGAGTATAACCTTTTAAAATAAATAGTATGAACATATTTGGTACGCCGGAGAAACTTGTTGAAAGAAAAAGTTGGCTAAATTCCTCCAGTAATTTTGTTTAAACATTATTCCGAATAGTTTTATTAACTTTTCTCTTTGCAGATAAAGTTAGAGGAAACAATGGAATCTTAATATCACATTTAGAGAATGTGAAGCGAATTACTGATGTAACTGATGGCTAATTATATAACGGACGAATTGTCGAAACAAAAAGAAGACACCATTCGAATTTGACAACAATACATTTAACTGGTGAACACAAGGACCTGTTAAAAGGGCCAATATTTACATCCTACTGAGTAAGTGCATGGTATTATTAGGTATAAATATATATTCTTGATATAAAGGGTCCGCCATCTTCAACTTTCAACTAGTGCTTATTTCATGAATGGTAACACTGAGCTCGTTTCTGATTTGACAGATAATTAGTTTTATCCTTCCGCTGAACGAATACAGTTGTGTATACGCTTGAACAACGCTGGGACAAATGGGAAAAATGGGCCGGCGATCGACTTACAGAAGATGCCGATTTTGCCAAAAAAAAAATCATCTTTTCAGATGTAGCTCATTTTGATCTTGGCGGGTATGTAAACAAGCAAAATTGTCCCATTTGGGACAGAGCTGATGTCGTTTGGCCACATCGGAGCTGCGATTTAACACCGTTGGACTATTATTTGTGGGGTGCCCTCAAAGATAAGTGTTACGCCGATAAGCCAGAGACAATTGACGCTTTAAAGAACAATATTCGTGAAGCCATTGGTGAAATACAGCTGCATACAATCGATAATGTGTTTAAAAATTGGACCGATCGTGTAGGCTACTGCATGGCCAGCCGAGGCAGCCATTTGAATGAAATTATTTTCCTTTATTAACCGGAAGGATTGTGCTTTCAAATAAAAAAAGAAATTTGAGAAAATATTCAGTAGTTTTTTTTTAAAGCATTTTCAAAAAAAAAAGTTATTTGGCGGACCCATTACCCGGATGGCAATATTGTGTTGACGACATTGTCAGTAGAATTTCAAAGACAGTGCCGGTAGGTGCGGACACTTTATAATTGATTATAATTGATATATAATTGATAAAATTCGAAGGGATATACATTTCGAAGGAACTGATAATATATGTAAGACCGTATTATTTATTTGTGAGGCTTTTGCTGTCACTAACTCTAACTAAATCCAACACTGAATATCGATAGAAGTACAAGCTGAAAAACATAGACCCTAGCAACATATTGCAGGCGCCATGCACATGTTTGCAAGCTTTCCTCTGGTGAATTGCAGATCTGCTGCTTTTTGGTCCTTTATGGTGGCAGACAGCAATGTTTTCAGTAGTTTTTAATAAAGTAAACCACATTTGGGTCACTATTACCTTTTAATCAATGTGTCACTATTACCTTTTAATCAATCAAACATATTATACTGTATAGCAAAAACACAATGCGTTTGGACACAAGTATAATATATTTGCGACAAGCTACAAAGACGTTATATTTGCATCCAAACAACAAATAAAGACAAATTTTCAGCGTATAGTCTATCATTTGTCACGTGCGAGTCATGGGTGCAAGATTTCCAATAAAATTCAAAAATATTTGAAAATTAATAAAAGACTATGGGTAATTCCAAAAAAATCGACACAAAAATCAGTATTTTCGAATCCGACCACTTTTGATTGGTATAAAATTTGGACAGTAGTTTCTCCTCGTCTATACGAACTCTACGACACCAAAATTCAAAGTAGTTTTTGTCTTATGGTTCGCTGAAGTAGGTATTGTATGACACTTTCTGAAAAAAGGATCTGACTTAAAAAGAGTATAACTTTGGAATGCGTTAATGGATTTCAAAATGTTGGATATTATTTTAAAGTTTGTAAAAATCGCTTTAATAATAACCCATACAACAAACATGTCGTTGGGGTTCAATGATATTGAAAACTCCAAAATATCCGTTATCCTTTATATCCTGGCATAACATTTCTGATTTCCCCCACCTAAAAGAAAGTACATCTTTTTCTCTATAAAAAAATAAATAAATGGTTTCCTATTACATCCCATGAAGGGACTTTTTTCTATATCATAGCCAAATTTCCAAATGGTATATCCATGGAATCAATAGATACATAACGTTTTGTAATGACTGTTCGAGATTTGCTGTTTTAGTTTCGATTTTTAAAGTAGTGACTACGTACATAACACAGTTACAAAAAATACTAAAGTAGAAATACCTGGAAAATGATAGTATTTATCTTGTAGCTATTGTCGAATGAAACAAGAATCTGCTTGTGAAATTTCCCAAACACCCCCACTTATAAGCATGTAAGTTAGTTGATTATCAACCGATTTTCAATTTCTCACCGGATTTAAAAAGAAGAAACCTTGGCCTTTTAAACGGTATATACCTTATTTAAGAAAATATGAGAAGTCTGTGTATTTTTCCAGCAAACAAATAATTTTTAATTTTTTTTACCATTTTTCAACTTCGGAGACGATTTGACACATTATTTTATAACGAAACCATAATAGTCTTGAATTTATTGAAACGAGACGTTTACGAATGAATAAAACGCAACTTTGTTTTCAAAAATCCGGTATTAATTGACTAAGTTATTGAAGATTTTTTAAAACTAAAGCTTTGCTTTACTTTATTAAAGCTTCATGATGCTGGTAAAATGTTATAAAAACAAAGCATAATTAATATTTTGAACAGGCGTATTCTACACAAATCGACACCTATCACCTATTTGTCAATTATAAGGCGCACTTCGATAGCCCGATACCCCAGAAACTCGGCGCAGCAATGTATGAGCTTGGTATTCTTGCAAAACTCATACGACTTTACAGGATGACTTTGATGAACAGGATGATCTTACCAAACTTTTCGAAACTAATCAGGGCCAGATGTAAGGCGACAACCTATCGTGCGATCTCTTTAACATCTTAATTAAAATCATTATCAGAAATGCAGCAGTCAACATGAATAAAATGATTACATAAATAAACCAAAAGTCACATGCTGCTCGATTGTGCTGAGGATATAGATTTCATTGGGCGCACAATAAGACAATTTACTGCGGTGTTTTCGAGTATTGAGTAGAAGCCAGCGAAAGCGGATCTGACAGTAAATGAGGACAAGACAAAATTAATGCTTTCAACTAACAGGGCCTCCATGCGTTTGGACCAAAGCGTCAACGTTGATATCCGTTATAACTTAGAGGTGGGGGACGAATTTATATACCTCGGAACTGCCGTAATCCAAAACGACAACGTCAGTCTTGACATCAAGCGGAGAATTGTACTTCCGACTAGTTGTTATTTTGGACTAAGCAAGCACTTTATAGACAAAGCCTTCTCTCGAGGAAAAAACGTCTCATACGCACTCTTATCGCAAGCAGACGAAAAATTTCTAGGAGTCTTCGAGAAAAAAAATACTCCGAGAAATGTATGGCTCTATAGTGCAAAACGGCGAGTATCAGCGACGCAGATAAGCTCTATCCAGACATTTACATAGTTTAGTTTAAAATAAAGCGATTGCGCTGACTAGTTCATATCTATAGAGTGGATGATGACGAATTAATTACAAGGGTTTTCGAAACCGAACTCGTATGAAGACGAAAAATGATAAGACCAAGACTCCTCGGGTGGGATCAGGTTGACGAATCCCTGCGTACACTTGGTATTGCCAATTGGAGAGAAAAGGCTAAAGATCGTACTGATTGGCGAAATATGTTATCTTCCTTTTGTAAGGTACCTGATCCGTAACTGATCCTCCTGGTTTGTTAGGGACCGGATAACTATGCAGATATATCGGCAAAACTCAGAAATAGCTAAAATGTATTTCAGTTCCCAAAATCGCCTTTAAGTTGCTGACTAAATGGAAGGAGGCTTATAGGTTTCGATAGACAATTATCAATACTTCGAGCAGTTCAAAATATATATCCTTTAGTCGGCAGCTTTAAAAATTATGTCAGAAAATTTAAAAATATTGTTAGATATTCGCTTCCTAATTCCGAGTGAAAACATAAAAGCGTCACAATACTTAGGAAACTAATACGGTATATAAATTTATTCTCAGCCGCCGGTTAATTAAAGTTACAGGCGTTTAAAAATTGAGTTTTCATTTTAAAAATTTTCAGAATTTTTGCTGTTTTATAGCACCAAAAGGCGTCCATCTTACCAAATGGAAAATTTGATGATAAGAGTTGATAGGCATTGGAATTATCTATAGTAACGTAGACCCTAACTTATTATCGAATTACCAGAGATGGGGAACGGTAACCAAGGAACTGCTTAAAATCATTTCAAATTAAATATCAATCAAGTAAGGTTTTCATTACCTTTTCTAAAATTTCGGTGGCGGATAAAATGTGTTTCAAAATTGAGTGAGCTTTTATCAATACAAAATTTTTCTAGTCTGGCATAGAACTGCTCAATTTATGTCTCAATCAGTATATCGTCAACATTCTTCCCTAAAATTTTAAGGGGTTTAAATTTTTGGAAGATTTTGTGGTATAAAACAAGTTCTCCTAACTTCAAAGCATATACGTACCCAGCAAAAAGTTGCTACATTTTAAGAAGCAAGTTAAATCGCAAGTACTTACATTTTAGCTTCACAGTTGTGCATACGGGGAAGCACTAAAAGAAGTGAGAAGATTTCAAGTTTATTGTACAGAATTCGGAAACCGAACTCGAAAGAAGACGACAAGTAAGACGACCAATTCTTCGCTGAATGGATAGGGTTGACGACTCCCTGCGTATACTTGGTATTACCAACTGGAGAGATATGGCAAAATATCGAACTGGTTGTCGAAATATATTATCTTTGTTTTGTAACGTCCCTGGGGTTGTTCGAGGCCGGACAAGTAAGTAACTATGTAATTGACTGGCATGTCATGAATTGTTTTGTACGGGAGCGGATCAGCAAGTCAGTAGTGACACTGTCATGTCACTCCTTAATCACTGTTGATGTCTTTATGAATTTTCCAACTGGGTTAGTAAAGATACCATTACATTTCAATTTAATGGATTGACTATGTACTGCACTCGCTGGCCTACTTTTTCATTTCAAATTCTATATATATCTATTAGGGCGGGTCGATTTGTAGGGAGTGAAAAAATTCACCAATTTCCCTATGATTTCCGTATTCTATGGGTTATTCCATGAAAATTTGCCGAAGGAATCATACCTCTATCGTTAAAATCGAGTCCCCTACTTTTTGTTTGTAAAAAGTTCAAAAGTTACGGGCATTTTTGTCCAAATTTTGGACCATTTTTCCATTTTTTACATGATTTTGTCCAAGAATATTACTCTCATGGCCATTTTTTTGGCTCAATCCATTATTTAATTCAATTTACAATTCAAAACGAAGAGTTTAAGCCCAAATTTATCGAATTCGGTTGATTAATTCATGCGATATTGCTAAAACAAAATAACACATAAAACCAACTTTTTGATTTTTTTCCCTTTTTGATTTTTTCCCTTCTACAAAAATTCAAATTAAGAGATAATAAAGTATCTATCAACCTATTATCAAAAAAAAATATTCAATTTGAGTGTAGTAAAAGACAAAATGTGAAAAAAAAAACATTATTTTTTCTGAAAGTCTTGTTTGCTTTCAAGTCTGGGTGTTTTCGTATGGCTCTCTAATGTCGTCGCCATAGCGCCTTCTACATTCTTTCCTGCAACTCGTTTAGCAGTGGCAGCCAGCAATTGGACATGTCTTTCCGTTCCTTGAATGTGTAAAGGAATTTGTGGATCATCGAACGGTGGCACTTCGTAATTTAAATATCCCTCCAAATGTTCATACGAATAACTTTGCGTAAACGGTGGTTCGAATAAAATGGTATCCGTCATTTAAATCAATCATATTTATATATTCCGTACAATTAAAGTTTATAAGAGATTTTTTATAAACTCGAAGTTCCGTTGGGTCGACAATATCTCTTCGGTAATGTAAAATCTTCTTTATAGCAATGTTTGGTTTTTCCATTCTATCTTCAAACAACATAGATAGGAAGATATTTTCTGAGTGTGCAAAATATGGATTATCTTGAATTACTGTATTTACAACTCCAAGTAAATTCGGTGGTAAAAATCGTGTCCAAGTAATAAATTTAAAAAGTAATGTACTACCGTATGCGGCAGAGCTATAATACTTAACATTGAAATACATTGGCGTGTATACTTTTATTATATAGTTAGCCAGAATTTTTAAATTTTCAGTTGGATTATTAGTTGTCACATACAACCGTAATAATCTATTGGCTTTGATCAGCCAACGAGAATGTGCAATTGGCCCTGGTTTTATGTGAGACAGATCCGCAGGAACCAAACCATTAGAAATTGCATTGGCCATTAACATCAAGTACCTCGAATCGGTAGATAATTCTTCTGGATTTAAATCACCAGGAGGCATATTTTCCAAAGCGATTTCCTCAAAATCGGTTACCACCTGAAAAGAAAACATAAAAGCTAAAAAATAGAATGAAAAATGGTAAAGAATCAGCTATAAAAATTACATACCGGAAGATTTTCACAATCAGCAATTTTTGAGCTCAACTTTCCGGTAGTTGATCGTGGTCCAGTGGTGGTTGATTTGTCTAAAGTGTCAAACAAATGTCTAAACGGAAGCTCGTTAACCCTGCTGTTAGATTAGAAAAAACTTTTTCATCCAAAATAATAATTTTATCTTATTCTTTGTAACTATTTTGGTTCAAAAATTTCTAAAGCAAGTATTTGACATATCAAAAACATCCGCTAACATATCAAAAACATCTTCTAAATATTTGACATGAATTTACATTCGCTTGGTAATGAAAAAACTTACGAATCTTAGATTGAGGGACCATTTGGTCCATACTGGAATTTTCATCCAAAATAATAATTTTATCTTATCCTTTGTAACTATTTTGGTTCAATAATTTCTAAAGCAAGTATTTGACATATCAAAAACATCTTCTAAATATTTGACATGAATTTACATTCGCTTGGTAATGAAAAAATGTACTATTGACCAAATGGTCCTCTAATCTAAGATTCGTCATTTTGTATTTTTCTCAGTCCTGAATAAAGTTAGAAAATTTAATTTTCGCACATAACATTGTTTTATTAAAAGACCCCATTAGCAGAAAAATTTAGTCAGTATATATCACCGTTCCAAAGTTACAAGGGAAAACAGAAAAAATTTGGACCAAATGGTCCTAATCTAACAGCAGGGTTAAAGTGCAGAAGACACACAAACCAGTGCAGTGGTCTCTTTAACTGTTTTTCGAATAGTCGCAAAATTCCACCGTGTACGCCAGTATTTGTTGGTTCACCATCAGCGCATATGGCAATTAATGAATCGAGAGACAATTGTTTTTCTTGGAAGAATTCGATCAATTTGTTGACTTTGCTTGCCGCAGATTCACTTTCTCTCTCTTTCTCTTTCTCTACGAAGTTTACTTTTATCCATGATGACAAGATTGCCATGAGCATCGTTTACGCCCAGGCCTTCCATCAGAGCTGTTGCCAATGCTGATCCCATTCTATCATGCACACCAAATCTGCCACACATCATTGCATAGTTTTTAGTATTGTATCTGGGAGTGTATGTTTGTTGTGGTAGAACTAATTCTGAACCTCCTCTCACATCAACTTCCATTTCGTCATAATGTGGTTCGTATGTAGGATCGTTGCTCACTGGGATTGTTGGTATAGTCGTTGGTATCGTCTCTTCACTTCCACTATCGTGTTCCGGTATCGTGTGTATTCTGTCATTATATTGATCGCGCATGAAATCTTTTAAGTTTTCTGGGATAGATCCACATGAGCAGTCGTTTTCTTTCAAGTTGCATTTACATTTTCCAATGTTGAATAATTGGTTTGTTGATTCTACGAATTTTTTGAATTCTGTTGCGCGTTTTACTCGTTGTTTATCTGCATTACTATATGCGTTAAGCAAATTATTCAATTTTCTAATGATGCTACTTTTGAGTATAAGTTCACTATTAAGTTGATTCCAAATTTCTAACAATCTGTCTGCTACTTGGAGAGTAAATGTTTTATACGAAAACATTTTGCTTTGGGCTTTTGAACGTTCGGCCAAGAAAAAATAGTACTTCAATATATCTCGTTTAGTTGAAAGATTAATATCAGGTAATTCACAGGCCACGCCAAAAGAAAAAACATCATGAGAGACCAAATATCTGTTGGTATTGCGATGAACCAGGCTCTGAATCCATTTTTTAAACCGTCACTAAAAGAATTAAATATGTTTTTCATAGAATAATAATATAACTATTAACTATACTTTTACACTTACCTTTAACCCTGCTGTTAGATTAGGACCATTTGGTCCAAATTTTTTCTGTTTTCCCTTGTAACTTTGGAACGGTGATATATACTGACTAAATTTTTCTGCTAATGGGGTCTTTTAATAAAACAATGTTATGTGCGAAAATTAAATTTTCTAACTTTATTCAGGACTGAGAAAAATACAAAATGACGAATCTTAGGTTAGAGGACCATTTGGTCAATAGTACATTTTTTCATTACCAAGCGAATGTAAATTCATGTCAAATATTTAGAAGATGTTTTTGATATGTCAAATACTTGCTTTAGAAATTATTGAACCAAAATAGTTACAAAGGATAAGATAAAATTATTATTTTGGATGAAAATTCCAGTATGGACCAAATGGTCCCTCAATCTAAGATTCGTAAGTTTTTTCTAATCTAACAGCAGGGTTAAATCTTTTCTAAATTTCAAATTAGTTTGATTATTTGTTAGTTATTTCAAGTAACACTTCACTGAAATGACGCTCAAACAAAACTAGCATACACTGGAATATTATAAACAAACAAAAATAAAGAAGTCTATAAAGAAACTAAAAACAAAAAGAAATAAACAAACATAACACAGGGTGTGCACCCTGTGAAAAAATATGCCAATAATGTAAAGCGCAAATCAGTCCAGTCGTAACGTAAGGTTCGTAAGCTTCGTAAGTCAAAAAAGTTGAGCCAAAAAAATGGCCATGAAAGTAATATTCTTGGACAAAATCATGAAAAAATGGAAAAATGCTCCAAAATTTGGACAAAAATGCCCGTAACTTTTGAACCGTTGGACCAATGTTGGAGATTTCTTTCTGTAAATTGATCAAAATGAGCTCACCTTTCCAACGCGATTAAACCCGATCGATAGTTTTTGAGTTATGGATGTGAACGTGTAGGTAATATTTCATACGAACGTCAATTTGCGAAAAAAATACCAACAAAAAGTAGGGGACTCGATTTTAACGATAGAGGTATGGTTCCTTTGGCAAATTTTCATGGAATAACCCATAGAATACGGAAATCATACGGAAATGGTCGAAAAATAAATCGACCCGCCCTAATATCTATATATATCTACACATTATCCTCTGAGGTTCACATTGCAAGTTTGTGTTTTTCTAAGAAAGATGCTATATATCTTATCGTTTGCTTTTAAGGAGACAGTGGTGAAATATTTTAAGTAAATTTCAGATAATTCCTTGGCTTTGACATTACACTAGCTGCATTTTCAATCCGATGTGTTTTTAAAATCATTTCTCGACGCATACCTGGGAAAATAGGGCTTTTCGATGGGTACAAATATTCGTTTCAAATACTCTCACATTCACTCAAACGTTGATGAACACTTTCCTTTTACTTTGAGTCCCCTTGCATGTTGGCATGTTAACGAATTGTTGTTCAATTTTAATTTTAATGTCTCCCACGCACACACACATAAATGTAAGGGTGGGTGGCTTAGACTGAAGATACCTAGAGGGGCAGCTGTCTTATTTGACATTTCATTTCACACTCTTCGCTGCAAGGTAGGCGCCATAGAGACATGTTCGGCGCTAAGTGACTTATAGCAGGTGCAGTTACATGAACTTTGAATTAAATTTATCAAGAAGTTAATGCGGAGAATTGTGAAATTTAAATATATTTTGGACTTTTGTTTACATTTTATTGATAGTATGCATTTGTGTTGCATTTAATATAAAAATTTTATCGCTTTGTACTAATGTCTCTATCTGGTGTTATGAAAGCAATCCACTTAAACATTCAACGCTTGTATGCAAAAAAGCCAAATGACGTAAATTTCCTGTGAGAAGTGGTCCCTCTAGGTATATGTACTCTATGGTGTGTTGTACCAGCTTTACTTTTTCATTCATTTTCACACAGAGGTTGGTTGGCTAACGCTTTATAATTTCTCTACTTTTCATCAAACTACATTGAGGTCATATTTGGGCTGAAATTGGTCCACGCGTACAAACGTTCGTGCACTTGTATGACTTAGATGGCGAGATTTGATTTGTATGTGCCTGTGTGTGTGACTTGCTAAATCTCTGCGACGTGTCAGTTTACAAATTACCACGTTACAAAAACCAGGTTGAACAGAGACGTGGTGAGCATGTTAACAGTGGTTACATGAATTTAAAACTGTTGAGGTAATAGAACAACAGTCTGTTTAAATCTAATAAGTTCGAGCAAAATTCTTTCCAAAATTATCATATGCATATAAATAAAAACAAAACAGTTAAAGCAAGTTGTCGTTTAGGTACTGACATCTAAACGTGTTCTTATAATAATTTGTAAATATTGTTAATAATTATGTCGATCACAATCTCAAAGTACCGAATGAGCCCATGCAAATATATGGATATAATTAAATTAATTAACATTTTTTCAATTTGAGAATATTAGTATTTCAAAGTTCAAGTAATGACATAATTACGATAACATTATTATTTAAAACACTTTGTCCTAAAAACCCTTGTAGGGATAATATTGGGCACACAGAAGGGGACAACTGTAGTGATTTGTAAAGCTGTAAATTGCTCGATCTTCAACTATGCAGCCCCAGATTGGCCCTCATTCCTAAGTGAAACTTAGTGGATAGGTCTCCAGAGGATCCAAAATAGTGCACTCCGAATCTCAAGCGAATGCACACAAAAGACGAATGTGTATTAATTACAAGAGGAGGCCAATATGAACTATTATCGCCCAGGTTAAATTTGGTTTGAGATTTATTCTGAATTTATACAGATTGGTGATAATCCCAGGTATATTAGATCAGTACCCACACTGCCTACACAGCCCGTACGAAAAAAGGCATACTACCAACTGTAATCACAGGCCTACTGATCAGTGGGCCTAGGTGACAGACCCATGGAGATGGCATAAATTCTCCACCTCCCCTCACCTCCATTGACAAATAGGGGAAATAACGGGTCCGCCAAAAAACTTTATTTTTTTTGAAAATGCTATAAAAAAAACTATTGAATATCACAGTGCAACACGAAAAAAAATAACCATATACGGACACCACTACGTGATAAAAGACTAAAAAAAAAGATCCGTGTCTCCCAATTTTTCCCAAAGTCATGCACTTTTTTTTATGGGCCGCCAAAGATTTGGGGCCTCGGTATCATTTTCGTAAAATGTGATAATTTTCTCAGGCTCATATCTTGCAAACCGTTCAGAATTTCGATTTTAGCTCTTGTCATAAAGAACAAAAATTGTGAACATATAAAATCAAAAAAACTTCACCTTCCAGATCAAAATCGCAAAAAACTTAAAAAAATTCGATTTTTTTTTACCTTTTTTCCCGTGTTCGGGTCCATAGGTAGCAAACCGTTCAAAATTCAAGGAAACAATCAACTACAAAAATTTACCTAAGATCTCAGTAAACAAATTTCTAGAACATATAAACTTCCTAGAGATGATTCTTAACACTGTTTAGGTAGCACGCAAAAGTGAAAAATTTGCCGAAAATTTTTTAATTTCATTTTTTTACCTTTTTCTCCTGTTCAGGTCCATAGGTAGCAAAAAATGAAATATGCCTGGCCAGAACCATGTGTTTGTCCAAGGGTTAACACCGTTTAGGTAGCGCTTAGGTATCACGCGATCATGCACCGACAGCAGCAGCACAGGCAATGCAGTAAGCTCAGCACACGCAACAAGGGACGCAGCACACAATATAAGAGCGACACGACGCTCACATCGAGGCATTACACAGCGCGACGTCAACGAGAGCTCAGCGGTGAAAGTTATAAAGTGAAAGTGAAAGTAAAAAAAGTGAAAGTGCTACAGTATAATTCGCACACAACATTGGCAACTGACAATTTCAATATGCAGTGTGAAAATATTGATTTATTTTGCTACGTTTGCGGTCATCAAACCAGAAAAAAACATCTACAAGATTTCAGAAGGAAAAGAATCTTTTAACTAGTGAATTCAAAAGAGCATATACATTGTTTTTCGACGAAGTGGACTTGACCGGTGAAAATTACACACCTAATACAGTGTGTCGCCAATGTTATAACAATCTCATGGCATGGTTGAGTGGAGGCAGAGGTACTATGAAGTATTGTAAGCCGGTAAACTGGATTAATCGCCCAGGTGATCATGATGCAACCAGTTGCTATGCATGCGTAAATTACACATGTCGTCTAAATCGACATTCTGAGAACAACAAAATTTATAAAGCAACTGCAACAGCCACACTACCAGTGCTTGCACGTGAAAATTTTGTATCACCAAGGCCGCCAACTTCAGATCGTACTACAGAATTTACAGCAATGAGTACATCAAGTGGTGTTACTTATGAAGATCCATTTGATACCGATTATGAGCCCCAACAGGGAAGAGATGGACCACAACTAATAACACAAATGGAAATGGATTTCATTGTGGCCATATTGGGATTATCGCAGCGACTTGCAATATTTTTGACAGCTTTTTTAAAGCAAAGAAAACTCACACATGCTAATGTTAACTCTACGGCGTACCGCAAACGACAAGCTGAATTTCAGATGCTCTACACTCTAAATGATGACAATTCGTTCGCTTACTGCAACGATATAAAAGCTTTGGTGGTAAAAATGGGAATGAACTACATCGCTAGTGAGTGGAGATTATTTATTGATGGTTCTGTTTCAAGCTTGAAAGCAGTCTTGTTGCATGTGTCGAACCGAAAACCTTCCATTCCGCTAGCAATGGGTATCAACATGAAAGAAAACTATGAAACATATAATGGAAAAAATCAAATATTACGAAAATAAATGGAAGATTTGCTGTGATTTGAAGGTCATCAACATTTTGCAAGGGATCATCGATAAGGGCGGCTTCCCAAAATTCTTTTGTTTTCTTTGTAATTGGGATTCACGCTCATCTCTGAATCAATTCCAATGTAACTCGTGGAGGCCAAGAGGAAGTGTGGATGAACAAATACAACAACATAGACTGAAGAATGCACATGGTTCTGGCCAGGCATATTTCATTTTTTGCTACCTATGGACCTGAACAGGAGAAAAAGGTAAAAAAAATGAAATTAAAAAATTTTCGGCAAATTTTTCACTTTTGCGTGCTACCTAAACACTGTTAAGAATCATCTCTAGGAAGTTTATATGTTCTAGAAATTTGTTTACTGAGATCTTAGGTAAATTTTTGTAGTCGATTGTTTCCTTGAATTTTGAACGGTTTGCTACCTATGGACCTGAACACGGGAAAAAAGGTAAAAAAAATCGAATTTTTTAAGTTTTTTGCGATTTTGTTCTGGAAGGTGAAGTTTTTTTTGATTTTATATGTTTTTCAATTTTTGTTCTTTATGACAATAGCTACAACTTTGCCTCAGAGAGTAAATCGAAATTCTGAACAGTTTGCAAGATATGAGCCTGATAAAATGATCACATTTTACGAAAATGATACCGAGGCCCCAAATCTTTGGCGGCCCATAAAAAAAAAGTGCATGACTTTGGGAAAAATTGGGAGACACGGGTCTTTTTTTTTAGTCTTTTATCACGTAGTGGTGTCTGTATATGGTTATTTTGCCATGACCTAAAAAATTACACACAGTGTATTTTCTCAAATTTATTTTTTTATTTGAATGTACAATCCTTCCGGTTAATAATGGAAAATAATTTCATTCAAATGGTTGCCTTGGCTGGTCATGCAGTAGCCTACACGATCGGTCCAAGCTGATCAAGCTGTGTCGGCGTAACACTTATCTTTGAGGGCACCGCACAAATAATTGTCCAACGGTGTCAAATCGCAGCTCCGAGGTGGCCAACCGACATCAGCTCTGCGGCTGATTTTTGCGATCTTCAAAAACAGGGGGCAAAACATCGAGTGTAGCTTCGGCTGTGTGGCACGTAGCGTCGTCCTGTTGAAACCAAATGTTGCCAATATCCTCCTCTTCAATTTTTGTGAACAAAAATTCATTCAGCATGGCCCGATAACGATCGCCATTGACTGTAACGGCCACTCCTTGCTCATTTTGCGAAGAAAAATGGCCCAATTATGCCTCTGGACCAAAATCCGCAACAAAAAGTGACTCGTTTTGGGTGCATCGGCTTTTCAATGTATGCGTGTGAATTTTTTGTATCCCAAATGTGACAATTTTGCTTGTTTACATGGGCTTCATCAGAAAAGATGATTTTTTTTTGGCAAAATCGGCATCTTCTGTAAGTCGATCGCAGGCCCATTTTTCCCATATTTCCCAGCGTTGTTCAAGGGTATACACAACCATATTCGTTCAGCGGAAGGACAAAACTAATTATCTGTCAAATCAGACATGAGCTAAGTATTACCATTCACGAAATAAGCACTAGTTGAAAAAAAAATGTTAGATGGCGGACCCTTTACTTATAATTTTTTTTTATATGTTCCAGGGAAGAACGAATGGAAACAGACAACCTGTTATAAAAACAACAACATTTGTGTTGATGTATTTTAAAAGATAATAATATTCAACTTAATTTATCAAATGTTCCCATTTCAGGTACGGGTCAACATATAAATATATAATACCTTAGCCAGTAAAAGAAATACACTGTGTCATGGCAATTGGTACTTACCCGCCATTACGAACCGTAATAATGCACAGATGATGAAGGTCAAGATCTGTTCTACTCCCTGGAAAACATTGCAATGGTATTGTTTGGGAACAGAAGCCGAATCATTGCAAAGATAAGTATTTCCGTTTATGTACCTAAAGGTTTCCCAGTTGATAAGTGTCATCTATCCCCTTTCAGTCTCGACCATTGCAGTTTGACATTAAAGGGATGCCACATTTAGAAATATTATCAAACAGCACACTATATACTTTTATTAAGGTGTAAATTCAGTTCTTCCTTCTAACCGTTATATATTTGAATAGTTTGAATTGAAATTCCACACATGTAAGATTGTGGCTGTTCTGTCTTCACTATCTGTGAATAATAACTAATATTTCCTTCGAGGCACTGAAGTTACTCTAATTGCCGATATGATGAGTTATCGATACAGGATGTCGTCAATAGAGCTTGATATTCCCGTTCAACTAAAAAAATGATGTACCTTCATATTGAACAGCAGGCAAAGAAGGCATGTATAAAGTGAAGTAATAAAACGTAATAATTTGCAGTATCTATGCAGGATTCTGTGTACACGCGTTTTAATTGTGTAATTTTTCTCTTCTATGTTATTTATATATAAAGCAAAACTATAATCTCGACCAAATAAAATAAAATTTAATGCGGGCGATACAACTAAAATTTGGTTGTATCAACGTCTATTCATAATTTATTTGGTGGCGACAACAATATTTTGTTTTTTTACGTTACACTACTATAATTTTTTCAATATTCCAGTTTCAACATACGAATTTGATAATAATTCGGTTGCAGCTGCTGATTATTTCATAAATTTTGTTAATAAAAATTAAATTAGTACGATTTGCTATGCATTTAGTTACAGTAATGAAATTTATTTGTTTTCCGGAAGCTACAACGAAATTTATTTTCCATTGAATTGCAGCGCAGCTACCAAATTAGATAACATATTATAAGCCTACGTACCTTCCAAATATTATTAATTCAATTCTGTTCATTAATTCGCAAATAACGGTAATTGTGACTTTAATTTAATATCCGCTCGAGGGCGTGGAAATAAACAGCAAACAATGTTGTATGATTTTATTTTTATCACAATTTTTCAAATAATTCGACCAACTTCAACGATCTGTAAGATAAAAAAAATATACCCCCTGTCTAAACTGCAAGCTTTTATCAACTGTCTATTACCTCGAGGCGGTACAAAAATTAAATTCAGAATAATTTGATAGGTCATCTATATATACAACTAAAAAATAAAAAAAAAAAAAAATTTTAAAATAAATAAGTTGAAATTAAAAAAAAATAATTAAAACCGTTTTTTAGTGGCTTTTTGATGGTAATAATAATTGATTTTGGAGTGATGTCTAAAAAGGTAAGGAAATATAAGTGAATTTTCTAAAATCTTTATTTTGAAAATCTTGATTTCATATATGTAGGATAATTCGAAAGAAACCCTACGAAAAACAAATCGACACATACCACCCATTTGTAGTTTATAAGGCTACTTTCGACAGCCCCATACGGTGGTAACGGTAGAAAGCTATGCAGGAGGTTGGTATTCCTGCTAATCTTACCAACACGTACTCCTCAGTAAATATTGGTAAATATCTCACCGAGGCGGAATGAAGACGGGCCCCAGGAAATAACATCCCAATTGCAAAATGAAAATTGGCCCCAAACCAATACACAGGTTACAACAACACGAAATTTTTGGGTGTTATTTCGTAGATTTGGAGCCCATTTTCGCTTACACTTGGGGTGTGTTTTCAATACGAATGTGGGCCCCAATGAAAGTGGATTCCAATTTTTTTTGGGGGACATTTTCATTTTACTTGGTGGTGTTATTTCATAACTAAATTGGGGTGGAATTCCTCGAGGTCCAATTTCGTATGGCTATTATAAAACTTAATAATATATAACAAATGAAATTAGGCCCCAAATATTACTAAAAGTAAATAAAAGAAATTTTTAATAAACTATATTTTACTGTTTTCGAAAGAAATGAAAAAATATTTTCCAAAAAAAAAAAAATATTTGAATGCGCGCTTCAACACACGATCAACAAAAATTTTAATAAACTATATTTCACTGTTTTAGAAAGAAATTAAAAAAACGTGCTTTAACACACGATCAACGCAATTTTAATTAAAATACTGTATTTTTTACTGTTTTAGAAACAAATGAAAATCGGGCGATTTTTTTGGAAAAATTTTTTGCCTGCCGCGCTTCAACACACGATCAAGAAAAATTTTAATAATTTATATTTTACTATTTTAGAAAGAAATGAAAAAAAAATTAACTAAAAAATATGTCAAAATAGGGGAGACAAATATTTATAATACCTATCCTATTCTATCTTATTTTGAAAGGTACGGGTTTTAAGTCTCCTTTTTCCCCGCATAGTAAACAAAGATAAGGACAAATTGTCAAATTTCAAAATAAAATATATATATAGGCTGGCTTTAGGCCGATATAATGTATGTAACGTAAATGAGGAAAATCCTAGATTAGTCGTTAGATGTTAGGAAACAAAATGTACTTATGTATGTTAATGTCAAATAGATGTAAAATTTGAACAAAACGTTGGAGAATAAAATGAATTTAAGCTAAAAAAAAAGAGCTGTCTTATTTTGTTTAATGTTTCATGGAATATTTTTATGAGTGCATTGTATATTTATTCTGAAATTAATCAACTCGACGGATAAAGCGAAACCATTTCCTGGAGATTTTCCAGGATTTTCCTGGAGTCCAATTTCAATTCTTTAAAATTATATTTTAAGAAAATACACCCCAAAGAGTCAATGAAATCTGGCTCCAAATTTTGTCTGTATACAACAAATACTTATTTTGGGGTCCTCCTGCGCTTATTGAGGCCTTATCTTTAAATGCTTTAAACCAAAAAAAATTATAGCCGACCCCACTGAAATATTTGGGATCGTTCTTCACAAGTTTTTGGGGCCCTTCATCATTGCTTGGGAGGCTATTTCATTTTGTATAATTAATTACATTATACAAAATATTAGAAACATGATTTTTCTTTATATTTCATCCTGATTTGTGTTTCGTGGAATTTATGCATTACCTACGACATCCGTTAAGTAACCACCACGACTCCTCGGGCAGCTCAGGATGCGCGTAACTAAATTCTCCATGACTTTTTGGCATAATTCGTTTTGTACATCCCATATTGTCATAGGAGGATAAAATAGCAGTGGGAACAGACATAGAGTGAAAAGACCGAAATGTGCAGGATGAACAATGAATCCCAAAAATTGCTGCAGAGTGTAAGAAGAACGAATAACGGGCCGAATAATGGAATAATGGGAAGGACGTGAATGGAAATCTGGTGACTGATGAGCAGATTGTGCTTAAAATGTAGAGAAACCACTTTACAGCACTACTAATGATTGTGGAAGACAATTTAGATTGTACCCCCCCCCCCCCCCAACCAAGGCCAGGTTAGAACGGCAACCTCCCGGCTAAAGAATAATAAAGCCGCTAGTGTGGATAAGCATACATCACCGGATAAGACCAGGTCAATATATACAATAAAATATTTGTTTCAGTATATTTCAGTATGTTGTAACGTGACGTCATGACGACCGTACATAATAGCAAACACGTCCCTGGTCGGGCGCCATTTGTAACGTGGTTTTGTCTAGGGCTGAGGTAACCTCAGCCATGTCCAGAGTCTTTCGCTAGGATCCACCAAACCTTTCGAAATAAGAACAGAATAGTTTCGAATTCAGATTCTTTATTGATATTTAATTTGCAAAGTAATTTGATCTACAGGAATAACATCAATTGCTTCACTCGGTGGGAACACTCCTCTTAGCTTGAAATCACTCGTCTTGATTGACAACAGTCTTCCGGGGGCACTTATGTTGGCTTAACACTCTTCGGGGGCACTTATCTTGGCTTAACACTCTTCTGGGGGCGCTTATCTTGGCTTAGCACTCTTCTGGGGCAGGCTGGTTGATTCGGGATGATCGGGCACTTAGTGCGTCGCACCTACGACTTTTCGGATTCGCTGCGTAGATCGGTATCGGATATGCGGGATGCTGGCTCGGTATGTGCTTTACATGTCCGGTTAGAACAGTTCGGTATCGGTTATCGTCGGGTGAGTTACATAGGAACAGTGAGCCGAAGCCCCTGTGTAGGAACAGTGAGCCGAAACTCCTGTGTAGGAACAGTGAGCCGAAACCCCTGTGTAGGAACAGTGAGCCGGAGCCCCTGTGTAGGAACAGTGAGCCGGAGCCCCTGTGTAGGAACAGTGACCCGAAGCCCCTGTGTAGGAACAGTGAGCCGAAGGCGCTGTGTAGGAACAGTGAGCCGAAGCTCCTGTGTAGGAACAGTGAGCCGAAACTCCTGTGTACGAACAGTGAGCCGAAACTCCTGTGTAGGAACAGTGAGCCGAAACTCCTGTGTAGGAACAGTGAACCGAAGCCCCTGTGTAGGAACAGTGAGCCGAAGCCCCTGTGTAGGAACAGTGAGCCGAAACTCCTGTGTAGCAAATGTAGTTTCACCGTCTTTACTAAAGAACGGATCCCAAAATGTGCTCCTGTCCTTTGCAGAACTAGAGCCCCAGGCGTCAAAATACTATAATCTTGTCTGGTCGCCTCCGAGCGAACAACCAGACAAGATTATAGCATTTTGCCTGGGGCTCTAGTTCTGCAAAGGACAGGAGCACATTTTGGGATCCGTTCTTTTCCATATAAAATGGAAACTACTTGAGATATTGAAACAAAATTTTCAAATCCAGATTAACATGAAACTAGAAATATATTTAAAACAAAGAAATCTGTTTTTCTAAGTACACTTTGTGCTATGTGTCTTACATTATTTTGAATTGTAGGTTTCTGAAACAAAATAACGTATCATCAATCTAAATCTGTATTAAAAAATAAAAATTCAAATACAAATATGTGTTTTATTTAACATAACAACAGTTGAAGTTTTTTTTTATTTTTTCCGTGTTTTATTTTTTTAATTACTAATAGGTACATACTTGTTTAAATTAAAAATGGTACTTCTCTAAATTTTTATTTTCCATTTTAATTATTTTTACCACAGATCGTTTGAAGTGTCAACATCTATAGGTACGGGTAGGGCAATCTATCAAAGTGAACACATGCAAACAACACACAGCGTTAGAATCACGTACGTGGTTGTTGTGCAACAATAATCTCCGCCAGAAAATAATTATGATGGTATTAATGTAGCAGCAGCAAACAAACAATCAGGTCGTTGTCGCAAAAGAGTATTGAATAGTATAGAGAACTCACGGAACGAATTGTATGACTCAAAAGCATTGGCAATATCTGGCGAATGATTCAAAACGTACTACTCTCTTTTTGTCATAACTTGGTCCATTCACAATTTTTATGTGAAATATTGACGCCTTTTGAAACATTTATGGTTAATGTATTGTTTTTTGTAATACGTTTTATGTAATAACATTGTCGAAATGGTGCATTTAAATTTAAATATTCTATAAAGAGAATAAGACCCGTTTATGCTCCTTTACTCAGACTCTCTACACGAGAGCGGAAAAAAAGTGCAATAAGTTCTCTATACAATTCAATACTTTTTGTTATCGCTCTGTTTGTGACAAAAGAAAAACAATTATTTCAGAGAGCTAAATATTGAATTTTATTCAGTCCTATACCAGAATTCACACAGGCAGGTCGTCGTCGCTCTGTTTATGACAAACCAAAAACAATTACATATTTCATTGAGCTAAATATTGCTTTATTTATTTAAGAAGTGCATGCTTTGTTAATAACAAAAGCTGAAATATTATTGTGTTTTCATTTCTTATAACGGGTCCCCCATCTAACGTTTTTTTTTTCAACTAGTGCTTATTTCGTGAATGGTAACACTTAGCCTGATTTGACATATAATTGGTTTTATCCTTCCGCTGAACGAATATGGTTGTGTATACGCTTGAACAACGCTGGGAAATTTGGCGACATTACTTTGAAAATCATGATAACATTGCAGACACTCGATGTTTTGCGCCCTGTTTTTGAAGATCGCATTATCAGCCGCAGAGCTGATGCCGTTTGGCCACCTCGGAGCTGCAATTTGACACCGTTGGACTATTATTTATGGGGTGCCCTCAAAGATAAGTGTTACGCCGACAAGCCAGAGACAATTGACGATTTAAAGGACAATATTCGTGAAGCCATTGGTGAAATACAGCTGCACACAATCGATAATGTGCTTAAAAATTGGACCGATCGTGAAGGCTACTACATGGTCAGCCGAGGCAGCCATTTGAATGAAGTTATTTTCCATTATTAACCAGACGGATTGTACTTTCAAAAAAAAAACTTTCAATAAAAATATTCACTAGTTTTTTTTTTTATAACATTTTCAAAAAAAATGTTATTTGGCGGACCCTTTACATGTGTGATGATACGTTATTTTGCTTTATGACAATCATTCACTTGATGATACGTGTTTTTGAATTTTGGCTATAAAATCGTTATTTTTGGACGTACAAGTATAAAATTTTGCAGAAACATGTAGCTTAATCAAGTAAATGTTAATTAGTCAAAAACTCGATTTTTCTGTTTTTGATGATACGTTATTTTGCATTATAGATGACGGTATGTATGTATGTAATTTAGTTTGATATTAAGCTTCCTCCAATAAATGTTAATGCGTTTGCTGCCCACTCATTGCGTTAGAATGCACACATGATTCAGTTGGATTTCGCTTGTACTACGTATTTCAAATTTACGGATTTATTTCCTAATGAATTTAATATAAACAGATCTCTGTGAAACCAAAGCATTGTGGAGATAAAACCATTGTTTGATGTTTAGTCAAACAAAAATAAAACGATTGCTCATATTTCAATGATTTACAAATATATAATCGGCTTATCCACTTAAGGCATACAGTAGAAAAAATTGTCAATATGGTACAAATATAAGTACCTATGTAAAGGAGATGACTTATGATAATTTTGACAAACGTTTTTCATATACAAAATTGTTATGTACATACATGCGCATATGGGTTAGGGTGATTGCTATTATAACAAATTGAATAAAAAAAATAATTAAAAATATTTCTACTTGTTATACACATCACCGAAGTAGAGAAAATACCTTGGATGATAAAGCCCAGCACGTGATCTGATTTCTTTAAATACTGGATATCACAAAATATTGAATAACACTGTGGACACTGAATTTACAGCTACAACCAAACCAGAAATATACGTGAGTAAATTGACGTGCTATTACGGAAGCCCGCTTATTTTTGCGACTTTTATTTAAAGATCAAATAAATTTTCTGCTGGGGGTAATAGGTATGTTTCCGAGTTTAGTTTAATAAATCCTAAGTAGTTGATGTTTTAAAACTACAAGCTCAAGGCACGCCAGTGAGTGTGATCAACTGAATTGTCAACTATTTCAAAAAACTCCAACCATTTTTCACTTAAGAAAAATACTCCTGACCTTGTAACCTTATAGTGCGAACTTCTCATACATTAACCAAAACTAACTAAGTCGGTCATAAAATGCAAATTTCGACCTCCGGTGATATTGTAGGTCTTGCTGCGGGCCAAGGAGTCTGTATAGCAGCATTTTGTTGTATAGTATGAACTTCTCATACCGACCTCCGGCGATATTGTAGCTCTTGTTGCGGGCCAAGGAGTGTGCATAGCAGCCATTTGTTGTATTGTTTATATTGTAGTTACTTCTGTATAGCTATTTGTTCTATTATTTATAGTTATTAGCTCTAAACATATTTGTTGTGTTATTTGTAGTTACGTCATTATACTGGTATTTTTATAGCTTTGCTTTTATTTTCCCTGTTTTGCTTATTCCGGTCTAAATTCATTAGCCAATTGTGTTGGAAGTGTTGTGTTTTGGTTGAGCTTCGTATTTATCTTTGGCTATCAGAAATACACTTTTGATTTCGGTACACTGAGCCAACAATTATGTGTGTAACCAAATATGGAATACAAGATGAGCGCCTTTTCGTTTCAAGCGAATACGGACAGGTGTGATGTAGGTCATGGCTTGGCGAAGGCTCCTATGTTGAATGGGCACACGCTGAAAAATAACGGCCTCAACAACATATTGCAGAAAGCATGTACAGGGTGGAGCGCGGTAGTTTGCTTATTTGGGAATGAAATAAAAAAATTATGAACCTTAGAAAAATTTATTTTATATTTTAATTATATTAAACAGTAAAGGAATTTTTTAATAACATGGTCTCAGATAGTGTATCTGGCAAATGTCGACCTCCGCCATCCTCACATTGCTGCATACATTTTCTGAAGTTTTCATGAACTCTAATAAGCATGTCGACTGGTATTCTGCTAATTTCAACCTCAATATTGTTAATTAGGTCTTCCAAGGTGTTGGGACGGTTGATATACACCTTCGACTTCAGGCAACCCCAAAGGAAAAAGTCGCATGGGGCTAAGTATGGTGAGCGTGCTGGGCTGTTCACATCACCCCTCAAAGATATAAGCCGTCCAGGAAACATTTGCCTCAAACAGTTCATGGTAACCCTCGCCGCGTGTGCAGTGGCACCATCCTGTTGGAACCATGTACATTCTAACTGCATTGCCTCAAGAGCCGGCTGAAAAAATCCTGCATCATAGTCGAGTACTGTTCGGAGTTCACAGTTACGACAAGACGGTTATCCTGGAGAAACTAAGGGCCAATGATGTCTACTCGTGATATGGCGCACCACACAATGACTCGGTCCAAATGCAGAGGTCTCTGGTGAAGTTCTCTGGGGGTTGTTTCACTCCAGTACCGCAACAGCGAATCGTAAACGAAAAGCACGCTGCACTGCAATGATTGAGTGCGTATTTGAAAAATACGCTTCAATACAAAATGACCTCTCCTCACGTGGCCAATGCATGATGACAGCTGAAAGGCAGCCAACTACAAATGTCCCGTCAGGAACTATAATCCACGAACACTCTCCACTCTATTCGACCAACAGTGCGGCCATAGCCAGTGCAAAAAAGCAAATTACCGCGCTCCACCCTCTATAAGAGAGACGTGTTTGTACGTAAGTGGTAAACTCAAAAACTACTATGGAACATGAGCAGCGTTCCTGTGTAGTTTGTCCGATAGATGGCGCGATTATTTCGATTTTTTTCGTTCAAACCAATATTATTAAGGTTCAAATAAATTGTCCGTCAAATCAAAACCCAGGCGCGATCAGCACGCTGTAGACTAGGCCGGGCCGAAAACAAATGATTCAGCTACAGTATTTGGCCAGCTAAAAACACGTTCAATGGTTCAAGTAAAAGACGCACAGAAAATTTCAGAAAAAAAACACTTAAAAAACTACACTAACAATATACTGTAACACATTATTTGGTAACTTTCGTTAAAAATCAGGCGTCTTCATCATTTTCCTCAACCTGGAATGTGTTCCTACTTCACCAACCAATTTCAGCAAATAATGTCGTGGTAGGTCGCTTTGCTCTATACTAGTGAGCATGTGCGTAGATTACAACCGAGGAAAAAATCCAGACGCATATAGCATTTAAAATTAAATTTCAAAATTAATTTAAAGAAGGACGGAAATTAATCTTAATCTATATAAATATCCTACTTTTATTTTCCCCTGCCTATTTTAAAATCAACAGGTTACAATTTTCTCGAATGTTTAGACACTCAAACCGGCTCTTCTAACTCGCCATCTAAACACTGCTTCGACGAGGGACCAACAATACCGCTAAAATATGACGATATCAATTTTCTTTCTTTCACAGCCGCTATTGAAATTTACTGAGCAACATTTTCGTGGAACATTTGAATGCCCAAGAGTCCTGTTTACTTTTTGAACATTGCTCAAAATACGGACAAAAAGAACACGTAAGGAATCGATATAGAGGATTGAAATGTTCTACGACAAATAGCTTCAGGCAATTTCACTGAAAAAATCAAATCTCGAAATAGCGCTACGGTATGATAAACCAGGTTTTTTTTAAAATTTTAAGTTCGTCAGCAATCATTCACTAAAAAGTGTTTGCACTGTGTAGCCATTGTTGCCAGATAAAGTTGTTTACAAATCGACAAATTGGTGATGCAGAAATCGTCAAAATAATTTTTGAAAATCGTCAACTACCGCAAGAACGGCAATATGAGTATATGTGTGAATTTTGAATGCAATGCAGTATGAACACCAAAACAATTTTGGTTTCCCAAATGAACAACTATCAATCAGATAAAGAATTCTTCCATTTTTTTTGTCAAATATGTCGGATTTTTAGAAATTGGATTTAAAAAATGTAAACAGCGAAATTGAAAAACTGTTTTGTGTAAAAAATAAGATAAAAATTGGAAATCTATCGGAAAAGACATTTATTATAGATTTTAAAGAATTGTAAAGAATATAGTGATATAATCATTAAAACATTGATGGCTTTTCTCATATTTGTGTCCTGTTTTTCAATTAATGGTGTTACCAATTGTAACAATTCATCATAACACGCCGCATACATACACATAATATTCCTAGTCATCTGGCGACGTTTCCCTCAGCTCCTTTACTAAGTTCTCCAGCGTGAATTGGTCCCGTTTTTTATGCCACTCCTTCATCCATAATCTTTCCCTTTTGATTTTCATCTTTCTTGCCCTATTTCTCTTTTTTTTAATAGAAACGGCAAATCGACAGCAGTTAATTGTTTTGTTTTTGAACGCATGTCTTACTATTTCAAAATTGTAGGTAAAATGATGATTGATATGTGTGTACTGAAACTGTCAATCACACACGTACACAAACGTACACAAGGGCTTCATCGGCATGAACTGCGGCAGTACTCGTCTATGGTGCCAGTACAACAAAATATGATATTTATAAGTTTAGTCAACAGAAACAACAATTCAAACAAAGTAGATTTGTTTATTTATACATTCAAAAGTAGAGAAATTCTGAATTTATTCTAAAAAAAAACTATTAAAGCCTTTTTACAATTTAAATTATATAATAATATATGTTATCGTGAACAGCCCTAATGATCGCCCTTGCCACCAGACGAGTTGCCGCCGTCAACTTTGAGCGAGTGGCATCGGCGTCTCGCTTACTTCGGTGCTTCTTCTTGTTTTTTATTGTATTAAAAAATCAACAAAGCAGCCACAAGCACACGAGCCGACAAATAAATAATTTTAAATTAAAATAAAAAGTTAGTGTTTTTTCTGTATTTGGTGCATATTGGTGAACATTTACGTGTGGGAACAAAGTCGTCCATAAGGGCAACCAACCACCACCATCATATTAACAACAACAACCACTGCAGGTGAAGGAAGTGTGCGACAACGAAGCAGCCGCCCCAGCATTCTCAGCAACACCCAGGGACACCAGTTGCCGGAACAGCTCCATCAGCCCTTATCAAGACAAAGCTACCAGCGAGGTAAACATTTGGTCCTTCTACCGAGAAAGGAGCAACAAGGTGCGTAGAGTGTTATGCAAAGGCGCCCAAATTTCGTGCTAACATTTTGTGGTTGAAAACAATTTGTGGCTCGAAAAAAGTTGGCGAAAAGTTGAGTGTGTGAGAATATTTGAAGTACGGTGTGGAAAAACAAGAAAGAGTTCTAATAATAGGAAAAATTGAAGAATAAATTTGAGAAGTGGCTCAGAAAATTTAAGGTTAGCCGCGGTGATTTTTTAACAATCGTCAAGCGGATTGCAGTACCGTTTTTTTTCAAATATTGTTGCACACAATCAAACAAATATACATATATTGTCGTTGCTCTATACCTGACATAGCAAGTCCGTTAGAGAACAACAAAACATATGAATATTATATGAAACATATGCAAAGTGAAGTTGTTGTTTATGATTTACGTTGCTCAGCACATAGTCAAAAGAAAATAGAGAAAACAACTATTGCGGTGAGACAGTGGTGGCTCATTATACGCAACTTTTGGATTTTTTTTGACTTGCTTGATGATAATGAAAAGTGTTGGCCAATAACATAAATAGTGGAAAAGAAAATCTTGCGGTTCTATGAGACAGTGGTGGCTCAATATACGCAACTTTTGGAGTGTTTTCTTTTTCTTTTTCGTTCTTGAAAATAATAAAAAGCATTGGCCAGTAGCTGAAGAAATAAATAAATTGTTTTTTTATCGGTGCGAATTTGCGAAGAGACAACCAAGGAAAAAATTGTTGTACATGATCTACAGTGGTGGCTCGTTTTAAAGAATATTTATATAAACTTTATGAAAATAAATTCGATTTTTTTTTGCTGTTTTGATTTATCGGCGAGCTGGCGCATAAATAAAAATTCGAATTAATATTCTGTTGCTCGAGATTGGCATAAATTTGTTTTCTCTTCGTTTTGAAAGCTGGCGAGCAAATTGTGTTGTTCAATTTAGCATTGATTTTTAACGATTTGTTTTTACAAATTGTGGTTCTCGATTTTTTTTTTCGAATTGTTGGCTTACAATTTGGGTGGCTCGAATTTTCAGAAATTTATTCGACTTTGGTGGAATGAAAATTAAGTTGCCCGACTTTCGAATAAATTTAAAGTGATTTTATTCTGGGGAATTTATTATATGCTCATTGTGCTTCGTAAAATTGAACAATTTTTGTCCACTAGTCAAGATGAGTATTTCCCAAACATCGAAAAATTTGCCACAGTTTGAGAAATATTTGCAAGCGGTTGATGAGGTTTTTACAACCGAGGCTCAGCTAAGTAAGGAAGATTTTTCCGAATATACGGCTGAAGCAATAGAATTTGAAAAAAACTAATTAACCAAAGTTTGGTCCAAATACAAAAAATTGTATGATGAATGTTGTTCAGGGCCACTGGATAAAGAGAAAGAATTGGCTGTGGTTCAATCTAAGCATCCTCAGGCACGCAGGGCACATGTAAAGTGCATAAATTATATTGCAAGGGCAAAGAAAAAATTGCCTGTGGAAAAAAGTGTTGCAGCTAATACAGTGGTTCCCAATCAGGGGGTTTCGGTGCCCCCATGTGACACTGGCGTGTTTAATGGTGACCATGTATCGTGGCCCACATTTCGGGACATGTTTAGCGCCATTTATGTGAACAATGCGAGATTCAGCCCAGTAGAAAAACTTTTTTATCTTTTTCAAAAGACTGATGGTGAAGCCAGAGAAATAAACAGAAATATTTCTTTAACAGCCGAGAATTTTGAAATCGCATGGGGTAATTTGATTTCTCAATATGAGAACAAGCGGGTTCTAATAAATAATCAATTGAAATTGATGTTCAATTTGTTCCATGCCAACATGAATCGGCTCAAGAAGTGAAAAGGCTCCAGCGGGAGATTAATAATTGTATATCGGTTCTAAAGTTATACGAGATTGATATAGAGTCATGGGACCCCATTTTCGTGTTTCAATGCTCATCTCGTTTGCCGCATCGTACATTGCAGCTCTGGGAGCAATCAGTCAAGAAAAATACAGAGGTTCCCAAATGGAAAGAACTGAATTCCTTTTTGACTGACAGGTATCACGCCTTAGAGAGTGTTTCTGAGATTAGCTCTTGCTGCCCTCAACGGTCCAGTGGTTCTCAAACTTTTTCAAATGGGGACACTCAATCTTCATCGAAAGCTAAACAAGTTAAAGCTCATCATACTAAAGCTGATGTCGTTCAATGCAAATTATGCAAAGAGGCCCATGCTATTTGCAATTGCAAAAAATTTTTAAATATGGACAATAGAAACCGAGTTTCAGTTTTGAAAAAATTCAAATATTGTTTCAATTGCCTAACGACAGGGCACATGTATGGCGATTGCACTAGCCCGAATGGTTGCTCAAAGTGCAAAAAGAAGCACCACAGTCTACTGCATAGAGATTTTGTGAAAAAATCGAATCACGCTCAGGCCTCAAGTCAAGTACAGTCCACTGAAGTTCCAAATACATCTGCAGTAGTTCAATCGCATCACACGTCGGTGGCCAAACAAGTTATGCTCGCAACAGCGTGGGTGAATATAATAAGTTGTGGCTCAAATTATAAAGTGAGGGCACTTATTGATCCATGCTCAGATGAGAGCTTTATATCTAAGAAAATGCAAAAATTATTAAAGTTGCCCACAATACCAGTTACAGCAGAAGTTACTGGATTGAATGGCGAAATTGTTAGTAAATGTGATAAAAAA
The DNA here is from genome assembly GCA_963931995.1 of Phaonia tiefii. NCBI lineage: Eukaryota > Metazoa > Arthropoda > Insecta > Diptera > Muscidae > Phaonia > Phaonia tiefii. Next base: position 317,060,216 of record OZ008367.1, on the reverse strand, counting down.
GCACATTTTACTGTGGAGTCTGTTCTTCATCCGAAAATTAAACTGAATGTAGGGGCACTAGTAGTGTCTAAGGTAACTGGTGAACAGTTACCAAAGCTGGATTATGCGGATCCAGATGTTTATAAGAGCGGTCAAATTGACATTCTATTTGGAGGAGATTTATATCCCTCAATTCTGCGAAACGGTATTCATCACGGAATTTTTGGTTCTTTAGTTGCTCAAAAAACGATCTTCGGATGGGTGGTAACTGGACCAGCCGTCAGTAAAAGCAGTTCTTCACAATTGACAGTAGCTCATTTTACAAAAGTTTCTATTGACGAACAGTTGTCAAAGTTTTGGGAGTTGGAAGAAGTCGCTCAGAAAACTGTTTTATCACAAGAGGATAAAAAGTGTGAGGAAATCTATTGCTCTACTACTGTCAGGAACTCTGCTGGGAGATATGTAGTAAGTCTGCCCTTCAAGAACGAACACCCTGAGGTAGGCCCAAACAGACACATTGCTCTAGGTCAATATGAGAGAAATGAGAAATCTTTGTTGAAAAGACCTGGAGTCAAGTTGCAGTATGATGAGGTTATGGAAGACTATTTAAAGCTGGGCCACATGCGGAAAGTTGATGACGCAACTTGTGGTCCTAAGTATTATTTGCCCCATCATGCTGTGTATAAGCCAGATAGTGCCACAACAAAGTTGAGGGTAGTTTACAACGCATCGAGTCCCTCGGCAAATGGCGTGAGCTTAAATGATATGTTGTACGTTGGTCCAACGTTACAGGCCAGTCTTGTGTCGCTTATATCGAAATGGCGCTTTTATAAGTATGTCTTTAATGCTGACATCACAAAGATGTACAGACAGGTACTTATAAATCCTGAACATGCCGTTTTCCAAGGAGTTTTATACCGTAGCTCTGAAAATGGAGAAGTCGAAAACTATCAACTAAATACGGTCACGTTTGGCGTGAATTGCGCACCATATTTAGCGCTCAGAACACTGGTGCAGTTGGCAAGTGACGAGGAAAAACGTTTCCCAATTAGTGCTGAAATGTTGCGTAGCTCTATGTATGTCGACGATGTTTTGTTTGGTGCACACAGCATTTCAGAAACATTGGTAGCTCGTGATGAACTAATTGCACTATTAAAGTGTGGAGGATTCGACTTAAGAAAATGGACGTCAAATTGCAGTCGAATTTTAGCAGGGTTGCCCTCTGAATTTATGCTGAATTCGTCTTTTTTATCGCTTGATGACAATAGTACCGTTACAACGCTGGGATTGAGGTGGAATGGAGCACACGATGAATTTTATTTTGTCACGGAGAAAATGTTGATCAAATCATCCTATACAAGGCGAGAAGTTTTGTCAGTCATCGCTCGGCTATTTGATCCAATAGGATGGCTTTCACCTATCATTGTGAAAGCAACAATTTTGATACAACAAATGTGGCTCGACAAAGGCGGCTGGGATGATCCGATTGGAGTCATGTCGCTCCAAAAGTGGCGAGCGTTTGTATCAAATTTCAACGAGATTGATAAAATCAAAATTCCACGTTGGATTGGTTGCTCATCAGATTGTTATGTTGAATTTCATGCCTTTTGTGACGCCTCGGAGTTAGCATATGCAGCGGCATTATATATTAGAATGCAGACCGCCGATAAGACATGCACAAATCTGCTTGTGGCTAAAACAAAAGTTGCTCCAATAAAGAAAATCACTTTGCCACGTTTAGAGCTTTGTGGTGCGGTACTATTAGCCAAATTGGTTGAGAAAGAGGTTCCAAATCTGAAAATCTTGAATTCTTCGTTGTATTTATGGTCCGACGCAACTATTGTCCTAGCATGGCTCAAAAAGTCGCCTTGTAATTGGAAAACTTTTGTTGCTCATAGAGTTGGAACGATTTTAGACAAAGATGGTAACAAAGATTGGCGTAATGTTGCGTCAGCGGAAAATCCTGCCGATTTAGCAACCCGGGGGCTGACTCCGGATGAATTAAGAGACAACAAACTTTGGTGGCACGTTCCTGATTGGTTAAGTCAAGATAAGTCTAAGTGGCCCGCCACAAAAGATGAATTTGAAACTTCAGAAGAAGCTAAAAGTATTAAAACGTATGTTGCTCAATCGGCAAAAAATGAGGATATTCTAAATCGTTTCTCTTGTTTGGCTAAGGCGATGCACGTGATAGCGTACGTGTTTAGATTTTTCAACAAAGTTAAACAGCGCTTAAAGATTCGTCAGAGTAGTCAAAGGGTTGATCATAATCCACACAAGTCGCACAAACTCGGAGCAGACGAATTATATTTCGTGAGAATTCGTCTATTTGTACTGTCTCAGAAGGCTCTTTTTGAAGAAGAATACACCTGCTTGCTCAAAAAGAATAAAATTAGTACACGTAGCACTTTATTAACGCTCACGCCCTTTTTGGATAATCAGGGCTTAATACGAGCTAATGGTCGTCTGAGTTCAACTAAAAGTTTGTCCTATAATGAACGTCACCCTATTATTCTTGCCTAGCAGTCGTGTAGCCCGTCTTTATGTCGAGTTTATTCACAAAATGGTTTTGCACGGTGGTCCAACTTTAGTTCTCAACACAGTTCGCCAAGAGTGTTGGATACTTAAGGCTAAAAATCTAATCAGAGCGTGCATCCACAATTGTAAACCTTGTGTTCTTAACAGGAGAAAACTCCAAGGACAGATTATGGGCGAACTTCCCTCCGAAAGAACGACGTTTAGTAGGCCCTTCACAAATACTGGGGTCGATTTCGCAGGCCCATTTGACATTAAGAGTTTCACAGGCAGATACACGAAAGTCACAAAGGGCTACGCATGTGTATTTGTCTGCTTTGCGACTAAGGCTATTCACATAGAAGCCGTGAGCGATTTGTCCACACCTGCGTTTTTAGCCGCGTTGGCTCGATTTATTGCTCGTCGAGGGTGCCCTAATAAAATGTTCTTCGATAACGGCAGAAATTTCGTAGGCGTCGCTAAACAAATCGACATTAATTTTGTTGCCCATGTTAAGGAGTTTTGCAATGCTTCCGTCTCTAAATATGGACACCAGAAACTATCGTGGCACTTTATTCCCGCTGCTGCTCCACATATGGGCGGTTTGTGGGAAGCGAGAGTCAAAAGTTTGAAAATGCACCTTAAAAAGACGGCGGGGCAAATGAAACATACTTTCGAAGAGTTTGCTACCTTCTTAGCTTCTATTGAGGCCTGTCTCAACTCGCGTCCGCTCTCAGCCCTCTCTGAAGATGTTAACGAGCAAGCTGCATTAACTCCAACCCATTTTTTAATAGGTAGTCCAATGTTGGCCCCTGCGGAACCTGAAGAGTTGGGAACCCCTGACTCGATTTTAAATCGTTGGCGCAAATTGGAGGCGATCCAGCACGAATTCTGTCGTCGTTGGAAGAACGAATACTTAAAGGAGTTGCATAAACGCACTAAATTGAAAAACCCTCAAATCGACCTGGAAGAGGGAGATCTTGTCGTTTTAAGAAACGAACCTTTATGCCCCGCGGATTGGCGCCTAGGCCGTGTCACTAAAGTCTTCCATGGCGTAGACGGCCGAGTTCGTGTAGCCGATCTGAAAACTCAGAATGGCTCAATCACAAGGCCAATTCACAAACTCGTACTTCTTCCTCGTAGTTCATTGTGACTGGTCGTAATCTTCTTGTCTAGCATAGTCCGTAGCTCCTTACTATCGCCACTTACTAACTGCATCTTTCCATACTTACAGTTAATCGCAATGCAACCCTGGTTGTTCAATGAAAACTACGCCTGCGTGTTATGTGGGCGCTTGCATGCCATACGGCAATGCACTCGGTTCCAAGTCATGACGGTGGAACAGAAATTGCGAGCGGTGGCAGAGCACGGATTGTGCACGAACTGCCTTGCACAGTCACACAGACGCATCGTATGCCGGAGCCTCGATCGGTGTAAGAAATGTCTACAAGACCATAATACCTGGCTGCACCCTCTGTCACCAAATCATCTGTGGCTCAAAATGTCGGCATTGGTAAATGTCAAAATCGGCCACGAAGACTATACGTTCGCGCGAGTACGCATCGACCCTAATGTCACACGGTCCTCGGTGATGAAGAGAGAGGTGGAGAGGTTGCGGTGCCCAGTTGTGCGGGGCCGTGCCTGTATAACGCTGGAACACCGACTTCACCATGATTGGCAGCTGGAGGTAACATGCGCTATAGAAGACGTATACTAAGGTCATAATTTGGTGGCCCAAATATATAGAGCACCTGAACGCGTCAGAGTGCCTGCCCATAAAGAGGCCGACCCAATGTGGAACCATCCCCGCCCAGTCCATATCATCCTGGGAGCCGACGTAGCCTGTCGCCTTCTAATTGGACCAGCTGTGGGACGCCCCGGTAATCTGCTCCGCCAAAATACAAAATTTGGGGAGACATTCTTCGGCGTAGCAGAAAAGGTGCGAGAGGAGGATTTGGCACCATGAATAATTGAATCATCACTTTGTCTCCATTATTTCCTATTAAATTTTACTTATTATTTTTTTGTTATTTTATTGTTATTCCATTTCCATAAATGAACTGTAGTATTATTTACATAAATTAATGAACTAATTAGAGGAAAAATAAGATTGCTTGGCCCATTACACTAGGTCACAAATAACAAAATTTTCTCTGTGATTTGTTTCTAGCATACTTTTCTCATTGATTTTGACCTACTAAACACGAAAATGAGTTTTAAAAATTTTTCTGTTGATTGGTTTTCGAGATACAAATTTTTGAACTTTTTTTTTTAAATTTTTGGAGGTACACTTACAATTTTAAGCATATCTTTCGTCTTCTTTGACGTATTTGATCCTGCTACTACTCAAATTAAAGCAAATTGAGCCCTCTACAACTCATTCTCAGAAAATTTTCAAATCGGGTGAGTAGTTTTGATGTTGGCGGCTTAAAAAGGTTAAAAAACTGCGTTTTTTTAGTAAAAATGTGGCAGAAAAATTCATATAAAAATTCATATAAAATATAAAACGCGATGCTAACAGCGATTTTGGTTTTTTTACGTATAGCTGGCATTTTTCCAAAGAAAATAAGCACTTACTTAACAAAATCTGACAACAAATGGCGGACTTATAATTTTTTTGTTAAAACACCGAAATTCCGCTATTTCACGATATTTTGATTTTCATTATTTGCACAGCTAACCTACTAGGAGGGATCGAAAAAGCAAGTTTTTTATAATCCTTTTGGAATAGAACGGAACAGTTGCTCCTATACATAAGTTACTTCTGTTCAAAATTTCACCACCCTGGGTTAATGTCTTCTGTTCTGGCAAGGGACGTGAAATTTCAAAAATTTAGTGAAATCAGCAATTTTTTTTTTTGGAAATTTTTTTCAAATGTCACAGCACTTAGCAGTTTTGATAAAATTTTTAAATTAATATTAATAACACAAATATTTCATAATTGTAAAAAACCTATTTACAATACCGTAGGGACGTTTCGTCGATGTTTTTAAGAAAATGGTATAATGAAAATGCAGAACATAGAAACACAGGTGCATTTTACGATACGAATTTTGGCAAACCCACTTTACATGTACAAAATTGTTTGGAAAAAACGTTTACGTAATTTTTATGATTCTCAGAATTAAAAAAAATAAGTAATACACAAATAGTTATTTAATTTTTATGATTGTGGTTGCAGAGTAATATACGCTTCTGAATGTGCGTGGACGCTCTTCGTGTTCCTTTATGACTGCTACTCCGTTCACAGTCAATTAAAGGGAATTACACTTTTTTATTGATGTGTGTTTTCCCGATGGCTACCTGTATCGGATTTTTTTACAGAAATTCCCCCCACATTTGTGAGTGGTCATTATTTGGAAACTTTTCCACAATTTGAAACGCACACTTGCTGAATCAGGTATATAGCCAGGTATAGTATTTATAGGTGTTCATTTATCGTTTTTTGTCATTCAACAAGTGTCTACGAACGCGAGTAGTACGAGTAAAAAGTGAAACAAATTGAATTTAAGTGCATATAATACCTACCCAACAAGTAAGACAATGAGTAAAAGACTACGTGTGTTCGAGTGTTTGAACAATCCAGACAATTTCTGTAATGTTTGTGGCGAGTTTATAAAGAATAATCACGCACACACGTTTACTCCAGCAGTGCAATTGCACTATTTGAATTATTTTGGTATTTCACCAAATATCACAGAATCATGGACACCTAAGTCGCTATGTCATCTTTGCTATATAATCCTAACCAACTGGGCAGCTGGCGGAAGGTAAGAATTTTTATTTAGACACATTAAGCAAAGCAAATATAGTAATTTATTTTAATTTTAGGCGCCATATGAAATTCGATACACCAATGATGTGGAAAAAGCCGCTATGCCATTCCACAGACTGTTATTTTTGCCACACCACAAACAGTGGGGTAGGGAGATTTTTAAAATGGAACTACGCTCAAGTGGGATCGTTTGCACTTCCAGTACCACATTCGAATGATGTACCATATCCAGTGTGCCCTGGTGCATCTCTTCAAAAAGCAGAATCGTCAGATCAAGAGTCCGAGTCAAGTGCAAGCGAATTTGGGGCGTGCAGAAAGCGAAAATTACTGTCACAGGCCGAACTAAACGATTGGGTGCGCGATTTTGGTCTCACTAAGGAGAAATCCGAACTTTTTGCGTCTCGGATGGTTTGTGGATTTGCGGATTCAGAAGTGAAAGTAAAGAAGTGAAAGTGCAGCGAATACAAAAAACAAAGAAGAAGTCAGCTGTTTTTCCACATGGCATAAAATGTACAGTTATATCTTTGTTTCTACTCATTTTTTATGGGCGTTGATTTGGTTAATTTCGTTAGTTTAGCTAACCTGGCACATCCATTTCTAATTGTGCCATACATTGAGTATGTAGTGCTCTAAATAAATTAAAAAATAATATACTAAGACTAATTTGTTTATTTTAAATTAAGTTCAAATGTATTTATTCGTTTGCGTTGGGTAGGTAAGCTGTGCAAATAATGAAAATCAAAATATCGTGAAATAGCGGAATTTCGGTGTTTTACCAAAAAAATTATAAGTCCGCCATTTGTTGTCAGATTTTGTTAAGTAAGTGCTTATTTTCTTTGGAAAAATGCCAGCTATACGTAAAAAAACCAAAATCGCTGTTAGCATCGCGTTTTATATTTTATATGAATTTTTATATGAATTTTTCTGCCACATTTTTACTAAAAAAACGCAGTTTTTTAACCTTTTTAAGCCGCCAACATCAAAACTACTCACCCGATTTGAAAATTTTCTGAGAATGAGTTATAGACGGCTCAATTTGCTTTAATTTCAGTAGTAGCAGGATCAAATACGTCAAAGAAGACGAAAGATATGCTCAAAATTGTAAGTGTACCTCCAAAAATTTAAAAAAAAAAGTTCAAAAATTTGTATCTCGAAAACCAATCAACAGAAAAATTTTTAAAACTCATTTTCGTGTTTAGTAGGTCAAAATCAATGAGAAAAAGTATGCTAGAAACAAATCACAAAACGACTGTTGGCTAGTGTTATTTAATTTGCACTTCCTGCAAGGCGGGGAGTATGTTATCGTGAACAGCCCTAATGATCGCACTTGCCACCAGACGAGTTGACGCCGTCAACTTTGAGCGAGTGGTATCGGCGTCTCGCTTACTTCGGTGCTTCTTCTTGTTTTTTATTGTATTAAAAAATCAACAAAGCAGCCACAAGCACACGAGCCGGCAAATAAATAATTTTAAATTAAAATAAAAAGTTAGTGTTTTTTTTGTATTTGGTGCATATTGGTAAACATTTACGTGTGGGAACAAAGTCGTCCATAAGGGCAACCAACCACCACCATCATATTAACAACAACAACCACTGCAGGTGAAGGAAGTGTGCGACAACGAAGCAGCCGCCCCAGCATTCTCAGCAACAGCCAGGAACACCAGTTGCCGGAACAGCTCCATCAGCCCTTATCAAGGCAAAGCTACCAGCGAGGTAAACAATATAATTTATTATCCGTAATTGTAATATTAGTAAAATAATCATACACATTAAGGTTGATAATTTTAAAATACTTTTTTAAATTTAATAGTTGATTCAATATGAAAGCATTTCTTAGAAGAATATTTTTCAATTTTGTTTGAGCTATAGAGGTCAGGGTTTTTTCCAAGGTTGGCGGACGTTCGCTTCCATGTTTGTGATGCTACTCGTCAGCATCTGAGCGTTATAGGCCTACATTGTCACTTCTTAACATTGTCACTAATCGCAGTTGTCGTCATCGGGCATCCTCTCCTTTTTCTATCATTTATAATTTATTTTATATAAAACAATAACCACTTTATGATTTCGGCATGAAATATTATTTTTTAAGCCAATGTCGGAATTGAACATTTTATTTAGACTCTACTCTAGAATCTCTTCAATTATAGATCAAACAACCAACCAAAAGGCTTGACAAATATATGTAACCATTTTTCTAATTAACCCATAATTGGCTGACCCCCGATTCCATTGTGCGAATCTGATGATATATATTTTGATAGCTCTCTACTTCCTTGGTCCATCTACAAAATTCTGTCGATAAATATTACTGCTTTTAGATATTTTTTTATAACTGGTTCTACTACATTTTTCACCTAAAGCTGTTGTTTAAAAGTGTATAGCCGCTGTTTTTGGGTACCAACACTTTCAAGTTTGACACAGAGAAGCTGCTATAACTAAAAATCGTCCTTTCAGGAGCCTAAATCATCAAAACGTCAATTTCTCTTTTTGGATCTAAAAATCGTCAAAATTACGACACATCGTCACATCTGGCAATACTGTGTGTAACAGATCCTCAATTCGCACCACATAGCGTATGCAAGATGTTATTACTTATACCACCCAGAGGAAAAACAAAAAATTTTCCCCAAGATAATTCTACTCTGCATGTTAACAATCTCAGCCTTGGGCTTATAAGACAATTATTTAAATTACCCGTTAATTTGACACCCTAATTGTAGATTAAATTAATTAAATAATTATATAGTCATATTCTACGATTAGATGAGTCTGTGTCTGCTCATATTTCTGTTGATTTTGTATAGCTGATTGATGTTACATTCGGGTGTTTACTCTTTAATTTTTGTATAGACTTTACCAAATGGATATTATGGCTAATTACTTAAGAAGACTATGAATGCGATATTGATAACCAAGTCACGTAGAACATATTTCGTACGAAATATTAGCAATATCACTGAATAATGACCAAATTATAAATCTAAGCCAAAAAAACTCATTTTGTCCGTCTGATGGGTGCAATAACTACAGTGAGCAATCGAGCAGTTTTTAGGTGTGTAATTCTATATTGTAACATCAGTTGTGTAAAAGTTTTATACTATAGGAAAAAACCGGGTAATCATTTTGAAATATACGGTGAAACCCATTCTTCGAATAGAGTAATTTTTAAGCTACGGAAGTAGGGTTAACCGGCTGCAGTTCGTTTAAACGATTGCGCTTTGGAATACACGCGATACTTCACATCACTGTTCTACGCCGTTAAGTTACAGACAATAGACGACTTCGATAAAAATATTCGTAGCATTATTGCCCATACCCAGTCTGTAGTGAGCGACCTGCTGCATCCATATGCCATAAATCACGTAGAAACAGAAAAACTTGTCTTGGAAATATAGCCAATTTTTACTAATACAATCTATAAAGGGTTTTACAACAGAGACGCTACAAAAGTAAATCGATAGTAACAGCAAACGACGCCATATTTTGTCCCGCTCTTTTGACATTTCTCTTCAGTAAGGTTTGCCATTTCATCCTGGAAAGATGAAACAACAACGAGTCGAAATTATTAAAATTTACTACCGAAATTTGGAGGCAGTGGCCTCAACTTTAGGAGCGCTATGTCCAGTTTATGGTCGTCATAATCGTCCTACCAGATCAACATTTGAGCGTCTAGTAGAAACATTTGAATCCACAGGCACAGTACAAAATGTTCCCGTGCCAGTGAGACATAGAAGTGCCCGTAGTGTCGAGAATATTGCTGGCGCTGAGGCCTCAGTTCAAGAAAGCCCAAATGTGTCTCTCACACGTCGTTCTCAAGCGTTGGGCATCTCTATGACGTCGTTGTGGCGAATTTTGCGAAAAGATCTTGGCCTACGTCCTTACAAGATCAAATTGACGCAATAACTGAAGCCGCTTGACCACCATAAGCGTCGTATATTCGTGAATTGGGCTGAGCAACAACTTGAAAATGATACGGATTTCCATCGAAAAATCATCTTCAGCGATGAGGCTCATTTCTGGCTGAATGGCTTCGTCAATTAACAAAATATGCGTTATTGGTCAGACAGCAATCCACACGTAATCCACGAGTCATCATTGCATCCCGAAAAAATTACGGTTTGGTGCGGTTTATGGGCCGGCGGCGTCATTGGCCCGTACTTCTTCCGCGATGATCAAGACCGGCACATGACTGTGAATGCGAATCGCTACCGTTCAATGATAACCGAATATTTTTGGCCCCAATTGGATAATATGCAAAAGAAATCGAGTTCCATACATAATGGCATCGAACGTACTTTCACAGGAATAAAGAATTTCATTGGTATCTAAAACCGGTTTTGTTTTATTTAAAAAAACTTTTGTAGCACTCTTATTGAAAAACCCGTTATAAATTTCATTTCACATTAAAATTCTACAACTGTGGATAAAAATCCGTGACAAACAAAACTACCACCATTAATTCACATTTTCAATTAAAAGGAAATGATCTAATAAATGATGTTTCAAGCCCGGGGTCTTTGTTTGTTTGATTATTTACTCGCTAAACGTCAGGACAGTTTAACATTCAATATTGTACTAACAGAACATGTTCCTTTTGTTTATCATATGCCTATAGCTATGTGCTATATTTTTCTTATTCCTGAGTTTACATTTAAATTAAATACATTTATAATCAACAAAATTTTATAAAATTTGCCTCTAACAAAAATTGCTTTAACATTAATTTATATAAACGAAAAGGAATCTCGGACCTCGCTTATGTTTATAACATCGCCGAAGAAAGTTTTTTTCGTTACTCCCAATTGTTGACGCAGCAAAATGCAAATATGTTAAAATCAAAGTTTCTCTTAGCGTTTGTTTAGCATTTGTTGCCTTTAGGCCCCACAAGCATTACAGTTACGGAATTTAATGACTTTATAATATTTTCTTTATTTTTTCGTAACTAACGTTCGTTTGTTTTTCTTATATTTGTATTTTTTCTCTGTTCGTTAATCTTAACAAACTTTCATTAAACTATATATTTTTTTTAATAAGGCCACTTCAAAGGGCTGTTGCAAATTACACTTGGCTACATAAGTTTAGTGCAAGACAAAAACGGTTTACATTCAAAATTGCATATACATTTTAGTCTACTGAATTAGCAACTTGCTACTCTTGAGGTGAATGAAATTTGTTATTAATGTTTACGTAGTACACGTGTTTAAGTGTGTACAAAATACATCCAATGCACCGACATTTGATATGGAAGATTTATGGGTATCAATAAAGAGGATAGGGGTGCTATTTAAAAACACTAGGAAGGCGATTCATCACAAATATATAAGCCTTCGTACAGGTCGATAATGTGTGATGTGGACTATGTTCTAATATGTATACTAAAAAATATTAAATATTTTTACATAACGAAATTTTGTTTTGTAAAAGCAGCAGAAATTAAAAAGACATCTTGCTTTGCATTTTTCACCTCCTTTTGTGTTTGCTTCTTTGTGTATTTTCTATTTGTTAGAAGTTGTTTAACCCTAGATCTAGGGTTACAAGATACACTCCGGTTCACTTGCTTAAAGGCACTAAAAATTCCATATTCTGCAGCCTGTATGTTTTGCAATTTGTAACCGATTGCAGAATTTTAAAATAGAAAGGAACCCTAGACATCTTGAGATATAAAAAAATTATGACAATAGTGGTTTTCTTAACTAAAGTACTTTTTTTGAGCAATTGTGCTATTTTTTTGGTTCACTTGAATAAATCTTAATGAAAAACAGTTTTTCTTGTTTTTTAATTTCCAAAAAAAGCCGTTTCCCATTACATCCCATGAAGGGATTAGGGAGAGCTTCTCACAACCAGTGAGCTGTGCGCTTTCCAGTTTTCACTCACTGATTGGGACCTACAGTTGTTACACCGATTCCGAAATGTATTTTGAGAAGCTTTTTCATGGCTAAATACTCGATAGTGTCGCCGTCACTATGCGAGGTGACCGCCGCCGAAAGAAATTTTTAAGGTGGTCAGAGCAGGGTTCGAACCCAGGATCTCATGTACAAGACGTGCGCACACTACCCATTGCAAATAAAGTGAATTTAATTTACTTTATTTACGAGCTGTAAGTAATGTGCAGTGCCGTCGGTGGTGCAATGGTTAGTGTGCGCGGCTCTTGTACATGAGATCCTGGGTTCGAACCCTGCTCTGACCACCTTCAAATTTTGTTTCGGCGGCGGCCACCTCGCATAGTGACGGCGACACTATCGAGTATCTAGCCATGAATAAGCTTCTCAAATTACCGTTCGGAATCGGTGTAAAACTGTAGGTCCCAATCAGAGAGTGAAAACTGGAAAGCGCACAGCTCAGTGATTGTGAGAAGTTCTCCCCAGTCCCTTCATGGGATGTAATGGGAAACCATTTATTTTTTTATTTAAGTAATGGGTACAACCCCCTTTGTTTTTTATAACTTCAAATATACAGGATTTCAGTGAGAGACAAAGAGAATTTATGTAATCCTACGAAATTTGATTCCAAGCATCCTTAATAGCCTGAATTAGTGACTGCTTGTCATCAAATTGTCTACCTCCTTCAAAAACCTTATGAGATAACCAACCCCAGACATTTTCGTTAATGTTTAGATCTCGCGAATAGGGTGGCCAGTCAAGAATATTACCATTTTGGCTTGCAATGAACTCCTTTATTACTCTGGACTTTGTGTATAGGTGAATTATCCAGTTGCAATATCCCAGATACGGGACCAAATAGTTCACTGAACTTCGGAAAAGCCAATTCCAATAACGTTTTATAGCTTGCACCAGTCATTTCCGCACTTTGAAATTCAAGATCGATGGTGCCATAGTATGTAATAGCACCCCACAACATAACGCCCCCTCTCGACTGTGATGTCGGTTCAAAAAACGCTTTTCTTTGCGCAGATCATGGAAATAATTGTCGTAGCCATCAGGCCCATCCAAATTAAGCTTCTTCTCATCCATAAATACATCGGTTCTCCAATCATTTACATGACCTCTTGGCTGCACATCCCACACCATGTAGTCTCTGGCGAATTGAAGCCGCTTTTCCTTACGAGGAGCATTAAGTGGCGGCTTTTGGAACGAAGTTCCTTATCGCATGTTACGGGATGGGGACTAAATGAAAAAAATTGTAAACAACTTTTTTTTAACCGTATTATGCTAGAACCCAGATACAACCCAGTATTATTCTGCATAATTTTAGGCTTTGGTAATTATTATTACATTTGTACAGTCAGGGACGTATATGAGGGTTGTGTTCTTCCATGTTGGCTTTGTCAGAGTCATGCCCACGTGAAGTGTGCTGGCTTCAATGGAAGGCATTATGACATAATTACGGCTAAGGAAATAGGGCTTCGCTGAACATGTTGGAAGTGAAAGGAATTCAATGTTGACTTTTTTTAGGTTATTGCCTTTTGCGTTATTAACAGTATTACCCCATTCTGTGTGATTGCAGTTCAAGTCCCCCGCTAATAAATATTAATTATTTGAAGAAAATCAAATAGTTTTTGCAAGTCTGCTCGTCTTGAATTTATATTGCCGGCCGGATAGTATGCCCATGTAATAACTAAAAAGTTGTCGCAGTCAACGGGCATCTTTATGGCGCATGTCTCTAAAGCATCTGCCGAATATCTACTTTTGTTATCGTGGCTGCAGTATTGTATGTTATTCTTGATTAATATAGCAGTTCGCCCACCCCTTGTTGCATCAATTCGATACTTGCTTATGATTTTATAATTTTTAAATATTACATTTTGTCTATGGTTTAATTTGGTCTCATTTAATAGGACAATATCTACTATCTACCTACTCTTAAAAATGTACCTATTCTTGAAAAAATGACCAGTTCTAAAAACAAAAAATACGATTTCTTAAAAAAACGTTTTCTTCAGAAAAATATTTTGTTATAAAAATACCTTTTCTTACAAAAATTCCTTTTTTTAAAAGTACATTTTGTTAAAAATAAAATATTACCTTTTTTCTTGAGATAAGTAGGATTTCTGAAAATAAGTAGATTTTGTTAAAAAATAACCTTTTCCTAAAAAGAGTACCACTTCTTTAAAAAGTACCTGTTCTGACAAAAGTACTTCTTTGTAACAAAATGTCATACTCTTATGGCTTTTTCTTAAAGAAATTACTTCTTCTTAAAAATAGTACCTTTTCTTAAAAAAATAACATTATCTTTTAATAAAAGAAGTACCTCTATTTAAAAAAAGGACCTATATACTAATATTGCGGAAAGTATTTTATATATTGTTACAAAAAGTACCTAAAAATATAATTTTTTTTTGCAAAATACAGTGGAAAAAAAATTTTCTTAAAATATTTCTTAAAATTTTTTTTTTATTTTACAAAAAGTACCTTTTCTTAAAGATCGATTTAAATTATCATATCTTTCAACGATCGCTTTATACTTGCTGGAACTAACTAGTACATAATATATAGCGAAAGAAACTTCGATCCAACTGGGTGTCCCATGACACCTCATGAATTTTTTTTGTAACACAGTGCAACACGAAAAAAAATAACCATATACGGACACCACTACGTGATAAAAGACTAAAAAAAAAAAGACCCGTGTCTCCCAATTTTTCCCAAAGTCATGCACTTTTTTTTTATGGGCCGCCAAAGATTTGGGGCCTCGGTATCATTTTCGTAAAATGTGATCATTTTCTCAGGCTCATATCTTGCAAACCGTTTCGAATTTCGATTTACTCTCTGTAGCTCTTGTCATAAAGAACAAAAATTGCGAACATATAAAATTAAAAAAACTTCACCTTCCAGATCAAAATCGCAAAAAACTTAAAAAAATTCGATTTTTTTAACCTTTTTTCCCGTGTTCAGGTCCATAGGTAGCAAACCGTTCAAAATTCAAGGAAACAATCAACTACAAAAATTTACCTAAGATCTCAGTAAACAAATTTCTAGAACATATAAACTTCCTAGAGATGATTCTTAACACTGTTTAGGTAGCACGCAAAAGTGAAAAATTTGCCGAAAATTTTTTAATTTCATTTTTTTACCTTTTTCTCCTGTTCAGGTCCATAGGTAGCAAAAAATGAAATATGCCTGGCCAGAACCATGTGCATTCTTCAGTCTATGTTGTTGTATTTGTTCATCCACACTTCCTCTTGGCCTCCACGAGTTACATTGGAATTGATTCAGAGGTGAGCGTGAATCCCAATTACAAAGAAAACAAATGAATTTTGGGAAGCCGCCCTTATCAATTCGCAATTTTTGTTCTTTATGACAAGAGCTACAACTTTGCCTCAAAGAGCAAATCGAAATTCTGAACGGTTTGCAAGATATGAGTCTGAGAAAATGATCACATTTTACGAAAATGATACCGAGGCCCCAAATTTTGGCGGCCCATAAAAAAAAAGTGCATGACTTTGGGAAAAATTGGGAGACACGGGTCTTTTTTTTTTTAGTCTTTTATTACGTAGTGGTGTCCGTATATGGTTATTTTGCCATGACTTAAAAAATTACACACAGTGTAATCCAAGGTATTTTAGATACTCACAGCTCTTAATTACTCTGCGTACTAATAACTTGCTCGCTTCCACTCCAGCTTGAGTCCTTGAGGATAAGGCAGAATTAGAAGCAATTCCGACTACATTTCTTTTCTCATATATAGATATATATAGATAAAGAGAACGAAACCCTTCCTTTACAATTTTTCCCATAGCCCTCGGTTTCCTTGATGTAACTGTCGACAAGTGTTGGGCTCCGTCCAATTTTTTTTAGCTATTGCCCGGTTAGAATATCCTTCAGAAGGGTAAACATCGATTTTAGTTATTTCCGATAGATTTAAAATTTTTTGTTTTGCCATTTCGACTCGTAAAACGATTAAGATGTAATAAGTTGTAATAAACAAATGCTTACTTAAAAAAAAGTGCCTCTATTCCAGTGAACCAAAAAAATAGCACGTTTTTGGACTTTTTTTATAAATTGCTCAAACAAAGTTCTTTAGTTAAGAAACCACTATTGTCATGCTTTTTTTAAATCTCAAGAGGTCTAGCTTGCATTTCCATTTAATCGGTTCTTCAATCGGTTAGAAATTTCAAAAGATACAGGCTGCTGAATATGGAATTTTTAGTGCCTTTAAATAAGTGAACCGGAGTGTAGCAACGGTGGCCTTTTTCCATTGTTATATTTTACAAGGTATTAGAGTCACCAGTGGCATCCAGCTGGGAAAATATTCAGTAAGGTTTGCTATTTCCCTCTTGCTGAATGGGTAGGAATTATTATAAAATATTATATGTAATTCTAACTCAGTTGTAAATAAGCAACGCGAATTTCGTCATGACGTCGGTCGTAAACATGGCGTCAGTGAGCAGGAAATTCACCGCGCCGTGGAAAATTTGGGCATGAGTACACTCTTTTGGACCATAGTCCATCAACCAGATATAGACTGGTGCGAAATGAAGAAACCATAGCAGCGAGGGAGAACCACAAATCTCGATTCGACGATTATCAGCTGAATTGGGGATCGCTATAGAGTCAACTCGACTTAGTTTGGTGAAGGATTGTTACCTCCATCCATATAGGATTATGCTGACGCAGGAATTGAAAGCTGGCGACCATAAACACCATCCTGAATTCGAGAATTGAGCGCTGCAAATGTTGGCCGCAAATCCTAAAAAAAAACTTAATCTCGAACGAGGCCCATTTTTGACACAGCGATTTTTCAAACAGCAAAATTGCCGCTATTGGAGCGAATACACTCAACAAGTGTTCGACCAAGAATCTCTTTATCGACACATTTTGACTGTTTGGAGCGGTATCTGGCATGGCGGCATCACCGATGATTATTTCTTTCGAAATGACGAAGCAGGTGCCATTTCCGTCAATGGGTCCCGATTACAGTGTTGAAAACCGATACCAATAAACTGGGGTAACCGGTTTTCTTCAAACTAACCGTCTGCCGGCTTCTTTGTAAATCGCAATTATCTAATAAACCGAAAACCGGTTATTTGACGTCGGTAAACCGGTTAATCGTGAGTTACTCAATTTGTGTTAACTATCCTTAAAAAGAATTATATTTTAACAAAGAACGATATTTTGAAGGGTTTAATGCGATTTAACGTATTGAAAACCCGTATAACCACCAAGCTTATGTATGGGAGGTACCAGAATGGGCGTGACAGCCTCGCCCATTTTCTCAACTTAATAGACATTTACAGATTATTAACCAATGCATGAGGTGTAGGTAATCATACCATGACTCAAATGATGTTTAGCTGTACCTGCAATCGAGACACAAATTGATGGCCAACGTAGAGAAACCCCGCCGACGACAACTGCAACTATGGGAAGTCATAACAGTCATAAACTTCAATACGATCGCTCGCCACCGTGTGTTAAAATCATGGTTCCCACTGTTAACCTTTTTCTTAATTGCAGAAAACCCCTGATCTCTATGGCTCAAAGGAAATCAAGAATATTCCTGTTTTTATATTGTGTATCACGTTGATTGCAGTGCAGTTTCCGATATGCCAGGATATGCATGAGAGCCGATCTTAAGCAAGTACAATTTTTAAGAAAAATATTGCCCATAGTCCTTGCCAAACCGTACATTGGTAAACGCTTGTAAAATTCCCCATTTCTTGGCCGGTGCCAAAGATGTTGTTTACATTTACATTTAAGTCGGTTTTTGAACAACAATTTTTTCGATTTAAATTGTAGGTCTAAGTTCTTCCTAAGTTGCTTTTCAGTGTTTAGTACACGCTAATATATTTGAACAAAAATTCGGAAAAAAAGAATTTTAAGAAAAACTTTTGTTCTTCCCATATTATCAGTTTATTCAAGACGATCTACAATATACATTTTTAAACAAATTAAATTGTTTCCTAAGCATTTTCACCCATTTCCTATAGATTTAGAAAAAGTTTTCGGGAAAATGAGGCACAGACAAAAGAACTCGTTGACTAAAGTACATTTTCAGGTTTAATTTATAACCGATTTTTGTTGGTGTATTTGGTAATCTACGAGAAATTCATACCAAAAAGATATATTGTTCTACGTGAAAAATAATTGATATTGTTGGAATAACATACCATTCAGGAAACCACACTCACTGTCATAACTGGCTTCGGACTTTGTGACAAGTTCAGCATCAGATACCTAACTTCCGTGGCTGAATTGAAATTTTGTTTGAAAATAACAGCAAATGTTTCTCAGTTCTGGACATGGGACTGTCCGCGCAGGAGGAATGTGTCTGATAATCATTCACTTAAGAGTGGCCAGAAATTATTCCTTCATCGGACAGTCCAAGCAGTTCACTACTTCCTTAATGGGCGAAGATCCAAATTGAACAAGTGGTAATTGATGAAACGCACCGATCCAGTGTAATGGACGTACGAGTGATCAGAGGAGCTAACATTAATTCAGATCAGTAATTAGTAGCAGCAAAGATTCGCACAAGATTCGTACCGCACGCAGACAAAGTTAAACATCGGAAAGCTGCTATTACCAGAAGTAGAAACAGCCTTCTCAAGGAAGTTCCCGCAACTTTTGGCACATAAACCACCCCCTCCTTATGACGATCCTGAAACGCAGTGGATATCCGTTTCCCACTTTAGAAAAACTGCTGCAACAACCGAACTTGGTTTCGAAAAATCGCTTCGCAACAAACCCGCATAGTAAATAAAGAACGCTGCATGTACGGCAATGTATAGGCTATGTATATGTACAGGGAAAGCAGAAAGGAGGTAAACCGTCTCTTCTATCGTAAGAAACGGCAGTGGAAAAAGCGCGAGAGTGAGAAAATTGAGACATACAGTAGGAAGAACGAAGCCCGAAAATTATCTTAAAAACTCAAAAACCGGGACTAATGGACTTGGTGCAGTGCCCCCTTCTGTAAACCCAAGGACTAAAATCGCATTGCAGATGTGTAGAGCAAATTGACAATATGAAGAGATCATTTCTCGGCGCTACTGGACGACGACTTCGATTGGCGCCTCCTAACCAAGATGAGGTCAAAACAGCTATTGCCCGGCTTCAGAGAAACAAAGCCATAGGAGCCGATGGATTATCGGCGGAGGTGTTTAAGACTGGCAGCGATGAGCTGATATGGTGCATGCATCATCAGCCCATTAGCAAAAATTTGTTAGCTGAATGCATGCCCGGCGATTGAAGTCTCAGTGTACTATGGCCCATATTTAAAAAATTTGGGCCGGATCTATGTGCCAACTAATGCGGAATAAGAATTTTATCCATAACATAGAATGTTCTACGAAGTATAATTTGCGAAAGACTAAAATCAATTATGGCTGACCTGATTGGATCATACCAGTGTGGATTTACGCCTGGAAAATCGAGAACTGACCAAATTTCCACGCTACGCCAAATCATGGAGAAGGCCCACGAAAAACAAATCGACACCTGCCATCTAATTATTTGTCGATTATAAGCCGGCCTTCGATAGCCCGATACGGGGGAATCTCTAGGAAACAATGTCAGAGTTTGGTATTCCTGCAAAACGCCTTTGCAGGATGACCTTGACGAACACCAAAGTGGTTTAGGATCTTACCGAACCTTTCACAACTAATCCTGGCCTCAGCTAAGGCGACTCCCCATCGTGTGCTCTCTTTAATATCTTAATGGAGATCATTATATAAAAAGCTGCAGTCAACATGAATGAAACCATCAGGAGCAAAAGCCACATGCTGCCCGCATATGCTGATGATATAAAGGGTTATCCATTTTGCGGTTTCAAAAGTAAACGTAAATAAAAGACATATAAAATATTTTTTTTCATGACATTTCTTTTTTATTATAAAGTTTGAAAGTTGACATTATGTGTGAAACACTACATCATTTAAATGACCACCACGCGGAATGTTGCAAGCATTGATTCTTTTGAGGTAATTTTCGACCACTTTTTGACACATATTGGGCGGTATCTCAGCCATAACTTGACGAATGTTGCTTCTTCAGTGCTCAAGAGTTAAATGTTTATCTGCGTAAACACGGTCGTTCGCGTAGCTCCACAAAAAAAATCTAATGGTGTCAAATCGCATGATCTTGGTGGCCAGTTGATATCGCCACGACGAGAAATTACGCGGCCAGGAAATGTCTCTTGCAATAAAGCCATATTCGCTCGAGTTGTGTGGCATGTGGCACCGTCTTGTTGAAACCACATATTCTCCAAGTCGTATTCTTCAATAGCAGGGAAAAAAAAGTCGGTTATCATATGACCATAAAGCGCCGAATTGACGGTGGCAGTCGCTCCATCGTCGTTTTCGAAGAAGTATGGTACAATCACACCTTCGGACTAAAGAGCGCACCAAACAAAGACTTTTTCTGGATGTAATAGCCTCTCTTCAATTACTTGAGGATTCTCAGAACCCCAAATATGACAATTTAGTTTATTATCATACCCACCGAGTGAGAAATGTGCTTCATCGCTGAAGAAAATTTTGTACGAAAAATCGCCGTCCACCGCCTGTTGTTCAAGCACCCATTCCACGTATCTACGACGTTGTGAATGGTCAGCTGGCTGCAGTTGTTGTGTGACCTGGACTTTATATGGATGCAGGTGTAGATCCAAATGCAAAATACGCCATAACGTGCCGTAAGACAGTCCTAATTCCTGAGAACGACGAGGAATCGACATATTCGGGTCTTCGGCAACACTTTCACTTACAGCATTGATATTTTCAGCGGAACGAGCGAAACGATGATGCACAGGCCTTACAATATCTGTAACCGCTCCAGTCTCTTCAAATTGCTTCACAATTTTGCCAATGGCTTGCGTAGTTGGACGATTATGTAAACCATAATCTCCGTTTAAAGCACGATATGTGGCTGTGCCAGAATCACCATTTTTGTAGTAGGTTTTCATAATTTTTATGCGTTGTGTGATTGTTAAGCGATCCATTTTCGTCAATGTCAGACTGAAAATAAAAAAAAAATTGGTTTAACAACTTAGTTTGACAGATGTCGTATGCCAGCCCTATACTTTTGAAACCACGAAATGGACAACCCTTTAGATATCATTGGGCAGAGAATCTACTGCGGTGTTTTCGAGACTTGAGACAGAGTCAGCAAAAGTAGGTCTAGCAGTAAATGAGGACATGACAAAGTTAATGGTTTTCACGAGCAGGACCTCCATGAGACAAGAACAAAGCGTGCCCGTTGAAAGCATTTAGAATTTCGAGGTAGTAAACGAATTTATATACCTCGGATGTGCCGTAAATAAAAACAAAACAACGTCAGCCTTGACATAAAGCGGAGAATTGTTCTTGCGATTATATGCTATTTTTGGCTAAGCAAGAACTTTAGAGATAACAAAAGTCCAGCTAACCAGACTCTCGTACAACCTATCTTCCCTTATGGCACAGAATCCTGGGTCTTCGAGAGAAAAATTCTCCGAAATATGTATGGCCCTATAGTGCGAACATCGCTGTCGCATGAACCATTAGCTGTATGAGCCATATCCCGGTAATGACATAGTTAAGCGGATCAAATTAACGCGGTTGCTCTGGGTAGGCCATGTCAGTAGAATGGATGAAGACGAACCAGCACGAAGGGGTCTAGAAACCGAAATCGAAGGAAGACGAAAAATAGGAACACCAGTACTCCGCTGGAGGGATCAGGTTGACGCTTCACTGCGTACACTTCGTTTTGCCAATTGGAGAGATAAGGCAAAATATCGAAATGGTTGGCGAAATATATTGTCTTCGTTTTGTACGGTCCCTGACCTCAGGGGGTTGTTTGGTTTGGTTTGGTTTTAAGAATTTGCGAGTTAATGGAATATTGACGATAGTATGTTTTCGTGTATGATTTTACTATGAAATTCAGACGCTTATCATCGGAGCGATTGCGACTTTAAGTAGTTTAGTTAGTTTTGTCATTGTAAGATCGGAAAAAATTAACAGTGAGTTTTTATTTTGAAAAAGGGTGTTTCTATTGTGATTTTGAATTCAGTTTTCTTATTGAACATATTTTTGTCATTTCGAGGTTATTTGTTTTATTTTGATCGTAATCAGAAAATATGTTTCCCATGCGCTAGCTAATTTTACACTCAACGATGGGGGCCCAGAGTTTTATCCCGGTTCCGAATGGTATTCGTTCCCATGTACAAGGGCCGCGTAGAATAACCATTGTACCATCGACGGTCAAATTTATTTGGTTATAATTCAATAAATTGTAAATATTGGTTGTCACGTACTTTAATGGCTGAAAAGGTATCGCTGATCCAATGAAAAGTATCGGCTGATCGACTAGTTAGGCCAAATATTCAACATACAAAACATCACCAAGAAACAACTAGTCAAATCAACAATTTCAAATATCACTTTTTGATTTACCCAGTAGAATAGTTATCAGATTCATGTCATGTATGCTCCTATTCCCCATACAAAAGACTAATACATTTTGATACACAAATATAAAAGAACTACTCACCCGTATCCTAACTAGTTTGACTCTGCTACATGATTTGGCAAATTGTGTGTTACATTTCGACTGAGAATCGCTAGCGAATATCCAATTTTTGATACAATTTAGATATCTAATCGAATTGGCGTCAGTTTTAAGAACATAACTTCATGGCTTGCAACCGACCTCGTCTGTAATCCATAAATTACATCATGCAGACACAAAAGAACAGATTTAGAAATTGTGTTATAGTTATTTTTGTTTATTGGTTTGGTTTGGTTGTTTGTTTTGGCATAAAAATTTGGTTGTATTGACTATATACTACAATGTTCATAAACTACGAAGGTTTTATAGAGATAAACAGTTTTATACAGTACCTCACTGTTGGCAGGAAAACAATCAATTTGTTTGTTAGCGAGGGAGCATTCTCTGTATCGACACACAAACAACCGTACCATACTTACTAATGTAGTCAATGTATTGTGCTGATATTATCCTGCGAGCGTAGCATAGAGTAACGTCATATAGAGCTGTCATTCATCTCATCTAACATATCCCTTCACACTATTCGTGGTGCGGTCGGTGCAATAGAAAGTTATTTGATGTTACCTTTTTTGTTATCTTTTAGTGTTAGTACATATTTGTGGTGTATTTACACAAAAATTATAACGCACAAAACGGAATGCCGTTGTGGATTTGTTGTTGGTTGGTTTGGAGCCATTACCTCTATCCGGTATTATTAAAGCCATACTTTCCAACATCTAACCGCCCATCTGCAAAACACCAAATGTCACCCAGTTACTGAGATAGTTAACTACTCTATACGTCATTACTCTATGGAGCGTATTAGCATCGGTGTGTGTATGAGTATTACCGATTGAATTGACTGCAAGAACATAAAAAATTAATTCCGAAAAAAAATGGATTTCAATCGTTTAAATTAAATTTTTCTCTGTTTTGTTTTGGTCGTAATTTAATTAAATCGTCTTTACACAGCAAGTAGGACGATGACTTCGAAGGTTTGAAAGAAAAATTAAGGATGATGATAACAAGTGGCAGGTTGCGTGTGCAAGGAATGAATGCTATGCAATTGTTTTAAATGCTCACAGCAACAATAGAAATAGCAACAACAACGAAACCTTAAACACCCAGATTAACTAAAAGGATATGGATGAATACCCTACACAGGGAATAATATAAATACTTTTTTATTGGAGTTATGGTGGCATTGATGTCCATATATCAAATGAAGTTAATGATATACATTTTAGTTGTTTTTCACTAATTTTAATTTATTTCTTCTAAGTTTCAAATCAATATTTCAATCAAAATGCAAATTCGTCACACACTGTTTTATGTCAGTTTGAAAAATACTGATAATTTTTATAGTCTATAAATCGTCAGCTAAAATTCAAAAGAACGTAACTATAGTTTTCATTTTGTTCAAAGGAGTTAAAAAAAAAACTGATAAATAAATACAAAAAATTCAGTTTGCCAGTTTACTTTCGAATCTTACTGAAGGTAAGACTTTACTTTAGCAAAAGTTGGAAAATTTGAATTAAAAAATTAATTCCGCAACCTTTTACGAGGATTGTTTTTTCTCTTGGAAATAGAAATTAAAATTGTTCTTACGTGGGTTTGCATTTCTGCTAAAGAAATACTGATATAAATTATAATTTTCAATTTACCAATTTCAAATGAAAGATACCAGTTTTAGTTTCCATTAGAAGTTCTAAAATGTTGCACTCAGTAGCACTGATAAAGGAAATAGTAGATAAAGCGCGGCCGTCGTGGCCGTCGATGGTACAATTGTAGTGTCCGCGGCTCTTGTGCATGAGAACGTGGGTTGGTACCCTTCTCTAACCACCTCAAATTTCTTTCGACGGCGGTCACCTCGCTTAGTGACGGCGACACTACCGAGTATTTAGTCATGAAAAAGCGTCTCAAAATACCGTTCGGAACCGGTGTAGAAAACTGTGAGTCCCAATCAGTGAGTGAAAACATAGAAAGCGCACAGCTCACTGTTCGTGAGAAGGTCTCCCTAATCTCTTCATGGAATGTAACGACAAACCATTTTTATTTTTGAGATAAAGCGCGACCATTGTTAACTTTTCTTACTAGGTGCTGCCTTGCACTGCTATCAGTTTCGTTGAAGTTTATCATAAATCTCATTGACGCTTATTCAACACTGTGGGAAATTTTTGTGAAAAGAAACTTTAATCAAGGGAAATGTAAACTAATACCAAGAGTTATAAGGAGGAGATACCTCGTAAGCCTGTCCAAAGTCTGAACATGCAGGCACCTTTTCTAATCTAAAAATTACACCAACAACTGTAACAACGTCTTCGGTCGAAGATGAGAAAACGGTTTGAGTGTCTGAGGGCATGGTTGTTGAACCTCACGAAGAACCACCCTAAGAGGGCATAGACGGTGGCGACTGGCTTAGCAATACAATCGATGGCCATCAGAAATTCGATTTTAAGTTAGTTCTGTTTTGACATTATACTTTCGCTCGAAATTATTATTTCTTTTGATATGAATTGCAAATTTTAAAATATTATAGAATGTCATATTTTTAAAATTTTTTTGGGAACAAACAATCCTATTATCGCTTTCAATCACACCTAAAAACTTTCCAATTGCACTACAAATTACCCAAGACTTGTGCATTACCTATTATTTTGCCTCTATATATGCTCAGTAGTTTCTAGCATAGATAAAGAAAACTAATAGATGAAACTCAAGCGTAGGGAAAATTTTAGTTTAATGGGACATTTTTTAGATGTTGTCGCAAGCAATTAATTGTATTTTTTTGTTCCCTAAAAAAAGTAAACAAATTATTTCAAAACAAGAGTACAACACGTAACTTAAAATGGAATATCTGATGGCCTTTAAGTTGTAAAGTCATGTCGCCACCATCCATGTCCTCATAAATTGGTACATTCTTCAATTGAGCCATTATTCCTGGTTGAGAGTCCACAGAGACACTCAAACGGTTTGGCATCTACGCCTCCAGAAGATGCAACAGTTTTTGGACAGTGGAAGCTTTTAGATTGAAAGCACGTTCAGGCATATTCAGACTTTGGGCAGGCTTACGGGTTTCTCCTCTTAATATTCCTAACACCGGCGTCATGCCGTTGAAATAGTTTTTTCTAGAACAAAATACATAGATTTATTTTGTCAAATTTTTTAAAGTTTGTTACATTTTCCCTTGATTAAATTATATCCCAAAAATTCCCACAATTGAGATTAAGCGTTAATAAGAATAACGAGAAACTTCTGGGAAAGTGAAAGTAGTACAGGACAGCACCTATTGCATCTATTATCTATTATTTCTAGCATAGATAGTTTCTTGCATAGATACAGAAAATTGTTTCTAGCATAGATACAGGAAACAATGCATAAAGCGGGACCATTGTCAATTTTTTTCACTAGACTTTGTCATAAATTATAGTCACTTTGACTGGAGTTTCTCATCATTCCCATCGAGGTTTATTTAAAATTATGGGAAATTTTTTTCATAGTAACTTTTTGATGTGTTAACATCTAGAGGCAAGGGTACGGCAATCTACCAAAGTGAACACATGCAAACAACAGACAGCATTAGCATCGCATACGTGGTTGTTCTACAAAAATAGTCTCTGCCTGAAAATAAGTAAGGATTTTTCAACAGAGACGCTACAACAGTAAATCGATAGGGACAGCAAACGGCGCCATATTTTTTCCCGCTCTTTTGACATTTCTCTTCGGTAAGGTTTGCCATTTCATGACGGAAAGATATACGAGCCAACAACGAGTCGAAAGTACTAAATTTTACTACCGAAATTTGGAGTCAGTGGCCTCAACTTTAAGAGCGCTACATCCAATTTCTGAATTCTGAATTTCATTTCTGGTTGAATGGCTTCGTCAATAAGCAAAATATGCGTTATTGGTCAGACAGCAATCCACACGTAATCCGTGAGTCATCATTGCATTCCGAAAAAATTACGGCTTGGTGCGGTTTATGGGCCGGCGGCGTCATTGGGTCGTACTTCTTCCATGATGATCAATACCGGCACATTACTGTGAATGCGAATCGCTACTGTTCAATGATAACCGAATATTTTTGGCCCCAATTGGATAATATGGACTTGGAGGACATGTGGACCCCATATTGCGACGCCACAAGCCACACAGCGAATGCCACTATCAATTTATTGGAAACCAAGTTTGGTGAACGTGTTATCTCACGAAATGGCCCAGTCGATTGGCTGCCTCGGTCGTGCGATTTGACGCCGTTAGAATATTTCCTGTGGGGCTACGTCAAGTCTATGGTCTACGCCAACAAGCCAGCGACGATTGATGAACTTCGTACGAATATCGAACGTGAAATTGCAGCAGTATCGGCCGATTTATGCTTGAAAACTGTCTAAAATTGGGATCAGCGTCTGGACTTCTGCAAGCGTGGCCGTGGTGGCCATGCAAAACAAATCGAGTTCCATACATAATCGCATCACAGGAATAAAGGATTTCATTGGTATCTAAAACCGGGATTGTTTTATTTAAAAAAAGTTTTGTAGCGCTCTTATTGAAAACCCCGTTATGTTGATATTGAACAAACAGCAGGTCGTCGTCGCCAAAGAGTATTAAATAGTATAGTATAGAATAGAAACATGCCTTTTGAAACATTTATGCTTTTTGTATTGTTCTATGTAATAGCATCGTCGAAATTGTGCCTTTATATTGAAATATTCTATAATGAGAATAAGACTCGTTTATGCTCTTTTAATCAGACTCTCTACATGAGAGCGGAAAAGAGTGCAATAAGTTCTCTATAGTATTCATGTTAGAAATATAATGGTAGATGCCATACGACAACAAATACAACAAACCAAAAACCACAGACATTTTGTTTTTGCTCACTGCCTGTATTTTGTGAACTCAACTGATTGAAAAATAATGAAAATGTATACAAAATTGGAAAAAGTGCAATTTACGCAAAGCGTGTGTTTTATTTGATTTTCTGAAAGCGTTAAGTATGATAATTAAAACATTTCTATATGATTTTTACAGAGAAAACATTTCAAAAACAGCAATTGTAGGCGAACGGTGGTTGTATACAAACAAAAGTAAACAAAGTTTGATATAAGACAAAAACTCACTCCAAAATAAAAATCAAATTAGCTGGGTTAGTGCTTCTACCATGACACTAATTAATACTACTTGTCGTCTCTCTCTTTATGACAAATCAAAAACAATTATTTCAATGAGGCAATATTGTTTTATTTACTTTAACAATGTTACATGTAATGTCAAAGCCGATGTAAGAAAAAAGAAAGTGCAATAGCAAAAGTGCCTTCAGCAAGAAAACTATTTTTTTTTTTGATTTTCCAATGTAATATTTACTAAGGTGTTCATAGAAATCAAATCAAAATACTCATTGCTTTTTTTTATTTAAAAAACTATTTCAAATCCGCGATGCCAGTAGTGGAGTTTGCAAGGGCCCAAACTCTATAAGCCCGGCCAAAGACTGAATATGCACGAACGCCTTTTTCATCTAGAAACTTCCACCGCTCAAAAACTGAGGCAAATTCTGTGGTATCAGTTGTCAAAACTGCTTAAGTGTCTGAGGGCTCTCAATCAAGTGGTTGCTAAACCGGAAGAACAACCACTTTATGAGGACTTAGATGGCACCCACAAGCCTTTGCAATTCGATGGCCATCAGAAGTGCGATGGCGGTGTTGCGTACATGTTGTAAATGATATTTTCGGTTTTGAAACGATATTAAATTTTAAGATTTTGTGTCATATTTTTTTAGCCTTTTTTGGAACTAAAAAATCCCACTTATTTCTTTCAACGACGCCCAGGAAATTACCCATTGCACTAGAAATTTCCCAGTACTTCTAAGTTATCTATTGGATTTCTTTACCTAATGTTTCTAGTGACAAAAATTATCAAATGTAAGTTTTCATTAAAATTTAAAGGATACCATGATTTTTGTTGAATTATTCTAATGTGTGATATTTTGCTGTTTGGTTTTTGAAAATTAAAGAAACACAGAAAGTGAACGAAATATTTATTTGGATCAATAAATTAATGCCCACGGCTACGCTTCACGTAGTCCATTCTGAAGGTACAATTTTGGCACACCTTTTTTAACATTTCAGCCTGTATCTCACCAATGACACGTGTAATGTTTTCTTGCCATGTAGCAATCATGGTTGGCATGGTTGGTATACGAGAGACTTCACGTGCCCCCACAAAAAAAAAATATTTTAATGGAGCCAAATGGCACAATAAATGTGGCCTATTGATAGCACAACAACCTGACATTAATTGATCACCAAACATGTTTCTTAATTAGCTCATTTTATCCCGTACAGGATGGCATGTTTCACCGTCCTGATAAAACCACATGTCAACCAAGACCAATTCCTCCATTTTAGCCAAACAAGTTGGTGATCATCAAACGGTATCTTGTTCCGTTTTCCGTAACGTTGCGGGCATCATAATCTTTGAAGTAGTGTAGTCTAGTGGTTCCGTCGGCCCATAAACTGCACCAAAACGTGAGGTTGTCAGGGTGAACATTTTGCCATACTATTTATTGAGCTACCCAATGAGCCAAAAATTAACCGCGACGCAGAAAAACAATAAAATGGACGTAACTTGTGAAACACATTTTTAGTTGAAGACGAATTACGATAACTAAGCTCAATCATTTGCTGCGCTGTTCATTTTTTAATCTATTTATAATATAATGGTAAGGCAAACTGAGCATTATTGTCTTTGACACATGTTACGAATCAAAAATGTTAAAAACTTAACTCTTGAAAAGAAAATAGCAAAAAACTCACCCTAAATCATCAACCTCCCAGTTGGAAAATTTGTCTTGCAGACATTGTCAGTAGAATTTCCTTAGGGCAATGTCAGCATGTGCTGACACTTTATAGAAGACATGTTCATGATATGTCACTAGTATTGCCTTGGGTGACATAAATTTTGAACGGGCTGACAATCTATGCAAGACAATCTTATTGACTCGTCAGCACTATGTCATGACTGACTCTTACTAATGCCAATGCTGAATATCGGTAGCGGAAGTCTATACCTTTTGTGAACAGTGAGTCATGCGTATAAACTTTCAAGTTATTCAGGAAGCATAAAACTGAAAAATTTATATTTGAATGGAAGGTCATAAATTTTCAGAAATAATTTCCAAAATATTTGAAAATTTATGCAAGAATATGCACGTTTTCAGGGAATTCTATGTATGTATATCTATATGTATGTACACGAATGTACCCATTTCTTATTATAAATATTTATCAATATAATATTTATTTCAGCTTTTTATACTTATAATTATATATATAGGAAATGGCACAAGGTTACCACATTCGGAGACGTCGAGGCCAACTGACTGACTCTCTGGTGAGTTGTGACTTAAGGACGACTTGCGTACATGTCATAAGGTAATCGGCACTACTGAAAAACTGCCGAAAATTCCTGCAGACTTTTTGTCAAATGTATGAAAATGTCAGGGGGTATCATGATGTTTTTTATATGGGAGCAGATCTGCATGTCAGCAGCGACTCCGACATATCACTTCTCAGTCACTGATGATGTCTTTAGGAA
The DNA here is from genome assembly GCA_963931995.1 of Phaonia tiefii. Lineage (NCBI taxonomy): Eukaryota > Metazoa > Arthropoda > Insecta > Diptera > Muscidae > Phaonia > Phaonia tiefii. The sequence goes on along the minus strand of OZ008367.1, from coordinate 317,029,940 downwards.
ATTTCCAACTGAGCTTGTTATATAAGATTTCTTTGCAGAATGATCATTAAACGGTATCTTGCTCCATTTACCGTAACGTTGCGGCCACCATCATCTTTGAAAACGTGCAATCCAGTGATCCTGCCCGTCTACAAACAGTGCATTTTTCATGGTGCAAATTCGTCAGTCTGTTTATTGAAGTGCCCAATGAGCCACAAATGAACCTCGTCGCTGAAGACCGTAAAATGGACGTAACTTGTGATACACGTTTTTCGCAGAGCACAAATTTTGGTAATAAAACTCAATGATTTGCAAGCGTTGTTCGTTTTTAAGTTTATTTATGATGAAATGGCAAGACAAACTCAGCATTTTTGTCTTTGACACATGTGATGAATCACTCGCGAACTATTAAAAACTTAACACTGAAAAAGCAGATACCAAAAAACACCCCTTATTATGAACTTTGTCATATCAGATTTCTTTACAGAAGCTTATTTTCTAGTCGATTTGGCCAGCTAATATCAGTGTTTCGTTGTAACCTCTCCTATGGAATTTCAATTTTGTAGTTCCTGGAAAGTGCATGGATGTGTGTGGCTCAGTGCAAACGCCTCAAGAGGTGGGTTGGATGGTCGGTCTGACGGTTGGTTGGTTGGTGGATTGCCTGTTTGCGTATAGCTGGTGTATGCAGGTAAAAAGAAATTCTCCCTTTGCTTGCGTGAGTTCTTCTAATTAACAGCTAAAAGAATAACAACAACATAAACAAGTATAGCCACAACAGCAACAACGAAGTAATTTTATTTCTTGTTATTGACGTTCCTTTACATTTTACTTCCGTTTCTAAACGTAATAAGCATCCATTAAAGCGCTGAAGCGCGTACAGACTTGGATCCGCTAAAAAAGGACAAAAATTAAATGCACGATTTATACGGTAGCAGAAATTTAGCAAGGTAAAAGTACAAAAATGACAACGACCAGAACACACAACAAGGATATTACAAACAACGATTAGGACGTTTGGTTGTTTGCCTCGGTACTTAACGCCATTTGGAGCCGGAGAATTGTTAAGCGGAAACAAACGAAATAAATAAATGAAAACGGCCAGTATAAAAAATCTAAAACAGATTTAATTGTTTTTAAAAATATTGTGCAGTTACTAATGGGCGCCACAACATCCACTACTATTAATAAAATATTATTCCTGCAACCTGCACCACACCAGTTTTAAATACAGATACTACAAGTTACACAATGCTAACATCTATCAATCCCTCAGAAGAGGATGGGGTGAAGCCACCAAGGTTTCTTTTTATCAAAGAAAAGAGTGGACAAACATTTTTATTCCGACAAATGAAAAGAATTGCCAGGTTCGTTTTCTTGTTGTTGTTCTCTCTTCAACCAAATTCATGGTTTTATGGAATAAAGCTGTTTCTGCATTACGTTTGCAGCCACACAAGTGCAAATGTTCTCATGAATTCTCAACCTTTAAACACATCACAGTTAAAAATGCTGGAGCCAGCGTAGGCTGAAGGAAAATGAACGTCCATATAAAATTAGAAACAAAAAAAAAATTGATTTTTTAAAACATACTAACAAACCATTTTACATAAATTTTTCCCAACTACCTTATTTCCGATAGTTTTGAATTTTAATGTACGATACACTCCTGTTCACTTATTTAAAGGCACTAAAAATTCCACATTCAGCAGCCTGTATCTTTTGCAATTTGCAACCGATTGCAGAATTTTAAAATGAAAATGGAAGCTGGACATCATGAGATATAATTCAAAAGTAGTTTCTTAACTAAAGAACTTTTTTTGAGCAATTTTTAAAAAAAGTCAAAAACTGTGCTATTCTTTTGGTTCACTTGAATAAAGGCACTTTATTATTTTTTTATTATTTTTCAATTAAGCGATGAATTTTTGTAGGGGCGTTTGTTTATTACTATTTATTACATCTTATTAATTTCACGAGTCAAAATGGCAAAGCAAACAATTTTAAATCTATCGGAAAAAACTAAAATCGATGTTTATCGTTCTGAAGGATATTCTAACCGCGCAATAGGTAAACAAAATTGGACGGAGACCAACAGATTTCGACAATTACATCAAGGACCCCGAGAGGTATGGAAAAAATTTTAAAGGAAGGGTTTCATTGTCTTTATCTACGTATGAGAAAAGAAAAATCATCAGAATTGCTTCTATTTCTGCCTTATCCTTGTCAAAAATAAGAGCTGAAGCTGGAGTGGAAGCGAGCAAGTCATCAGTACGGAGAGCAATTAAATACTGCGAGTATCTTAAATACCTGAAATTTCAAAAAAAAAGCCGCCACTTAATGCTCCTTGTAAGGAAAATCGACTTCAATTCGCAAGAGGCTACATGGTATGGGATGTGCAGCCAAGAGTTCATGTAAATGACTGGAGAACCGTTGTATTTATGGATGAGAAGAAGTTTAATTTGGATGGGCCTGATGGCTGCAATTATTATTTCCATGATCTGCGCAAAGAAAAGCGTTATTGAACCGACATCACAGCCGAGAGTGCGGCGTTATGGTGTGTGGTGCTACTACGTACTATGGCACCATCGATCTTGAATTTCAAAGTGTAAAAATGACTGGTGCAAGCTACAAAGCGTTATTGGACGCGGCTTTTCCGTGAACTATTTAGTCCCATATCTTGGATATTGCAAAACGATAATGCCCCTATACACAACTTTTACTTTACTTTTATTGAGTATATTACAACCTCATGGGGTCAGACGTCTTACACATATTAATTAAACAAACAAATTAAACAAATTTCAATATATTCTTCCAACTGGTTCTATCCTTCGCCTTTTCTCGCCAGTTGGTAACACCAAGGATACGGAGGGACTCTTCTGCCTGGTCTTTCCAGCGGAGTCTTCGTCGTCCTCTTTTCCTGCTTCCATCGGGTACGTTATCAAAAATCTTTCGCGCTGGCTCATCTTCTGATAACATGGCCTAGCCAACGCAATTGGCACACTTTGATTCGTTTAGCTATGTCCACGTCAGAATAGAGATTATATAGCTCTGCGTTCCAGCGACGTCGGTACTCGCCGTTTTCCCTAACAGGACCATATATTTTACGGAGAATTTTTCTCTCGAAAACTCCCAGGTGTTTTTCATCCGCTTGCGATATGACCCAAGACAGGTAAAATGAGAGTCTGATATAGCTGGACTTTTGTCCGTCGAGAGAGGGCTTTGTTCCTAAACTGCTTGCTTAGCCCAAAATAACATCTATTTGCAAGCACAATTCTCCTATCTATTTCCAGGCTGACGTTGTTGTCCATGTTCACGGCGGATCCAAGGTAGACAAATTCATCTACCACTTCAAAATTTAATCGGTTGTCAACGTTCAAGTGCGGACCAGGACAAGAGGTTTCTCTAGTCGTTGACACCATCAATTTTGTCTTGCCCTCACTAACTGCAAGACCAACCTTCGCTGATTCCTTTTCGAATCTTGAAAATGCTGCAGTAACCTCTCGCAAATTTCGCCGTCGTCTATGTCGTCAGCATACGCCAGCAACATATGATTTTTCGTGTTAATGACCTTGTTCGTATTTACTGTAGCCTTTCTCATTATTATCTCTGCTAAGATGTTGAAGAGATTGCACGAAAGTGTGTCGACTTGTCTAAGTCCTCGCTTGGTACAGAATGGTTCCGTGAGGTCTTTCCCCACTTTCACTGCTGATTTGGTGTTGGTCAGCGTCATTCTACAGAGGCGGATCAGTTTCGCCAGAATACCAAGTTCTGACATAGTTTCATACAGTTTTCCCCGTATGGGGCTATCGAAAGTAGCTTTGCAATCGACAAAAAGGTGGTATGTATCGATTTGCTTTTCGTGGGTCTTTTCCAGGATTTGGCGTAGCGTGAATATTTGGTCAGTTGTGGACTTGCCGGGTCTAAAACCACACTGATAAGGTCCAATCAGGTTTTCAATAATTGGCTTTAGTCTTTCACATAATGCGCTCGACAAGACCTTATACGCGATGGATAAAAGACTGATACCGCGATAGTTGGAACAGACACACGGATCACCCTTTTTGAATACAGGACATAATACACTGAGACTACAGTCGTCGGGCATAGATTCCCCTAGCCATATACCGCATATCAGTTGATGCATGTGGGCTATCAGTCCTTCGCCACCTGCCTTAAAAAGTTCAGCGGGTAGGCCATCCGCACCAGCGGCTTTTTATTCTTCAGACGGGAGATCGCCGTTCTAATCTCGTCTTGGTTGGGGGGGATACAATCTATACTATCTTCCACTATCATTACCTCCTGATCTTCAGTGGAAGAATCTGATTGGAGTAGTGCTGAAAAGTGGTCTCTCCACATTTTGAGCACACACTGCGTCTCAGTCACCAGATTCCCATTCTCGTCCTTGCAGGAGGGCAGCCCATTATTAGGCCCGTTGGTCGATCTTCTTACCCTCTGGAAAAACTTTCGCGATTCACCATTGATCCTGCACATTTCGGTTCTTTCACTCTCTCTCTCTGCTCCCACTGCCATTTTTTCGCCTAAATAGTTGGTTTTCTTACCTTCTCAGCCTCTTGTACCGCTCACTCGCAGCACGCGTTGTAACTGACTGTTTCGTTGCCATACGTGCAGCGTCGTTTTCATCAGTTGCAATGCGACATTCTTCGTCGTACCATGGCTTATCCTTCTGCGGCTTTTGATAGCCAAGTTCAGTCATTGCAGCGATTTCCAAAGAATGGGAGATGTGCTTCCACTGCGCATCTGGGTCTTCGGGAGGGGGGGTATTCTGCTCCAGCAGGAGAGAGAGTTTCTGTCGATAGGACATTGATATCTCCGGTATTTGCAGCTTGTCAATATCCAGCTTTAACTGTGTTCGGCTCCGTATGTTTTTCGCCCTGCTCAATCTCGTGCGAACTTTCGCAGCCACCAGGTAATGATCCGAGTCGATATTGGCACCTCGAATCACACGTACATCCATTACACTAGAAGAGTGCCTGCCATCTATTATCAAGTGATCAATCTGGTTCTTCGTCCGTTGATCAGGTCGCCTTATGAATGTCCTTATGCTGGAATCGTGTGCTACTAACTACCATGTTCTTTGCAGCGGCGAAGTCTATCAGTCTTATTCCATTATCGGAGGTGGTATCATGTAGACTGTGATTGCCGATGGTTGGTCGAAAGACACTTTCCTTTCCTAATTTGGCATTAAAATCGCCTAGAATAATCTTAATGTCGTTGTCAGGGCAGCGTTCATATACTTCCTCCAGGCGCTCATAAAATGTTTCTTTGACGTCATCATCTTTATCCTCTGTCGGTGCGTGCACACAAATTAACGAGATGTTGAAATATTTCGCTTTGATGCGAATTGTGGCTATGCGGTCACTCACTGGGTTGAACCTTGAAACTAGGTGTCGCAGTCTCCTGCCCACTATAAATCCGCACCCAAATTCGTGCTCACGCTCATGGTAGCTGTAGTAAATATTGAAGTTTTTCTTTCTGGTGCAACCATATCCTGTCCATCGCATTTCCTGGATCGCTGTGATGTCAGCTTTATATTTTCCGAGGACATCCGCCAGTTGGAAAGTGGCGCCAGTTCTGTATACCGTTCGAACATTCCAGGTAGATATCCTTAAATCATGGTCCTTATAACGTTTGCGAGGGTTGTCAACAGTTGGGGGGTTTCTTTGTTCATTATCTTTTCTGTGTATTTTCATTGCCAATATAACGGTGGCGGGAGGCAAACCCAGCCCACCGTGGTTTGCATTTTACCTACTGCCAGGATAATTATGTTTCAGCCGCCCATTATGGATCAGACGCTGACCAGAATGCAGTGTGTCGAAACTGGGTTTTGGTTTCTTCAATTTTGGTCCGCCGTTGGCCAGGGATGTTGGCTCATCCGCCTTCAAAGGACAGAAGAATATGTCCACTACTTCGAAGAGCTTCAGTGACAGGGTCACCTAATAATCCTGAGACGTATCAGTGATCGCATTACCACTCAGGTTGCTCATTCGTTTCGTCTTCTCACTTTAGCTAGCTAACGGAGGTTTCCGATAAGCCATTGCCCAGCACATACTGCGTGGAAGTAGCGAGCTGTTTGGGCTGCCCAATGAAGGAATAATTTCTGGCCACTCCCAAGTGAATGGCTATCAGAAACTTTCCACCTCCAAGGACAGTCCCATGTCCCCCCTATACACAACGCCAGAGTAATACAAGAGATCATTGCAAGCCAAAATGTTAATATTCTTGAGTGGCCACCCTATTCGCCAGATCAAAACATTATCGAAAATGTCTGGGGTTGGTTATCTCGTAAGGTCTATGAAGGAGGTAGACAATTTGATGATAAGCAGTCACTAATTCACGCCAAATTTCGTTGGATTACATAAATTCTCTTTATCTCTCAATGACAACCCGTATATTTGAAGTTATTAAAAACAAAGGGGATTGTACCCATTACTAATATTTCTTAAATAAAGTAAAAGAAATTAAAAATTTTTCGACTTTTTTTTTATAAATTGCTCAAAAAAAGTTCTTTAATAAAGAAACCACTATTGTTATAATTTTTCTTATCTCAAGACGTCTAGCTTCCATTTCCATTTTGAAATTCTGCAATCGGTTACAAAGTGCAAAAGATATAGGCTGCTGAATATAGAATTTTTAGTGCCTTTAAATAAATGAACCTACAAGCTTTCAAGGTCTAATAAATTTTTTTAAGGGAAAAATGCTTGATTTTTCATTCTCAGAAGATCACGCTCACTGGTATGACTAGTTTCGAAGTCCGTGACAAGTTCATTATCAAATGCCTACTCACTCTGCCTGAATTGGTACCATTGGATAGATCATCAATCGTACATGATGAACAATTTTCCTTTGTTTATTGTTTGGGTGCAAATATAACATGTTTGTGGCTTGTCACAAATATAGTATAGTTGTGTCCAAACACATTGTGTTTGCTACTCAACTTAACATGTTTGGGACACAAATATTATTACGTTATAACATATGTATTTGTGACCCAAATATGGTTTTGTTTGTTGAAAACTGCTGAGAAATCTGCTGTCTGGAACAAATAGCAACAGATTTTACTTCACGAAGGCAATGCTTGCAAACAAATACATGCTTCCTGCAGTATATTACTGTGGCCGATATTTTTCAGTGTGTAACCAGTTTCATATGCAATTTGCATATGTGAATTGGTGTCGGTGGAAAATGCATCAGTACTAACTCAACCTGGAAGTCAATTATCCCAAGAATGACAGAAAGCTTCTTCTCTCCATGTTCTCTTTTCCTCTTATATTTTCGCATGGTTGCAGCTGTTTGACGTTAGTTAATCTACAACACAGAGTTACACTTCTGTGTGATATAGTTTTTCGAATGACTGGGCTAGTGTCGTTTATGTTTGCATTTTTCGCAGTGAAATATTTTATCGATAGGAATTCAATATATTATATTAAAGCATGTTTCTAATGTTAATCAAGTTCTGACAAATATCTGAACTTCGAACCATATGTACATATGTACATATATTCCAATAAAATTTGTATTCCACAAATCTGGGATACAGCTTCGTAATAGGTTAATTGATTTGCATCGAAAGCGGAACCACTATTCCAACGGAAATATCATACTACCATATCTCATACCGAAGGGGAACATATGGAATAATGGAGATCCTGGTAAAAAAGGATATGAGTGTTTACACGAATGGCTCACAACTTAATGATTGTATAGGCTTTACTCTATGACATAAAGCATGTCTTTTTTTCATAGACTACCTAGTCACTTCAGCGAATTTCAGGCGAACATTTTGTCTATTAGGGAAGTGACCTTCTGGCTGAGGGATAATAGTCCAGCAGTCTTTGGGGTCAACGATTCTCGGACAGTCTAGCAGTCTTCAAGTCCTTGAAATTTGTTTTTATGAATTCAACATCAGCCCAGGACTGCCGCAGATCTCTTAGCAATATGGCCCAGCATTACAATAGTTATCTCATGTGAGTGCCAGAGCACCCAGCCATTCCGGGGAATTTCATAGTGGATGAGCTGGAACGACTAGAGAAAACCTCGTATGTTCTACAGGAATTTAAACATGTTGGCATGCATCTAGCAACTTGTAAGCATATCCTACAACAATGCTCCTTACGATAATGAAGGAGAGGTTGTTGTGTTGCAGATATTTTGTACGCTCAAGACAAATCTGACCCATGGTTGATATCAGGAGATCGATAAAACTTCTGCCTTTTTCCAGGCCCAAGGTATCAGTGCTTGTTTCAGTTTTGACCGAGCAGTGGCTGGTTGGTTGGAATTCGGTTATACTAGCGAGCAGAGGAAATTACATCTGTATGAACTGTTTCAATGGTGGAGATCAAGAATCCACTGTACATCTGCTATGCCCTTTTCTTTCCAGTCGACTGTCAGTCATTGTCCTTTTTATTCCAGTTAGTTTTTATTTGTTTAAACCTTCATCGCTAACCACTGCCATTGTAATTAGCCCCCATAAGAATGTACTGACGCAGTGTCATATAAAAAAAAAACAAAAAAAGAGAAATAACACTGGTCCACACAATTCTTGTTTCCTTTACATTTTTTGTGTTATTGGGTATTTCTATGGCCCTGACTATGAAAAAAATTGTGGGAGATTGCTAAAAGCTTTAGTTTTGAGCTATACAGTTTTATTATATTGGCAAAAACAAATACAAAAAAATTAACACATGTGGTAACAAGATTTCTATAGAACACTATCAAATGATATTTTATTAGATTAAGTGAATGAGCGACTTTAGGTAGATTTCGATGAAAACTCCAGCAGTAGTCTTCCATCATATGAGAGTGCTCTCTTTCCTGATAACGCTCTTCCATTGTCTGAAGATCCTGATGAAATCTTTCGTCCTGCTCCTCACTAAAATTATGTAGATTTTGTGGATATTTCATCTAAATGCTAGAGCAGGAAGTGTTTTTTTATGCTCATATTGCATCGTAGGTCTTGCAAGTTCCATAGCACGTACTCAATAAGCTCGACATGGTCGTCAGATTTAGTTTTGTCTAGGAAATTACTCATAACCAAAACAAATTAATTCTAAGCTTTGGATTCGACTTCAGTCATTGATTTGACAAAATTAGGGTCTTTCACGAGTTGCCTAATCTGTGGCCCATCGAAAATATCAGCTTTTAATGTTTCTGTACTTAATCCTGAAAACTTGCGTAAAAAGAAAATTGAAACATTCGCCACTTTTCAGTTAGCTATAATTCAAAAAAAGCTGTTAGAGAAAAATGTTTGGCGTATTTAAAAAATGGAGTCAGTTTGAGATAGAAACAAAAAAATCACGCGAAACAAAAAATTTTTACAATTTTGTTGACCAGTGTAATCGTTTTGTTTCTATTCGCTATGAAAAAAAGAAGATCATAACAAATCCCATGCAGTGAAAGAGAATTCTCTGGGTGTTTAGTGATGGTCTTTGTTTGGGTCCAGCCGATTGACTGCCAAGGTGTGAATGTCCATTGTGTTATTGGCACCATGTTCACCACAATATTGGCTATTTCCATGCAGGATAACAAATACATTGTTATTCAATCCCTGTGTTTGTTTCAATGCGTCTGTTTGCGAGTTTTTCCCTCTCGCTAGTTTTTATTACGTCAACAACAGCAGCCGCGTTGATTCGGGATGGAGATATGAGTTATTAACAGCCTGTAAAAACACAAATCTACTGGTACAGATTTTTCGGAAAATATTATCCTGTGGGGGTAGCTTAATGTTATTGCTTTAATGTTGGCGTCGTTTGCAAATGGATCTAGGCGTGCTAAGGCGCGTGATGTTGACAGTGTGACTGGTAGAACATAAATTGGGTTGAACAAATGACAGCGGCAAATATGTAGAGGTATTCCCTTCATAAAGGACGAAAGGCTGAAGATAGACAGATACATTTCTATCACATGAAATGGGTATTACGCAAGTAGTTGGTAGTATTTGGTAATACAAATTAGATTACTAAAAGAAATCTGGGCACTAACCGCAGTAATTATAATCAAGTACAAAATCCTTCCGATTCAAATTCCGTACATTGCGAAAAACAAAAGCAAATACTAGAAATGCATATTTTTAGGAAATATTTGGCGAAAGTATTGAAATATTTACAGCTAAGTATAAAGATATTGGAGCTGAGACCTTCCGTTATAATTTGCTGATATCTAAATCATCAGCAGGCACGAGCAACATGTAACGTTTATTGCTGATATTTGTATTTGTATTGACTGTAGGTTTTCACACGGTGATCTCTATTAATAAATTGAAGATACTGCATGACAAAGTCTTGCCCTGCCTGAAGGATCGCCTGATACCAAATGGTTCCGTGAGATTTTTACAAATCTTTACAGCGATTTTCGTGTCTGTCAGTGTCATTCTACAAAGGCGTGTCAGCTTAGCAGGAGTACGAAGCTCTGACATAGCTTGGTACAGATTTCTCCGATGTACGAGTTCGGGCTATCAAAGGCAGTCTTATAATCTACAAAGAGGTGGTAGGTATTGAATTGGATTTCGTGGGGTTTCTCGTGGATTTATCGTAATGTGAAAAATCTGGTCAATAGTTGATAGGTCTGTAACAAACAGTTTTAGTCTATCACACATTACGCTCGAGAGGACCTTGTTTGCGATAAACGGCTTTTTCTGCGATAATTTGTACTTAACCTCAGGTCGCATTTTTGAAACACGACACACTATGCTAAGACACCAGTCGTCGGGCATGCTTTCGCCTAGCCAGATTTTGCTTGAGCTGATGCATGCAGCTTTTCAACTCAGAGCCGCCAGCCTTAAACAGCGCAGCCTGCATTCCGTCAGCACTAGTGGCTTTGTTGCTCAGTCAACGCCATCGGTCTGTACTTGCTCAACCCCCTTACCTATATTGAGGTATCTTAGGGACAAGTAAAACAGATCAGTGATATCTCTATATTCCCAACATACTCTGCACATGTATGACAAGGTTCCCCTCCTTATCTCTAACAAATGGGGTCTCATCCATTCCCATTAGTTTGGCTTGTACTTGTCGGTAGAATTAAGAGGCCTCATCCTCCTTGTGTAAAATTCAATTTTCTCCCCTTGTGCGAAGCTTTGCTTCAAGCAGGTAGTGATCCGAATTGATATTAGCTTCTCGTGTCATCCATTGCGTTCATTAGGAAACAGTCTTATTCCGTTATCGGAAGTGACGGTGATATCCCTGCCGGCTTTAGCATTATAATCACCTAGATCAATCTTAATATCATGGCCAGGGCAGCGGTCGTATGTTTCCTCTAGGCGATCATAGAATATGTCCTTAATGTCATCGGATATTTCTTCCATCGGGGCGTATATACAAATTAATCTTCCTTGCTGGAAATTATATTAAACCTATCAACTGTACCACCTTCAACATATTATTTAATTGCAAACACGCCTCCTTTATTCCATTGCACTTTTGCGTTACTGGAATTTGGAAAATAACCTACAACCTACTGTGTACTCCTAGATTTGAAGGCTAATATGATGAGATTGTTGTTATTGATCATTAGTTGTTACACCTCATTCCATACCCGGCTTAAGATCCACAATATCAAGAAGGCTACCGTAAACCCCGGATATTGTAGGTCGTCAATTGCAATTAAGTTCAAGTAATGCTTAATAAATATTTTTTCTCCGTTATTTATGAAATATAATTAAGTAGTATGATTTAAATCAAACACTGTACAACTACAGTATTTATTTATCAATCATATAAAATTATATTATTAGATAACATCGTTTCATATTTTTAATGAATTTCATTAATTTCTTTCAATCACATAAAGTGAAAGAGGAAGGTTAATTTTGTATTAACGCGAGCGATTATATACTTCAGTATTTCTATTGGTTTCGATTTTTATTGATTTGCTTTTCTATTGATTTGCATTATGATTGTATTCTTGGTTTTTGTGTTTTGATTTCACTGACATTAAATATCTTGCTTTCGTTTTTCTGTTTGAAGTGTGTATCATTGGAATTTCGTAACATAGAGTAATGACATATAGAGTAGCGATTTATCTCAATAAATTTGCGAAGTTTGGTGTGGTTGTATATGGACGTTGCATGTTGAAAAGTATTGTTTTAATAATACCAGATACAGGCAATGGCTCAAAACAACCAACCCGAAAAGAGCAACGGCATTTCGATTTGTGGCAAATGCTATCCACACACTGCTGCAAACGTTTTCTGAAGTTTTCATGAACTCTAACAAGCATGTCGACTGGTCTCGATATTGATAATTAGGTCTTCCAAGGTGTTGGAACGGTTGATATACACCTTCAACTTCAGGTAGCCCGAAAGGAAAAAAATCGCATGGGGGTTAGTCTGGTGAGCGTGCCGGCCAGTTCAAATCACCCAAGAGATAAGCCGCCCAGGGAACCATTGCGCAGTGGCACTATCCTGTATATCCTCTAATTGCATTGCCGGCTGAAAAAAATCCTATATCATAGTCAAGTCACAGTCACAGTTACGGCAAGACGGTTATCCTGGAGAAAGTAAGGGCCACTGATGCCTACTCGTGATATGGCCACAACACAGTGATGCGGTCCGAATGCAGAGGTCTCTGGTGAAGTTTTCTGGGCTCTGTTTCACTCCAGTACCTCATATTTTGTCTGTTTACGCACCCGCTGTTACACACACGCTGCACTGCAATGATCGAGTGCGCATTTGAAAAAAACGCTTCAACACAAAATGACCTCTCCTTACGTGTCCAATGCATGATAGCAACTGATAGGCAGACGAATACAAATCTCCCGTCAGACACTATAAGCCTTGCACACTCTCAACTCTCTTCGAGCAACAGTGCCGCCACAGCATGCAGTGCAAAAAAGCAAGTTACCGCGCTTCACCCTGTGTAATTAGAGTTTTGAATAGAAAAATATGATTAAATTAAATTGACTTTTTTAGACCGGAGTTCTGAAAATTGTCGTGGCAGTCAACGTGTTAAATTTCATGTTAAATTTGACTTTTTAGACCGCAGTTCTGAAAATTGTCGTGGCAGTCGACGTGTTAAATTTCACAGTTTTTCATCAAAACGACTTGAAACACTCAAATCAAACATTTGTGTAATTACACCTGGTGTAAGTGTGTTTACGTCAAATAACTCTCTATCGCCATCGGTGGTGCAATAGTTAGTATTCGCGACTTTTATACATGAGAATGTGGGTTCGATCCCTGCTACCGCATGTTACTCTCGACGACGGTCACCTCGCTTGTTGACGGCGATACTATCGAGTACTTAGACATGAAAAAGCTCCTCAAAATACCATTCGGAACCTGTGTAAAACTATAGGTCCCCATCACTTAGTATAAAACTTTAAAGTGCACAGCTCACTGATTATGGAAAGCTCTCCCCTATCCCTTCATAGGTTGTAATGGAAAGCTATTAATTTTATTTATTTAGCTCTGTATCTAAGTGTGAACTGAAATATCAGATGAGAAACACGGCAGCTCTAGGTGACATTACTCTGTGTTTCGTAACATCATAAATATATTATGTTCGAATGACAAATGATGTCTAGGTTCAAAAACAGGAACCTGAACATTTTCAATCACAATGAAAATAAGTAGACGAAGTGATAGTATGCAAAAAAGTATCCAGTATTCTTATAGTCGTTGTCATTTGTATGCGTTATAGAGCAAAACATAGAAGCGAAATTAATTCGCTCATGTGGCGTTTCACATCACACTCTTCGTTATGGGTTTGTGCAAATGAGAGATGTTTGACGAAAATTAACTTACACCAGGTGAAGCTACAAGGACGATTGATTTATCTTGATTTTAACTTGACTTACAAGAACTGTTGACTTAACTCGTTTTGGTATAGATCTGTAAATTTTTAATGTATTTTACACTTCTTTGTCGAGTTTTATAATTGGTATACATTTCTATTCTATTTAACAAAACTATTATACCATACAAACACGAAATGCCATTGATGCTGTCATGTTGGACATTTTTCACTATTACTTCTATCGGGTGTTATTGAACCCATGCATTTGACCATCCAACGTTTACCTGCGACCATGCGTATGAAGTTAAACTACTTAAGAGAGAATAAACTGCTCTAATATGTTTCACTCTAATGTATGTGTGTGCAAATATCAAAAACCCCCAACAGCGATGTATGTAGTAGGGCCATAGTACATGATTTCGACTCGAGCGGTTTTACTTAGTTTACGAGATTATATTCAGGCTTAGCAATGACATCAATGTGCACTTGTGTTGCCTTGGCATTAGACAGAACATAAGTAAAAAAGCCGTTTAGTATCTGTATTACACCCAACCCAAAAAAACTTATTAACAAAGCCAGTACATAATCATCGTCTGACAAATCTCTGGCAAAAATTATACAACTGTCTAATTAAGAGCCATAAAGTGTAATTTTGTTATCATTGACAGGATGCAAAAAGGCAGAGTATCAAATATGTTTCAGTGACTTATTCTACAAATTCTGTGGATTTTTGTTTTTCAAAATATTATGAAACTGTGAAGAGATATTGTGTTAGTACAAATGGACAAATTGAATTCGGTTATGCTAATATGCAGACCGACCATATAATACTGGACAATATGGAAATGAAATATGGGGTGAGTACTGAAGGTTTGATAATGGGATTATCGATGTTTTTGCAAACATACATTCGGTGCTTTGGCAGTGGTTAACGTCAGTAGTTCGATACTATTTTACCAGCAACAAATTATGTATTATTTTATGTCAATATAAGGATCAAAGCAACGTAGAATAAACAAAAATTAAAGGGTCCGCCATCTAACGTTTTTTTTTTCAACTAGTGCTTATTTCGTGAATGGTAACACTTAGCTCATGTCTGATTTGACAGATAATTAGTTTTATCCTTCCGCTGAACGAATATGGTTGTGTATACGTTGAAGCCAACTGACCATCCAATGCGTTTTCGCTTCGGTAAGTGGGCCTGCGATCGACTTACAGAAGATGCCGATTTTGCCAACAAAAATCATCTTTTCAGATGAAGCTCATTTTGATCTTGGCGGGTATGTAAACCAGCAAAATTGTCGCATTTGGGGCACAGAAAACCCGCACGCAAACATTGAAAAGCCGATGCACCCAAAACGAGTCACTGTTTGGTGCGGATTTTGGTCCAGAGGCATAATTGGGTCATTTTTCTTCGAAAATGAGCAAGGAGTGGTCGTTACAGTCAATGGCGATCGTTATCGGGCCATGTTGAACGAATTTTTGTTCACAAAAATTGAAGAAGAGGATATTGGCAACATTTGGTTTCAACAGGACGGCGCTACATGCAACACAGCCGAAGCTACACTCGATGTTTTGCGCCCTGTTTTTGAAGATCGCATTATCAGCGGCAGAGCTGATGTCGGTTGGCCACCTCGGAGCTGCGATTTGACACCGTTGGACTATTATTTGTGCGGTGCCCTCAAATACAAGTGTTACGCCAACAAGCCAGAGACAATTGACGCTTTAAAGGACAATATCCGTGAAGCCATTGGTGAAATACAGCTGCACACAATCGATAATGTACTTAAAAATTGGACCGATCGTGTAGGCTACTGCATGGCCAGCCGAGGCAGCCATTTGAATGAAATTATTTTCCATTATTAACCGGAAGGATTATGCTTTCAAATAAAAAAAGAAATTTGAGAAAATATTCAGTATTTTTTTTTTATAGCATTTTCAAAAAAAAAAGTTATTTGGCGGACCCGTTATTTTCCAATTTGGACAGATGAGTCATCCTGTAGGTCGTTCCGCCGCAAATATTTGTGGTGCGAAACAAATTGCGAACCAGGCCGCGACAGCTTCAATTCGTTGTCATGCACAGCAATTTAACCTTTTACACAGCACCGTCTGATGGATTTTAACAAAAGACCTCTTTTTATAAGCCTGCAAAATTCAATTGTGAAGATATGTGGGGAAACAAAACTGAGTCATTTGTGGTACATAAAATCAACAAACAGTCACGAAAAACTTATGCACCCACAACGTGTCAATGTTTGCTGTGGTTTTTGGGCTGGCGGATTCATCGGGCAGTACTATCGGGTGTTTTTTTAGAGGTTTGTTTTTCGAATAGAGATAAAACTGGCATTTTGTGGTCAAATCTGGCAACTCTAATGTCATTTATGTTCAGTTTGGTTTGCCATTTCATCATGAACAGGTTGACAAAAGAACAACGCTTGCAAATCGTGCAAATTTATTTCGAAAATAATGGTTCAGTTCGCGAAGTTTACCGCAAGCTCCGTCCATTTTCATCGCAAAATTTTGTTCAGTGATGAGGCTCATTTTAGTTGAATGGCTACGTCAACAAGCAAAATTGCCGCATTTGGAGTGAAGAGAATCCACATGAGACCCTTGGCGACGCCATTACATCCACAAAAACTGACTGTTTGGTGTGCTCTATGGGCTGGTGGAGTCATTGGGCCATACTTCTTCCGAAATAATGCTGGAGAGGCAGTTACCGTTAATGGAGACCGGTATAGAGCCATGATAACCGACTATTTTGTTAACGAATTGGATGGCACGAATGTGGATGAGTTGTGGTTCCAACAAGACGACGCTACATGCCACACAGCGCACGTCACAATCGATTTATTGAAGGAAACATTCGATGAGCGCATAATTTCTCGGAATGAACCTGTCAATTGGCCACCAAGATCGTGTGATTTGACACCATTGGATTATTTTCTTTGGGGATATGTGAAGTCGCTCGTCTACGCCAACAAACCAGAAACGTTTGGGGGAATTGGAAGCCAACATTCGTGGCGTTATTGCCGACATACGGCTCCATATGCTCGAAAAAGTGGTTGAAAATTGGACCTGTACAATTGGCTTTATTCGAGCCAGCCGCGACGGCCGCATGCCCGAAATCATATTTAAACATTAATGGCATAAAATTATCCTTCCAATAAAGCCAAATTGATGGACATTAAAACGATTTTCTTGTGTTTTATTTCAATTCGAAGTTCTATACCCCTAAAAAAAACACCCGATACTTCGAAAATGATGCAAGAAGGATATCATGACATTATAACAAATTTGTTACGGCCTGCGTGAGATAAACTGGGCTTGGTCAATTTGTGGTTTCAACCAGACGGTTCCACATGCCACACAGTTCATAAAATAAATGCCCCATTACCGACAAAGTCGCCGCATCAACTCATGATACAACGACGTCAACTGGTTTTCGAAATTCTGCAATTTTACACCATTGGACTTTTTCTCTGGAAAGCATGGTCTATGTCAATAGCTCGTTATGATTATAGTCCTAAAGAAGGAAACTATACGCGTTATAGATGATATATATTCCGAACTATGCCACAAAGTCATAGTAACTGTTGATACTTTATTACAACCCATTATTGTTAACTATATTGTCTACTTTTTGTTTGGTTTGGTTTAATGAGAAGTTTTCTAGGTGGAGCCTGTTTATTATACATTGTAGTTTTGAACCCAATAAAAGTAAATTTAGAAAAGCCAAAGTTCAAGACTGGCAAATCCATAAAATACAACCCTGAGCATAGAATTACATTTGGCAGCGCACTTACTCTTACACTCGTACTTGCGGTTTGGTTTGTGTCTAGACTAACACATGGGGAGATATTTCTTTTTTTCTGGGAAATTTTCTAGATGGAGCCTGTTTATTACATATTGTAGTTTTGAAACGAATAGAAGGTAAATTTAGAAAAGCCAAAGTGAAAGAAGTTTAAAAAATAAAATTCTCTTAAATAAGTGAGTTTTTAAAAAAAGTAAATTCCTCAAAAACAATAACCTATTCATATTCTTAAACAGAGTACCTATTCTTTAAAAAATTTCTCTCTTAAAGAAGTATCTTTGCTTAGAAAAGCAAATTTTCTTACAAAAAGTACACTTTCTTAAAAAAACTAATTTTTTAATTAAATACCTTTTCTTAAAAAAGAACATTATCTTAAAACAAATTTCCTTTTTTTAGAAATTACCTTTTCTTTCGAGAGTCAGATAAATACCTACTCTTAAAATTTTACCTGTTCTTAATAAAGGACCAATTCTAAAAAAATCCCATTTCTTAAAAAAAAACCTTTTCCCTTGACGAGAATGTTTAATCGCTCACTTTTCTCTGGTATGTTTCCTTCTCTTTGGAAGCAAAGCTTCATTACTCCGTTGCATAAAACTGGTTCCGGGTAAAATGTCGAAAATTATAGGGGCATTGCTAAGTTGAGTGCAATTCCTAAGCTTTTCGAAGAATTAGTTGGGGCTAAAATTGTGCATTTGCTAAAAAGTGTTATTTCCCCTCAACAACATGGGTTTATAAAAGGTAGATCAACTGTTATTAATTTGTTAGAATTTATTTCACATGTTTTTTCAGCATTTTCCTCGAAAGTTCAGACGGATGTGATATATACAGATGTTAGTAAAGCTTTTGATAAGTTTAATCATATTCTTCTTCTCTTGAAGCTTGATATGATGGGATTCCCATCAAAATTTTTACACTGATTGTCTTCTTATTTAATTGGCAGAACTCAGCCAGTGTTATTTAAAGGGTGTTTATCGCGACAGATTTTTGTTTCTTCTGGTGTCGCTCAGGGCAGTCATTTAGGGCCTCTTCTTTTTAACTTGTTTTTAAATGATCTGCCGTCGGTCATTAATCATTCAAAGATTCTAATGTATGTACGCAGATGATGTTAAATTGTATTTGTCTTTGAAGTCTGTGAATAAATGTCTTTTACTGCAGGAGGATTTGATAAGTTTTGTTAAATGGTGTGATTGTAATTTTATACTTCTCAACTTGAGTAAATGTAAAAAAATATCGTTTAACAGAAGGATGTGTTGGGAAACTTTTTACAAGATTGGTGATAATGTGTTGGATAATGTGTCTCAGTTTTGCGACTTAGGTGTGACTCTTGATAGTAAACTTACTTTTTCGTCACATATTGATACTTGCATAGGTAGTGCATCTTGTTTGTTAGGATTTATAAAATGTTGCTCCAGGGAATTTGATGATCCCTATTTGTCAAAGCGACTGTATACTAGCCTTGTAAGGCCGAGTCTTGAGTACGGTTCAATAGTTTGGCTTCCACATTATAGGTGCCATTTTGATAGAATCGAATCAGTTCAGAAGCAGTTTTTACTTTTTGCTTTACGCAATCTTGGTTGGAGTTCATCTTCGAACTTACCTCCCTATATTCATAGATTACAACTCATTGATTTACCTACTTTAGAGCGTCGTAGGGCAATGTTGTCTGTATGTTTTATGGTTAAACTAATCAATGGAGAAAGTTCAGTGAAGAGACCAAATATATTCAGCATATTTGGTCTTTTCACTGAACTTTCTCCAGTGAGCTCTTTCTTCCTCTTAGAGCTTCTAGATAATATGTTCCATTTTTCTACCCCCGTTCAAACATAACTACGAATCCTTTAATCCAGTTTTTACTCTTTGCAATACTTTTAATGAGTTCCACCGCCTATTCTCTCTATCGGATTCGATTGAAGTAATTAAACGAGCGATTTTTGTTTCACGACTGTTATTCGAGAAATCATGTGAATGAATTTTGGTTCCGAACTAAATTTCCTGCTTCATATGTCCTACTTCATCTGTTCCTGCTTCATTCTCATCTTGATGTATCTGTTTATCCTGCTTCATCTGTCCTTATTCATCTGTTCCTGCTTAATCTGTTTCGGTGTCGTCTGCTCTCGCTTCATCTGTTCCTGTTTCATCAGCTCCTACTTCTGTTCCTATTCCATCTGTTCCGGCTTTATCTGTTCCTGTATCATCTGTTCTTGCTTCATCTGTTCTTGCTCCATCTAACTCATCAGTTTCTCCTTCATTCTGATCCTGCTGCATGTGTTCCTACTTCATTCTCATCCTGCTGTATCTGTTCCTGCTTCATCTGTTCCTGTGACACTGTTCTTGCTTTATCTGTTCCTGCTTCACACGTTTCAACAGATCCTGCTTCTTCTGTCCTTATTCATCTGTTCCTGCTTATTCTGTTTCTGTGTCAGCTATTCCCGCTTCATTTGTTCCTGCTTCATCAGTTCCTACTTCATCTGTCCTGGTACATCTGTTCCTGCTCCATCTGTTCCTGCTTTATCTGTTCCTGTACCATGTGTTCTTCCTTCGTCTGTTCCTGTTCCACCTAAATCGTTAATTCCTGCTTCATATGCCCTGCTTTGTCTGTGCATGTGTCATCTGTTCTTGCTTCACCTGTTCCTGTTTCTCCTGCATCATATTCCTGCTTCATATATTTTTACTCTATCTATTCCACCTTCATCTGTTCCTGCTTCATAAGTTCCTGCTTCATCTGTTCTTCATCTGTTCCTGCTTAATCTGTTTCCGTGTCATCTGTTCCTGCTTCATCTGCTCCTGCCTCATCAGTTCCTGCTTCCTCAGTCCGGCTACAACTGTGTTCCAGCTCCACCTGTTCCTGCTTTATCTGTTCCTGTGTCATATGTTTTTCCTTCATTTGTTCCTGCTCAAGATACTTCACCAGTTCCTACTCTTTCTATCCTGCTGCATCTGTTGCAGCTTCATCTGTTACTGTTTTATCAATCCTATTCCATTCATATCATTCTTACCTTCATAGTAGTCTTTATGTACTTAAAAAAAAAAAAAGTCTTTATGTACTTATATAATATTATCTCATGCATGAATTTATTACTATTTGTTTTTTTAATTTTGTTCCTGAATACTGTTTTAATCTGATTGTTTTATTTTGGTTTTGTATTTAGTTTGTAACTGAAGATATGTAAAATTGTATTTTTCCAGCTGTTTTTATCTAAGTAAATAAATAAATAATAAATATTCAAAAAAAAATACCTTCTGTTAAAAATTATGCCTTTTATTACAAATATTCCTTTTCATAAAAGTACATTTTCTTAAAAATTAAGTAATGCCTGGCTTTCGATGAAGGCATGCATAGGAGAGAAATGTTGTGAATATTGATGGTTATGGCAAAGTATTGTTGTGGATGTTTTCGCACAACTAGGAGTTTATAAAATTCTCGCTTACTTGAGATTTGTGGAGAAGGGAGCTAATGATATGCCTTGCTGCGAATTGAAATAGCTATATATTCCCAACCATCCATCATAGTGATCAATTTCACACACTTCTTAATAACATTTCTATTAAAATGTACTTTTTCATAGAAATAGTACTTTTAATAGATATTGATCTTGAACCGAACAATTATTAAAAACATATTGAAAACGTAATACCTTCTCTTTTCTTATCTTGAGATAAGTAGCCTTTCTGAAAATAAATAAATTTTCTTGAAATATATCCTTTTCCTAAAAAGACTACCACTTCTTTAAAAAGTACCTATTCTTAACAAAAGTAATTCTTTGTAAAAAAATTCTTACTCTTAGGCTTTTTCTTACAGAAAGTACTTCTTATTAAAAATGGTACATTTTCTTAAAAAAAAAAGCATTAGCTTTTAATAAAAGAAGTACCACTCATTAAATAAAGGACCTTTCCGGGAAAATATAATACATATACCTATATACATATTCATATATATCATCAGCTAAAATGCAAACGAACGTAACTACAATTTTCATTTTGTTCAAAGGAGTTGAAGAAAAATCTTATAAAAAATACAAAAAATGCAGTTTGCCAGTTTATTTTCGAATCTTACTGAAGCAAAGGCTTGAAAATTTGAATTGAAAAATTAATACCTCACCCTTCTACGAGGATTGTTTCTTCTCTTGAAAATAGAAACTAAAATTGTAGTTACGTGGTTTTGCATTTCTGCTAATGATATACTTTTCTTAAAAATTATACCAATTTTTTTTTACATTCAGACTTGGAATCCTTAGACTTGTTAGATTCTTCTTTTTTTATACTCAAGTCAAGTTACTATTTTACACTCAAGTCAATCTTAATTATTTTCCGCAGTTTCGGGCAATTTTACTGACAAACTATAATTATCTAGCGTATACAAAACAACACCTAAAGTAAAACCCCATAAACTTTAACCTAAATGCGCCACGTCTAATATTTATCCGACATACCTCAAATTCGTTCAACATAATTTCCAGAATAAATAGAAATTAATTCATTCGGGGTTTGCAAAAATCAAAAATTGATTTTTTATTGCCACCCTAATGTACGATACACTCCGGTTCACTCATTTAAAGGCACAATAAATTCCATATTCAGCAGCCTGTATCTTTTGCAATATGTTACCGATTGCAGAATTTTAAAATGGAAATGGAACCTAGAGATATAAAATAAATAACTTTTTTGTGCAATTTATAAAAAAAGTCCAAAAATGTGCTATTTTTTTTGTTTTACTTGAATAAAGGCCCTTTAACTAATTTTTATTGAAAAACAGATTTTCTTATTTTTTTAATTTATTTTACTTTATTTAAGAACTACTAGTGTTGGGTACAACCCCCTTTGTTTTTAATAAATTCAAATATACGGGTTATCATTGAGAGATAAAGAGAATTTATGTAATCCAACGAAATATGATTCCAAACATCCTTAATGGCCTGAATTAGTGACTGATTGTCTATTAGTCAAATTATAAACCTCCCTTATAGACCTTACGAGATGACCAACCCCAGACATTTGCGATAATGTTTAGATCTGGCGAATAGGGCGGCCAGTCAAAAATATTATCATTTTGGCTTGCAATCAACTCCTTTACTACTCCGGCGTTGTGTATAGGGGCATTATGGCATTATGGGACCAACTAGTTCACTGAACTGCGGAAACGCCGATTCCAATAATGTTTTATAGTTTGCATCAGTCATTTTTGCAGTTTGAAATCCAAGGTCGATTGTGCCATAGTACGTAATAGCACCCCACTTCATAACGCCGCCCTCTCGGCTCTGATGTCGGTTCAAAAAACTATTTTCTTTGCGCAGATTATGGAAACAATAGTTGTACCCATCAGGCCCATCCAAATTAAACTTCTTCTCATACGTAACTACAACGGTTCTCCAGTCAATTACATAACCTCTTGGCTGCACATCCCATACCATGTCGTCTCTTGCGAATTGAAGCCGCTTTTCCTTACGAGGAGCATTTCAGGTATTTAAGATGCTCACAGCTCTTAATTGAGCTCTTATTTTTGATAAGGCAGAATTAGAAGCAATTCTGATGATTTTTCTATTCTCATTCGTAGATAAAAACAATGAAACCCTTCCTTTAAAATGTTCTCCATATCCCTCGGGGTCCTTGATGTAATTGTCCACAACTATTGGGCTCCGTCCAAATTTTTTAACTATTGCGCGGTTAGTATAGGGTTTTTCAACAGAGACTCTACAAAAGCAAATCGATAGCAAACGACGCCATATTTTTTCCCGCTCTTTTGACATTTCTCTTCAGTAAAGTTTGCCATTTCATCATGGAATGATATACGAGCCAACAACGAGTCGAAATAATTAAAATTTACTACCGAAATTTGCAGTGAATGGCCACAACTTTAAGGGCGCTACGTCCAATTTATGGTCGTCTTAATTTCTGGCTGAATGGCTTTGTCAATAAGCAAAATATGCATTATTGGTCAGACAGCAATCCACACGTAATCCGTGAGTCATCATTGCATCCCGAAAAAATTACGGTTTGGTGCGGTTCATGGGCCGGCGGCGTCATTGGGCCGTACTTCTTCCGTGATGATCAAGGCCGGAACATTACTGTGAATGCGAATCCATACCGTTCAATGATAATCGAATATTTTTGGCCCCAATTGGATAATATGGACTTGGAAGACATGTGGTTCCAACAGGACGGCGCCACAACCCACATAGCGAATGCCACAATCAATTTATTGGAAACCAAGTTTGGTGAACGTGTTATCTCACGAAATGGCCCAGTCGATTGGCCGCCTCGGTCGTGCGATTTGACGCCGTTAGATTATTCCTGTGGGGCTACGTCAAGTCTATGGTCTATGCCAACAAGCCAGCGACGATTGATGAACTTCGTACGAATATCGAACGTGGAATTGCAGCAGTATCGGTCGATTTATGCTTGAAAACCGTCGAAAATTGGGTTCAGCGTCTTCACTTCTACAAGCGTGCCCGTGGTGGCCATGCAAAAGAAATCGAGTTCCATACATAATGGCATCGAACGTACTTTCACAGGAATAAAGAATTTCATTGATATCTAAAACCGGTTTTGTTATTTAAAAAAACTTTTGTAGCGCTCTTATTGAAAAACCCGTTATATCTTTCAGAACGGTAAACATCGAGTTTAGTTTTTTCCAATAGCCTGCCTACAAAAAATCACCGCTTACTTAAAAAATACTAAAGTGCCTTTATTCAAATGAACCAAAAAAATAGCACTTTTTGTACTTGTTTTTATAAATTGTGGAAAAAAAGTTCTTTATTTAAGAAACCACTAGTGTCATGATTTTTTTTATATCTCAGCATGTCTAGCTTCCATTTCCATTTTAAAATTTTGCAATCGGTAACAAATTGCAAAATATTCAGGCTGCTGAATATGGAATTTTTGGTGCTTTTAAATAAGTGAACCGGAGTGTATAAAACATTTTAATTTTTCCACCCATTGTGGTGTTATAAAAATCTTCCATTGAACTTTTCTCGGGCGATGTGCTGAATTTGCGATGTTCTACTCCGTTTGCGTTATTTTTTACTTCGTTGGCGTAAGCGAATATTTCGGCGGGCTGATGTTAATATTTGTATGCCCATTCATGCCGTAGCGAGTATTGGTTTGCTGAAATCGCTTATATGCGAATGAAATGTAAATCTGCTGATTCCCTGACTTGGCTATTTTATAACATTTCGTTGGCTTTACTGATCTGTAAAAGCCCAAAAAAAAACAAAATATATTGTATATGATTTCTATATATATTATCATGCTTACATAGTAGATAGGTATGTCCAAACACGTACAGTTTATTTACTTTGTTATTTTCAGTTTATTTAGGACTTTATTTTAAAGTGCTACTTTTCGAACTCCTTTTAACAATTCTAATAGAAATATAAACATTTCGTTTGAAATAACAGCAAAAAAACAGAAACTTGTATATGTCAATAATACTGACACGAAAGATTGTTATTCGGCATATATGGAATGTATATCTATGGCAAATATATACAACATATATGTACATATAAATTTATATTTTGTATTAAGACTTTTACTTTAAAGACGTCAGAAGTCCACACATTTTATATATTTAGTTTTATTATTTACACTAAAACTTTTCTTTGAAGTTTAAATGTTAGGTATATGCATTTATTATCCCCATATGGAACGTCTTCTATGCCAACAAAATTAAAGAAAATCTTTTAAAATCATAACGGGTTTTACAATAAGAGCGCTACAAAAGTTTTTTTTAAATAAAACAAACCCGGTTTTAGACACCAATGAAATTCTTTATTCCTGTGAAAGTACGTTCGATGCCATTATCTATGGAACTCGATTTCTTTTGAACGCTTGCAGAAGTCCAGACGCTGAACCCAATTTTCGACGGTTTTCAAGCATAAGTCGGCCGATACTGCTGCAATTTCACGTACGATATTCGTACGAAGTTCATCAATCGTCGCTGGCTTGTTGGCATAGACCATAGACTTGACGTAGCCCCACAGGAAATAATCTAACGGCGCCAAATCGCACGACCGAGGCGGCCAATCGACTGGGCCATTTCGTGAGATAACACCTTCACCAAACTTGGTTTCAAATAAATTGATTGTGGCATTCGCTGTGTGGCTTGTGGCACCGTCCAATTGGAACCACATATCCTCCAAGTCCACATTATCCAAATGGGGCCAAAAATATTCGGTTATCATTGAACGCTAGCGATTCGCATTCACAGTAATGTGCCTGTCTTGATCATCACGGAAGAAGTACGGCCCAATGACGCCGCCGGCCCATAAACCGCACCAAACCGTAATTTTTTCGGGATGCAATGATGACTCATGGATTTCGTGTGGATTGCTGTCTGACCAATAACGCATATTTTGCTTATTGACGAAGCCATTCAGCCAGAAATGAGCCTCATCGCTGAAGATGATTTTCCGACGAAGACTCGAATCATTTTTACGTTGTTGCTCAGCCCAATTCACGAACATACGACGCTTATGGTGGTCAAGCGGCTTCAGTTCTTGCATCAATTTGATCTTTTAAGGCCAAGATCTTTTCGCAAAATTCGCCACAACGACGTCACAGAGATGACCAACGCTTGAGAACGACATATGAGAGACACATTTGGGCCGTCTTGAACTGAAGCCTCAGCGGCAGCAATATTCTCGACACTACGGACACTTCTTTGTCTCACTGGCATGGGAATATTTTGTACTGTGCCTGTGTATTCAAATTTTTCCACTAGACGCTCAATTGTTGATCTGGTAGGACGATTATGACGACCATAAATTGGACGTAGAGTTGAGGCCACTGACTCCAAATTTCGGTACTAAATTTTAATAATTTCGACTCGTTGTTGGCTCGTATATCTTTCCATGATGAAATGGCAAACCTTACTGAAGAGAAATGTCAAAAGAGCGGGAAAAAATATGGCGTCGTTTGCTGTCCCTATTGAAAAACCCTTTATAAGATACGTGATGATTTATCCGACCTTGCGTATTATGTTCAAAAATTAAATTGTTCGAGCGTTGGGTCGTATTTTTAATTAATTTTATTCTTTAGTATTTCGCTACCCTTTGGGTGGCGTCATCAGGAAGCTAAACACAATTATTAATTAGAAATGAAAAGAATTAATAAACAAAATTGTTTTCCTGTCATTTGAAAAAACAGCAATAAAAAAATTAAAAAATTAAAGAATTGAAGAAATTTTCTTGTCATATGAAAAATGTTTTAAATTCTTCTTATTTAAACGAGGTTTAGATCTTTTATAAGTATTGCTTATTTATTTCCAATATTTCGTTTCCACATTGGGCGACTTCTTCAGAGAAGAAGCACGCGATAGTAATATTGATGATATTCGACAATTCAATATTCCAAAAATATTGTTCGAGTGCGAGTACTTAAAAGATATGATAAATTGGAATGAAATTGGTCGCATTACTGAACCACCTTGTATATAATTTAAATCCCATCAATATTTAAAAGATCTTTGTGATTCTAAAGAAATTATTGAAATACCACGTAAAGTCACGATTTATAAACTGTGTATAGAGATAAAATTAACAGCTTCTTTTACAAAAATCAATTTAGAATTCCCATGCCATTCGCAAAACGCGGAACGATTTGTTAAGCTAGTAAGCTAATCATATCTTTCTGTTAACGAATTTAATCGACTAGGCCATATAACAAACAAAACGGATTTCGTGCAAACTTTATACAAAGATAGAATCACGAAAAGATTTTTTATAAATTTTATATTTTTTATTGTAATTGTATTTTTTACATTTTGATAAATTGAAAAATGAAAAAATTTGATATGCATATAGATGAAATATATCGCAATTTTCGCGTTTCATTGGAAGAATTACAAAAAAAAATAAATTAACATTATTTTAAAACAGATTCAATTTGAAAAGCAGAACATTATTTCCACATACGTAGAATTTGTATGAAAACACGAAACGAAAATATGTATTTAGTTAAATATCTCAATTAGTAGGTCGCAGGTGGTCAAGTTTTATATACTATTGGATGTTGCTTCAAAAACTCCTTGCGATGATACCAAATTTTATTTATGTGGTCTTGGAGCAAAGTACTACAAAATTCGTAAAACTGAAAAAAAATTCATTTTTGTTAAATGGTCCAGCTCACGGATGGTCAACGCTAGAACCAAAATATTTTGGGAATCATCATAAAACATATCAAGCTTTATTTTCAGAGGGGTAACAAAATCCTTTTTTTTCTGAGTCGCTGTAATATACATAATGGTAAATTCAACAAGTTACAGCTTGATATATTAAAAATGTTACCGATTGACAAATTCAATGATACATCAAACAATTTTCGGTGAAATGTTCTACATTTTACTAATTAAATGTCTATAATTCTGTGCTACATTATCCGTTTCTGCTTAAAAGTTTATTCTCTTCGCTATTGGAGTCCTTATTATCTGTAACATTTCTAACATAAAACGACGATTACAATTATTATCCCTATTCAAAACTGACGTATCTTGAAAGTTTGGAAAACGATTTAAATTTGCACAGTGTGATGATAATGCTGTTTTTTGTGTTGAGATGTGTCTATATCTTTGATATGATTTGTGTCCAGCCATTCTAGGCTTAAGTTTATATTTAGTTGTACCTACATATGCCAAATTGCAACTTTAACTATCATTTTCTCCACAAGGAATTTTTTATACTATATTAGATTCTATCTTTGGTTCTACTAAACAATCTACCTAGTGTGTGTGTTGTTTCATGGACCATTTTGTAATTATTAGTATCACATATATTTTTGATTTTTCTAAACTCTTAGAAAATCTTGGCACATAAGAAAATGATTTAAACTTTTTCGGTTCTAACGTTAGGTTTTGGTTATCTTGCCTCTTATTTTCATATTGCCTTATTAATATATTAACTAACCCTATTGGAAAACTGTTGTCCATTAATATTGTTGTAATCTTCTCCTTATTCTTTTTGTGAAAATTCCCATCGCTTATCTGCAAAACTCTCTCTATGAGGTTGCTTACCGTATTGACAACCATTAATTTCGGGTGTTTGGAGTGATAATTGATAACCCTTCCAGAAGCAGTTGGTTTTTGGTAACAATCTACTCATAAATTATCCTCATTTCATATTGCCATTGTATCCAAGTATGGGAGCCTTGATCCACACTCTTCTGCAATTGTAAACCTAATATTAGGATGAAAATTATTAAATGTTGTCAAAATATTATCTACAGCACTTTCTAAAATGATGCAGAATAAATCGTCCACATATTTGGTAATGATTGTGGTTTTATGGCCAGCTCTTCTATGCAAGAATCAAGTAGATTCTCCATAACAATATCAGCCACAATCGGGGAATCTGGATATCTCATTGGGAGTCCTTTTTGTTGAAAATATGCCTTGTCATCATATCGGAAATACCTGTTGTCTTCTATACAAAACTTTAAAATATAGAGGAATAAACACTTATTAATATTTGTGTGCTGTTCTATTCTGTCCCAGATTCCCTCGATAATACGAAGTGCCAAGTCTACAGGTATACTCGGAAAGTTTATGAAGATCAGAATCAACTAGGGGCAGATATTATTTTAAGAATAAGGTAACATCGCAACATGGCAAAGCCTATATTCTTTATACGTTGCCACATAATGAAGAAGTAGTTTTTCAATGCGAATGCAATTTTTTAAAATCGATTATTTTAAAATAAATAGACAACAGTTTAGAAGCATAAAATTTCTAAGTATAACTGGAAACAGTTTAATCGATTTATCCCACCCATAATTTTGTGGAAGTACAAATTAAGGTACCTAAAAAAAATAAATAAATGGTTTCCCATTACATCCCATGAAGAGACAGGGGAGAACTTCTCACAAGCACTGAGCTGTGCGCTTTCCAGTTTTCACTCACTGACAGGGACCTACAGTTTTACACCGATTCCGAAAGGTATTTTGAGAAGTTTTTCATGGCTATATACTCGATAGTGCGCCGTCACTAAGCGAGGTGACCGCCGCCGAAAGAATTTTTGAAGGTGGTCAGAGCAGGGTTGGAACCCAGGATCTCATGTACAAGAGCTGCGCACACTAACATTGCACCACCGACGGCAAGGTACATACCTTAGTATTTATTTACAGGATCTGTGACAACACCACTAGTAAATACATAGAATACTACACAGATAAAAATAATGGGCGAAGTAGTTATAACTAGAAACGACTCTAACTAAAAATATGATACCAACATAAAAACAATAAAGTAATTATGTGAAGACTGCAATATACATAAGAAAGAGTATTTCCTATAAGATGATTTGTAGGTCTGATAATGCAAGTAAAATTGACTTTATTTTTGTTGAGATTGGGCTTAATGATCATAAGAAGCTGTTGGAAAGTTTCTGTAGACCAAATCGACACGTTACCTTTGATAATTTGATGGATATAATTGACAACCTTGCTGCGCAGTACACAGATATTGTTATAGCTGATGATCTTAACTTGAATCTTCTTCTAAAATCTGCGCTTACTGGTGCATTCTCGGCTATTGGTTTATATAATGTTAATACCACCACCCCAACTCATTTTACTTCATCGAACTTTACCTTGCTTGATCTTTATGAAGTCGCGGACAAAAATAAAGTACTACTCTAAGATCAACTATAACCTCCTTGTTTTTCCAAACATGATCTAATTTTTTTATCATATAACTTTAAAACCATCACTAAAAAGAAAGTATATCACTATTATGATTTCCGTAAAATCGGTTACACTGTGCTTGCTTCTGAGTTTTTCGAAAACTGACTGGCATCTGATATATAACGTGTACTCTGCTGATGAACAAATTAAATTTCTTAACAACCACCTGAAATATCTGTTCCATACTGTTAGTCCGCTACGCACATCTACCGATAGGCAGACGAATCACTTTTGGTTTAACTCCTTTATAAAGGTTTTAATAAATATTCGCGACCAGAGACATACTAGATGGACTGCCTTTAAATCCACAGAACTGCATACGGAATTTGAAAATACTCGAAAGGCAGTTAACGATGCTATTCTTGCAAATAAAATAATGCACTTTGGAAACAAATTCCGATCCGCAATAGGCTCCAAAAAAAATGGCATATTATCAGGGAAATTGGTCTTGGAAAGTTTGTTCGTCCAGACGTTGCCATCGATGTTAACGAACTCAACAATGGCTTTATAAACTTCCAAACTCATGCTTCTAATTCTGCATCGTCACAACCCTCGGCAACACCTTCAATAGTCTCATCTCATTTGCTACCCTCTAATCATCTACGCCATAGCCTTTGTAACTCTAATGCTCCAAATCCGCTAGTCACAAAGAATTCTTCGAATACAGGTACTACAAATACTTTATTATCATCTTTTGATTTTACTTGTGTAAACGCATCTGACGTTATGTCATGCTGTTTATCAATAAGGTTTCACGCAATTGGTGTGGTTAATGTGCACCCAAAACTACTTCTACTTCTGCTAAATCTCATAGCCTTCATTACACATTATTCAATACGAAAATAACCAAAAGCAGTTTTTCTACAATTTGGAAACATTCTAAAATAACTCCAATTCCGAAGTCAAAGAATGAGTATCGTCCAAATGCGCTACTCCCATATTTATTTAAAGCATTCGAGAAAATGCTGCACCATCAAATAACTACATATTTGAATGATAATATGATGCTGTCTTCCAAACAATCCGGGTTTAGAGCAAAACATAGCTGTGTTACAGCTCTCATTGACGTCACGGAAGAAATACGACGTAGTATTGATACAAAAGAAGTTACTATTCTGGCTCTTCTTGATCATTCAAAAGCATTTGATTGCGTCAATCATGATAAGCTATGTTATAACCAACGAACGGTATTTAAATACTCGAACTCATCTACAATGCTTACATCATCGCATCTATGTAGCCGATTAAAGTCTGTTGCCGTTGAAGGCACATTCTCAAGCCCTTAGGAAATTACTCGAGGGGTTCCTCAGGGATCAATCCTTGGACCGCTCCTATTTAGTATTTACATCAACGACTTACCTGAATTTTTATCGCATTGCAATATACATATTTACGCAGATGATGTACAACTGTATCTTGGTGCTGATGAGAATAATCTAGATGAAGGTGTTCGAAAAATTAACCACGGCCTACATAATGTGTTCGCCTGTGCGTCAAAGAACAGCCTCTCCTTAAATCCAACAAAATCAAAATGTCTTTGTATATCCCGGAAAAAAAAATAACTTTTCGCATGAACTGTTGTTGATTGTACTTAACAACGAGGAGATTCAAGTCGTTGGCAAAGCTAAGAATCTTGGTATTATCTTCAATAATACTCTAACATGGAAAGATCGTATAACTAAAGTTCTGGAATGACTTTTGGCATGCTCCTATCGCTTTACAATACGGAATCATACACTCCCCAACATATGGGAGAGTTACTATCAAAAACGTATTTATTACCCAAACTTCTCTACGGCTGCGAGTTATTTGCAAATTGTGACTCTTGCAGAAATCGTAGACTCAATGTTGATTACAATGCCATAGTAAGATATGTCTACAAGATAAAAACGTTTGAGACTATATCTGAATTCTCGAAGAAATTATACGGCGTATGTTTTAATGACCTTATAAGAACACTACAATTTTTTCACAAAATTATATATACTAAACAACCATCATATCTTTATGGCAAAATAAGATTTGCAAGATCTCAACGAGGAATTATTATTGCCCCTGTCGCAAGAAGGCTTTATCAAGTATCGGAACATCAGTACTTCGTAAATGCAGTTCGCCTTTGGAATTCCCTTCCAGCTCATATTCAACGCCCTGGCAACACCGATATCTATAAAAAAATCACTATTCCAATTATTTATGTTATATTGTATTATTAAACTTAAATGTAAACTCGTTCGCATTTCTAAAACTGCATCAATATTGCTGATCATCTGATGTATTTATTTTTAATTTGTCTATTTTCATTTCTCTAAATTTGTTCATGTTTTGAAAGAGAAAATTTTTTCCTCCATTTATCATTTATTATTTATTAGCTACCCTTTTTTGGACTCAAATTTGAAATATGTTTATACTCTAATTACTAAATATTATAACTGAAATTTTACCTCCATGTTTATTGTACCTATGTCGTCATATTCTGTAATTTATAAGAATTTATTCTTGTTGTATGTGAATATCAAAAAAAATAAAATAAATTGAAATTGAAATTGAATGTGTGCGGCACTTGTCAGTTAACAATTTGAAATAATCAAAAACAACAGAGTTTTACAGATATAAGTCAGTATTATGGTGATAAAAGTTAAGTACTAAGTCTAATACTAACTTTCATTAAAATCTTTTCACATGCGGCATGTGACTTTAATTTGCAACTACATACTAAGGAAAAATTTCAAAAACATCCAATACTATAGAAAAAGTAACTATATACTACATATGTAATCTTGTTTATAATTTTTTATTAATGTGACCGCGTAAATATCTACAAATTTTTTGTATTTTTTGTATAAGTCAAATGCTTGCTGGACTCTTATGTCCTTTCCCGTTTGATGTTAACTAACGATGGAATATAAATCACTTATTGTTAGGCGGTTTCGTACGAAGCTTATGACTTGTACTGCTAATAGCTTTAACATTGAAGTGGTTTCAATTTCCGTTTTTTCAGCACACATGCTTGCCTATTATTCAAGTACTGCGACTCCCTAACCATTAATACAATATAATCATTGTTAACATTTTCCAGTACTTAAAGAAACAAGAAGGCGCACAAAAATGATATCATGTGGCACCCGTAGCAAAAATTCATTTATATGCAACAAGCAAAAAAAAATTACATAAGTTGCGCAAAAGCTTCTGTATGGAAAGCGTCAAATATTGTGAAGGTTGTTTTTTGTTTTTGACTTTATTATATACTACACATGTAACATAATAGAATATAATACATACGGTATAATATATAATAGATGGTAAGCATGTGGTTGATTATCATGCCACATATAAAGGGTTTTTCAGCAGAGACGCTACAAAAGTAAATCGATAGGGACAGCAAACGACGCCTCATTTTTTCCCGCTCTTTTGACATTTCTCTTCAGTAAGGTTTGCCATTTCGTCATGGAAGGATATACGAGCCAACAACGAGTCGAGATTATTAAAATTTACTACCGAAATTTGGAGTCAGTGGCCTCAACTTTAAGAGGCCAACTTTAAGAGGCCTCAACAATCAGCGATGAGGCTCATTTCTGGCTGAATGGCTTCGTCAATAAGCAAAATATGCGTTATTGGTCAGACAGCAATCCACACGTAATCCATGAGTCATCATTGCATCCCGAAAAAATTACGGTTTGGTGCGGTTTATCTTCCGTGATGATCAAGACCGGCACATTACTGTAAATGCGAATCGCTACCGTTCAATGATAACCGAATATTTTTGGCCCCAATTGGATAATATGGACTTGGAGGACATGTGGTTCCAACAGGACGGCGCCACAAGCCACACAGCGAATGCCAGAATCAATTTATCGGAAACCAAGTTTGGTGAACGTGTTATCTCACGAAATGGCCCAGTCGATTGGCCGCCTCGGTCGTGCGATTTGACGCCATTAGATTATTTCCTGTAGGGCTACGTCAAGTCTATGCTCTATGCCAACAAGCCAGCGTCGATTGGTGAACTTCGTACGAGTATCGAACGTGAAATTGCAGCAGTATCGGCCGATTTATGCTTGAAAACCGTCGAAAATTCGGTTCAGCGTCTGGACTTCTGCAAGCGTACCCGTGGTGGCCATGCAAAAGAAATCGAGTTCCATACATAATGGAATCGAACGTACTTTCACAGGAATAAAGAATATCATTGGTATCTAAAACCGGTTTTGTTTTATTTAAAAAAACTTTTGTAGCGCTCTTATTGAAACCCCCGTTGCTAGTGCACACACTCTACCCATTCCAGAGGCAAACAGAAAGAACTTGAATGTTTTTCATCAGGCGTTCAAAGGTAGTCCCAAACTAAAAATGCAATTCTCATGCAAATTGTTGGTATTACCGGAAAATTGCACTAAAGTTGAGACCTGGTATATCAAAAATGCCGTAAAATGAGACCCCACAATAATCAAAAAACTTAAAACTTTTCAAGTTATAACATTTCCGTGTTAAGTTTCTGGCAGTTCACACGTGATTCGTGATAGCTGTCAAAGTCAAAAATGTTCACATTATTTGCCATTTCATCACGAATAGACGTCTAAGCGGACAATGGTTGTAAATCATGGAGTTTTATTATTAAAATTCGTGCTCTGTGAAAAATGTGATTTGCAATTTACATCCGATCGACTCCCCCAGCAGGCTATTCAAGCCATTGTGACCAAATTTCACAACAGATGCACTCTATTGGACCTCAATGTACCAACCGTGCGTAGCGATGAGAATATTGCTGCTGTATCCGCCAGTATTAATGAAGATCGTGACATGTCCATCCGTCGCCTATCGCAGCAATTGGGTTGGTGTTATTCGGACACCTGGAACATTTTAGGTAAGAATAAGATTTTTGGCCACATATTCTTGAATAGTCATATATAAAATAGCTGGTGCAGGTACCACATTGCCGGCATTTCGGTGAATGGGCCTTAGAGAAGCTGGAATAATATCGGCTTTAACCGGTGGCGCAACAATTGTGCTACAATAAGAAATTCAAATAACTTTCTTTCAATCAATGTATTTCATTTATTTTTTATTTTAGTGTATAGAAAATTGAATTTTATTTTACATAACTAATTGATTTTGAAGATGATCGACCGTAAATGATCATCCACGCATATGCGACCCCTGATCAGAAAATTATTCATTGCGGCCTGAAGGGTTTAAGTCGGGATCGCCTCAATTATTGTTTTAATGAACTGATTCAATTCCTCGGATTCGTTTTGAATACCTCTTGCTTGGCATAACCCTATTAAAAAAACAGTCTGGTGCAGTCAGGTCAGGTGACCTGGGGGGCCAGCGGAAAGTAGAGTTTCTGCATGTTAAT
This sequence comes from Phaonia tiefii, assembly GCA_963931995.1. Lineage (NCBI taxonomy): Eukaryota > Metazoa > Arthropoda > Insecta > Diptera > Muscidae > Phaonia > Phaonia tiefii. The sequence goes on along the minus strand of OZ008367.1, from coordinate 316,994,386 downwards.
TTGTGTGGGAATTTTTTGGTTTGAGGTCCGCCATAACTGGTCTGGTTATGTATGCAGTTGCTGCATCATACTGGAACCAAATGCTGATACGTCAACGGATACATCATCCGCGCAGTTCTGGGTAAATAAACTGCTTCAACATCTTTAAGTTACGGTCCCCATTGACAGTTACTGTTACACCGTTTTCTTCAAAGAGTATGACCACACAATGTGCCTTGATGAAACTGCGCACCACAGTTTGATGAAACTGCGCACCACATAGTGACTCGTTCCAGGTGAAGTTTTATCTCATGGAGCATTTCTGGATTAGATTCACTGTATATTCGACAATTTTGCTTGTTTACATTGCCGTTTAGATCAATATGGGCATAATCACACATAAACAACCAATTTGTCAAGTTCTTGTCTTTTTCGTCAATTTCAACAACAGACGAATAGGCAAATCCTAACCCTTGCTTACAATTTGGACTTTGTACGGAAATAAATTTCATGAGTTATGAATTATCTGTTGTAATAACCGTGTGCTAAGTCAAATTTGAGCCGATAAGTGTCGAGTCCAAACGCTTGGATTTGCCTGTATTGACGATGCCACAGCCGCGATTGTGTCTTGAACCCGAACATATAGATCTCAATAGTACGGATTGCGTGCGATGCTTCCAGATTTGGCAAACATGTTTAACCATCTTACGATATAATGGTGCATATAGTCGAGGGAGTGCCGCCAAACTTCCGCCCAAATTCCCTTTGGACGAAAATTAAGCACTTTTCAAATCTTCCAAGCATTCATTTTAGTAAACCCAAATAGTAACCTGCAACATAAAAACAAATAAGCCGATGACTCAGACGCAAAAAATCAATGAGTTTTCCAACTGACGGGTGATATGTTAACACGTTTTTGTTACACGGCACCTGTTCGATTTCTATGAACACATTAGAAAATGTTACATTGGAAGAGAGCCAGAGAATAGTTTATGTGCTGAAGGCTCTTTTTTTGCTATTGCACTTTCTTTTTTCTTACATCGGCTTTAACATTGTTAAAATAAATAAAGCAATATTTAGCTCACTAAAATAATTGTTTTTGTTTTGTCATAAACAGAGCGACGACAAAAAGTATTGAATAGTATAGAGAACTTATTGCACTCTTTCTCCGCTCTCATGTAGAGAGTCTGAGTAAAAGAGCATAAATGAGTCTTATTCTTCTTATAGAATATTTCAATATAAATTCACCATTTCGACCATGTTATTACATATAACAATACTAAAAGCGTAAATGTTTCGATAGGCATCAATGTTTCACATCAAAATTTTGAATGGACCAAGTTATGACAAAAGGATACGTTTTGAATCAGTCGGAAGATGTCGCCAGTGCGTTTGAGTCATACAATTCATTCCATGAGTCTATACTATTCAATACTTTTTTTCGACGGCGGGGGTTTCTATGGGACAGCTGACCGAAAAGGTACTAGGGAAATGATGTAGAATGAGAGACCAAAGAAGACATGTAGGTTATAGGCCATGCAGCAAACTAAGTTTAAAAGTGTTTGATTGATACTAATGACAGCTAAATTTTTTTATGCTGTTTGCATTGAACGAAAATACAGGTTCTCTTTTCTTTATGTTTGTATTGTCTCAACCACAGAGTAAATTACCAAAGCAAGTGTAACTCGAAAAAATGGCCTACTATCTCATCGTCATTAAGAGGACACGAAGAGAGGCATAGAAGCCCGAATTGCCGAATTGCTACAATTATTTGGAAACCGAATGTGGAGGAGAGGGTGAAAAAGGCGTCTGTTGGTCTTTACTGCTGTAAAGGGGCGATAGGAAAGCGCTGGAGACTGTCTCCTAAGAACATCATGTGGATTTATACGGCAACAGTCAGATCGGTACTTCTCTATGGCACCATAGTTTGGTGGAGGTGCCTCCAAAGGAAATATATTCTGAATCCATTGACGAAAACCCAAAAATCAGCACTGATTAGCGTTAGTGGGGCAATGGGCATGACGTCATGCACTGCACTTAGCGCTATCATGAGCATCTGTACTCCTGATATCATGGCCGAATAGGCAGCCGTTACATCCCTGGTGAGAGTCAGAGATTGTGGAGTTTTGATATCGGCGCATTCCACACACGCTGAACTACTAAACCGGACCAACTTTACTCCCGTTAAAACGGACTTCTTTATAGCCTACCCTCTGAATGAATGAATGAATGGTTTCCCATTACATCCCATGTAGGGACTGGGGAGAACTTCTCACAATCACTGAGCTGTGCGCTTTCCAGTTTTCACTCACTGATTGGGACCTACAGTTTTTACACCGATTCCGAACGGTAATTTGAGAAGCTTTTTCATGGCTAGATACTCGATAGTGTCGCCATCACTATGCGAGGTGACTGCCGCCGAAAGAAAACTTGAAGGTGGTCAGAGTCGGGTTCGAACACAGGATCTCATGTACAAGAGCCGCGCACACTAACCATTGCACCACCGACGGCCTACCTTCTACCAGCGACAAATCTAAGGACTTCTATTCCGAACAGGAATACCTGGGAAAAGTCACTGGAAAGGGACATCAGTAGTATCAAATTTTTCACGGATGTATCAAAGTTGGATGAGGAAGTAGACTATCTCCTTCAAGCTACCAGATCTTTAACTTTCAGCTTCTGAGTCCCCCAATCAATGCAACTGGCTATGATCATCAATTTGGGGTTCGAAAGTAATTGTTGGCTGTCTAGCACACTTAGGCTAAAGAAGCCCATTGTGAAACCTGCAGTTTCCTCTATAGCAACTATTGACTAGTCGTCTAGCCAATTTTCCCTTTCAATGAATTTGTCTATAAGACCTATAGGAATATCCTTTAGGGCTGCGGTGCTAACTAAATGTGTTCCGGATGTCCTACTTCTCAGTCCTACCAGGGTACGGAAATCCAAGAGAAGGTGTTTCATCGTTGCCTCGTCCTCTTCTATGCAGCACCTACAGAGAGTATAGTTTCTATATCCCAATCTTAGGGCGTATTTTCCTACAAGACAATGTCCCGTAAGTGTTCCTATCATTGTGGATAACCTGCCTCTCGGCAAGTTAAGTAGTTGCCTAGTCCTCCTCCTGTCCACCTGTGGCCAGAGAACCCTGGCTTGTTTGCCAGTTGAAGTAAGTCTCCACTTGTCCTTGAACATATTATCGGCCCACTGCCTGATCTGGAAACCGCAGGTAGAGATTGGCATATTAACACCTTCTTTTGCCGGAAGAACCTGTGCCGTAGTGCCCTGTCTAGCTAACGCATCTTCCATGCAATATCCATTAATGTCGCTGTGTCACGGTACCCAAATGAGCCTGATGTCAAAATACTCTGCCATCACCCTAAGTGATGAGTGGCATTGTTTCATCGTCAGGGAGGTAGCAAACATGGCTACCAGGGATTTTGTGGCAGCCAGGATGTCTGTGTAGATACATATTCTCCGGAGGGTTGTGACACTACTTTTCAGTAGTTCAGAAACCTCCAGTATGGCGGTAATTTCAGCCTGAATCACACTACAGTGATCAGGCAGCTTGAAGGAGATATTTACATTTGGGTCCGGTGATTGGACCCCATAGCCTACTTGCTCGTCCAACTTTGATCCATCCATGAAAAATCTGATACTACTGGTATCCCCTTCCAGTGACTTTTCCCAGGTATTCCTGTTAGGAATAGAAGTCCTTAGATTTTTGGCTGGTTGAAGGTAGGGAATACAGTAGTCCGTTTTTACGGGAATAGTATTGATCCGGTGTAGTAATACAGCGTGTCCGGATTGCCCAGATATCATTAAAAAAACAGGTACCGTGTAACAAAAAGGTGTTAACACATCGCCTGTGAGTTCGAACACCAACAGTAACCTCGTCTCTAGATTTTTGTAAGCAACATATTTTTCGAACACATCGTTACCCCGTTTTCTTTACCACAAATTGGCAAAATATTTAAAACATGTCAAATTTGATTTGTGAGATACGAAAAAGGTTACAATATTGTCGAGGGTTGTATTGCAAAATTTGATCTTCTTACAATTTATTAAAACAAAATCGAAAACAAACAAAATGGTGACAATTCTGGCACAGAAGTAGGCATCTGATGACGAAATTCTCACATAGTTCGAAAATAGTCACTCCAATTAATCTGCTTTCCTGAATTATCTATTGTGGCCGTCGGTGGTGCAATGGGTAGTGTGCGCGTCTCTTGTACATGAGATCCTGAGTTCGAACCCTGCTCAGACCACCTTCAAATTTTTTTCGGCGGCGGTCACCTCGCATAGTGACGGCGACACTATCGAGTATATAGCCATGAAAAAGCTTCTCAAAATGCCGTTCGGAATCGGTGTAAAACTGTAGGTCCAAATCAGTGAGTGAAAACTGGAAAGCGTACAGCTCAGTGATTGTGAGAAGTTCTCCCCGGTCCCTTCATGGGATGTAATGGGAAACCATTTATTTTTATTTATTTAATTATCTATTATTCCAACAAAATAATAATATGCAGTAGACCTTGATCGCTTATAATATGGATTTCCCTCATATTTTAACATTACATAAATCTGTAGTTAATCATCAGATGCCTAACTACTGTGCCTGAATTGAAACCATCGGTTGATCATGAATCGTATATATACAAACTCAATTCTACAATTTACATGTGCGAATTAGTAACGATCAAAGATCCCTAAGTATCAACATCGCTCAAACGTCTATAATTCCAAAAACAAGAACAGACAGAATTTTTCCACCATGTTCTTCTTTTCCTCATGCGTTCTCGCATTGTTGCAGTGCTTTGAGGTGAGTTTTAATCTATATCACAGAGTTGTATTTTTCCGTGGTATAGCATTTTTGACGACCGTGCTAGTGTCAGTTCCATTTATTTTAATTTGACTTTTATTGACCGATTTTTGTTAGTTGTTGGTTAATGTATGACCATTTTTCTAATTGAAAAAAATGTAAAAATGGTATTTCCAACAAAAACTAACCATTTTTTAATTAGAAAAATGTTCATGGCTTGTAAACTTCTAGTATGACTTTCTCATACATTAACCAAAAATTAACAAAAATCGGTCAATAAAATTCAAATTCAAATTAAATAAATTCTGATCTTTGACTGAAAACTGCATAGGTTTGTATAAAATTGTGGTGATCTAAGGAAAACCCGATGATTTCACATATGGACTTCGGAACTTGTTATTTGGGTCAAGGCCCTTAATTCGCAGTGGCAATGAATCGTCTTCTCAGAAACTTGATCGAAAATAACATCCTTGATATGACAAGTGTATTTCTCGTATCTCTATACTGAAACACCATTATTTATATTTTAGCTGTTAATTCTCCTTCCTTGGTGGTCTTATAGTGTTCTCATATTTCATCCCCTCATCGGTAATGTTGTGGCTTGTTTGCACCATTTTTTCTATCTTCCAATCCATAAGTAACCATTAAATTGTTTTCGCACAATTTCCCTCAAAGAAGCTGTAAAAGTTTGCTAAGAAATATACCCAAAGCCACTTGAAAGTGAAAAGACAAATTACGCTTGTAGTGAAAGTAAAATATAAAAACAGATTGCAAAAACGAAATGAGTGTACAAAAAAACTCAATTCGCCAAGGAAGAAGGATATAAAGTCGCAGCAAGTAAAATGAAAAACTTTCCAAATTTATTTGTTTATTTATGCATGACCGAGAAGAACATCATTGACAAGTTGAACTTGTGTTTCATGTCCTTCTTCTAGCAGGGGGTTTATGGGAATTTTGTAGTAATTGCAACTCTTAATACCCCCTGTATTTTGTTGGTCTATTTAAATCAGTTACAAGCCCATTCAATAACAACATCAACAAAAATAACAATGAAAGTCAAGTGGGGACCTCTAATGACCTTCAAAGTACAGAAAAACTTTATGATTCGTGACATATTTTCAACACCTTGTTTTTGTTGGTTTGCTCTGTCATTTCCTCGTTCTACTATGTAACTCTGATTGAAGTTTTGCCACCATTTACAAGGAATTGCCCGACATGAAGGCCTTTGTAAAAAAGAACTTAAGCTGATTAGATGATACGGCATGAGAATGCTAATGATGAAAGTATAAATGACGTTGGCTATACTGACGGTAAAGATAAAGAATAACGATGTTACAGTAAATGTGATCCCACCACGATTTTCTGCAAATATATTTCAATTCAATGTAAATGTCACAATGGAAGTTTAACTAGAGACATTTGTTGGCAAAATATTCCTATACTATTAATCTATAAAATAACAATAGCTCAAAATTATAAGGGATGCGTACGTTCTTTCCACACAAAGTATTTCAATATCTTTTTATTAAACTCAAAATCTATTTTATATTGAATATTTTCCTACTCAAAACTACAAACAGCTTCACAACAGGCGGCTGTCTCGGATATTCGCAGGATATTCGCAGCTGTTGTCGGACAGATATTGCTCTACGGCATTGTTATTTGGTGGCCGATATTGGAATAATCCTCTTACCTACATCTGTTGCAAAAGTGCAGAAATTGGTAATGTTGTGTATCACGGGTGCGCACCACCATCAAATCGCCTAAGGCATTCGTCGCCCATATGGTCATGGGTCGCTTGTAAGAAATCTGCCGCAATCCACAATAGAAATTGACTGAATGATACACACTTGAAATTTTGAGAGAAACTTCTCCACTCATATCCAGGAGAGGCAGGACTGAATGAGGCGCATACCAGATTGTGGAAGGTATTTGTGCTTCTACATTGATGGTTCCAAACTAGATAGCAAAATGAGGTTTAGAGTTTATTCTGAAGACCTTGGACTTGGTCATGCAAAACGGCCTCATGACCATTGTAAGCTCTTCCAAGGAGAAGTCGTGGCAATCGGAAACGTTGCCCTTTAGCTGAGATAGAATCATTATAATCGTGATAGGCAAGCTGCTTTAAAATATATGTAATCTATATTCCTGACTTCGATAACTGCCTACAACTGCAACCCATCTCTAAACGAGATGGCAAAGCAGTTCGGCATTCACCTTATATAGATGCGGGGGTACATTAATATTCCAGGGAACAATAGAGCTGATGAGCTGGCAACATTAGGAAATACCTTACATGTTCCATTGGATATGGAGCATGTGGGTATGACCATTTCTGCACGGAAGCTCATACATAGACCCCAAGCTTTCAGGCATGCGAATAACCGATAGTTCCGTGGCACGAATTAAAGTATTGCCAGGCAAATATGGCCAACTAATAACCTAAATCATACGCTAAACCTGATATCGATTCCCAGACAAAATATCTCTATGCTAGAAGATTTGATCACTGGACACTGTATAATAAGCCGCCACACGTCTAGACTTGGAGTCTCAGCTCATGAGTACTGCCGAAGCTCTGTGTATGAAGAGGAGGAAGAGTGCGTCGAACACCTCCTCAACTACTACCCAGCCTTTTGTATAAGTGCGATTAAATGTGTAGGATATTCTTCAAGATGAATCTGACAGATATTACTGAATGACAGACATTGCAAATAAACTGAATGACCTTCGGACCTTTCTTTCTGGAGAGTACTACTGGTTCACCTGGTCCAATGTACGTTTCTTCTTCAGCCCCATCCTGGAATATCGGGATGAGGTACCATATGGCTTGAGCGTCCCTTAACCACACCGGGTCAATTTACAAGCACAACGATGGGGACGAAATGTGACGTCCCGTGGTACCACAATTCTGCTCATTGTACTAAGTGACAGCCACATCTATAAAAACTAACCGAGCCAAGATTATATGAAATTTGCCTATGCGAATTTGCATAAATCACCAATCTCTCAGTACGAATTCAATCTGAAAGTCAATTGTTCCCACAACAAGAGCGGAATTTTTCTGAAATGTTCTCTTTTCCTCTCAGATTCTCTCAGCGTTGCGGTTGGTTCTAGACTCTATTTGAGCGAAATAGCGTTTCGGATGGCCGGACTAATGATGTATATCTTTTCGTTTCAAAATTGTATTCTCCTTCATTATTCTTTCCCCCATTGTAATTACAAATCATTCAAAGTTAATGACAAATATCAATTTGTATTCGTTTAGCCTGATTATAATAGACTTATGCTCAGTTTCACAGTTGAAAATTCTCCATGTAAATGGATTTTAAATGCCCGACGTTTGGTATTTAAACTCGCCCTTAGCATATTAGTTATCTAATAGGTGTACTTAATTTACTTGTTGATTAATTCAAAAATGTATTTAACTTTCTCACCTCCTTCGAAATTATACCAACTACCGAATGAATGACTATTAAACAGCTCTAACAAACCTATCAACATCTTATCTTCGACCTGCCGACTGACTAACTGACTTTTGAATTTGATACCATTAAAATTATACTAGTAACAATCCAAGTTTCTTTTGTTTTGTTTATCTGATGCAAACAAATAGTCCAATTAAGTTGGATTCGAAACATTTGAAACAAAGTACAAGAAAATCTCATGATCATACAAACAGATTCAGGAACAATCAAAAAAAACAAACAAATTCAATTGTGCAATTAAAATACATTATGCTTTCTCTTTAAAGTTACAGAGGCATTCGAACTCGTAGATATCTTAACGTTTGATGTTATTGTCCTCCTATCTGTCGACATACTATGTCGATATCCACATATGTACATACATATCAATGAAAGAAAATGCTCCTACCCTATATACCTATATACATTTTAAATGAAACCTGATAAGATGATACAGGTATTGAATGCAAAATAAACTCTTTCACACTTGGAGAAATTTCGTATGCATTGAGGCTAGGAAAGAGTTTTATAACGGGTTTTCCAATAAGGACTTGAGAACTTTTTTTTTAAATAAAACGCAAACCATTTGACATATTTCAAATACTTTATAGTCGACTTGAATTACAATCAAAACATTTATGAATGGAACTCGACTTCATTCATATGGCCACCACGGGCACGTCGGCAGCGTTCGATTCGTTGGACCCAATTTTCGCTGACTCGATCACACTTGGCTCTGAGTTCTTCCAACGTCGTCGGCTTGTTGGCATAGACCAATGATTTGACGTAGCCCCAAAGAAAAACGCCTAGAGGCTTTAAATCGCATGAACGAGGCGGCCAATTGACTGGTCCATTTCTTGAGATAACACGCTCACCAAACTTACTCTTCAATAAATCGATTGTAACGTGTGCTGTGTGGCTTGTGGTACCACATGTCGCCAAAGTCCATGTTTTCCAATTCTGGCCACAAAAAATCAGTAATCATGGCGCAATAACGATCGCCATTCACAGTGTCGACGAAAAATATGGCCTAATTACGCCGCTGGCATGCAACCCTCACCCAACAGTTATTTTTTTGTGGACAAAGTGGTGATTCATGAGGCACATGCGGATTTTGACCAAACCAATAACGCATATTTTTGATGTGTTAACATCTATAGAGGCGTATAGGGACTAAATCTATCAAAGTCAGATTTTATGCTGCGGCTAAAACCAGATTTTATGCTGCTACTAAAACCCGATTTTCTGCGACTGCGAAAGAGAATAATGACGTGTTAAACAAAAATGAGCGAGCAAGAGAGCAATGAAAGAGTGGTGTGGCAGGGGTGAGGCAAACGAAATTGTGTCTATAGCGTATGTATTAACATAATAATGTATGTATGCACATGTGTCTGTTGCTGTTGTTGAACGGAGATATAAAGCATAGCCACGCAAAATTTCATTTGCAGTGCTTGCGCAGTCGACGTTATGGTGACACACTAATACGTCAGCTACTTCGTACAAAGTATGTGTGATGTTGTGTGTTTGGCTGTTTCGTTGCTTTTGATACGGCAAACATGTGGTTATGTGACACACGTATACGTCAGCTACTTCGGACAAAGTATGTGTCATGTTGTGTGTTTGGTTGTTTCATTGTTGTTGCTATTGCCAAACAAAGCCAGTCATTTGATGTTCAGCATTGCGCGGTGTATACAAACAAACTATTATTTTTTATTTTCCAATGTAACATTTAGAAATCGAACAGGTATCGTGTAGCAAAAAGGTGTTAACACATCATCCGTGAGTTCGAACACTCATTGATTTTTCTTATTAACGAACCCATTGAGCCAAAAATGAGCTTCGCCACTGAAGATGATTTTGCGATGAAATTCATCATCTTGGCGCATCTTCTCCAGATCCCAATCGGAGAACGTACGTCGCGTCAAATCATCCATAGGCTTCAATTCTTGAATCAGCTTGATCTTGTATTGGTGTAAACCAAGATCTTTACGCAAAATTCGCCATAAAGTGGCCTTGGCGATGTCTAGTTCTTGAGAACGCCACGGAATCGACTGATTTGGATCATTTGCTACGGACGCCTGAACTGCAGTGATATTTTCGTCACTTCGACCAACCCGTTGTCTCACTGTCACGGCAGCATCACACAATGAATATGTAGACTCAAATTTTTGCACTAAACTTGTTATTACTTGTCTACTAGGGCGAGAATAATGACCGACAATTGGAGTTTACGCTCTTAAAGTTGTGGTCACCGACTCCGAATTTCGGTAGTAAATTTTTATGATTTGCATACGTTGTTCGTTCGTGTACTTTACCATGATGAAAATGAACATGAAGTTTAATACCCAATATTAAAACGTCAAGCGCCCCGGCCAATAACATATATTTTGAGCGTCGCTTAATAGCTTACAATTCGCTTTGTTTATTATCGTACGCTAAAATCTAACAAATTGAATTTCATTATAATTAACGTTAATAAAGTTTAAATTAAATTATTTTATCTTACATCTATGTTTGGCCTTAAGTTGGCCAAGCGCTGTTCATCTTAATTTGCGGTGCCAGTATGTCTTCTCTTGATCGTTGCTAAACACAAAAAAAAACACAGTATGCGCTTTTTACAAATGGCAAACTTTGGCAAACTATCGTCAATTGAAGGCAGAAGAGAATTGACAGCTGACAACTATCAACGTTGACAGTTAACAGATCGTTGCTCAGAGAAGGAACCCTGTCCACCACTCAACACCCAATTTGATTAAGGTCGAAAGTGTTTCACGCGACTTATCGCATTGACAACATGGACGACCACCAAATTTTTGCATGGGAGGTACCAGAATGGGCGTGGCGACCTCGCCCATTTTCTCCAGTTTAGTAGATATTTACAGATTATTAAACGGTGTTTGAGATGCAGCTAATCACATCTACCACAAAAAGGTTTTAGAAGAAACCTGATTTCGAACTAAATGTGTCTATTTGTATGGGAGGTATGGGAGGCGTGGGAAAAATGCTAATTTTCAATACCAAACTAACCTTGGACAAATAATAGTCACGGGCAAAATTACGATGTGATCAATTGGCATAAACGTAACCGACATAGATATCGTTTTGCAATTGCAATTTGAGATTGTCACATTCAAATTTCCACTGTGATATTTAAACAGACGTCAATATCAGCAAACTAATAGGCAATATTAACAAAAACTGCGACTAACTAGCCATTTTTAGAACACATTATCTTTTACTACAAAACACGAGGTTTCGAGGTCTTTATGATAAGTTAAGTACCTCTTTTAAGAACCAACCTTCGTCCCGGCAACAACATAAGTTTCACTTTCAACTAAATTAATGATATTTTTGTATCGGTTTATCAAACTTTAACTTTCTCCCTGATATGTTTAAATATAACCTTTTTATTGCTGCGCTTACATGAATGAATTCTATTGGAAATATAATCAACTTTCAGAATATACGATATCTATCGTAATTTGTACAAGGGAGGTAGTGTGAGACGACGGTAATCAACGGATATCTGAAAAAAAAAAATACAAGGCAATTTCTTGTTCTACACAAAACCCAACAATTTTCAAAAAGGGATTCGAGTCAATGGCCGTATCATTCAATGACCAATTTCATATAAGAAGAACCATAATTTTGGTTAAAAAAATATAAATTTTGTGCTTGGTTACACCAGAACGAAGGATAGAGAAAATACACACCGTGATATGAACACTGTATCAGTCAAGCACGAAGGTCTTCAAAACGTAACCCCAAAATCTCTTAAATAAAATGCCATCGATGAACCAAAGAAGCACAGCAACCCCCAGACATAATTCGTATTATCAAAACCAAAATAGAACTAACAAGAATAGCAGTCAAATTTTACATTTAAAGAAGTTAATTTCAGATATGTATTTCGTTTAAAAGTCTATGAGATCTAGTGAATCACAATCTTAATGATACAAAACATAATTATTAAAATCTGAACGTGTAACTAATTGAAGCTTAAACAAGTTACAAGTGATTTATGCAATTATAATGTGATTAAATCACCTTTGTTTAAATAATGTAATAAAGCCATAACATAATGAAAATATTGAAAACCTCCATTAGTTAACAAGAATAATATCCCAAATTTTAAAACAAATAATTATTGCATGTAAATCGGATTAAACTATTGCTACATGAGTAACAAGTGAAATGAAAAAACATATAAAAATTACATGAGGTGTCAGGGGACACCCGGTGGGCACGAAGTCTTTCGTTATATATTATGTGCCCGTTGAAAAATACGATAATTTAAATGGATCTTTAAGAAAATATACTTTTTGTAAAATGATAAATTATTTTGCGAAAAAATTTGTAGGTCCTCTTTGTAAGAATATGTATTATATTTAAACGAAGAGGTGCTTTTTAGAGAGAGGTACTTCTTTTATTTAAAGCAATGTGGTGCAATGGGTAGTTTGCGCGCCTCTTGTACTTGAGATCCTTGGTTCGATCCCTGCTCTGAGCACCTTAAAATTCCTTTCGACGGCGGTCACCTCGCATAGCGAAGGCGACACTATCGAGTATTTAGCCATGAAAATGCTTCTCAAAAATAACGTTCGGAACGGGTGTAAAACTGTAGGTCCCAATCAGTGACTATAAAACTAGAAAGCGCACAGCTCACTGGTTGTGAGAACCTCTCCCCGATTCCTTCATGGGATGTAATTGGAAACCATTTATTTTTATTTAATGTTTTTCAAGAAAATGTACTATTTTTAAGACTATGAATTATTGATGTGTTAACATCTATAGGCACGGGTAGAGTATAATCTAACAAAGGCAACACATGCAGACAACACACAGCGTTAGCACACAGCGTTATCTATGTCGAAGGTATTATCTAGCATTGAAAATATTATGTGGTTGTTGTACAACAATAGTCTCTGCCTGAAAATAAGCATGATGGTATTGATGTAGCAGCAGTGAATAGTTGTCTTAAAAGACCAAGTCTTGCTACTCGCAAACTTACGAATATAACACAATGTATGTACATTAGGGTGTACTGAAAAACCCTTTTTTTTGGAGTTACAAGTGTGGAGGGTCTCAAAAGATGCGCATTAACGAGGTGATTGCGGGAGCGTCAAGCTTTTTTTATACAAGGGTACTTATTGTCCCCTACCGTCCGTTGAAGTTTCGATACCTAGTACATTTTCAAAAAAAAAATATTTTTTTAGACAAAATTTAAAACGACACGTCATCAGGAACATATAACGGGTTTTTCAATAAGAGCTCTACAAAAGTTTTTTTAAATAAAACAAAACAGGTTTTAGATACCAATAAAATTCTTAATTGTTGTGAAAGTACGTTCGATGTCATTATGTATAGAACTCGATTTCTTTTGCATGGCCACCACGGGCACGCTTGCAGAAGTCCAGACGCTGAACCCAATTTTCGACGGTTTGCAAGCATAAATCGGCCGATACTGCTGCAATTTCACGTTCGATATTCGTACGAAGTTCATCAATCGTCTCTGGCTTGTTGGCATAGACCATTGACTTGACGTAGCCCCACAGGAAATATTCTAACGGCGTCAAATCGCACGACCGAGGCGGCCAATCGACTGGGCCATTTCGTGAGATAACACGTTCACCAAACTTGGTTTCCAATAAATTGATTGTGGCATTCGCTGTGTGGCTTGTAGCGCCGTCCTGTTGGAGCCACATGTCCTCCAAGTCCATATTATCCAATTGGGGCCAAAAATATTCGTTTATCATTGAACGGTAGCGATTCGCATTCACAGTAATGTGCCGGTCTTTATCATCACGGAAGAAGTACGGCCCAATGACCAACGCACCAAACCGTAATTTTTTCGGGATGCAATGATGACTCATGGATTACATGTGGATTGCTGTCTGACCAGTAACGCATATTTTGCTTATTGACGAAGCCATTCAGCCAGTAATGAGCCTCATCGCTGATTGTTGAGGCCTCTTAAAGTTGGCCTCTTAACGTTGAGGCCACTGACTCCAAATTTTGGTAGTAAATTTTAATAATTTCTACTCGTTGTTGGCTCGAATATCTTTCCATGATGAAATGACAAACCTTATTGAAGAGAAATGTTAAAAGAGCGGGAAAAAATATAGCGTCGTTTGCTGTCCCTATCGATTTACTTTTGTAGCGTCTCTGTTGAAAACCCCGTTATATAGACAAATATTTTCAAAATTTTGACAGAGCATTTTTTTCACGACTCCGTTTTGAAATCTCTATCTAATGCCTAAGGTTTACTCTATTTTAGCGTTCATAAAACGGCATTGTGTTGTGTTTTCTGATCCATATGTACGCAAAATTGTATACATATCATTGGTCCGCTCGAAGCTAGACTACGCACAACTTTTTTGGTTCCCTTCAGCTGACACACATATTCAAAGAATAGAGAGAATACAAACGAAATTTTTAAAATTCGCTTTAACGTCATTAAATTTTACCCATCCAATCCCAAGTTATGAGTCCCGATGTAAACTTATACGCTTACCAGTGTTACACAATCATTACCTTTTTCAGTCCAGAATGTTTTTGTACAAAATCATTTGTGGATTAGTTAATTGTCCGAATTTGCTGTATTTGATACATTTTAATGTCCCTGTAAGGAGTTTAAGACATGTTGATTTTTTTAATGTATCTGGTCATACGACTAATTATGGTATGAATGAACCTATTGTTCGATCCCTTAGGGAGTTTAACAATACTAATACAAATTTTGTAATTGATTTATCTTACAATATTAATTAATTCAAAAATGTATTAGAGTTAATTTATTATTAAGGAGTAGTCTGTAAGGAATTTAATTTTCCATAGACGGGAAATAAATATACTTTGCTGTATTTTACGTAAGTATTCCATCAAATAAAGGGTCCGCCATCTAACGTTTTTTTTTCAACTAGTACTTATTTCGTGAATGGTAACATTTAGCTCATGTCTGATTTGACAGATAATTAGTTTTATCCTTCCGCTGAACGAATTTTTGTTCACAAAAATTGAAGAAGGTGATATTGGCAACATTTGGTTTCAACAGGACGGTGCTACGTGCAACACAGCCGAAGCTACACTCGATGTTTTGCGCCCTGTTTTTGAAGATCGCATTATCAGCCGCAGAGCTGATGTCGGTTGGCCACCTCGGAGCTGCGATTTGACACCGTTGGACTATTATTTGTGGGGTGGCCTTCAAGATAAGTGTTACGCCGACAAGCCAGAGACAATTAACGCTTTAAAGGACAATATTCTGAAGCCATTGGTGAAATACAGCTGCACACAATCGATAATGTGCTTAAAAATTGGACCGATCGTGTAGGCTACTGCATCGCCAGCCGAGGCAGCCATTGGAATGGAATTACTTTCCATTATTAACCGGAAGAATTTTGCTTTCAAATAAAAAAGGAAATTTGAGAAAATATTCAGTAGTTTTTTTTATAGCATTTTCAAAAAATAAGTTATTTGGCGGACCCGCTACATAAAATTCATATTTTGTAGGTGATTTTGCGAAACAGAAAAACATACCTGCAATTCAAATTACATTTTTTGAAAAATTAGCTATTTAATAGAAAATTTACGAGAAAAAACAGCAAATTGGGACATATGTATGTCTGTTTCTTTGCATTCTCTGTGTCGTTTTTGGGAATAAAACAAAAAATATTAAGCAAGAAAATAATGGCACATGTGCTTACACTTGTCTTTAAATAATTTTTATTATTAATATTATTTAAATTGAAAGTCTTCATACGATTGAACGCTGTTTTTTATTTTCCAATGTAACATTTACTAATGTGTCCATAGAAATCGAACAGGTATCGTGTACCAAAAAGGTGTTAACACATCGCCTCATTGACATTAACTCATTGACTTTTTTTACAAAGAAATACTTTTTTTAAGAACAGGTACATTTTAAAGACGTGGTACTCTTTTTAGGAAAAAGTTAATTTTTTCAGAAAATGTACGTTTCTTACAAAAACTCCATTTCTTAAAAGTACGTTTTCTTAAAAACAAAGTAATACCTTTTCTTTACCATTCAGAAAGGCTACTTATCTCAAGAAAAGGTATTACTTTGTTTTTAAGAGAACGTACTTTTAAGAAATTGAGTTTTTGTAAGAAAAGTTTTTTTAAACGAAGGTATTTTTTGGGGAAAAGGTTTTCTTTAACAAATGGGATTTTTTTTAGAATTGGTCCCTTTTTCATGAATAGGTACACTTTTAAGAGTAGGTACTTAGCTCAAAAAACAGTTATTTCGACAAAAAAAAAGGTACTCTTTAAAGAGAAGGTAGTTTTTTAAGAAAAGGCAATTTGTTGTAAGAAAATGTTCATTTATAAGAAAAGGTACTTATTTAAAAAAAAAATACTTTTATGTTAGTTCTATGTATAGTTGCCCTTTTAAATTATAAGTGTTCAGATTTGTTTCGGCTTGAGGTCATACGTGAAAAAAAAACAATTTATACGATAGACTTTTCGTCACGATTTTATTAGTTAATCCCAATATTTCAACCAACTTCATTGGTCATTTTCAAGGAACTAATACAAGGAAAAAAACACAAAGTATTTTATACATTAGTAACTCATTATAAACAATATAAACAATATCCACAATAAATATATATTTTATATTTTCAAGGGAATAAAAAGTTGTAATCACATTGGGAGATAACACAAAATGCATCGAAACTTTTCCGCTAGCTTATGTCAACTGATTTCGATTTTCCTCTTAAATTGTTGCCTTTAAACTTGCGCACATTGCTCTGTATCACGCTTAATGTTAAGCCTTTTCTACGTTGGAACGTCAATTAGGTGTAACATTTCTTGAAAGAGATGTCGAGAATAATTTTTCTCTTCAGGAAGAATTTCCATTTCGTCAAAGTTAGGTTTATGTTCAGTTAAAGTACAGTGGGCGGCAAGTGCAATTTTTTGTTCCGAGGGATTATAGTGCGCTCTTCGGTCCGATTTGTGAACAGATATTCGCGTCTTCAGGTTAGATATAGATTTTTAAAAAATAAGATGTTTTTCAAATGGATCCTCATGATTAATGGCAAACCGACTAGCTGTTTCAGATCTAGCCACAGATCTTCATCAGCGGTTGTTTGGAATGCTGCTTTTGAAAAATTCATCAAACTAAATGCAAACAAAAACTCATCTGAATTGACAATTTTCCACTATGCAAGTGTTCGAAAAATATCGCAAGCAAAACACACAAGAAAACATTTGCAAACAACTTCTTTCCACCTCCAAAGAACCATCGGTCCCTATTAGAGACGTTTTTTGTTGTTGTCTAAAAGACAACACAATGTTTACAGGCAATTGTTATTGCCAGTTATTTCGTCGAGCTCTACTTTCTTCAGGGATGATTTTTTATTTATGCTGCCTTTTTATTGTTACTTTGTGTTGTTTTTATTGGTACATTTACCACTTTTACAAATATTATTCTAAAACAACTGATAAATGGTTTAAAAGAACTGTGAAACGGTTCCAGAATAAGAGTACTCGGTGTCAAAGGCACCAGAAGTGTTAACCGTTCGGTGAGAGTATAAAAATATATATTTTTATAAAATATTATGTTCTCCGAGTTTGCCGAGAACCGGAACATGGCCATATACCAGGTTCTTCTCTTACCCGGTTCTTCAACTACGCGGAACCAGCACATCGCTAGTGGATACGGTTGCACATACACAGGTCTTTTCCTTTATTTTGGCGTCAGAGTCGCGTGAATTTGATGCATGTCTCGGAATTGCACTCTTATCGAAAGGAGCAACAGGTCTTACGGTACGACCTTTTATATTAGTAAAAAATAAATGGTTTCCCATTACATCCCATGAAGAGATAGGGGAGAGCTTCTCACAATGACTAAGCTGTGCGCTTTCCAGTTTTCACTCTCTGATTGGGACCTACAGTTTTACACCGATTCCGAAGGGTATTTTTGAGAAGCTTTTTCATGGCTATATACTCGATAGCGTCGCCGCCACTATGCGAGGTGACCGCCGCCGAAAGATATTTCTTTTAAGGTGGTCAGAGCAGGGTTCGAACCCAGGATCTCATGTTCAAGAGCCGCGCACACTAACCTTTGCACCACCGACAATTCTTACACGCAATTGTTATTGCCTGTTGTTTCGTCGTGCTCTACGTTCATCAGTGATAATTTTATTTTGATGAAGGTCTGTGGCTATACGGTTTGCCAGCATTAGCAAAACATATTATTTTTTTAAAAACTATATCTCTATTTATAGATGTATAAATGGTCTTGACCTTGAATAATAAAATAAAAGGTACAAATAAAATGGCCGAATAAATAAAAAAATCATCCCAAAACGTACTTTTTATAACAAAATTTACTTTTTTTAAACAAAGTTACTTCTTTAAGATATGGTATTTTTTTACGAAGAGGTACTTTACTTTATTTACTTTTTTTAAGAAAACGCACTTATGTAAGAAAATTTAATTTTTGGGGTAGAATACGTCTTACCTTACGGTATAGGGAGTCATGTCAGATTGTTATTGTTGTAATCTTTATTTCATTGATTATGAGGAAACGGCGAGATAACTTTTTTTAAAAATTTTTTTCTAGGTAAATGAAGATGTTATCTTTCGTTTGATATACATTTCATATTGGTTGATATCTTCCTAATATTTAAATTTCTCAAATGAAAATTGTTTAAACACATGCACACAAACATATGTGTGGTGTTTGGTTGAGTGTTTGAGTTTGTAGCGTGAACACAAACTATGCTGCTGTTTCAGTGTGGACACAAACCTTCGGCTGTTGTTTTGATTGATGAAATAATGAAATTTCGTATATTTACTTATGTATTTAAGTGAAACAAAATGTTAAATGTGAATTTCAATTTAACATGGATATATAATTATAAAAAATATAAATCAAATTGATTTGCGTCTGTTATTAATCATTTATCCTTCCTCTTTTAATTTAAAAACATATTTATCGTATTTTTCCTACCATAAGCTTATGTATATTATCAAAAGTAACTATCAAATAAATAAATTCATTTGCTTATGTTATTTATCATTTATTGTTATATATGTTTTCTGTCTTATCGGATGCCGTATTCTACGTTAAACTTAATGGCCGTGTCTCTGACATAGCCTACAGGGACAGTCCTTGGCCGAAGGCCTCGGACAACTGTCTGCTGTATTTTTTTTATACTTCTTTCACTTTGGCTTTTCTAAACTTACTTTTTATTGGGTTCAAAACTACAATGTATACTAAATATTGGCTACAGGCTCCACCTAGAAAACTTTCCATTAAACAAGTAACTCCCAACATTTGACCCAATTTAGACCCAAACCAAAGCAAAAGTACCCACTACAGTTGATGATACTGGGTTGTAGCGTAATGTAAAATTTTTTTCATTTAGCCCCCATCCCGCAACGTGCGATATGGAAATTCATTCCAATAATAAATATAAAGCATATAATATCTGCCAGTGTCTGTTCACGACGATAGGGATGGCTGGTATTTATATAAATGACTCTACTCAAAAGGATCTTCCATCCGAATATCATGCGTACCTCAACTATGGATAGTTTGAAATCGTAGATATCTGACTCTATTTTAGCAGTGCTGTACAGAAACGTGGGCGCCTCAGTAAGTAACGTGTCTTCTGCCAAGCTTTTATGCTGCTATTGAGGGCTGCCATGCGGTCAAGCTCAAATCCTGTATACACGTGGGAATTTTATGACCGATAAATTTACAGAAAACAATAACACGAATAGATGGAAGCCAGACAGCTACGCCCAGACCTGGCGGAAACCGATCTGACGCCAATATGACAAAGCCCACAAATTATGCCACAATTAGAAAGCGGCCTGATGTTGACTGCGTTGGCAGTTTCATAGGGAATATAGAAAACCCCTCACTACATTATGGAGTACTTAGCTAGGAAAAGCTTGTCAAAATGCCGTTCGGAACCAGTGTAAAACTGTAGATCCCAATAAGAGAGTGTAAAACTACAAAGCAAACAGCTCATTGATTGCGAAACGCTATCCCCTATCCCTTCATGGGATGTAATGGGAAACAATTTATTTATTTATTCATTGTCTGATTAACATTTCGGTTCAACAACTGCAAGTATTACGCAAGTATTACACACGGGCTGTTACAAATAGAATTGGTGTAAACTCCCACAAGATCGAGGTAGTCCATTTTGCTCGCTGGTATAAAATATAAAATATCTAACTTGGAATTTATAAAGTCAACAGAAGTCTAAAACGTGATTCTTTTACACTGATTTACTTTACAAAGGCTAAGTATTTTGTCATCTAATAGAGAAACTAAACAGACAGTTCTGAAAATTATCCATTTATACTAGTATGTATATCATTTTGTAAAATTACATGCGAATAACTGTACACATAAGTACTATACATGAAACTATTCACGAAACTCACAACACTTATATTTCAAGATGTTTATAAGGTTTCACCACTTGACTGACAATGCTGTCAATGTCTAGTTTCATTTTCAATATATATACATATCTCTTTCCTGTATATTTGTGTGATAAAAATATAAGTTTGTCACTAAACTCAAGCCAATGTTCATCTAACATAACACTAACAATTAAGAGCCAGCCATCACATTGGATATGGCTTTAATTTTGATTCGCCACTCTTCTCACACGAACACACCGATCAGTAGCATAGAGTAAATATAGGTATATAGGGAACACACATATATGTCAGTAACTTTACGACATTTGATGTTGTTGCATATGAACGTTGCCTATTGAAAATTATTGTATTAATAACAGGAGATAAAGGCATTAGTACAAAACATCCAATAAATAGGATAACCACAATGGAGTTCCGTGTTTGTGTGGTGAAATGCACCACAAATGTATACCAGCAATAAAGGATAAAAAAGGAAAGTTCAAAATATATTTAATTTTCAAAGTTCGCTGTAATATTCAAAATACATACATTTAATTTTACGACATGCAAATTTTAAGTCTACAGTTTTTGTAACTCCACCTGGTGCAACTAAATTTTCATCTAACTTATCTCTATGGCAATTACCTTTCGACAAAGAGTGTGAAATGGAAAGCGAGATGAGAGAGGTATCATCTGAATGCCAATATTTACTCTATTATAAATAGTTGGGGAGGTTGACCAAAAGGAAGTGTAATTTTTAAATGTATCGTCTTTTAATTTTAATTAACTTTGTCCTTCAGAGTTGAAGGAAATAAATATAAGAACAACGTGGAATTAAATACTTGTATTACAGAAATTCCTTATTGAATTAGTTTCCTCAGATAAAGAAAACAACGATTTTCCCTCTACGATATCGTCGCACATTCACTTAACTTCACTGAAGGTGTAAGGTTTGATTTCTATCGGAAAGACTTTATTTCGCATTAGGCTTTTTTGCTTAAGTGTTGTTATTTATAAATGAACAGAAGTTTTGAACCACGGGCGAAATCAAAGTCAAAATCACTATGTTGACAACATTAGAAATATCAAGTAATATTTCACATAAAGGAAAAAAGTTTAGTCAAAAGTCTGTTACATTAATCATTACATATACCTGGCGACATATACAGGTGATGTTACGGATGTGTATGTAAGTAGTAATTCAATTAAAAGTCCTTAATGGAGCAGCAATACACGTCCTATAACTTGTTTACCTTAATATATGAAGCCACTAAAGGCTGATGAGAAGAAGAAGGATTGCATGTGGCGCTTGAATTATTTTTATACCCTCACCCATAGGGATGGGGGTAATAACGGGTTTTTTAATAAGAGCGCTACAATAAGAGCGCTAAATAAAACAAAACCGGTTTTAGATACCAATGAAATTCTTTATCCCTGTCAATGTACGTTCGATACCATTATGTATGGAACTCGATTTCTTTTGCATGACCACAACGGGAACGCTTGCAGAAGTCCAGACAAAAAAAATAAATAAATGGTTTCCCGTTCCATCCCACGAGGGGATTAGGGAGAGCTTCTCACAACCAGTGAGCTGTGCGCGTTCTAGTTTTATACTCACTGATTGGGACCTACAGTTTTACACCGGTTCCGAACGGTATTTTGAGAAGGTTTTTCATGGCTATATACTCGATAGTGTCGCCATCACTAAGCGAGGTGACCGTCGTGGAAAGAAATTTAAGGTGGTCAGAGTAGGGATCGAACCCACGTCCTCATGCACAAAAGCCGCGCACACTGCCATTGCACCACCAACGGCCAGACTCTGAACCCAATTTTCGACGATTTTCAACCATAAATCGGCCGATACTGCTGCAATTTCACGTTCGATATTCGTACGAAGTTTATCAATCGTCGCTGGCCTGTTGGCATAGACCACAGACTTGACGTAGCCCCACAGGAAATAATCTAACGGCGTCAAATTGCACGACCGAGGCGGCCAATCGACTGGGCCATTTCGTGAGATAACACGTTCATTAGCTGTGTGGCTTGTGGCGCCGTCCTGTTGGAACCACATGTCCTCCAAGTCCACATTATCCAATTGGGGCCAAAAATATTCGGTTATCATTGAACGGTAGCGATTCGCATTCACAGTAATGTGCCGGTCTTGATCATCACGGAAGAAGTACGGCCCAATGACGCCGCCGGCCTATAAACCATACCAAACCGTAATTTTTTCGGGATGCAATGATGACTCGTGGATTACGTGTGAATTGCTGTCTGACCAATAACGCATATTTTGCTTATTGACGATGCCATTCAGCCAGAAATGAGCCTCATCGCTGAAGATGATTTTCCGATGAAAATCCGAATCATTTTCAAGTTGTTGCTCAGCCCAATTCACGAACATACGACGCTTATGGTGGTCAAGCGGCTTCAGTTCTTGCGTCAATTTGATCTTGTAAGGATGTAGGCCTAGATCTTTTCGCAAAATTCGCCACAACGACGCCACAGAGATGCCCAACGCTTGAGAGCGACGTGTGAGAGACATATTTGGGCTTTCTTGAACTGAAGCCTCAGCGGCAGCAATATTCTCGACACTACGGGCACTTCTTTGTTTCACTGGCACGGGAACATTTTGTACTGTGCCTGTGGATTCAAATTTTTCCACTACACGCTCAATTGTTGATCTGGTAGGACGATTATGACGACCATAAATTGGACGTAGCGCTCTTAAAGTTGAGGCCACTGACTGTAAATTTCGGTAGTAAATTTTAATAATTTCGACTCGTTGTTGGCTTGTATATCTTTCCATGATGAAATGGCAAACCTTACTGAAGAGAATTGTCAAAAGAGCGGGAAAAAATATGGCGTCGTTTGCTGTCCCTATCAATATACTTTTGTAGCGTCTCTGTTGAAAAACCCATTATGTATCATTTAATACCGTATTAGACCCGTAGCATCTTTGGACGAAATTCGTTTTAGGACTTTTTAAGGCGTTTGAGCCATGTCCGTCTGTCTGTCTGTCTGGGTAGCTGGCTGGTCAACACGATAACTGCCGTAAATCTTTACAGATCACAATGAAATTTTGTCAATGACTATTATTTGGCAATATTGAGTTTGGGATTGAAAATGGGCGTTTTAACCACGCCCCTTGTGGTACCTCCCATATAAATTAACCCATTTAGCACAAAATCATATTTCTTTCATACTTTTCTTCTGGTAGATGTGATCGGCTTCAACTCTCACACCGGTTAAAAATCTGCAAATTCCTACTTAACTGGATGGACCTTAATGAAATTAGGTATAAGGCTTCACCTTATCAAACGCCAATCACCGATTAAAACAAGGGTGATTTTGCCACTCCCATTGCCACTTAGGTACCTCCGATACAAACGTTATTTGGGCGTCTGATTGTTCGGCACGAGAAGTCCCGCAAAATCGAATCAATCTTTAAGAAAGTTTGTACTAGACAATATTTAGTCAAATAAAACTCTCCTATAGAAAATAAACTATTTTTCCACACCCATTCTGATACCTCCCATCTAAAAGTTGGGCGGATGACCGGTTGATCGAGACGATAACTCTCGTAAACAAACTTCAACTGATCTTAATAAAATTCGGTACTAGGAAAAATTTTGCTAACAGCTTTTGTGTAATTAACAACTACCTATTGTGCCACGCCCAGTTTCGTACCTCCCATACAAAAGTTGGGCGTATTTGCGGTTTGCCGACTCGATATCTGCAATAAATCAAAACCGATCTTAATAAAATTTGGTACTGATCAAAATGTTGGCAACAACTTGCCATGACCATTTTTGTTCCTCGTGTATAAATATTCGGAGGAAACTAATTAATTTAGGTATTCTATAATATTTAGCGCAATGTCAATCTGTTATTGAATATGGTAACCTTTGAGTATGGGCGTTTTTAACAGAACTCCCACGCAATGGATGACTTAGGGTGAGGGTATGATTAAGTCGGTTCACCCGACTGAAACGTATGTAGTGGTTTCTTCGGTTTGTTATATTGTTAATATTGTCCCAAAAAATTATGCCATTTGATGGAACTGTGTTCAAACACCGGTCCGGGGACCAAGAAATTTTTATTTCTTACATACATTTGTACAAAATTTGTCAGTTTTCCTGTCTATACCGGACCAGCGTTTCGAAATTACTTACTCAAAAACGCCGGTCCGGGTTAGATCCCGGTTTCCCAGGAAAGGACCGGAAATCCTGGGAATACCGTTTACCGGGAATTGGGGAGCACTAGCTGCAATGAATAAGTATCGTTCTTGCAGTGAATTTATTTTAATGCTGCAATGAATTTACTTCATTACAGCAATGATTTTGCGTCAAATAAACCAAATATCAGTAGTTTAAATACCTTTATTTTTTAATCTGTAACCCAGTTTTCTACAAAATTTAAATTAAATAAAATTGTTGCAAGAACGAAAATTAAGTTGTTGCAGCAACGAAATGAAAAATTGTCAAAGAAGTCACGTATGAAATTTTTCGTTGAAGCGACTACTGTATTGTCGGATATAATACACTGTTCACTGTAGCAGTGTAAAAACCACTTTCATTGATTTTTTGGTAAATTTTGTATACTTTTAGCAGTTTGGCTGCATCTTATGTACTACTTGTAGATTTTTCTGATTGTAAATTGAATAAATTGCAGTCAATACAAGAAAATAGTGGAGAGTCGACGCTTTGCTTACATGATTGTTTTCTTTTTTGGAGACAAAACAAGCCCTTGTAGTTTACAGAGTCTTCTTCTTACTTAGAAAAACTGAAATCTTTCTTATAGTACTTTTAGGCAAATATACTTGGAACATTTTAGAAAAGTTGATATATGGGGTTTTACCACAAAGCCATCCACATGTCGCTAGCAACGCTGTGTGTTTTTCTGTGTGTCTTCCGTCGATTTACTTTCAATATTCTTTAATGGAAAGAAAAAATAAATGCAAACATAAAAATACTCAAAAAACACAAGGACCAAATCATCTCAATTTTCTTTCCATCTATCTAGAGCATATCCTACATACCATACATGTAGGAGTAGATGTATGAGACAAATCGGGCACAAGCATATATTGATGTTATTGCACTTGTGTGTATATATAACAATGTATAAGTCGAATCTGTTTGTAAGACTGTATGTGTGTGTGTATCTGTATATATGTGGTACAACACAAGCATTGTTTTCAATTTTTCGTGAAAATTTTAACAAATTAATTGCACACTATAAATAGTGGTAAATTTCCTCCATACAAAATAACTAGGCCAAGGAGATTTACACGTTTTACCCCTACCATCACCAGTTGGACCAGTAAAATATTCTTGTACTATAGAACAAGACCACCACTAGCAAACCACTTATATCTACATCATCATCTCCACCGCCTACTATAACACCAAAGTCGATTCCTTGGTGAAACCTTATCTTCCAATAAGACAATCGTTGTATGATACAATAAAGTTTTGGTGTTCTGCTTCTACCAGAAATCCATTTCTTCCTTTCCTATTGCCTCGACTATAGTTACGCGTTGAGTTGTTAATAAGATTGTGGAGAAGGTGATGATAGGTACAATTTATAAAGTTTTTCATTGTGTGTTCGAGTTTGATATGAATCCGTGTGCAAAGTGCGCTTAAATCGTATGTGCGAATAACTAAGGGAATATTAATATACAACCACAGGCATATTCACACTTATGAATATACATGGACATGTAAGAGTGCATGTGCAATAGAGTTATAGTACCTAGAGGTGCCAACTTTCTAATCTGAATTTTCATTTTATTATACTCGTGGTGAGGTCGGTGCGATTGTGAGAGGTTTGACGTAAATTGAGTTAAACCAGGTGCAGTTACAAAAACTGTTGACATAAATGTTTCATGTCGTTTTGGAACTGTGATATTTAAATATATTTTGACCTCTTGTGTTATCTTTTATTATTAGTATACATTTGTGTTGTATTTAACACAATAATTTTAACACACAAACTGAAATGTCATTTGCAGTTATGTTGTTGCTTGTTTTGATCCAGTGTCTCTATCTGGTATTATTAAACCAATAATTTTCAACATGAGACATCCATATGCAACCAAGCCTAATCTCATAAATTTACTGAGAGAAGTTTTTACTTTAGGTAGAGAATTACTCTATGGCATGATATAAGCCTATTCCGTAAGATTGTTAGTGTCTACTTATACACCCACACAATTATGTAAACATATCATACATGGGTTTTTTTAATTTGCATTGGATTTTAATATACACTACTTTATCTAATGCAAATGCAAAACAATTACCATTTTTCGTATTGGCAATTACAAAATTTTGAACTTGCATTTGCTCAGGGAATGCAATTGCAGGTTGTGGAATCGGCTGCCAATTGTAATGAAATATGGGAATGGTTTTATTGGTTTGAATTTGTTTGACTGCATACAATTCTGTTTTTAAAGTAGTTTACATGTAAAGGTTTGTGACTTCGATAGGTATTGTCTCGTAGTACTTTCAAATTCATAAACCTGTACTGTACAATATATATTAAATTCACAACTGTCAGATATGAAGGAAATGCTTTGAAAATTAGTACAACTACCAATGGTGCTGCAATTTTTTTGAATTTGCATTTGGACAGGTAATTCAAATTAAACTACAAATTAAAATTGCCATATAATTAATTTGCACCATGTATGCATATTTTGTATTGAAAACATTGTCGTACGTAACTTTTTTATTTCTAAATAAAACTGTAAACTTCCAAAGAAGACTGTGCTTGGATTTTAAGCGCCTTTAATCCTAGGGGAAAATATTTTTAAATAGTAGGGGTAGAATATGGATTAAATGAGGCCTACATCACAAACTGATGTCGCACATCAGCGACATCTATACAACAAATATAGTACTCGTCGAGAAAGAAATTTTTTGAAATTTTTATTTGTGCGGGATAAGGGCTAAAGAGAAAAATATTACACAACTTTTTTTTAACAACTTTATTATAACCCAGTATTATCAACTATATTGGACACTTTTGCTTCGGTTTGGTGCAAAATTTCTTGTTTAATAGGAAGTTTTCTAGGTGCAGCCTGTAACAAATATCAAAAATATATTGTAGTTTCGAACCCAATATAAATACATTTTGAAAAGCCAAAGTGAAAGAAGTTTTAAAAAAAATAAAATTTTCTTAAATAAGTGCGTTTTTCTAAAAAAAATTAATTTTCTCCAAAAAAAATAAAAAGCACATTTTCTTAAAAAAATGCTTTATGTTAAAGAAGTACCCTTGCTTACAAAAAGAAAATGTTCCTACAAAAAGTACCCTTTCTTAAAAAAAAGTAATTTGTTTTAATAAGTACCTTTTCTTAAATAAGTACATTTTCGTACAACGAACTGCCTTTTTTTAAAAAAATATCTTTTCTTTAAATAGTACCTTTTGTGGAAAAAAATAACTTTTCTTGAGATAAGAACCTACTCTTAAAAATATACTTCTTCTTGAAAACAGGACCAATTCTAAAAAAAATCGCATTTCTTAAAAAAACATTTCTCCTCAAAAAATACCTTCTCTTAAAAAATTAATTTTCTTAAAAATAAAATAATACCATTTCTTTCTTTTCTGGAGATCAGTAGCCTTTCTAAAAAAGTAAATTTTCCTAAAAAAAATAACCTTTCCTAAACAGAGTGTCACTTCTTAAAAAAAGTACTTATTTGTAAAAAACTCATTCTCTTATAGCTTTTTCTTACAAAAAGTACTTTATCTTAAAAATAGTACCTTTTCTTAAACAAAAATATTAGCTTTTAATAAAAGAAGTGCCTCTCTTTAAAAAAGGAAATTTTCAGGAGAATAACATAGCTACATATTTTTACTAAACGGACCTAAAAATATACTTAAAGAAATATTTTTTTTCTTAAAAAAAACAATGAGTGTTCGAACTCAAGGGCGATGTGTTAACACCTTTTTGCTACACGGTACTTGTTCGATTTCTATGAACACATTCGTAAATGTTACATTGGAAAATAAAAAACAGCGTTCAATCATATGATGACGTTACAGTTAAATAATATTAATACATACTTAAAATTATTTAAAGACCCATTGCAAGCACATGTGTCATTATTTTCTTGCTCAATACTTTTTGTTTTATTCCCACAAAAGTCAAAGAATGCAAAGCAACAGACACTTGTACATACATGCATACATTGTTATATTCGTACGATATAACCGAAGATCAACATAAAATACTTTTTTAATATTACTCCAAATTAATACTCCAAATTAAAACACTTCAATCTCGGCTCGCCGATATCGGATCGCCTTAATTTTTGGCCTAAACTCTTCGTCGAAACCCGCACTAGCTTTTTAATCCAAAAATTTATAAAATCGGCTATGAATTTCCGGAGAAAATCGCGTGGGAAAATTATATGAAAATCGCCCAATAATCACTTTCAATACCGGTCAAGCAACGAACAAACAAACGATTATAAGACAAAACCGAAGATCAACATAAAACACTTTTTTAATATTACTCCAAATTAATACTCCAAATTAAAACACTTAAATCTCGGCTCGCCGATATCGGATCGCCTTAATTTTTGGCCTAAACTCTTCGTCGAAACCCGCACTAGCTTTTTAATCCAAAAATTAATAAAATCGGCTATGAATTTCCGGAGAAAATCGCGTGGGAAAATTATATGAAAATTGCCCAATAATCACTTTCAATACCGACTGCCAAGCAACGAACACACAAACGATGATTTACTCTTACAAACCTAACACTTGCGTATGTATTAAATTTATAGTTTACTGCCCTAGAGGCGCGCGTATAGATGTTAACACATCAAAAAGTTAATCATTTAACAAAATGAATTTTTTCTTAAAGATCCATTTAAATTATCATATTTTTCAACGGGCGCCTTATGCGTGTTGGAACCACCGAGTACATAATACAGGGTGGAGCGCGGTAATTTGCTTATTTGGGAATGAAATAAAAGAATTATAAACCTTAGAAAAATGTATTTTATATTTTAATTATATTGAACATTGAACAGAACACCTACGACATCAGGTAACCCCAAAGGAAAAAATCGCATGGCGCTAAGTCTGGTGAGCGTGCCGGCCAGTTCACATCACCCCTCAAAGAGATAAGCCGTCCAGGAAACATTTGCCTCAACTGTTGGACCACGCACATTTTATACGGGTGAAAATTCAGTTCTTTATGAAAAATCCGGTGGAGAGAACGTCTGAAAATGCCAAGAGCACATGAGTGCCTTCCAGCAGAGCGTTTCGGAGATTGCAGTACTGCTGCTCTAACTCTCTCGATGTTTTTGTGGTGTTGTAATCCTTCTCTCAGGTCCCCTTCGTACACATGACACATTTCCTGCTGCTCCCAATGAAGTCACCCAATTTACAATTGATTGCCGTCCAGGAAACTTCCGCGTGGGGACAGCGAATAGTAACCGAAAAGCACCCTGCACTACAATGATCAAGTGCGCATTTGAAAAATACGCTTCAAAACAAAATGGCTTCTCCTCACATGTCCAATGCATGATGGCAACTGAAAGGCAGACGAATACAAATCTCCCGTCAGCCACTATAAGCCACGCAAACTCTCCACTCTCTTCGACCAACAGTGCCGCCACAGCCTGCAGTGCAAAAAATCAAATTACCTCGCTCCAGCCTGTCTATAGCGAAAGGAATTTCGTTAGGGTGTCCCCTGACACCTCATGTATTTTTTTTAATTGTCTCGAAGTGATTTGTAACATTTGCGCTAGACTTTGTGAAATTTTTTCGTGACCCGTTCGAATATCCGTTATTCTTGTATACGGGCAAGATAATTTACAATATGTTCACAAACTTTCCACAAAAACTTTATTGAACAAAAAAAATCAATGAGTGCTCGAACTCATGGGAGATGTTTTAACAACTTTTTCTTACACGGTACCTGTTCGATTTCTATGAACACATTAGTAAATGTTACATTAAAAAATAAAGAAAAGGATGCTTTTTGTGCTGAAGGCTCTTTTGCTATTGCACTTTCTTTTTTCTTACAGCTGTTCTAACATTAGATGTAATATTGTTAAAATAAATAACTCAATATTTAGCTGACTGAAATAATTGTTCTTGTTTTGTCATAAACAGAGTGAGTAAGACGTCTGACCTCATGAGGTTGTAAAATAGTCAATTAAAGTAAAGTAAGTCTTTAATTTTGAGCGGATGATTTTTAAAGTTCTGAAATTCAGTTGCAGTTTAATTTCGTTTTAACTGAAGAGGTTCAAATTTCAATTTATAATTTTTAAATTCCAGTTGATATCAAATGATGTATGTTAAATTCCAATTGATGTATTTAAGTTGATCGGTTTCTAACTTTAAAAATAATTTATTTAATTCTTCGTTTTTTATTCAACCTTTTTGAATAGTTAGATCTTAATTTTTAAATAATTGACCTCGAGCCTAATTATTTAAAAATTAAGATCTAAGAATTTATTTAATCAAATTAATATTTTTAATTTAAATTTATATTTTTCGAATTCTATTTGGAAACAGTGTAGTTAAAAATATTCTTTGTGGTAGAGGAATTAAGCTCTAACATATAACACCCCCATACCAAAGTACTGGTCTTGGCTTTAAGCATCAACGTATTACATTCCACATGTAACCCTCTCTCACACGTTTATGTTGTAATAGACCTTATGGAACGTCATGATCGGTTTAAAGCCGCACGAACACAAATCCAAAGAAAGAAGAAAAACCCCATGTTTCAATAACTTGAAGTACGGCTAAGAAGAATAGCATAATAGCATAACAACAAAAATCCACGATCACCCATTTTTCACATTCCATCCCATTCATCTTGGGCATATTTCGAGTGTACAAGAAGAGATCGTTAAAGTAATTTTTACTGTCGAATGACAATGATCAATCTTGTATACAAACAACAAGTAATTCCTCCTCAACATCACACTAGAGGAGGGTAAGAGCGGCAAGCAGCTATTCATGTATCCACACATTCATTCATTCATTGGCATACTCCACCACATGGAGAAACTGGCGTGTTGGTTGGTATTTGACCAAGATATTGTAACAGTTATTACTTGTATGTGAATTTCTAGAGCATTTTTTCATTCGTCATCTTCATCAATCGCTAATGAAGCAGATGTATTCTGCTATTACTCCTAATACTAGTGCTACGAAAGTGACGGACAGCTCGATTGCCTCGCGCCAGTTTATGATGTGACAGTTTTCTTTTTTTTCGCTAGCTACTTCGACCGCTATAGAAATCACTAGTTACTTATCTTACAGCCAATTCTCGAAAAAATTCTTTCTGAGGGGCTCCAAAGTAGTACATAAAATAATACAAAAAGCATTACTGTTTCAAAAGGCATCAATATTTCACTACAAGACTATGAATGGGCCAAGTTATGACAAAAAGAGAGTAACACGTTTTGAATCATTCACTGTCATCAGTGCTTCTGACTCATACAATTCGTTCCATGGGATCTCTATACTATTCGATACTCTTTGGCAACGACAACCTGCTAGTTTGTACACTGCTGGTACATCAATATCATCGTGCTTATTTTCAGGCAGACACTATTATTGTACAACAACCACATATGCGATGCTAACGCTGTGTGTTGTTTTTATGTGTTCACTTTGATAGATTTTCCTACCCGTACCTATAGATGCTAACACATCAAAAATATTTTTACATTTTAGGGGTAGAATCCGCATTAATTGAGGCCTACATTACAAAATGATGTCGTACGTTAGCGACATACACCCCGGTTCACTTATTTAAAGACACTAAAAATTCCATATTCAGCAGCCTGTCTCTTTTTCCATTTGTAGCCGATTGCAGAATTTTAAAATGGAAATGGAACCTAGATATCTTGAGACATAAAAAAAATTATGAAAATAATACTTTCTTAACTAAAGAACTTTTTTGAGTAATTTATAAAAAAAAGTCCAAAATGTGCAATTTTTGTGGTTCACTTAATGAACCAAATTAATTTTAATGAAAAATAGTTTTTCTTGCTTTTTTAATTTATTTTCCTTTATATAACAGCTATTAGTAATGGGTACAATCCCCTTTGTTTTAATAACTTCAAATATACGGGTTTTCATTGAGAGATAAAGAGAATTTATATAATCCAACGAAATTTGATTCCAAGCATCCTTAATGGCCTGAATTAGTGACTGCTTGTCATCAAATTGTCTACCTCCTTAATAGACCTTACGAGATAACCAACTCCAGACATCTTCGATAATGTTTAGATCTGGCGAAATGGTCAGTCAGTCAAAAATATAAATATTTTGACTTTCAATGAACTCTTTTACTACTCTGGCGTTGCGTATGGGGGCATTATCCTGTTGCAATATCCAAGATATGTGAGCAAGTAGTTCACTGAGCTTCGGAAAAGCCGACTACAATAACGTTTTATAGCTTGCACCAGTCATTTTTGCACTTTGAAATTCAAGATCGATGGTGCCATAGTACGTAATAGCACCCCACACCATAACGCCGCCCTCTCGGCTTTGATGTCGGTTCAAAGAACGCTTTTCTTTATGCAGATAATGGAAATAATAGTTGTAGCCATCAGGCCCATTTTTGCCATTTTGCCATTTTGACTCGTTCAGTGATTAAGATGTAATAAATTGTAATAAACAAACGCTCCCTACAAAAAATCATCACTTACTTTAAAAATAATAAAAAAATAATAAAGTGCCTTTATTCAAGTGAACCAAAAAAAATAGCAGATTTTTGGACTTTTTTTATAAATTGCTCGAAAAAAGTTCTTTAGTTAAGAAACCACTATTGTCATGATTTTTTTGATATACCAAGATGTCCAGCTTTCATTTCCATTTTAAAATTCTGCAATCGGTTAGAAATTGCAAAAGATACAGGCTACTGAATATGGAATTTTTAGTGCCTCCAAATAAGTGAAGCGTGCTGTATATAGTACAAAGGTACTACTCCTTCTTTTTCGTTTCACTGTATGGGAAAGGATTTTTTTTAATTGCCTCGAAATGATCTTTAGAATTTGCCCACGCCTTTCGGGAAAAAATTTCGTGACGCGGTATAATGTCCGATATTCTTGTATACGGTGAATATAGTTTACAACATGTTCATAGACTTTATTGAAGAACAAAAGTTTCACCGGACGGTCATAAGATATATGAAAACTATAATTGTAATACACGTTTTTTAAATTTTTGTCACACGACTTATAATGTCCCACCTCTGAATAATTATCCAAAAAGTTTCAACTCAATATAACGACAAACAAATTTCATATACACAATCATTTATGTCATTGAATAAAAAAATTTCCAATTAGTTTCCAAAAACACTGCAACGTAAGTATCACATTAATATTGAATCTAAAATCTGGACCACTAAAAAATTTGTAGTAGTTCGCTGTAACACACTTTCCACACT
The DNA here is from genome assembly GCA_963931995.1 of Phaonia tiefii. Lineage (NCBI taxonomy): Eukaryota > Metazoa > Arthropoda > Insecta > Diptera > Muscidae > Phaonia > Phaonia tiefii. The sequence goes on along the minus strand of OZ008367.1, from coordinate 316,960,290 downwards.
TACTTTTCCCACCAACAATGCTTTATCTAACTGCTCTCGCAGGTTGCAGTAGACCAACTTACACACATTTTACTAAAGTAAAAATGTTGAGTCAAAAGTAGAGAAAATTAATGAAAAATTAAGCCGAAAAACTTTTAACATATAATATATGTACATAAAACCATCGCATATACAGCCATATACCATACACACCCAGCCATACAAATTGCACACACATACCTGGAACAATATCATGACAGCAGTATGGCAAGTGCTTATACACATATACATTTGGATGTGCCAGCATATGATAACTATAGATATGTGATAATGTGTCGGGATGCGAGAATATCATTGAGAGTGCGTTGGTGACTGTGTATTACGGCGCTTCGTTAACACTGTAACTGACAGTTTTGTAAAACAATACAATTGATTCATACATATAAACAAAATTTACAAGTGATATAAATTATGTCTCTATATAACTAAGTACAAATGCGCATACATCCTTATGACATAAACGATAATAACACAAACGTACATAGCCCATACCACTAAATGTGAAAGTAACATAACATACCTCACATCGTACACGAATACATACGTATAAATACGATATAATACAAGCGCACTTCTATAAATACATCACAATTACAACTGTGTGTTTGAAGGCAAGTTGGTTGACGTTCGAACATTAATGCAAACATCAAATGGTACAGCAAAGAAAAAATGTGAGAGCTTTAAATAAAAATGTCGCTTCGGACAAAGGATCTTTAGTGCTCAATAGCACTGTTATACAAAATCAAGTACAATTATTTCCCGCTTTTTCAAAATTCGGTGGATTTTAAGCCTATAACATGAGAGTTTTTAAGATACGGAACGTAACGTAATATTAAACTATAACGAATGATTAAAATTAATTTAACAAAACGAAGTTAAACATATTCCTTTGGTTCGAAAAGTATAAGAAACACTAGCAACAAATTGATTCTAGACTTTTTCAACAGAGACGCTACAAAAGTAAATCGATAGGGACAGTAAACGACACCATAGTTTTTCCCGCTCTTTTGACATTTCTCTTCAGTAAGGTTTGCCATTTCATCATGGAAAGATATACGAGCCAACAACGGGTCGAAATTACTAAAATTTACTACCGAAATTTTGAGTCAGTGGCCTCAACTTTAAGAGCGCTACATCCAATTTATGGTCATCATAATCGACCTACCGGATCAACAATTGAGCGTCTAGTGGAAAAATTTGAATCCACAGGCACAGTACAAAATGTTCCCGTGCCAGTGAGACAAAGAAGTGCCCGTACTGTCGAGAATATTGCTGGCGCTGAGGCTTCAGTTCAAGAAAGCCCAAACGTGTCTCTCACACGTCGTTCCCAAGCGCTGGGCATCTCTGTGACGTAGTTGTGGCGAATTTTGCGAAAAGATCTTGGCCTACATCCTTAAAAGATCAAATCGACGCAAGAACTGAAGCCGCTTGACCACCATAAGCGTCGTATGTTCGTGAATTGGGCTGAGCAACAACTTGAAAATGATTCGGATTTTCATCGGAAAATCATCTTCAGCGATGAGGCTCATTTCTGGCTGAATGGCATCGTCAATAAGCAAAATATGCGTTATTGGTCAGACAGCAATTCACACGTAATCCATGAGTCATCATTGCATCCCGAAAAAATTACGGTTTGGTGCGGTTTATGGGCCGGCGGCGTCATTGGGCCGTACTTCTTCCGTGGTGATCAAGACCGGCACATTACTGTGAATGTGAATCGCTACTGTTCAATGATAACCGAATATTTTAGGCCCCAATTGGATAATATGGACTTGGAGGACATGTGGTTCCAACAGGACGGCGCCACAAGCCACACAGCGAATGCCACAATCAATTTATTGGAAACCAAGTTTGGTGAACGTGTTATCGCACGAAATGGCCCAGTCGATTGGCCGCCTCGGTCGTGCGATTTGACGCCGTTAGATTATTTCCTGTGGGGCTACGTTAAGTCTATGGTCTATGGCAAAAAGCCAGCGACGATTGATGAACTTCGTACGAATATCGAACGTGAAATTGCAGCAGTCTCGGACGATTTATGCTTGAAAATTGGGTTCAGCGTATGAAATTGGGTTCAGCGTCTGGACTTCTGCAAGCGTGCCCGTGGTGGGCATGCAAAAAAAATCGAGTTCCATACATAATGGTATCGAACGTACTTTCACAGGAATAAAGAATTTCATTGGTATCTAAACCCGGTTTCGATTTATTTAAAAAAAACTTTTGTAGCGCTCTTATTGAAAAATCCGTTATATTACAACGGCGACTTCTATAGCCCGTTGCGGGGATAATAGTACCGAGCTATGCTGTAGCTTGGTATTCCTGCTAAGCTATCACGCCTTTGCAGAGTGACACTGACCGAAACGAAATCCACAGTAAATATTAGCAAAGATCTTACCGAAACATTTAGTACGATCTCTTTAATATAATAGTTGATATCATCGTGATGATTTACATATGAGATGATGATTTACATATCATTGGGCGAAATCTGCGAGAAGTTAATGCAGTATTTTCGAGAATTCACACATTAACTCTTTCTGTTCCCATACGAGGACACCTGCTTAACGCCGTATAGCTATAAGGAGAACCGTAGAAAGTGATAAAAACCATATCAGGAGATGCAAACCACGTGTGTCTATTCTAGTTTGTACTTGGCTTCGGTTTACTTATGTGCAATTCATTGACCAGTATTTTTTTATGTCAGGTAATCCAAAGTATGATATTTTCCGTTTTTAACTTTTGATAAAGTGTACATAGTCGAGAAAATTTATAAACTTTACATAAAAGTGTGAAATAAGAGAGTAGGGTATAGTTTTCTATAGCCGTCCCCAGGTGGAGACAGGGGGTGAAACAGTAATAGAATATCCAATCTTTGCAGCATGAATAGGTAAAGTGTATTTAGAGGGCGAAATTACTTTTTGCGGCTGCAGCAGACTTTTGAGTATATAATGGAAAAAGATAATAATGATATCAACTACGATATATTGATTTTTCCACCGAACCCTGCTTATGCAACTGATGAGCAAGAAGGTAACGTAGACGATTTGATAAATACATCTATGCCAAACGATGTAACAGGAACAGTTGAAGTTGTTCCAAGTTTAGAAAATTATATTATTACAAATTCAAGTTCAGATGACAGCGACGATGAAACCCTTTCAAATTATGTGAAAAGAAAGAAAGCACAAAGAACAGGTTTTGTGGTGGTCATGCAAAAGAAATCGAGTTCCATACATAATGGCATCGAACGTACTTTCACAGGAATAAAGAATTTCATTTTTATCTAAAACCGGTTTTGCTTTATTTAAACAAAAAAACTTTCGTAGCGCTCTTATTGAAAAACCCGTTATTACTACAATGTAGGTCGTTAAACAACATGTATTAATTTTGTCGCTATTCAACAAAGTTTTCACTATTCATATTTCGCCAACAACAAACGTAATCAGGGTAATAATTTTTCGAGATGTAGTTATAAGTGATGATTTATCCGACCTTTCGTATTGTATTCAAAAATTAAATTGTTCGAGCGTTTGGTCATCTTTTTAATTAATTTTATTCTTCGACATTTCGCTACCCTTTGGGTAGCACATCGTCAGGAAGATAAACACAGTTATTAATTAGAAATGTAAATAATTGATAAACAAAATTTTTTTTTCATGTCATTTGAAAACCAGCAGTAACAAAAAATTAAAAAATTAAACAATTGAAGAAATTTTCTTGTCATATGAAAATTGTTCTAAGTTACAGCCAGAAAAATTTTTGTGTAGAAATAGTTTCTCTAATTTACAGCCAGAAAAATAATTTGGATGATAAAAATATGTACATAATGGTAAATTCAACAAGTTGCACCCGGATATATTAAAAATGTTACCTAGTGACAAATTCAATGATACATCAAACAATTTTCGGTGAAATGTTCTACATTTTACTAATTAAATTGTCTATAATTCTGTGCTACATTATCCGTTTCTGCTTTAAAGTTTATTCTCTTCGCTATTGGAGTCCTTATTATCTGTAACATTTCTAACATAAAACGTTGTTTATAATTATTATCCCTATTCAAAACTGACGTATCTTGAAAGTTTGGCAAATGATTTAAATTTGAGATGTGTCTATATTTTTGATCTGATTTGTGTCCTGCAATTCTAGTCTTAAGTTTATTTTTAGTTGTACCTACATATGCCATATTGCAACTTTAACTATCATTTTCTCCACAAGGAATTCTGTATACTATATTAGATCTGTCAAATTTATCTATTCTATCTTTGGTTCTACTAAACAATATACCTAGTGTGTGTGTTGTTTTATGGACCTTTTTGTAATTATTAGTATCATTTATTTTTGATTTTTCTAATCTCTCAGAAAATCCTGGCGCATAAGATATTCATTTAAACTTTTTCGGTTCTAACATTGGGTTTTGGTTATCTTGCCTCTTATTTTCATATTGCCTTATTAATCTATTAGCTAACCCTATTGGGAAACTGTTGTCCATTAATATTGTTGTAATCTTCTCCATATTCTTTTTGTGAAAATTCCCGTCGCTTATTCTCAAATCTCTCTCTATTAGGTTTCTTGCTGTATTGACAACCATTAATTTCGGGTGGTTGGAGTGATAATTGATAACCCTTCCAGAAGCAGTTGGTTTTTGGTGCCAATGCACTAATAAATTCTCCCCAGTTCTTATTACCATGGTATCCAAGTAAGAGAGTCTTGATCCGCACTCTTCCTCGATTGTAAACCTAATATTAGGATGAAAATTATTAAATGTAGTCATAATATTATCTATAGCACTATTTGTAACGATACAGAATAGATCGTCTACATATTTAGTAATGATTTTCGGTTTTATGGCCATCTCTTCTGTGCAGAAATCATGTAGATTCTCTATAACAATATCAGCCACAATCGGGGAAGCTGGAGATCCCATTGGTAGTCCTTCTTGTTGAAAATATACCTTGTCATCATATCGGAAATACCTTTTGTCTTCTAGACAAAACTTTAAAATTTAGAGGAATAATTAATGATTTATTAATATTTGTGTGCTGTTCTATGCTGTCCCATTTTGCCTCGATAATACGAAGTGCCAAGTCTACAGGTATACTCGGAAATAAAGGAACTACATCAAATGAAACAAATTTTTCACAATTTTGTGTTCTTAGTTTCTTTATTTTTTCCTTAAAATGCAGTGACTATTTTGTATTCTCTTTGGAGTCTTCTGTAATCCTTTTCAGTATATTCGTAATGTACCTACACACCTCATAAGAAGGTGAATTAGCAAAAGAAAATATTGGTCCCAACAGGAAAAACTTCTTTGTGTACTTTTGGGACTCCATACAATCTAGATCCTGTGGACATATTTGTCTTAAGTTTGTTCTTCTCAATTTGATTTATATGTCCTGCTTTATAAAGTTTTACTACAATATCATTGTTAATTTTTTGAAGATTGCTGATATGATCTTTATCCATCAGTTTGTACTTAGCTGTATCCCCTACAATATTGTTAATTCGTGATATATAATCACATTTGTTCATAGACACCGTCGCATTTCCCTAATCGGCATTAACTATCATTACATCCTTATTATTCTTTAAATTCGGTTCAGCCTTATCTACTTTGTCTAACACAAATTTATCCATATTCGTCAGTTTCATTTTATTCATCTGACTATCTATGATCGTCGTCAATTTAGTTCTAGCTATTTCTTGTTCTACCTTACCCGGTAGTATTTGAACAAAATCTTCTCCTTCTGCTGTAATATTCAATATTGTTAACTGGTCCCTTTTCACCGCAAATGCATGTTTTTGTTCAAGGGAGAGAATCCATTGCACCTACGTTGGAATGTTTTTTCCTGTTTTATTAATAAACCATTTACTATTCAATTTGATTCCTAGTTTCCTTTCCTGTAAATCCATAAGGCAATTGAATTTTTTCTGGTGTCTCTCCTTAATTTTCTCACTAAATGATGTTGCTAATCTGGCCTCACATTCTAAAAACTCGCTCATTTCCTCTCCTGTCAAATGTTGACTTAAATTACTGATTATAACTTGCATTTCATGTTCAACTTGTGTAAGCAATTGATGTTGTTCACTGAGTGTAAGGTTGAGAATTTTGTTGCGCAAATCTTGGGTATATCCGGAGATAATTTGCCGAAATGTTGGCAACCCATTTTCACCAAAAATATTCAAAACATTCTTGGTGGAATTATTGCAAATTCGGAATAATAAAGGGTCCGCCAAATAACTTTTTTTTTTGAAAATGCTATAAAAAATCCAATGAGTGTTCGAACTCACGGGCGATGTGTTAACAACATCGAGTGTAGCACGTAGTGCCATCCTGTTGAAACCAACTGTTGCCAATATCTTCCTCTTCAATTTTTGTGAACAAAAATTCGTTCAACATGGCCCGATAACGATCGCCATTGACTGTAACGGCCACTCCTTGCTCATTTTCGAAGAAAAATGGCCCAATTATGCCTCTGGACTAAAATCCGCACCGAACAGTGACTCGGTTTGGGTGCATCGGCTTTCCATGTATGCGTGCGTGTTTTTTATGCCCCAAATGCGACAATTTTCCTTGTTTACATACCCGCCAAGATCAAAGTGAGCTTCATCTGAAAAGATAATTTTTTTGGCAAAATCGGCATCTTCTGTAAGTCGATCGCAGGCCCACTTAGCGAATCGAAAACGCATTGGATGGTCAGTTGGCTTCAACTCCTGAACAAATTGGACTTTGTATGGCGTCATACCGAGGTCTTTATGCAAAATTCGTCTCAATGATGTCTCCAAAATGTTCAATTTTTGAGAACGACGGTGAATTGATGTTGATGGCGCTTCACGCACACTTTCTGCCACAGCAGCAATATTCTCGGGTGTACGCACAATTTTTGGCTTTTCACGCTTTGGTTTGTCGATGAGAATGCCAGTTTCTTTCACATTTTTCACAAGATAACGAACATACGGAGCTGACGATGCTTCTCTTCTTCCAAAATCCGTACGCAATTTTCGCACACATTCTGCAACATTACCATGATTTTCAACGAAATGCCGCAATATTTCCCAGCGTTGTTCAAGCGTACATTGTAACATCTCGTACTTACGAGTAGAACAACTTTCTTTTATACTTCAGTGTATTGTTTGTTCCTCCAGACATATCCTGTTTAACGACCCTAAGTGGTTCACTCCGACAATCGCTGAGGAAGTTTATTTTATTTTTGTGAAATTTTTTTCTGTTCACAGTAAATTCATACAGTTTCATTAAGGAAATCCGTGCCATAAGTTAAGCTATAACGTAACTGTGAGTGGAGCGTTTAGGTTTATTGTATGAGCGACCAGGAGACTAATCACGGCCACCAGGATTGACGGATTTTGATATGAGCATTGAGTTTTTGGATAGGAGAAATAGTTATCTAATCAGAGTATGCGAGATGTCATTCAAAGCACACACACAATGGTAATTGGCTACGGCTTGGTAGGGAAGCCACAAGTGAGATTTCGTTGATAGTTTTGAAATGCAATATGCATTAACAAAACAATTATTATTCGATCATAAAACTTAGGAAAAATCTATCAAAGTATCAGCAAGACCCATAATAGTGTATTCAAACCCGAAACAAGTTAACCGAATTCCTGCCAGTTAACCGTACTTGGGTTTTGTGAAAATTGCTTTTTTCGGAGAACCAGTTTCACCGGTGATTTCAAATCGTTTAACTCGTTTTTGGTTTTTAAAAAACTTTCAAACAACTGCTGTTTCAACACAGAATAGCAAACCAAAGCCTATTAGATTCCTCACTATGGTTAGTGATACCATCAGACAGGCAGAAAAGATTTTTAAAAACGAATTATTTCGTCGCCTGTTTCCCGAAATAAGTCGTGCGATTTAGATGTATCTAATTTCGGGAGCTAATGATACCACAATCGTACGTTACCAGAAATGCATAATACAATAAACAGTATTCACAAGCCTAATAACATTACAAAACGTTCAAAGGAAAATTCACTCAACGAAGATTTTGCCGATTTGAATAAATCCAATAAGAGAACAGATACGTTGAATAATTGCAACAACTGATTAATGTCAGTCCAGTTTCCCAATAAAGACACAGAAACACGGCCGTCACTACTGATGAGGAAGCTAATAGAGAAGTATAAAATGGGTCGCGTTCTTTGTGCGGATGTCAACGTGCTCCACACAATTTGATGAAGTACCAATATAAATTAATGTGGAGAGACACTTTTAGAGTATGTCTGTGAACGTTAATGTTTGTATGAGGAGCAATGAGCTCACCTTTATTACTATAGATAGACAAGAGACCCTTGATGCCAGCCTGCTTTCAGTTTTCCAATAGAGGGGAGGTTTCGAGTGAGTATTAGTTTTCGTACCATTATAAACGTTTGTGAAACAAACTCCACTAAGTACAAACAAAGTTCGATCGCAATTATAAAACCCCTTCCTCTCTTGGGGCCAGCTAATACCGCTGAGGTTGGCAGTCCTACCGATGCTCTCACCTCAGCTCTTAACAAATGACTTGATTCCGCATGTCCCACCGACCCCTTGCAGAAAGCCATTTAATACGGCAAAGACCTTAAAGACGGCGTGAGACAGGAATGTGTACCAAATTAGATATAAATAACACAGGGCAACCCATAAAATGTTAACTCCTTCTGGTGCGAAATTTCTCGAAGTATGTACTTATCGAAACTACAAAGCTCCTCTTTGAGTTTTACTATCTGTGCTGATGTTCGCATTTTATGGTCTCATTTGTATTTTGAATAAAACTTAATTTTCCGGAACGTCAAAAACAGTCGGAAGTGGTTGTAAAATTAATTTGTTTCCCTGAAGATTACCACATATGAGACATATGTGAGAATAGTTATGGACTATATGCAAAATAAGTCGTCACTAAATTTATAGACAAGTTACAAGTTACCCGATTGGAACGAAGTTACTTTCGCTATATATTATGTACTAGTTAGTTCCAACAGATACTTTTTGTAAAATGATAAACTTTTTTTAAAAAATTTGTTATTTATTGAATGTATTTTTTTTAAAAAAAAAAGTATATTTTCAGGTCCTTTTGGTAAGAATATTGTTACGAATAAGTAAAAGCTTTTGCTTACTGTTAATGACTCTACTAACAGTATGTAAACAGCAGGCGGTTAGTGCTGCGCCTGAAAGTATGCATTGTAACAACGTACCAGCTCGCTAAACCAGTAGCATGAATTCACCTCAGTAAAGATAATTCTCCTGTGTAGGAGAATGTTCTACAAAGATAAACAACAACAACAACATCTAGTTTCTAGAAGGTTCTTGAATTCGCTAGATATATGTACCTTCATTTGTGTATGGTGAGTTGGTATAAATAGCGGAGGTCTTTGGAATGGAGAGTTCAGTTTGTGATTAAACCCCGTAAAGTAAGCAACGCGAATTGATAGTAAAATACAAGACTTGTTAACGTGTTATAAATAAAGTAAACTGTTGTACTGTATAAATAAATAAAAGGAAGTGATACCGTTGTAATTATCGTAATTAAAAACGAACCTTGTTTTATTATTGGGAATAAAACAACGCAAAAAGGACGAATAAGGAAATTCGTAACATTGGTGTCAGAAGTGAAATTACGAATTAAGGACAACGATGAAGTTTGAGGAACTCAAAGTTGAACAGCTAAAAAAGGAGTTGAGCAAATTGGATCAACCGACAGCTGGTAATAAAGTAGAGCTGCAGAGGCGATTAATAGAAGAATTTAAACGCCGAAACATCAACATTGACACATATCAGTTCGAGTGCAAAGACGAAATGGAGGTTTGTGCAAAAGAAGCAACTGGCAATGTAGATGTTTCTACAATGTTTGCTGCCATGATGGCCAAATTGGACGAAAATTCTAGAATTATGAACGAGAATTCTAGAATTGTGGACGAGAAATTGAGCGAAAATTCTCGAATAATTAACGACAAACTGAATGAGAAATTTGGTGAAAATTCTAGAATTATGAACGAGAAATTGGACGAGAATTCTAGAATTATGGACGATAAATTAAGCGAGAATTCTAGAATTATTCAAGAAACATCAAATGCCACAAATGAGAAACTGCAAGAAATCTCCGAAGTTGTGAGCAATATGGAGATTCAAGTGAACGATAAATTCGAAAAGGTTGAAGAAAAAATCGAGGAAATGGGGCAGAAGATTGAAGAAGTCGAACATAAGTTCGAGGAAGTCGAACGGGAACTAAAAAACGATGTAAGCGAATTGCAAAGGAAAATGAATGAACTTCAGTTGCAAGAGGGTCCGGTGCGAGTAATTTCTGAAGGCTCTAGTAGATTGAAAGCTCCCAGTTTCGATGGCTCTACACCTTTCGATGTTTTTAAATTCCAATTCGAAATGGTCGCAATTAAGAACTTGTGGAACAGCAACGACAAAGCCGTTGAGCTAATTTTAGCACTGAAAGGCAACGCAGCAGAAGTCCTTCAGAGCATTCCCGTCAGTGCCAGAAACAACTACGAGGATATACTGGCTGCGTTACAACGCAAGTATGGTGGCGATCACAAGAAGGATTTATATCGCATGGAATTGAGAGGCCGAGTGCAAAAGCATAATGAAACGCTTCAGGACTTCGCAACCGAGGTGGAACGTTTGGTGTTGATGACTTATCCTGGTGAGTCCCACCCACTCTTAGAGCAATTTAAGATGGAGGCATTTGTTAGGGGCACTAACGATCCCGACGTTAGATATGCGGTGTGTGCCTCACAAAAATCTACATTTGCGGAAACAGTTTCATTTGCTTTGGCGAATGAGACGGCGAGGGTTGTTGCCAGTCAACAGACACATCATGTGCAAAGGTTAGAAACGGAAGTCAAATCAAAAGATTTGAAAGCCGCCGTTAGCGAACTGAAAGAAGTGATTCGGATTCTCACGAAGGCGCTATGGCAAGCAACAAAATTGAAAGGTGACAATCATGGCGAACGTGGCCATAGAGGGCGGCCAGCGATAGCGGCCGATACCGGACGAGTAGATGACCGTCCACATGTAATCGAGCCTAAACAGGATTCTAAGGCTAAGATCAAAGAGCAAATTATTGACGTCCGATCCCTGAGAATTGAATCCGACGACGAGTGGTTCACGGCACAGAGAAGTGATCCTGTATTGGCAAAAATTATTTTGGCAAAGGAAGAGGATAGGCAATTAACGCGGAATGAAATCGCTTCAGAAACCCCGTTTTAAAATCATATTGGGCCCAGTGGAATAGCCTGAGATTACTAGATGGCTGTCTATACCGTGTATGGGAAAGTGAAGATGGAAAAACGGAGAAAAATCTAATTGTGGTACCTGCCTTGAAAGTGAAAGAGATAATTGCAGAATCTCATAATGGTCCGAGTGGTAGGCACCTCGGAAAAGGCAAAACTATGGAGAAACTAAGGGAACGTTTCTATTGGGTTGGTCGTAAAAAAGCTGTATCCGAGTGGATTGCAGGCTGCACCCAGTGCTTGACAACTAAAGGACCAACGCGGAGGAGTTGCGAACAGAGACATCAGGAGAGCCCAAGTGCTCCCTTCGAGCGAATATCCATGAGTGTGGCTGGTCCATATCCAACGAGTAGCTCTGGGAACCAATATGCCCTAGTCGTTATGGACTACTTCAGTAAATGGCCCGAGGTGTACGCTATTCCAAATAAAGAAGCGAAAACAATAAGCAAAGCTATTGTGGATAACTGGATATGCCGTTTTGGTGTCCCCTCGCAGCTCCATTCGGACCAGGGTAGGAATTTTGAATCGACCATCTTCAAAGAAATGTGTGAGTCATACGGTATTCGGAAAACAAGAACAACACCATTGCATCCTCAGTCTGACGGAATGGTTGAAAGATTCAACCGAACTCTTGAAGAATACCTAAGAAAAGTAGTCAGCGCAGATCAAAGAGATTGGGATGAGCACATACCGAAGTTCCTTTTGGCATATAGGACGGCCACCCATGACTCCACTTCGCGAACACCCGCTAAAGTAATTTTCGGAAATGAGCTGAAGCTGCCTGGAGATTTGGAGTTCGGTACCATACCAGCGTCTGACCCTGCGAACAGTGATGTCAATTACCATGATACGGGGGACCTTAATGATCTCCATGAATTTGTGCGCAACAAATTAAAAATGGTCAGTAACAAAATGAAAGCCAGATACGACCGAGCGGCAAATTCAGAAGGATTTCATGAAGGCCAGCTAGTTTTACTGTTCAACCCACAGCGCAAGAAGGGTTTATCTCCAAAACTTCAGACTCACTGGGAAGGCCCTTACAAGGTTGTCAAACGAATAAATGACGTGGTTTATCGAATCCAGAAAAGCCAAAGTCCAAGAGCTAAAATGAAAGTCGTGCATTTGGAAAGACTAGCTCTGTATGGAAAACGGAGGGTTGAGCCTGCTCGGGACGAACAGGCTTAAGTGGGGGGCAGTGTTACGAATAAGTAAAAGCTTTTGCTTACTGTTAATGACTCTACTAACAGTATGTAAACAGCAGGCGGTTAGTGCTGCGCCTGAAAGTATGCATTGTAACAACGTACCAGCTCGCTAAACCAGTAGCATGAATTCACCTCAGTAAAGATAATTCTCCTGTGTAGGAGAATGTTCTACAAAGATAAACAACAACAACAACATCTAGTTTCTAGAAGGTTCTTGAATTCGCTAGATATATGTACCTTCATTTGTGTATGGTGAGTTGGTATAAATAGCGGAGGTCTTTGGAATGGAGAGTTCAGTTTGTGATTAAACCCCGTAAAGTAAGCAACGCGAATTGATAGTAAAATACAAGACTTGTTAACGTGTTATAAATAAAGTAAACTGTTGTACTGTATAAATAAATAAAAGGAAGTGATACCGTTGTAATTATCGTAATTAAAAACGAACCTTGTTTTATTATTGGGAATAAAACAACGCAAAAAGGACGAATAAGGAAATTCGTAACAATATATAAAAAATATTCCCGAAAAGGTCCTTTCTTTAATGAGAGGTACTTCTTTTATTATTGTTATGTAAGAAAGAGCCTGAGAGTATGCATTTTTTTACACAGAAATACTTTTTTTAAGAACAGCTACTTTTTAAAGAAGTGGTACATTTTTAGGATAAGGTTGTTTTTTTAACAGAGACGCTACAAAAGTAAATCGATAGGGACAGCAAACGACGCCATATTTTTTCCCGGTCTTTTGACATTTCTCTTCAGTAAGGTTTGCCATTTCATCATGGAAAGGTAGAGGAGCCAACAACGACTCGAAATTATTAAAATTTACTACCGAAATTTGGAGTCAGTGGCCTCAACATTAAGAGCGCTACTTCCAATTTATGGTCGTCATAATCGTCCTACCAGATCAACAATTGAGCGTCTAGTGGAAAAATTTGAACCCACAGGCACAGTACAAAATGTTCCCGTGCCAGTGAGACAAAGAAGTGGCCGCAGTGTCGAGAATATTGCTGCCGCTGAGGCTTCAGTTCAAGAAAGCCCAAATGTGTCTCTCACACGTCGTTCTGAAGCATTGGGCATCTTGGCCTATATCCTTACAAGATCAAATTGACGCAAGAACTGAAGCCGCTTGACCACCATAAGCGTTCGTCAATTGGGTTGAGCAACAACTTGAAAATAATTTGGATTTTCATCGGAAAATCATCTTCAGCGATGAGCCTCATTTCTGGCTGAATGGCTTCGTCAATAAGCAAAATATGCATTATTGGTCAGACAGCAATCCACACGTAATCCATGAGTCGTCATTGCATCCTGAAAAAATTACGGTTTGGTGCGGTTTATGGGCCGGCGGCGTCATTGGGCCGTACTTCCTCCGTGATGATCAAGACTGGCACATTACTGTGAATGCGAATCGCTACTGTTCAATGATAAACGAATATTTTTATGGACTTGGAGGACATGTATATAATATGGACTTGGAGGACATGTGGTTCCAACAGGACGGCGCCACAAGCCACACAGCGAATGCCACAATCAATTTATTGGAAACCAAGTTTGGTGAACGTGTTATCTCACGAAATGGCCCAGTCGATTGGCCGCCTCGGTCGTGCGATTTGACGCCGTTAGATTATTTCCTGTGGGGCTACGGCAAGTCTATTGTCTATGCCAACAAGCCAGCGACGATTGATGAACTTCGTACGAATATTGAACGTGAGATTGCAGCAGTATCGGCCGATTTATGCTTGAAAACCGTCGAAAATTGGGTTCAGCGTCTGGACTTCTGCAAGCGAGCCCGTGGTGGAAGAAATCGAGTTCCATACATAATGGCATCGAACGTACTTTCACAGGAATAAAGAATTTCATTGGTATTTAAAACCAGATTTGTTTTAATTAAAAAAATTTTTTTAGCGCTCTTATTGAAAACCCCGTTACTTATTTTCAGGAATGATACTTATCTCAAGAAAAGAAAACAAAAGGTATTACTTTATTTTTAAGAATGGGCACTTTTAAGAAAAAAATTTTTGTAAGAAAATGTATTTTTTGTAAGAGAAGTTATTTTTTTTTTGAAGAAGAAGAAAGGTTTTTTTTACGAAAATGCAGGTACAATTTTAAGAGTAGGTACTTATCTCAAAAAAAGTTATTTAGTTTTACAAAAAATGTACTCTTTAAAGAAAATTTAGTTTTTTAAGGAAAGGCAATTTGTTGTAAGATAATGTACTTTTTATGAAGAGGTACTTATTTAAAAATTACTTTTTTAAGAAAATATACTTTTTGTAGGAAAATTTACTTTTTTAAGCAAAGCTACTTCTTTAAAAAAAGGTATTTTGTTAAGTAAAGGTGCTCTGTTTAAGAATATGAATAGGTATTTTTTTGAGAAAATGTATTTATATATTACAAATATTCTTAGGAAGGTAACTGAGAACTCTAAATATAATGTAATAAATTCTTTACATTTTAGAGAACGGATAAAAAAATGTAAGGATGCAAGATGCTGAAAAAATGATTTCACTTGACGTGGCAACTTTATTTCCGAATATACCAGTGGATGTGGCTTTGGAAATAATTAAAGGGAAATGGAATATTATAGGGGAATTCGCGAAGATGGAACACGACCTTTTCCTACGTATTTTAAGATTCTGTATAGTTGAGAACAGATATTTTAAATATTATAGTAAGGCTTACATGCAACAAAAAAGACTTCCAATGGGATCTCCAGCCTCACCGGTTGTAGCTGACATTGTAATGGAGGAATTGTTAGATTCTTGTATTGAGAGATTGGATGTGAAGCCAAGGATAATTACAAAATATGTTAATGATTTGTTCTGCATTATTTCGGAAAGTGCAGTTAATAATATTTTGGTAACATTTAATTCATTTCAGAACGATATAAAATTTACAATTGAGGAGGAATATAATTCTAAAATTCCTTATTTAGATACATTGGTAATAAGAAATGATAATAATCTAAAAATTGATTGGTATCAGAAGCCCACAGCATCTGGAAGGATTATTAACTATTTTTCTAAACATGCAAAGAGGATCATAATCAATTCTGCTGGAAATCTTATTGAGAGAGTATTGAATATTTGCGATACAGATTTTCACGGAATTAATATTGAAAGGATTAAAAATATTCTGAATGACAATAGTTACCCAATGCAACTTATCTGTAAATTAATAAGACAGTATTAGAACCGGAAAAACATGAATACGAGAACGTTTACTGAACCGAAAACTTATAAAACTCTAACTTATGTACCTCTTATATCTGAAAGATTAGAAAAATTTAAAATTTTTGATGACAAGAAATATTCAGTGGCACACAGAACATATAATACTTTAGGTTCATTATTCGGCAGAACAAAGGATAGAATAGATAAATTTGAAAGGTCCAATTTAGTTTATAAGATACCATGTAAGGGTAAGGATAATGTAAATTGCAATATGGTATACGTAGGTACAACAAAAAATAGACTAAAGACTAGAATTGCAGGACACAACTCCGATCAGAAATACAATAAAACCAATTCTACATAAAAAACCGCATTATCATTACACTGCAGTAATTTGAATCATTGTTCTGATTTTGACAATACATCAATTTTGAACACGAAAAACAATTACAAACGCAGATGTACATTAGAAATGTTCAAATCATGAAGGTTCCATTAACACAAAGGATTAACTATTAAACAGACATGGCGAATATAGCTTAGAGTTACAGACATTTAGTTAATAGGAATTAGGATAATTACATTAATGTTAAACAAGATAGATATTTACAGTATTTAAGTTAATATTTTACAATTTTGTAAATTAATTTTTGTCTTTAAGTGTATTTTGACTTATGTTTTATGAGATATTTTTTCATATTGACAAAGAAAATTATTTTTTTATTTCCCGCTCTTTTTTGAAAGGAAAATTTTGTAATATTGAGTTTTTTGAATTGTTTTTGAAGTGTTAATTATTAAAACATAATATTTGTTCCCTGGAGAAGTCGCCCAATGTGGAGACGAACTATTGGAGATAAATAAGCAAAACAAATAAAAGATCTTAAGCTCGTTTAGAGAATAAGAAAAATTTATTTTCTTTAACAAAACGCAATTATTTAAGAAAATTTTATTTTTTTAAACTTCTTTCACTTTGGCTTTTCAAAATTTACTTTTTATTCGATTCGAACTACAATATGTAATAAACAGGCTCCACCTTGAAAATGTCCCTTTAAACAAGAAATTTCCCCCCCTATGTTAGTCTAGACAGAAACCAAACCAAATGTACGAGTGTAAGAGTAATTGTGCTGCCAAATTTAATTCCATGCTCAGGGTTGTACATCATGGATTTGCCAGTCTTGCACTTTGGCTTTTCTAAGTTTACTTTTTATTGGGTACAAATGTAAAGGTACAAATGTACATATGTAATTCACAGGCTCCACCTAGAAAACTTTCCTTTAAACCAAACCAAACCAAAAGTACCCAATACAGTTGATAATAATGGGTTGTAATAAAGTAGTTAAAAAAAGTTGTTTAACATTTTATCATTTAGCCCCCTTCCCGCACCGTGCGATAAGGAACTTCGTTCCAAAATATCTACATTCGCCTGTGGCAACCTCTAATTCGGCTGTGACAACCCCTAAGTTGGTTGTGACAAACTGTAATTTAGTTGGGGCAACCTTCGATGCGGTTGTGATAACTTCTATTGTAGTTGTGAATAGCTCTAAATTCAGCTACGGCTAAGTCGAGTGCCTCAACAAACTTTTTGTATGATGTTATATATTTCACAAGCATTTTCAACTGATAAAATTAATTGGTATACCCTTAGGTCGGTAACAAATTTAAGATAAAAATTTGGAAAATCAGTTTCCTTGGCATAAAGGGAGCACTGGTAGGAATTTTTTTTTGTTGTTAAAGGACGACCACATAGGAACGATAGGAAAGTACATTTAAATAGAACAATAACGCTGTGAGATATCGAATTGGTTTAGGCTTTACTTTGAAGCTGCATTTCTGTCATTATATTTGGAATGACACATCATTCAAATGGCGGCCTCGGCCTTGGTGGCAAGTTCTTAAAGCGGTCGGTCCAATTCGCGACGACTCGGTCCATTATGTGCGGCATTATTCCGGCAATAGTCTTTCGAATGTTGGCCTCAAGTTCGTTCAAAGTGGTCGGCTTGTTAGCGTAGACTATGGACTTGATGAGTGATAAATTAGTCGAGTGGTGTAGCACTCGCATGATCGCGGGACCCTATAGATAAACGCTCGCCGTGAGATGACCTAGTCGCCAATTTTTTTTCCATTACAACTTCAAGCGTTGAGTCACTTGAATGGCATGAATGGCATGTAGCGGTATCTTGTTGGAACCACAGTGCGGACATGTCACTATTTTTGAGCTCTGGCCACACAAAGTCGGTTGAAATCGCTTTAAACCAGTGATGGCCACACTAACACTAAGAAAGTACATTTGTGTGCGTGCAATAATAGGCAACTGCGCTGCACAGCAACTGAGTTCATTTGAGTAAACACGTTGTTTTGTTGTTGCTACAATCAAATGAGCATGAACGTGTGGGAGCAGAGCATCAGCAGCATTTTTCGTTTCCTACCACATGTGGTATGTTTTTAAATTTTTGACCATCACTGCTTTAAACCGATGACTATTGACGCTACCGGTGTCTCATTCATCATTTCGAAAGAAATATGGTCCGATGATGTCCCCATACCATAAAACGCACCAAACTGTAAATCTCTTTGGATGCAGTGATGCCTGGCCGAACATATGTGGTTTGTGTTCTTTCCATAAACCGCAAGTTTGCTTGTTGATATAGGCGCTGAGTCAAATTGGACCTCTTTGTCAACACCCGTATTTCCAATGCCCTATTAGCAAATGCATGGTTTCGTGTATGGTCGTACAACTTTAATTCTTGAATCATCACAATCTTATACGGATGCAGGAACAAATCAGACAGTAAAATAAGCCGGTTTGACTGTCTTGCAATGCACCTTTCAAATAATCGGTGACGAATCGATATATCTGGGTCTTCTTCGATAGTGGCGTTTACGGCGCCTTTGTTATCTTCACTTCACATCAATTTCTGTCTGCATGTTGAAAAATAA
This sequence comes from Phaonia tiefii, assembly GCA_963931995.1. NCBI lineage: Eukaryota > Metazoa > Arthropoda > Insecta > Diptera > Muscidae > Phaonia > Phaonia tiefii. Next base: position 316,941,705 of record OZ008367.1, on the reverse strand, counting down.
CGGCCCCAGCAATATATTGCAGAAACCATGTGCATATTTGCAAGCACTGTTTTCGTGAATTGAAGATCTGCTGCTTTTTGTTTCTTCATTGTCTGTTATATTTTTGTTTTCAGAAGTTTTCAACACACAAAATTCACATGTAAGTCACATATGCAAATATTATAACCTGTTAATCATTGTGACCCAAATATGTTATATTGCAAACAAAAACCCATTTTTGGATACCATTATACTGTATTTGCTACAAACACGTTATATTTGTATCTAAACAACAACAAAAAAGACCGATTTTTCAGCGTGTACAGAATGTAGTACGGACTGGTTTCAGGAAAGAAATACTTGGGAAACAAGTTAGACTATAAAGGTGTTTGGCTCCAGACGATGATAATACCAAGCAATACGAATCAAGTAGAAAATTTTAGGTTTATTAATAATAAAACGTAAGGAGGTGATTGTGTTCTGTCCATATGTCTTACTTCTGTGATCTGAAAAATGTTTCGTGTTTCATAAGCCAACATATTGTACAATACTGACCAAAGTTCAGAGAATGGCAACGATGACCATCACGGATGATTGGTGCGCAATTGTGCGGATTGCTGCGCAAATGCCTCTGCCTCACTCAATGTGATATTACATTTGCTGCTGTTTCATACTATGGGAAATCTGTACATCTGTCAGCTAGTTGAAGCAATTCTCGTAGTGACACATAATTGGAAAAGGTGTTGATGTAGAATCTGTACATCTGTCAGCTAGTTGAAGCAATTCTCGTAGTGACACATAATTGGAAAAGGTGTTGATTATAGGAAGGTCGAAATGCTTTTCATGGGACAAAATATTTCTTGGTGTAGAGAATGAGTTTCTACTTAAATAGTTCGAATCTGAACGGGGCTGTATTCTAGTGGACTAGGGATATGTCTTCCCGTAGACCACCTGCTATTGTAGCCTTCCTCAGGCAGAAATTTAGGCGACTATTAGAGTGTCTAGTTGACTGACGGATAACAGTCCAGCAGTGATGACGATTAATGTTATCTCTGAGAGTTAGGAGTCTAACAAGTCCCAGGATTTAACTTCTGTACAGGTGTTCCCCAGATCAGTTAGCAAAATTGCTCAGCAATACGATATTCAGATTTTATGGGTGCGACAGCATGGGATCTTTACGGGCAACTGCGGATGAAGGAATGAAGGGAGCGGATGACCCGCCAAAAATTAGGAACTACCTAACAAGATACATAGGAATTTACTGAGTTGGCATGTCCCTAGAGAATTGTAGGCATATATTGTGTGAACGCACTTCTGTGATAAAATATAAAATGTGTTCATATAGAACACAAATCCGGCCGCTATTGGATAGGGGAATTACCTGCCTCTATATAGGACCAAGGACTCAACATTTGTGTCAGACTTGCTGGAACACTCTCTGATTGGTAGATATGGGAAGTACCTGAGCCACATGGCAAATGTTTATTGCGGAAGCTGTGAAGAGGAGAAGGCATTTACTGATCTAAATCTCTGTACGTGTCCAGTACAAGACAAGAGGAGGATATTTGCTATGAGAACCAATTTCTTTCTTATTTGACCAGTGTAGCCAGCATTTATCCTCTTTACTTACTTACTTATCCGGTCGCGGACAACGCCGGGGGGTCAGGGACCTTTCAAAACGAGGATAACATATTTCGCCAACCAGTTCGATCTTTTGCTTTATTTCTCCAGTTGGCAATACCAAGTGTACGCAGGGATTCGTCAACCTGATCCCTCCAGCGGAGTCTTGGTCTTCCTATTATTCGTCTTCCTTCGAGTTCGGCTTCGAAAACCCTTCGCGCTGGTTCATCTTCATCCATTCTACTGACATGGCCTAGCCAGCGCAATCGTCTTATCTTGATCCGCTTATTTATGTCAATGTCAGGATAAAGCTCATACAGCTCATGATTCATGCGCCGCCGATACTCGCCATTGTGCACTATAGGGCCATAAATTTTTCGGAGTAGTTTTCTCCCGAAGACTCCTACAGATGTTTCGTCTGCTTGCGATAGGACCCAGGATTCTGCACCATAAAGCAAGACAGGTTGAATGAGAGTCTGGTACAGCTGGACTTTTGTTACTCGAGAGAGGGCTTTATCTCTAAAGTGCTTGCTTAGCCCAAAATAACATCTATTCGCAAGCACAATTCTCCGCTTGATCTCAAGGCTGACGTTGTTGTTTTTGTTCACGGCAGATCCGAGGTATATAAATTCGTACACTACCTCGAAGTTCTAACGGTTATTAACGTTCACGCTTTGGTCTAATCGCGTGGAGGCCCTGTTCGTGGAAACCATTAAATTTGTCTTGTCCTCATTTACCGTCAGACGCACTTTTGCTGACTCCTTCTCAATTCTCGAAAAAACCGCAGTAACTTCTCTAATTGTGCGCCCAATGATATCTATATCATCAGCATACGCGAGCAGCATGTGACTTTTGCTGCTGATGGTTTTATTCATGTTGACTGCAGATTTTCTCATAATGATCTCCATTAAGATGTTAAAGAGATCGCACGATAGGGTGTCGCCTTGCCTGGGGCCTCGCTTAGTTTCGAAAGGTTCGGTAAGATTCTTACCAACTTTCACTGCGGATTTGGTGTTCGTCAAGGTCATCCTGCAAAGACGTATGAGTTTTGCAGTAATACCAAGCTCAGACATTGCTTCATAGAGTTTCTCCCGTATCGGACTATCGAAGGCTGCTTTATAATCGATAAATAGATGATAGGTGTCGATTTGTTTTTCGTGTTTCTTCTCCAGGATTTGGCGTAGCGTGTCAGCCTTTCGAGGACATCTGCCAGTTGGATACTTGCACCGGATCTATATAGAGTTATTACATTCCCTAAATCCTTAAACGTTTGCGGGGGTCGTCAACAAATAGGGGTTGTTTATGTTTTCTTGTTCGTTTACGTATTTTCACTGCCATTATGAACGGTGGCGGGGGCAAACCCAGCCCACCGTGTTTTTGCATTTTACCTACTGCCAGGATATTTGATTGCAGCCGCCCATTATGGATCAGACGCTGACCAGGATGCGATATGTTGAACCTGGATTTTCTTCTTTTGGTTTGTATCCGCCGTTGGCCCGTATGTTTGGCTCATCCGACTTCTAAGGACAAAAGAATATGCCCGATTGTTTGATGGGCTTCAGTGACATCAGTCACCTACTAAACCTGATTCGGTACTCATTTGTTTCTCCTTCTCACTCTACCTAGCTAACGGAGGTTTCCGAAAAGCTATTGCCCAGGACATACTGCGTGGAAGTAGTGAGCTGCTTGGACTTCCCAATGAAGGAATCATTTCTGGCCACTCCCAAGTGAATGGCAATCAGAAACTTTCCACCTCCGCGGACAGTCCCATGTCCTCTTTAGCACGTGGTATCACAATGACCTAAAAAGTAGAAATCAGTCATATATCCTCTACTTAAGTTTAACAATTATTTAAAATTATTGGAAATGACTGTTTGTTCCAGTCGCTTATCATCCTCATAGTCATTCCTGCATTGTTTATGAATAATACTATGATTCTTCATTTTATATTGTCAACCCTTCCAAAGTGTATGACATAAGAACCACGTTGCTCGCATTTAGAGCATCTAGTATCCAGCTCGCTATTTAAAGAGCGTGCAATGTTTACTTACGTCACCCCTTTATATATATTTTTCCCCTTCCCAACATTCATGATATATTCTGAACAAACTTTCGCGAGTTAATTTTGCTATTCGAAGGATCCTTTATTTTACAAACTTTTTAATATCGAGCGTTTATGGTTTAATTAAAATCTCTTTTTAGAATCCTTTTTTATGTCAAGGCTAGTCTAAAGAATTTAATGGTTATTGTGAGGGTTATTCTGGATTTTTACGACAATTATAAATTTACGACTGTCCATTTCTAGTTGTTTCCCATTACCGCCTACCTAGCCACCTCCACTGTTGCATATCCTAATATTTAGCTTTACAAACCTTTATACATGGCTTGCTATATATTTGTGATAAAATGTACCCTTTTCGTCTAATGGCCCAAAGTTAGATGCTATTTGGTCTACGCGTCATTTGGGTTAATGCGAATAAACAAAACCAACTTAATTTACTTCTCTCCTCAACGTTTTGTTGGCTTGGTTCCAACTCCTTTAAAAGAGATTTAATGAAAATACTTACACCAAATACATGTTATACATTTTCACAATTATATATCTTAACATTCGTACTAATTTTTACTTGCAATAAGTCTACATCTTTTTTATAATAAAGTAGTCGATATTTAAATATATGGTTTAAATATATATTTAATATATTTTAAATGCTTTATTTACAACAAACAAATAAATATTGTCCCAATCTTCCACCTGAATCGGCAGGGACAAACAAGTAGGTCGTCGTCGCCAAAGAGTATTGAATTGTATAGAGAACTCATGGAACGAATTGTATGACTCGAAAGCACTGGCAACATCTAAACGTAACACTCTCTTTTTGTCACAACGTGGTTCATTGATTGTTTGAAACATTGATGGCTTTTGAAACATTTATGCTTTTTGAATTGTTTAATGTAATAACATTGTCCAAATGGTGCATATATATTGAACTATTCTAATATAAAAAGAATAAGACTCGTTGATGCTCTTTTACTCAGACTCTCTACATCAGAGCGGAAATCGGAGTAATAAGTTATCTATACTATTCAATACTTTTTGTCGTCACTCTGTTGATGACAAAACAAAAACAATTATTTCAATGAGTTAAATATAGCTTTATTTATTTTAACAACATTACATCTAAGTGACATGAAACACCAATATCAAATGACGAAACTAGACCAGAGAAGATATATAACTCCATAACGTATGTGCCGGGACTCTCTGAAAGAATCAATCATTCGAACATTCATGACAGAGAAAAATACCAATTAGCTCCAAAGTCAAATTATACGTTAAATCACCGTTTAAGTAGGACTAAATCGAGAATCGATGCGGATGACAAGCCAAATGTGGTGTACGAAATCAAGCGCAACGGAGACAAAACTAGCATATGCCAGAACCAGTGGTGTGGAGTCGGAGTCGAAGTCGGAGTTATGAGTCGGAGTTTAGCAACATTTTGCAGGAGTCGGAGTCGGTGTGTTTTTTGCATCGACTCCGACTCCTATTTTTGTGTAATGAATATAAAAGCTATATCATTGCTAGCGACTACGCTCCCTCCAACACAGGTCAGTGTGGAAAGGTTATTTTCAGGATTAAAATTTATTAAAAGCGACCAAAGAACGGCAATTAAAGAGGATTTAATGGAGTCAATAATGTTTATAAGAACAAACACTTAATAAATAATATCTTTTTCATCTTAATGTAAACATAAAAAAGCTAGTAGTATTTAAATGATTAACTTTTTTGTCTGAATGAATTTTTTTGTTTAAAACTTGACTTGTATTATTTTTAAATGTTTTTTTTTTAATAAATTTATTTTGAGTTAATTTATCAAAAAAATGTTAACGTAAAAAATGAAATTTTTAATTTGCTTATAAGTAATTAATAAATATTGAAAATATAAAGTAAGAGTGTGCAATTTTTCGTGGAGTTTAAGTTTGGAGTCGTAGTAAGAGTTGGAGTCGGAGTTGGAGTCGGAGCAGGAGTTGAGATATTTTTATTTAAGGAGTCGGAGTCGGAGTTTTTTGGATTTTGGGAAAACTCCACACCACTGGTTGGAACTACGATAAATAAACTGAAGACGAGAATTTCTTCACATAAATCGGACCAAAAGACACATTATAAGCCTTTGAAACAAAAAACAGCACCCGCAGACAACTGTACGTTAAGTGGACACAGTGAAAATTCTAACTGAAGAGAAGAATTACTCAAGACGTCTCTTTTAGGAAATGCTGCATATCATTGACGTTCCATCTGGGAAAAGACTCAACTATAAGCACGATACGGATCAATGCGCAGAAGTTTACGGACACAAAATTGACAGTTTAGGCGGAAATATCAAATAAGTTGACAACAACTTGCGGCGAAGACTAGTCGTATACTTTTTGTTAACTCACAACGTAATTTTATGCATAAGTATTAATGTGATTTCCTACTCAAAACAAAAATCTCTAACAGACACTATTGTACTTAAGCAACAATTTTGTGTTTACTTTTTCCACTAATGTTTTATAAAATCATTGTGTTTTACTTATATTTCTTCGGCCGTCGGTGGTGCAATGGTTAGTGTGCGCGTCTCTCGTACATCAGAACGTGGGTTCGATCCCTGCTCAGACCACCTTAAATTTCTTTCGACGACGGTCACCTCGTGTAGTGGTGGCGACACTATTGAGAACTTAGCCATGAAAATGCTTCTCAAAATACCGTTCGGAACCGGTATAAAACTGTAGCTCCCAATCAGTGTGTGTAAATCTAGAACGTGCACAGCTCATTGGTTTGTGAGAAGCTCTTCCTAATACATTCATTGGATGTTATGGGACACCATTTTTTTTTTTTAGATATTGGAAACGAAATAATTTGTGATAAAATGAAAATTATACAACTTCGTTTTCTTTTTTCATATCTATGACCTCGAGCCAATACTAAAATTGAAACTCAATATTACATCTAATATTAAAGCAGAGGTAAGAAAAAAGCAATAGCAAATTTGCTTTCAGCCCACAAACTATTCTTTTTTTATTTCCCAATGTAACACTTTTATTAATGTGCTCATAGATATCGAACAGGTACCGTGTAACAAAAAGGTGTGAACACATCGCCTGTGAGTTCGAACACTCATCGATTTTTTATTATGGTAGAAGGAGCTATTACAACTATCTGTGAAAAAAAATCGGCCAAATGCTCGCCACGGCATCGCTCGTATACCTCTATCCGATGGTCCATATTTTCAATAACTCTGAGATATAATTGAGGTTCAATGTCCGTTAATCTGCCGATTTATATCATCCTATAGCTATTGAATTTTTCTGGGCTTATTGACGTACACTTTATCTTTTAAATATCCCCAAAGAAAGAAGTCCAACGATGCCAAATCACATGATCGTGGCGGCATATTAATATCGCCACGACATGAGATAACACTGCCATTGAATTTCTCGCACAAATGAGGCATTGTTTCGTTAGCTGTGCCACAAGTGGCACCATCCTGTTGCAATGAACTTAAATTGGGTAAAAGGCTTCAGCAATCTCATCGCGCTGCTCAATTGTGAACCTATTCATGGTTAAATTGGTCAAACACTGAAACAAAAAATGTCAAATTAAGTTGGACAAACAACTTGACATTAAGGTGTCACTCACAATTAACATCGTGCATTATGGTTGCACCACCCTTTATTAGAGCAAATCATGTTTATATGTCTTTTTGTATTAAATGTTAAAAATATGGAAAATAATGTAATGATATAAAACTTGAATGGAAAGAAATTATAATAATAAAATATATTATTGCCAGACTCCCTTATGAAAATGACAACAAATTGCCGAAACTCGTAGGAGGAAAAGCGAAATACAAATTTGAGTTTCAGTTGCGCTAATACTGACGGCCATAAACCCTATTTAAATATATAAAGTCATATAAAAAATTACTATTTATGCATTGAGCAACATTCGCATATGGTGTCAAAGATTAGAACAAAGCAAATGTTTAGAAAACGAAATACTTTGACATAGTGTACAGATTACCTGTCCTGATTCTCTATCTGTTTATATTTGTCAGTGTTACCAAAGATATCTTATGCGTATTTGTAACCATGGATATAGTCACTGAGGGACTGCGAGAATAAAAATACATATTGGTCCCCATGCTATGTTTTCATAAAATACTTGTTTGGCTTAACAAAGACATTGTTCAGTTGGTTATTTGTGATCAAACAACGACTTAATTCAAAAGAAATCAGTGTTATTATATTCTCTGTAGTCATACACCCAGCATTCGTTTTGTTGCTCCAAAACTTGCTTGCGCACAAGCGATGCATTTACACTTAGTTGGAATATAATATTGAATTCATTATTTTGTTTTAATTTAGGTATTGCTGTTGCTGTATTTTTTGATAGTAGGTTCTGTATTGATACTTTGACGTCTCTTGCTATTGATTTGAATATTTTGTAGAAAAACCTTATTGGTTTGTCCTAGTTACTATTATTTTTGCGACGTGCGTTCTTGATCACACTATTTGTGATATGTATCGGATAATTGTTTTCAACAGAATTTCCACGAATTTTCAATATTGTCATTCTTGAGTTTATCGTCACCTATATATTGTTAACATTATTAATTAAGTTGTTGGCTGTGTTTATTTTCATCATGTGAGGTTGTGCTGTGTACTTTCACTCACCCGTCTGTAGGATGTCACTTTAGTGTATCAGCTTGTAATTAATTTATCCTTAACTCCTATAATATCCACGTCAAGATGTGGGATTTGTGGGCTGTTCCCCATTTCCACTGTAAAGTGAACTCTGTTGTGGTAGGAATTAATTGATTTCAAGATTGTTTCTGCGTCTTTTTTATCAATTATTGCGAATACATCATTTTCGTATTTCCACGTTTACAGATTTCAATTCGTCAACTGCAGTATCCGGTACAGTGTCAAGAACAATGCCGGCAATAATATACGATACCCTATTTCCTACTGGTAATCGATACATTGATGGTAGCAGTTGTCAACATACGCGATGTAATTGTCATCGTTTAGGTAAAATTTTAGATGATTTATGTATCATCATCTTGAAATTGATGTGTGTTTTCCATGTGTCGTGTAAGTTCTTTAAAGCAAGATTTATTGGCTTAGTTGTAAACAAAAATTCCTCGCCAAAAAACTTAATAACTTCGTCCTTATTCAAACTGCAATGTTATATTTTCTCTTTAAGTTCCATAGAGATATTTACGATATGTATGGGTGAAAATTTGATTTGAAATATCTTTCCAATATACTTTGATAGATTATAATAGGGAAGTCTAATGTTAAAGCAGATGTAAGAAAAAAAAATGTGCCTTAGCAAAAGAGCCTTCAGCATAAAAATTATATTTTTTTTTTTATTTTCCAATGATTTGTTTCTCATTTATTTTTTTATTATTGTGATTTGATCTAAAGCTATTTCTTAAAAGAATACTTCTCCATTTGTTACGAGCTACACAGATCAAGGGTTTATTTCTGCAATTAGAAAAAATGTGAACGGTTGGCACCAGGATTTGAACTCACGTTGGCGGACGAACGTTTCGAAGTTTGTGAATCTTCTCATCAGCGCATTAGCGTTTGATGTCAGTGACCGTCTTGTTACCAGCGTAACTAATTGCAGTTATCGTGGTCGTGGTTTCTCTCCTATTTCTGTCTCTCTCTTATGAACGGCTTTATTCCATTACAAACACGTTTGCCTTTCTTAGTAGAATAAAGCCTGCAAAAGTTACAATGTTAACAAGATGGTCACTGGCCGAAAACGCTAAGGCGCTGATGAGGAGATTCACAAACTTCGAAACGGCCGCCGACTGTTTAAATTTGTTCTAATTGCAGAAATACACCCCTGATCTTAACAGCTCGTAACAAATGAAAAAATATTTTTCTAGGAAATAACTTCACATCGAATCACAATAATAAACAAATCAATGAGAAAAAACATCATTGGAAAATGAAAAAAAAATTGTTTATGTGCTGAAGGCTCTTTTGCTATTCCACTTGCTTTTTTCTTACATCTGCTTTAACATTAGGGGTATTATTGTTAAAATAAATAAAACAATATTTAGCTCACTGAAATTATTGTTGTTGTTTTGTCATAAATTGAGCAACGACAACCTGCTTGTTTGAATGCTATCATACAACTGAATAAAAAACAATATTTAGCTCATTGAAATAATTAGTGTTGTTTTGTAATAAACAGAGCGACGACAAAAAGTATTAAATAGTATAGAGAACTTATTGCACTCTTGTCCACTCTCATGTATAGAGTCTGAGTAAAAGAGCATAAACGAGTTTTATTCTCTTAATAGAATATTTCAGTAAAACTGCACCATTTCGACAGTAAAACAATACAAAAAGCATAAATATTGCAAAAGGCATCAAAATTATGAATGGATCAAGTAATGACAAAAAGAGAGCAATACGTTTTAAATCATTCGCCAGATGTCGCCAATGCATGAGAGTCATGCAATCCGTTCCATGAGTTCTCTATACTATTCCATACTCTTTGGCGACGACGACCTGCTTGTTTGTTCGCTGTCGCTACATCAATACCTTCATACTTATTTTCAGGCAGAGTCTATTGTTGTACAACAACCACGTATGTGATGCTAACGCTGTGTGTTGTGTGAATGTGTTCACTTTGATAGATTTCTATACACGTACTTATAGATGATAACCATTTATCCATTTATCGTTAACTTATTTTGCTCCCATTTTGTTATTCAGTTGTGTTTTAAGAGCTCAGGTATATACATAGCTGTTTTGCTATCAAGTGTACTAGTTGAGTCCTGGTCCACATCTGTGTACATTAGTAGAGCCGTGAGTTGCCTTTGTAATTGTAATCAGTTTCTTATCATTCTTAATAAAATTATTCGTATTCTCGCAGTTCCCTAGAAATTGTTGTTCCCTGTCTCTGTCATTTAGTTTCCGTTTGCAATTGGGTATTATATTACAATTTTAGGTCTTCAAGATTGATTGTTCGTGTCCTCTTTGATAGTTTGTATCCACTGTTCAATATCTGCATCTAACGGAACTGGACAAAGTTGTTCTAGTGAATAGTTAACGGAAATATACTTTCGAGATATGAAGTTGATTTGACATAACCCATTCCTCCTACCAATGTGCGCATCATTTGCTTATTCCAAAAGTGCGAAACATCTAATGTTGGGCAAATGGGTTTTCTTGTCTTTATTGGTCATTTAGTGATATAGAAATATATATATATATATGTATAAATGAAAATCAACTTTAATGGCACCAGACACACTGTTGAAGAGTGGTTCATATATATTTCATTAGCTTGTTATTATATAACCGGTAGCTTATGGTAATTCCAATTTACGCGATATATTTTCTTCTCATTTACAACAAAGAAAATTCCAAAACTTCTGCAGATGATTTTTAAAATCAAACTCGTTTTTATCATACTATTTCTTTGTCAAATTAATTCAACAACTTTGAACTATAACATTTAGAATTGTGGTATTGAAAACCACTTTCGTATTAAGTTGAAATATTTGCAGAAATCTGTTATAAGAAACGTAAACGTTTTTCTTCTTTTGCAAGTCCTCGAATTTGCATCTTCCTTGCGACCCATACCGAAATCAATATCGTAACCATAATTCGATTATTTATTCGATTATGTAAAGTATGGGAGAAAATACTTTTGTCTGCTGCAATTCCAATCCAATTAAATAGTGCTTGCAACATGCACAGTCACTCTCTGTTCCATCGACGTCATCCTTGTGGCTTTGTGAAACGGGGATTTCCTACTGCCTTGCCAGAACGAAAGTTCGAGCATGTATCAATTATTGTAAGTTTTTCATCTTAAGAACAAACAAACTTCTTCAAGATTCCTACTCCTTCCTACTAACACATTCATATGCCCTCTCCATCTCTCGTTCTTTTCTCCTTGTTGGTGCATTCCTTGCTGCTGCAGCTTCCGTTGTTATTGTTATTCTTAAAAGTGTCATTACAATTCTAAGTTATGGTAAACCCCGCAGCACAGAAGTGAATGTGAAAGCACTTGAGTAGGTCATGATGGCTCTTGCGACACACTACATGCACAGCCCATATTTTTTTTACAACATATGTATTTGTTTTCCCAGGGACAATTACAGAAAGTATACGTATTTTCAAAAGGAACGATCAAATGTTTAAGCTGAAATATAGAAAACAGTTTGGCACGAAGACGCGAAGGAAACTTTTTGCGAGTATTAAACTTACTTATGCATTCCCTTTTTTTGCCGCCGACTGCGAATAATATTTCCAATCTATAGATATGTGCATGTGTGCTTTGATGTTTAAATATTTCTATATATATATTTAAATATATTCTATATATGTATTTATATATATCTTCATATTTTGGCGTCTCGAATATGTCGTTGATATTTTAATAAAATCGGTTCCGATCAATTTGTACAGTATATGGTTATGTACCTGTGTAGGCATCTACTAGGCTGGAATGTATTTGACAGGTTTCTTGTAAGTACTGTGAGCGTCAAAAGAGATTGCACACGTTTATTAAATATGTGCTGACTCTACTCTCTACTCTCTACAACTCTATATATTTTCAAAACATGGTATTGAACCCTTTATAAATTTATGGAAAAATAACAAGAAAAATCTTACAACTACAAAAAATACAAAGCACAAAAAATTACATGAGGCGTCAGGAGACACCCGGTTAGAATGAAGTTATTTTTGCTATATATTAGGTACTAGTTAGTTCTAACCCACCTAAGGCCCACGTTGACAAATACGATAATTTAAATGGATCTTTAAGAAAACATACCTTATGTAAAATGATAAACTTTTTTTAAGAAATTTTTTTTTATAGAATATATTTTTTGTAAAGAAAATAGTATATTTTTGGTCCTTTTTGTGAGAATATGTACTATATTTTACCTGAAAGGTCCTTTTTTAAAGAGAGGTTCTTCTTTTAATAAAAGTTTATGTTTTTTCTAACAAAAGGTACTATTTTTAAAAATAAGTACTTTCTGTAAGAAAAATCTATAAGAGTAATAAATTTTTTAAAACAAAGTAGTTTTTTTAAGAAAAGGCACTTTTTAAACAAGTGGCACTCTTTTTAGGATAAGGTTATTTTTTTAAGAAAATATGCTTATTTTCAGAAAGGCTACTTATCCCAAGAAATGGAAAGTTATTATTTTATTTTTTAAAAAAGGTACTTTTCAGACAAGGAATTTTGATAAAAAAAATTTTTTTTCAATAGAAGGTATTTTTTTGGAACGAGCGGTTGTTTTGGGAAATGGTAATTTCTTAGAATTTTTTAGAATTTGTCCCTTCTCCAAGAATAGATACAATTGTAAGAGTAGGTACTTACAATATCTCAATAAGAGTTATTTTGTTTCACAAAAAGCTACTCTATAAAGAAAAGGTAGTTTTTCAAGAAAATGCAATTTGTTGTGAGAATTTGTAATTTTTGTAGAAAAAGTACTTATTTTTAGAAAAATTATACTTTTTTTTAGAAAAGGTACTTTTGTATGAAAATGTACTTCTTTTAAGCAAAGGTACTTTTTTAAGATAGGGTATTTTTTTAAGAAAATGTATTTTGTTGAAGAATGCGAATCGGTATTTTTTTTGAGAAAATTTAAATTGTCTAAGAAAAGGCACTTATTTAAGAAAATGTCATTTTTTTAAACTTCTTTCACTTTGGCTTTTCTAAATTTACTTTTATATGGGGATCAAAACTACAATATATGCTAAATAGTGGATAAAGGTCCACCTAAAAAACTTCCAATTATACAAAAAGTTTCCAACATATGTTAGTCTAGACGCAACCCAAAGCAAAAGTACCCAATATAGTTGATAACACTGACATAATAGTGTTAAAAAAAGTTGTTTAAATTTTTTGTATTTAGCACCCATCTCGCAATTTCATTGACTTCATTCTTGGCAATCTTCTCAATGATGAACTTCGCCTTTGGCACAGTGTCCTTCGAAAATCAGCAGGACATCTGCGTATTGAATATTTAGAGACTTGACGGTCTAATTTGTTTTCTGTGGATGTTGATTGTGTAGACAGGGAAACGCTTTTGGCGACATTCACCGCCCTTTTGAGGCTGGCTTTCGAGTCCTGACTGGATGCCAAAAGATCCGTTGAGAGAGAACCTTGTTCCTAAACTGCTTGCTGAGCCCAAAATAATACCTACTTGCAAGCACAATTCTCCTATCTATCTCCAGGCTGGCGTTGTTGTCCTTATACACGGCGGATCCAAGGTAAACAAATTCGTCTACCACTTCAAAATTAAATCGGTTGTCAACGTTCAAGTGTGGACCAAGTCAAGAGGTTTCTCTAGTCGTTGATACCATCAATTTTGTCTTGCGCTCATTAGCAGAAAGACCCACCTTCACTGATTCCTTGAAAATGCTGCAGTAACCTCTTGCAAATTTCGCCCAATGATGTCTATGTCGTCAGCATTCGCCAGAAATATGTGGCTTTTCGGGTTAATGTTCGTATCTATAGCAGCTTTTCTCATTATTATGTCTTTATTAAGATTTTGAAGAGATTGCACGAAAGTTTGTCACCTTGTCTCAGTCCTCGCTTGGTGGAGAATGTTTCAGTGAGGTCCTCCCCCAATGCCATTACTGATTTGGTGTTGGTCAGGGTCATTCTACAGACGCGGATCAGCTTTGTCGCAATCGAAAATTCAGACATAACTTCGTACAGTTTTCCCGTATGGGACTATCGAAAGCAGCTTTTTAATCGACAAAAATTTGACCTTTTTGTCACAGCAAATTATAAAGTAAAAATAACAGATGGCTATTGGTAGTGCAGATGTTGGGGAATGCTACTCATTGACACAAGAATGTTGGTTCGATCCCACGACAAAGCTTTCCAAATTACCAGATGTAAAATTTTAGGACCCAATCCAAAACTTCCAAACTAGGAAGAACATAGCTCACTGATTGCGAGAAACTCGCGCAGCCCATTTATGTAACGTAATGGGAAAATATTTATTTATCTAAGCACAACAGATTTCATACGATTCATGTATCCGGTTCAATACAACAGATCTTAGGTTTTCATACAAGACGCCTACCAGTTGCTCTAAATAAAATACGCACGATTCTAAGAACTTAATATTATAATAAAATTACTAAAGTACCAGCCATTTTCCAATTATTATAAAATCTCATAACCCCCAATTGTCCCAGAATACCGACCATCTAAATTGGGTACCCTTCAAACATTGCACATTATATCATACCTAATAATATTTATCCCTAACAACCATGCTCTGGATTGCAGAATAATACACCATGCTCTAGATTGCTTGAAAATAAAATATAAAGGATTGTCTCTCATTTCCTTCCAAATCCTTATTTGTAAAGATTTTCCTCTGATGAATGTATAGAATAGGAATCAACAGAAGCAATAAATTTTCACACGTTTCATCCAACAATTTGTTGAAAATCCCACATACATTTTTGGCACACTGACTGGCTTTGTTTCACTTTTTTGTTTCATTTTGTTTTAGGCTTTCATCATCTGGCAAAACAACAAGATGAACTTGTTGATGTTGCCTTGTCTACCCTTCAAATTCCTCTATGTTATTTATGAGTTGTTACAATCACCAACAATAAGAACGTTCAAGGTCTAGTTGCTTACTGGGAAAGGATAATCTTTGGATAAACCTCGTTCGTGCCATTTACTCCTTTGTTTATTATTATTCGAAGAAAATTCCTCAGACTTCATCTTTTAAATAAAAGTATTCGTTGATGTTTTGTTATATTTACCATTAACAGCTTTGCTGCAGGAACAGGTACTTGCCCATTTTCCACCTTCTGCAATAGAGTATTCAATTTACTTTTCATGAAAGCAAAACAAAGATTACGAGGAGTTTTATTTCCCCGAAACCAACTTCAAGTGCGAGTATTTCGCCTACACCGGAAGGAAGAGTGTTCAGGTTTTACCGTCACCCAGACCCCCATCTTTTATTGATTCAAAGGATACCTACTTACTTCGAACAAACATCCCAGACGTGGTTACATACCCAGAAAAACAAAGATAGCATTTTTATCCGAATGATTACATCATTTCCAATTTCTCTCCACTTGGTAGCAACAAGCTTTCGCAGGAATTCGTCAATCTGATATTTCCACCGGAGTCGTGTATATCCTTCGCCTTCCTTATTCATTTTGATGACATTTGTTTCTCATTATTCGATATGTTTACATGTTATTTCAAGGCTCAAGGATATTATAAAGTCGAGACTCGCAGTTGTCTCTTATATGTCGGCCAATCTATCGTACGGAGCATTTTTCTCTCGAAAACTCCCAGCGCTGGCTTGTCTGCTTGGGAAACGATCCAGGATTCTACGGCATGTGGCAGAGTCTAATATGGCTAAATCTTTGTTTTCGAGAGAGGGTTTTACCTAAGTGGTGTTTGGTTACCTCCATATAGCACCTACTACCAACCAAAATTCTCTGCCTAATCTCAATGCTGACATTATTATTTTTGATTACGGCAAATTCGAGATAAAAAAATTCATCCACTACCTAGAAGTTATAACGATTACTAATGTTCACAATCCGCTCCAAATGATTGAAGGATCTTGCCAGCTGAATCCATTAACTTTCTTAATGACTGGAAAACCAACTTTTACTGATTCTGTTTCTAAAATACAATAATTCGTAGCACAGTCAACATAATTATATCTCTATCATCAGCATACACGTGCACATGATATTTTTTTCTGTTTTCGTTTTCGCTGCTGAAAATTAAAATGTTCACTTGAGAGTTCTTTATTTTAAACTTCGGATGCTGAACATTAATTTGGCATCACTTCATATATTAAGAAATATTAATTGACTTTTCATGACTTCTCTATTGCTTTACAAATGGCTAACGGAGGGCTGGAGAGGGGTTCGCCTTTCTTTTACAAAGTAATAAAGAAGAACAAACAATATTTCATTTAAAACTTTGCGAACAATTTCAACAGGAAGTTGGACACGAGTGGGATGTGTCGAATGTAATTGTTCACCAAACTAAAATATCCAATTTAAGGTTTCTTTACTGAGTCTGCAACTTTTTTTGTGTCTTCATCAGTTTCAATATAAAAATATAAAAATTTTTGTTATGAAATATGAAAAAAATTAATTTAGCTAATCATCCTTCTTTAATGGCAATTTGACTCATGAATGATTGATTGCGTTGTTAAAGCCTCATGTAGAATTTATTCTTTAACAAATTCTGTTCACATTTTTGATTAAAATATAAAATTGTTGCGTGAGAGACTGACTGGCCTGACCATTCATCAGAAGTTCTTCCAAACACGTAACGCTACATCAATGAAATTTGGACAGGATATTTTTCTGGATTTTTGTCTGGAAGGCATTTTTCTGCAAGTGGTTGCGTTGTAAGTGGTAAAAAGGCAGGGCACTAAATAAAACATGAACATGTTTTAGTCAAACACATGCTCTCAACATTTGGGAAACACTAATTGGAGAGAAGAGAAAGGGTGTATCTCTAAAACAAACATCACAGCATTCTGGCCAAATAGATTCAGTAAAAAGCACTAAATTTTGACAACAAGTGGGTTCTATAAACTCTGCGTCAGCTAGAAAAACATTATCAGAACTAAGTGCATGATTTTATATAGGAATTGAGTAAGCACTAACCAAATCGGCTTGAAGTTACATCATAAAAATTTCAAACACCCTTAAATTTTAAGTTATACTGCAACCAACATCTTCGGGTGGGTCGAGCACTTACGAGCATGTAATCTAGTTGTTGTTTAGCTGATTTTTATACCGTATACCACAAAGCGGTAACAGGGTACTTTTATTTAGTGATACTGTTTCTAATATACAGCAATAATATATATAAATTATACCCTCCGGTTCACTTATTTAAAAGCACTAAAAATTCCATATTCAGCAGCCTGTATCTTTTGCAATTTGTAACCCATTGCAGAATTTTAAAATGGAAATGGAAGTTAGACATCTTGAGATATAAACAGTATCATGACAATATTGGTTTCGTAACTAAATAACTTTTTTGAAGCAATTTATAAAAAAGGTCAAAAAATGTGCTATTTTTTTGGTTCACTTGAATAAAAGCGCTTTAACTCATTTTAATGAAAAACAGTTTTTCTTGTTTTTTTAAATTAATTTTACTTTATTTAAGAACTATTGTACGTGTTTTCATTGAGAGATAAAGAGAATTTATGTAATCCAACGAAATTTGATTCCAAGCATCCTTAATGACCTGAATTAGTGACTGCTTCTCATCAAATTATCTACCTCCTTTACAGACCTTACGAGATAACCAACCTCAAACAGTTTCGATAATGTTTAGATCTGGCGAATAGGGTGGCCAGTCAAGAATATTAACATTTTGTATTGCAATGAACTCCTTTACTACTCTGGCGTTGTGTATAGGGGCATTATCCTGTGGCAATATCCAAGATATGGGACCAAATAGTTCACTGTACTTGGGAAAATCCGATTCCAATAACGTTTTATAGCTTGCACCAGTAATTTTTGCACTTTGAAATTAAAGATCGCTTTTCTTTGCACAGATCATGGAAATGATAGTTCTAGCCATAAGGCCCATCCAAATTAAACTTATTCTCATCCGAAAATACAACCGTTCTCCAGTCATTTACATAACCTCTTGGCTGCACATCCCATACCATGTAGTCTCTTGCGAATTGAAGCCGCTTTTCCATACGAGGAGCATTAAGTGGTTTTTTTTTGTAATTTCAAGTATATAAGATACTCACAGATCTTAATTACTCTGCGTACTGATGTCGTGCTCGCTCCCACTCCAGCCTAAGCTCTTATTTTTGACAAGGATAAGACAGAATTAGAAGCAATTCTGATGATTTTTCTTTTGTCATACGTAGATAAAGACAATAAAATCGTCCCTTTAACATTTTTTCCATATCCCTCGTGGTCCTTGATGTAATTGTCGACAACTGTTGGGCTCCGCTTAGAAAATCCTTCAGAACGGTAAACATCGATTTCAGTTTAGTCCGATAGATTTAAAATTTTTTGTTTTGCCATTTTGACTCGTAAAATGATTAAGATGTAATAAATTATAATAAGCAAACGCTCCCTACAAAAAATCATCGCTTACGTTAAAAATAATAAAAAAAATAATAAAGTGCTTTTGTTCAAGTGACCCAAAAAATATAGCACATTTTTGCACTTTTTTATAAATTGCTCAAAAAAAGTTCTTTAGTTCAGAAACCACTATTGTCATGATTTTATTTATATCCCAAGATGTCTAGCTTCCATTTCCATTTTAAAATTCTGCAATCGGCTACAAATTTCAAAGGATACAGGCTGCTGAATATGGCATTTTTAGTGCCTTTAAATAAGTGAACCGGAGTGTATTTATGTAAGTTTACACCATTCTACACACAGAGTAATGACACCTAGAGCCGCCATCTTTCTCCTCTTATTTTTCGTTTCACACTCTTCGTGGCATGGAAGGTGGGATAGAGAGATATTTGACATAAATTAACTTACACCGGGTGAAGTTACAAGAATTGTTGACATAAATGTGTCATGTCTATTTCGTTAAAAACTGTGAAATTTAAACGCCTTTTGGACTTTTTTGTTATCAATTTTAAAACACATAATGAAATTCCATTGCTGTTTTCTTGTTGGTTGGTTTGATCCATTGCATGTATCTGGTATTATTGAAGCATTACTTTTGAACATGCAACCACACCAAACTTCTATTTTTTACTGAGAGAAATCAGTACTCTAGCTACATGAATTACTCTATTCTTCGACTCAAAATCACCTTCTGGTTATCCGTGCGTCTGGCTTTGTTTTCTAGCAATCCAAAAATTTTAACAAAATTTGGGATACAGCCTTTGCCAGTGTTTATACGATGACTTTTCACCCTGGGACACAAGCCACATGGTAAAGGAAAAGAGAAGCAGGAGGGGGTGTGATCGATATTATCATCGTCATTGGATATCTCAGGAAATATTTTCAATATTCCCAACACGGTCTGAACATTTGCGATGAGACTTCCGTCTTTGTCTTTGCAGAACGAGGATCCTGAACCATGCCCATTATTTCTATTCTTGATTTTTGATCGAATTTTTGAGCTTCGTTCTTCTTTATGTATGTCTCAGTTTTCTCACTCCCGCACTTTTTCAACTGCCGTGTCATGCCGAGTCGGTTTACCTCGTTTCTTTTCCTCCTATACCTCTCAGTCGCAGCTCGCGTTGCAATTGACTGAAGCATTGCCATACGTGCAGCGTTCCTTTCATCATTTGCAATGTGACACTCTTCAATGTACCATGGTTTGCTGCGAAGCGGTTTTTGAAACCCAAGTACCGTTGTTTGGCAGTTTTTATGGAGTCTAAAATGGCAGTTTTATGGAGTCTAAAATGGATTTCGACTGAGAGACGTTGCTTGAATAAGCTTTGGCTCTTCAGGTAATTGAAGCTATTCGATGTCAAGCTTTCTTTGAGTCTGGTTTCACATGATTTTTGATCTTCTGCGAACATTTGCTGCTACTAGGTAGTGATCAGAATCGTGTTAGCTCCTCTGATCACTCGTATGTCCATTACACTGGTTAAGTGTCTACCATTAATTCCCACGTCGTCAATTTGTTTCTTCGTTCTTTGATCAGACTATACCCAAACAGCCTTGTGGATGTCTTTATGCTGGAATCTCTTATTTTGCCCCGTTGTCCTATGCGGTTGTCGGAACTGTCTGCAACTAGACTGAAACTGCCAATAGTTTGATGAAACACATTGTCGCTGGCTACTTCGGCATTAAAATCTTCTAGTACAATCTGAATGTCATGACCAGGGCACCGGTCATAAGTTTCCTCTAGACGCTCATAGAATATGCCTTTGGCATCATCATCTTTGTCTTCTGTCGGTGCATGCACACAAATTAGGGAATATAGAAATGTTTCGCTTTTACGCGGGATAGTGGCTATACGTTCACTCATAGGATTGATCCTAGGGACTAGATGTTTCGGTCTTTAGCCAACTACAAATCCACAACCAAATTCAGTTTTTTTCTCATGGCAACTGTAGTATATGTCGCAGGTTCTCTTTCTAGTGCAGCCATGTCCTGTCCATTGGATTTCCTGGATAGCGGTAATGTCAGCCTTATAACTTTTTAGGACATCTGCCAATTTTAAACCTACACCGGATCTATATAGAGTTCTTACATTCCAAGTGCAAATCCGTAAATTGTCATCCTTAGGGGTTGTCAACAAATGGAGTTTGTTTATGGTTTCTTTGTTCGTTCCTGTATTTCACTTTCATTATGAACGGTGGCGGGAGGCATTTAACATACAGCCTGAATATTTGAATGTAGCCGCCTAAGATGGATCAGCTGCTGACGAGGATGCAATATGTCGACGGATTTTCTTCTTTTGATTTCTATGCGCCATTGGTCCAAATGTTTGGCTCATCCGAATATTATTTGGCTCAAAAAAGAATATTCCCCATAGCTTTATGAGCTTCAGTGACATCACTAACCCACCAAACCTGAAACGCATCAGTGGTTGCATAACCAATCAGGGTACAAATCGGTAAGTCTTGACTTCAGCCGCTAGAAAAAAATATACCGTTTCCCGGGAGCCACCTCCTGGAGGAAAAAAGTCCTAGGATCATGATTGAGAACAGAAGGCTTCCAATCTTTGGCTCCCTCCAGCAGAGGCAAGAACTTTAATTTGTTATTCTGGATGTCAAATAAAATCACATTTGGGAATACCATTAAAAGGTTCCCAATAGTACATGACAATACAAAGTTTGTTTAAAGAAATATTAATAAATTAGAAACTGGGTATAACTCGCAAAAGAAACGTTCAAACGAAACAATATCCAATTGATGTAAGTCTCCCAGGGTTTAGAAAAGTTGGTTCACAATGAATGGTAACAATTTGGCAATATTTTGGAGACAATATTTTTACGATACTAATTGGATCAAGTTTTCCTGGAACAATTGGAAACTCGGAAATATTGGTTATTTCTCTGATTGGGCACTCCGTTTGTTATAAGTATTTCTTAGGCAAATGAATGGTATTGCCAGATTGATAAACTATGAATTTCACTTCAAAATGTATATTTTACTTTTGGTAATAATTTCATTATTTGTAGAACTAAAACAAATTGATTCTTTTCACAGCAGTTTCAGAATAGGTAATTTAATATGGTTTAGGTAATATGATTATAATGACAAGAAACTCATGAACGACAGTTGTCCTGAATTCAAAAATAGCAGTGTTAGATGTAATTCCCTGGTTTATCAGCCTGAAGCTATAAATGAATTCATACCATAAGTGCATCAATCATCGCTAGTCTATGTGCAATAGGACTTTTCCTTGCAACTTTTTTTCCAGATCAGTGGTCACGATAGGTGTTACAATAATGCAGCGGATGATTTCGTTATTCCAATTTTAGTTAAGGCTTTCAATATACAGAAATACCTCGCATAGTACTGCTTCGATCAGTATGGTTTCTCTATAGATGCGGCTTAGAAATTTTCAAAAACAAAATTGTTCTAAAAATAATAATATTATTAAATTTTCAAAATAAAAATTTTTGTTATTTTTTAAATAAAATTTTTGGAATTTTCACTTTATTGTGAAAATAGAAAATTTTCGATTTTACACTTTATTAAGAAAACATGAGATTTTAGGTATTGTCCCTTGATTATGAAAATATAGAATTTTCGGTATTTTCCCTTTATAATGAAAACGTAAAATTTTCGGTATTTTTAATTTATTATGAAAACATACGACACGCGCTCGCTAATGTCTCCGATATGTTAAACATGTGATTTGTAGTTTAAGCTAGTGGTCGTCACAAAGAGGCAGAAATTACGTACATACATACTTTGTTGTTGTTTTATCCTTGTTGTTGGTTTAGTTTTAAAATGATTTGTTTAAGTTGGTTTAGTTAATTTAAATAAACATATGTTTGGATATACATATGTACTACTTGCACTCGTTTTTTTTTATTGAAAAGCAGAGAAACAAATTATATGTAACAAATTATCGTTTTTTGACTCGATTATTATCATTATGTCCTTTAACCTCCTTCATAGGGGTATGTTTGGTTTGGTTGTTTGAAAAGTTTGAAAAGGCTGCAAGACAGCACGCTGTCTAGCACACTTAGGCTAAAGAAGCCCATTGTGATACCTGCAGTTTCCTCCATAACAACTATTGACTAGTCGTCCAGCCAAGTTGCCCTTTCAATAAATTTCCTTTCAATAAACCTACGCAAATATCTTGTAGGGCTACGGTGCTAACTAGATGTGTACCGAATATCTTTCTTCTCAGTCCTGCCCGAGCAGGGCAATCCAAGGGAAGGTGTTTCTTAGGGCGTGTTTTCCTACAAGACAATGTCCCGTAAGTGTTCCTATCATTGTGAATAACCTGACTCTCGGCAAGTTAAGTAGTTGCCTAGTCCTCTTCCTGTCCACCTGTGCCGTAGTGCCCCGTCTAACTAACGCATCCGCTACGCAATTGCCTGGAATGTCGCTGTGTGCCGGTACCCAGATGAGCCTGATGTCAAAATACTCTGCCATCATCCTAAGTGATGAGTGGCATTCTTTCACGGTCAGGGACGTAGCAAACATGGCTTCTAGGGATTTTATAGCAGCCTGGCTGTCTGTGTAGACACATATTCTCCGGAGGATTGTGACACTACTTTTCAGTAGTTCTGCAACCTCCAGTATGGCGGTAATATCCGCCTGAAATACACTACAGTCATCAGGCAGCTTGAAGGAGATATTTATATTTAAGTCCGGTGAATGGACCCCATAGCCAACTTGCTCGTCCAACTTTGATCCATCCGTGAAAAATCTGATACTACTGGTATCCCCTTCCTGTGACTTTTCCTAGGTATTTCTGTTCGGAATAGAAGTCTTTAGATTTGTCGCTGGTAGAAGGTAGGGGATAGAGTAGTCCGTTTTTACGGGAATAAAGTTGGTCCGGTGTAGTAATTCAGCGTGTCTGGAATGCCCCGCTATCAAAACGCCACAATCTCTGATGTATCGGTTGCCGATTCGGCCATGAAATCAGGAGTACAGATGTTCAGGATAGCACTAAGTGCAGTACCAGACGTCGTGCCCATTTCCCCACTAACGCTAATCATTGCTGATCTTTGAATTTTCATCAAAGATTTCTTTTGGAGGGACCTCCACCAAACTACGATGGCATACTTGACCTTTTTCGTCAAGTGTAATTGCACCCCATTAACTGACGGCAGTTATTTGCAAGAGAACAAGATAAGCTCGGTTTTAAGTGGGTTAAGTGATAGTCCGTTGTTAGCGGTCCAGTTCGAAATCAGACTAAGTAGGCTGGTTGTACTAATGCGAAGTAAATTGAGGCATTCGGCCCTGTCCAATTCAAGAAGCAGTTAATCGACAGAAGTTAACCATAATAGTGGAGACAAGACTCCCCCCTGCGGTGTCCCCCTGTTAACGTTGCTAGCAATTGTAACACCATTGCATTCAGCTTTGACGGATCTATCCACTAGAAGCTTCCCAATTAGGCGTGGCACTAAGCTGTCGACTCCTAGGTTCTGTAACGACCTAGGAATCACCGAAGGTTGAATGTTATTGAAGGCTCCCTTGATGTCCAGGAAGGTCCCTAGAGCGAGGACCTTATTCTCAAGAGAGTTCTCTATTATGCTGACTATAGAGTGGAGAGCCATCTCAGTTGACCTGCATTTGATATAGGCATGCTGAGAACTCGATGGTAGATTCTGTGGAAGATTACTTCGAATGTGAATGTCCAGAAAACTTTCAAATGTCTTACTAACAAAGGATGATAGACTGATTGGTCTAAAGTTCTTTGCTTCGACATGAGAGCATTTTCCCGCTTTCGGGACCAAAACCACTTTTGTTTACTTCCAAATGCTAGGACTGACTCCCAGCATAAGGCAGCCCTTGAAGATTGTTTCCAACCAACTATAAGATAGGTATAGTGCCTCCTGTAGTTGCGCGGCAATTATCCCGTCAGGGCCGGCTGATTTATAGGGCTTAAAGCATCTAATGGCCCATATCACTTTTTGTCTGCTCACTATTGAGCGTACTTTTTCGAAGCAAGGTGAGTTTTCGCCTAGCTCTTCTGGCTAATGACCAGCATTCCGGTCATCGTTTCATAGGGGTATAGGACCTGTAAATAGGCGCATAGGGCCCGCGTGGCTCGATTACTCCGGTTTCAAATAGTACTGCAAATTGGTGGAACCGATTAACCGTACTATGCGAGGTATTCCTGTATATATTTTCCATCTTCCCCTGGGAGAGGGAATTACAAGTTTTAGGTTCACCAAGACAAAATTTGTGGTATTTTCCATTCACACAAGGACGAGGATACATCCTAAATCATTGTTGTTATAAGGCACATAAATTGTAGCAGAATTCGACCGAGACGGGAAGCAGGCGCTGAATTGACAAAATATACGGCCAAAGGCATTGGCAAATAATTATTTTCATTAGGTATAATTCATTAACTTATTGTCTTTTTTTTGTCAAGCAGTCACTTATCAAGATAAAATGTTGAATCCAGTTTTAATATCGCTCCCTTTTTATCGATAAAGCTGGCAGATATTATTTTGCATGACATTTACAGGATACCTATTGTCTTAAATCCCTCTGAGTTCCTTAGCGTATATTCACTTTGGTTCCATAGGCCTAGTGGCATATAAAAAATTAGCACACTCTCCAAGAGAGTTCAAAACAAACATAAGATTTCTTCTGCAATGTTGAAAATTTCAATATCTTCAATTTTTTTACCCTTTGTGTTACAAAAGACGCATGAAGCTTTTAGTACTTATAGATCCATCACGAATTTTTTCTTTTTGCTCTCTCATAGGAAATGTTTGTGTCTGGGGTGGAACATAACCCAAATATACAACACTTTCGTAACAAAACAATACAAACAAAATGCAGAACTTTTTACTTGTGCCTACATACGTTCATACCACTACAAGTAAAACTTTTTCAGAATACGAATTCTAATTTGGAAAACTTAGCGCTGGTGATGTGATATCCTCAGGACATAAACCTTACTGCCTCGTCTTTACTATAAGTGTTTCGAACATCATCACTAATGTGTAGTAGAGCCCCCAGGCAGCCCAGTGTGCAAGCTTTTATACCAGTCTCTATTTGTCCCTCCGCCTGTCTGTGTGTGATAATGTCCTGGAAATTGTTCTAGCTGCTATGAGAAACTAAAAGTCCATGTAAGAGTCTGTGCAGGAATACAACTTCAAACTGCTGCTTGTGGGTATTGAAGTGTCGCTAGAACTGCTTCTTTTATTTACTTTCAATGTATGTTTGTTGCTGGTGTGAATAAGTTGCAAAAAACAATGCTATCTTCAGAGTACCAGCTAAAACTATATTCCGCATAACGATGAGTCCTACAAGTTGTGCCCTGTTTCTTGTTTCATCTTCACCTTTTGTTCCAGCTTTTAATTTTCTGTTTCATATTGTACGTAGTTTTTTACATTCTCACTATGTCTCAGCAGTATCGCCTCATGCGCTCCTTCCCCAGTGAGTAAGAGAACACAAAAACAATAACTTGCAGTTGTTTTCCAAGTATTTGTTTTCACTTTTTCAAATTTTTTGTTTTTGGTTCAAAATATATGTGCTGGTTTGCAAGTTCAAACCGTAAAGTAGAACGAACGAAAGGCATACAAATTCACATTTCCAACTTGTTCGGATACTCGCAGTGTCACAGATACATAAGTCAATGCAACTTTTATGTTTTATGTACTTAAAGGAGCAGATCAACTAAGCATTGACACCAAAATAGCATAAAGGTGTTTGTTCTACTCTTGGGAATTAATGGCACAGTGGTGCTGGTAGTGGGAATATAAAATTGATTTTCGAAGGAAATAAAAACCCATATACTAAGAGCCGTAAAATGCAGTCTTAGGATCTGAATTAATCCTAAGTTGATGGAGTTTGAACTTTATTTTAAAAAAGACATTGTTGCCACTTTTAAAATTAGCGTTCTTTGTGTCAATTATGTTTTATTCCTATTGCTCAGCATGGGTAAGATTTGATGGAAATAGGGAAAAGTTCTTGTTAATATTATATTGGAGTTGGCTGATGTCATAAATATTAGGAAGTGCAATCAACGATATCTTCCGGCACATGCGGACTGTTTGGCTGAAGAAAAAACTATGTCTGCACTGTGACGTCCAATCCACTGGTTCACTGGTAGCATGTGGATGCAACCCACCAGGAAACCTTGTAGAACCGTTCAATATTCTAGCCTGTTGTACGAGGTCATGCACCCCAGAGAAACATTTCCCATATAAATTTCGCTAAAACCACGAAACGCAGCTCACATTCCGACTATTTGCCAAAATAATAACTTTAGATTAGAATACAGTGACTGTGAGTTCCTCCCAAGGAAGGTCACCGAAGTAGCAGTGATGTCGTTTTTAATAGCCACTTTCCCTGAAAAGAAAGTATTGCAAAATATTAAATTGAGGTTGCCCACGTATACCCAACTATTACTGTTAATGCATTTTAGGAATAGACTGAGTTTAATACTCCCCATTTCCTGTATTCCGTCAAAAAGGGTTTTCCCAAAGTTATCCTATTTATATTTTCCAAGGCTGGGCACTGAAGGATATCATGTTCACTGGTTTCCGCTATAAGTTCGTCACCGCAACTACGACAGTAAATACAGTGTTGTATTCCAATGTCAGCAGAATGTGTACCAATCGTCCAGTGACGATAGTGCTAAAACAGGAGACCTATGGATAGTGTTATACCCAGTGACTTTGAGTAAAGCCCAGCCCCCACTGCACTATCCGTCCTAGATCCATCCATAAAAATGTCTAGGTCAACATCCTACAATTGTTATTGGTCCTTCCACTTTTCTCTATGCAGTATAGTTGTTCTGAAGTTTTCCGGAAGTTCAAGACTGGACAGAGTTATTAGGAACTCGCTTCTCTTCCGCCATCATATGAAGACTAAATACTCCGAGAAAGTTTACCAGTTTTTGTCTGCCTCGATATGGAAGTGGCAATCAGTCGCTTTACCCACCATTCTTCGAGGATGTTCAATAAAGTTTTTTCCATCCAAATTTCCACTTGAAACTTTCCTGGCTAGTTAATCAGTGGTATTCATTTCCGACTATAATCGTATGACCTAGATCCAACATTACGAACCAGTATCGATCTATTCTACTCTGACGATAGGACCCATATCGCCGCTTCTATAGGGAGATTTCGCAACTGACGACACGACTCCAGCGTTGCCACTTCTTGCGCCTGGAAGATAGTGCTAAAACGGGCGACCTATGGGTAGTGGATACCCCAGTCCCTACTCCACTATCCGTCCTAAATCCATCCATAAAAATGTCTATGTCAACATCCTGTTATTGTGAGTGGTCCTTCCACTTGTCTCTAATTTCTATGAAGTTATCTGGAAGTTCAACACTGGACTAGCAAAGTCCGTTCTTTCAGATATGCCCACACGAGGCAAATTGTCCAACATTTCAGCTCTCTAAGCTGCAAAGCACTCTTTGCCGCTACAGTTTTAGCAAACTTTTCAATCGGAAGTAAATTCATCATCTTATTGAAACCAGCAGAGGGGCACGTCCGTAATGCCCCCGGTAGTCCAACGCATGCAGTTGTCAGCATTGCTGACTGTTTCCTATCTTTCTCCAGAGCCGGCTACCACACAGATTCTCCAAAGGTCACAGCAGATCTAGCCACCACCATGTAAATCTATAATACCATCTTCTGGTTTAGGCGACATGTTCTCTAAAAGGTTTTCTTGCAAGCGTAGAGGGCCCCTTACGCCTTCTTAACTCTGTGTTCAATATTAAATTTGCAGTTGACCCCATATACTTTGTCCTATGCAGCAACTCTAATTGTTCCCTATTGAGTTAGGGTAGCCGATATTGTGGGATAGTTCGCCTACTTGTGAATAGTAGTAGAACAGATTTATCCGGGTTAAAGCTTAGTCCACTGCCTGTGCCCCAAGTGCTGATCCCTCCCAAGATATTCCCCATGTCTGCACTTATCACGGCGATAAAGAGACCTGTTACCATCACCATGACATTATCCGCATATACGATTACCCTTACCATTCTATTTTCTAAGTCCATCAATAAAGTGTTCATAACCACTAGACATAGTAGTGGTGATATCACCCCACCCTCGAGTGCACAACTACAGACTGACAAAGTGGCCGATACCTCATCCTACTGAGCGCTTATACGTCTGTTACGCAGCATTGGGTCTATCCAACTCACAATACTTTTGGCGGCATTCATATATTTTAAATCTTGTTGTTACATCAATGCTGTCATTGTAGAGAGAGATCTCTAACCTCTACGTGGTGTAGCGCTGTCTCCGTTAAAGTTCTTTCATCTAGACATGATGGATGGTCGATGCACCGATATTAGTCACTAGCATTCTGGAGTGTTCATTAAAAATTCTTTCTGGAGGCTAAAATATAAATGAAGAGAAGCATATTGGTCGGAAACCCATCAAGAGATTCATGGCCACTCTTCCCAACCATGGGGATGAATAGGAGTAATAATGAATTTCATCCTACTCTAACTTACTGAAATGTGATTTAGACATAAACATAATATAATTTCAAGGTAGTGGAGGAACTTCATTTACCTCGCATCAGCCTTTAAACGAAATGGAGAATTGTGTTTCAAACTGGTGTTATTTTAACACCAGTAAAACACCAGTAAAATAACACCAGTTTGAAGCATAATTCTCCATTTTGTTCAAAGGCTGATGCGAGGTAAATGAAGTTCCTCCACTACCTTGAAATAATAACGGCTGACAACCATATAACTCGTCAGGCCCTGATGGAATATTGTCTGTACCAGAATTCCGTAACTCTCTAACGATAAAAATCAGTTGTTAAATTGACAAAAGTCGGAAGATTTCTATTAAAATTTAAATTCCGGTGCAGCGATTAGACCCTCTCTCGAGAATCGAAGATCCAAGTATATCAGACTCTCATATAAGCAGTATTGCTTTATGGCGCAGAATCCTGGGTCATATCGCATACTGATGAAACATCAGTAGGAGTCTTCGGGAGAGAAATGCTGCAAAAAATATATAGTCATATAATATAGAACGAGGGGTATCGACAACGGATGAACCGCGAGCAATATAATATTTAACGGGTTTTTCAATAAGAGCGCTACAAAAGTTTTTTTAAATAAAACAAAACCGGTTTTAGATACCAATGAAATTCTATATTCCTGTGAAACTACGTTCGATGCCATTATGTATGGAACTCGATTTGTTTTGCATGGCCACCACGGGCACACTTGCAGAAGTCCAGACGCTGAACCCAATTTTCGACGGTTTTCAAGTATAAATCGGCCAATTCTGCTGCAATTTCACGTTCGATATTCGTAAGAAGTTCATTAATCGTCGGTGGCTTGTTGGCATAGATCATAGACTTGACGTAGCCCCACAGGAAATAATCTAACGGCGTCAAATCGCACGACCGAGACGGCCAATCGACTGGGCCATTTCGTGAGATAACACGTTCACAAAACTTGGATTCCAATAAATTGATTGTGGCATTCGCTGTGTGGCTTGTGGCGCCGTCCTGTTGGAACCACATGTCCTCCAAGTCCATATTATCCAATTGGGGCCAAAAATATTCGGTTATCATTGAACGGTAGCGATTCGCATTCACAGTAATGTGCCGGTCTTAATCATCATGGAAGAAATACGGCCCAATGACGCCGCCGGCTCATAACCCGCACCAAACCGTAATTTTTTCGGGATGTAATGATGACTCGTGGATTACGTGTGGATTGCTGTCTGACCAATAACGCATATTTTGCTTATTGACGAAGCCATTCAGCCAGAAATAAGCCTCATCGCTAAAGACCATAAATACGACGTAGTGCTCTTAAAGTGGAGGCCACTGACTCCAAAATTCGGTAGTAAATGTTAATAATTTCGACTCGTTGTTGGCTCGTATATCTTTCCATGATGAAATGACAAACGTTACTGAAGAGAAATGTCAAAAGAGCGGGAAAAAATATGGCGTCGTTTGCTGTCCCTATCGATTTGCTTTTGTAGCGTCTCTGTTGAAAAACCCTTCATATCGACATCGCTGACGCTGTAAGAACAAAAAGACTGAAGGCGCACTCCAAGGATATCGAAAAATATGGCGGCCAACACTTCACTGTAACGATCACGTGAAAAATTGCCTGCGAGAGCTTGGCGTTTCCAACAGGATGAGGAAAGTTAAAGAAATGTTAAGGACATGTTGGTTGAGCCCACCCAAGTAAGCAAGTAAGTACAACTTATATTATCTTCTTACCCGACCTAATTCTTCTAAAAGTTCTATAAAATACCTTTTGATTTTTGTTGTTGTTTTTTTTTATTGTAGTATTAAAACTAAAACGTAAGATGGAAGTCGTTTTAGAAATAAGAATAGTAATTAAATTATAATAGTTAAAGTTAAAAATATTCTCAGCTTGATTTTTAAATTAAACCATATTCAGATCGAAAAGTTGAATAACAAACTAGAATATCCATACGTAGAAACCTGATCATAATTCATTCTTTGAATAAGCGGACAAAGCTTAATTGATTTACATGTGTAGCAGAGGAGCAGAAGTACATCGCCACATCCATCGACTTGTCGTACTTAATGTCATATATTGTATCTACTGTATTTTAATCTCATATATTGTATCTACTGTAATTTCATATTATTGCTTCGTAAGCGCTTTTGCCTTGCTCTGCGTATTTCCAACTATTTACGTACTTCTGAGTCATTGTATGTTGCAAATATAAAACGTGCTCTTTAAGCATTTTTACCATATTTTTAGATTTCCATGAAATTATGTTTTTGGCTGGCATTTCTTTGGCATGCCCCAAACCAATTGTATCCTTTTTACATTTTCATGTCTTAAAAATGCTTTGATATCGTAACAAGAACTGTTATATATTATAGTAATTGATGATAATAAACAATTAAACAAAATAATATACATTCTGTTGGATGAATTCAGTAAAAATTTAAGATTAAAATTAAAATTAGATTTGCGAATCTTCATTCTCTACAAAAGTAAATCCCGCGACAACACAGTCGCAATTTCGAGACAAAATACAAATATTTACTTTTGCTATTTTCAACAAATTACGATATTTACCCAACCACTGTCTCATATTGAACAGGAAACATCACACAGAAACTCAGGGCAAAGAATGAAATCTATAGCTACGGCTTGAATTAGCGCTTGAAATGAAATGAATGAATTCGTCTATAGAATCTACAGAAAAAAGAATAGAAAAGCAAAAAAAAACCAACTAAATACGATCAAGTTTGCAAAAACTATTCCTGCTAGGTAAAGGGAAATGGTTTGAAATCATTTAAAAGTTTAAGTGCTTGACAAAGGGCGATGACGATAGACGACTATAGAAACGTAGACACCGTAAAGTTTTGTTTTCACACAATGCCTCAAATGTATAGGAAATCGAGAACGGAAATGTAAAATGGCATAAGACAGCATCAAATATAAAGCTTTATTCGAAATCGAACTAAAAGAATTGTAGTAAATTCTTTTAGGCTTAAATGTAGACACACGCACACTCACATCAATGCACAATATTCAATTATAGAAGTTTTGACAGTGAAATATTTGAATTAACGATTTTATGCCACTTTTTGTGCACCTTTACAGTGAAATAAAGCAGGAAACGACCAACTAAGCTTACGCAGGCTACACATGTTATAGACATTGATGCAACTTGCTGATAATTGTGCAACGGATTGTGATATCCGAGGGCAAGTTGGGTGAATGTTACACGTCGGTTGCATGAAAACAAAACAATTTTGGTTATTGGTTAGGTTGGACCAACTTGATTGTAATGTCTGTGGATTTGTCATACAATTTCGTCCTTCATCCTGCAGCAGAAGCATTGTTTAGATATGATTGCACAAATTAGAAACAATTATTTTTTATTACAAACAAAAATATAAAAAATTAAATTAAATTTAAAAAACCCAATGAGTGTTCGAACTCACGGGCGATGTGTAAACACCCTGTTAGTACACGGTACCTGTTCGATTTCTATGAGCACATTAGTAAATGTTACACTGGAAAATAAAAAGCAGCGTTCAATCATAAGATGACGCTACAATTAAATAATATTAATACTTAAAATTATTTAAAGACCAGTAAAAGCACATGTGTAACTTTCTTTCTTAATACTTTTTGTTTTATTCCCACAAAAACAAAGAGTATTCAAAGCAATGTACATACATACATTGTTATATTCGTACATACTCTACACAAGTTCACACAATTTCCGTTGCTCTCTTGCTATCTCATTTGTATATACGTAAAGGGTTTTTCAACAGAGACGCTACAAAAGCAAATCGATAGGGACAGCAAACGACGCCATATTTTTTCCCGCTCTTTTGACATTTCTCTTCAGTAAGGTTTGCCATTTCATCACGGAAAGATATAAGAGCCAACAACGAGTCGAAATTATTAAAATTTACTACCGAAATTTGGATCGCTACAATTCGGATTTTTATCGGACAATCATCTTCAGCGATGGGACTCATTTCTGGCTCAATAGCTTCGTCAATAATCAAAATATGCGTTATGCAATCCACACGTAATCCATGAGTCATCATTGCATTCCGAAAAAATTACGGTTTGGTGCAGTTTATGGGCCGGCGGCGTCATTGGGCCGTACTTCTTCCGTGATGATCAAGACCGGCATATTACTGTGAATGCGAATCGCTACCGTTCAATGATAACCAAATATTTTTGGCCCCAATTGGATAATATGGACTTGGATGACATGTGGTTCCAACAGGACGGCGCCACAATCCACACAGCGAATGCCACAATAAATTTATTAGAAACCAAGTTTGGTGAACGTGTTATCTCACGAAATGACCCAGTCGATTGGCCGCCTCGGTCGTGCGATTTGACGCCATTAGGTTATTTCCTGTGGGGCTACGTCAAGTCTTTGGTCTATTCCAATAAGCCAGCGACGATTGATGAACTTTGAACGAATGTCGAACTTGAAGTTGCAGCAGTATCGGCCGATTTATGCCTGAAAACCGTCGAAAATTGGGTTCAGCGTCTGGACTTCTGCAAGCGTGCCCGTGATGGCCTTGCAAAAGCAAAAGAGTTCCATACATAATGGCATCGAACGTACTTTCACAGGAATAAAGAATTTCATTGGTATCTAAAACCGGTTTTGTTTTATTTAAAAAAAACTTTTGTAGCGCTCTTATTGAAAAACCCGATATAACCGCGTTTTCTCTGAGAGGGATGCGCACCAACACAAGACAACTATTCGCTGCTGCTACATCAGTGTATTTTTTTCCGCAGTTTGACAAGCTGCGACAATCTGCAGTTTGACAATCTGCTCTTATTAAAAAACCCGATATAACCGCGTTTGCTCTGAGAGGGATGCGCAGCAACACAACATCAGTGTGTTTTTTTCCGCAGTTTGACAATCTGTTTTTCGCTGTCGGACAAACTTGTGTTCTATATAGGGGTGGGTTAACATTTTCATTTAGGGTGATTCTGAGACTTACCCGCTATGCACACAAAATTTCATACAAATCGGTCCAGCCGTTTCGGAGGAGTTTAACGGCAACCAATGTGTGATCGCAGTCTGACAAACCGTGTTTGGATGTGTCCACTTTGTGAGTTTAGTCCCTACAAGCGCCTATAGATGCTAACGCATCAAAACTTTGTCGCCGATGTTTTTTAACAGCGATTTCTGTTTGGTTGGCATTTGTCAGTTTGTATTTGAGAGTTGTTCTATTGGATGCAGGGGCTCCCTACAATGACGTGAGGGTTTTCCGATCGCCAGATGCGGCAAGTTTGTTTGTTGATATATCCGCTGAGATGAAAATGCGCCCCGCCAGAAAAGATGATTTTGCGGCCAAATTCGATGTATTTTGGGAGTATGCAGAATTTTCAGTATTTCCCTACATTGAGTACTCTTACAGCGACTCAGTTTGGTCCACCGGGAAATGATACCGACTGATATTTAATATTTGTAACGGAAATAAATCTCAAATTGTAAAAATAACATAGCTTGAAGAAGATACCTGTATTTGGACCCACCTGCTACATATTTTTTCTTCTTTTTCTAAAGTTTTGTCTTTCACAAGAAGCACTATAACGTCCCACTTCATCTTCGCTTTATAAAAATAAATTCAAAATAGAGATTGATAAACAATGTTTTTCGAAATGTTGCAGGGTGTACAGGCAACGACAAACGCAATGTGATAATCAGCTCAGTCCTTATTTTGAACAGCATTTTATTTGTAAGTTGCAACTTCAACATCCAAATGAAGGTGCTAATAGTAGAAATGTTGGTGATTTGTTTTCTGTATGTATGACATTGTAGTGGCGACAATGATGACGGTGGCGCTGTTGCTGTTGGTGATGGTTCGCGATAGCTTGCCCTTGTTGTAGTTGTTGTCAAATACAAAGAGATATGTTGCTGCAACAATAAAAAATTCCAGCATCTGAAGATTTCGTTGGTATACCACATTTTGGTGACACAAATGATGTCGCATTTGGTAGTTTTTCATTATTAATCATTTCTACTGAATACAGTTGGTAACTCAGCGACGTTGAACTTTTCCCGCTCTCTGTCTATCTCTCTCTCTCTCTCTTTGTGTATCTTTAACAGCCAAAGTCACGATCTCGAAAGAAAACCTAAGTGAACGAAAGCCAGTCACTCACTTTCTTTCTTATCCCAGGCTTTAAATGTTATTGTGTGATTGTGTATTTGAAAAATCGGAAGCCACTAACTATTTTCGCTGTCATCTATGCGAACGAAAATGTCAAAACCAGTCACTTGTCTTTTGGTTGTCGCATAGCTGGAAATGAAATAAAAGCTTGAAGCAAAAACAATTTATATAGAATTCAATGGAAGAAACACAATGGACAGAAAATAATGTCATTATAATAAATTTGTTATTAAAATATATTTAAA
This sequence comes from Phaonia tiefii, assembly GCA_963931995.1. Taxonomy (NCBI): domain Eukaryota; kingdom Metazoa; phylum Arthropoda; class Insecta; order Diptera; family Muscidae; genus Phaonia; species Phaonia tiefii. The sequence goes on along the minus strand of OZ008367.1, from coordinate 316,906,087 downwards.
TTTCAGCACAAAAACGACAACTTTGTGGCACCTGCAGATACTAGTTCTTCGTACTCTCCTCTCTCGCTCCGAAATTAAATGGCGAACGTCTAGTTTATGTTATTGCTTTGAACAACAACCACACAAACACATGTAAAACCATGCGAACGACAAGTCGAAAGATAGTGACTCGCATTCTGAAACGAAAGTGAGTGCCTGGCTTCGTTTGCTTGGATTTTGAGGGAGAGGGTGTAAGTGGGGTCCGATGTTGTACTGAATTGTATATGTTTTCGTTCGCTTGTTAGTGACTCCCAAATCAGCTGTTTGTCGCATAGAAAGAAAGCGAACATTAACGTTCGACATCGTGACTTTGGCTGTTAATCACTGGTTTATCCAGACTAAACATGAATTATATGCATTAAGTGAATTTAGCTTTAAAAGTAACATTTAACGGAATTGTCAATGATGCTAATTACACGCATACTCGTAACACAGTTATTTCACTTTATTTCGTGTTATAAAGGTCATCATATTAAAACAGAGAGAGATTCGGTAGAAAGAGATTCGGTATGAAGAGATTGTTTCGGGGTAAAAATACGACGACTGGATCTGTGCAAAAAGTCAGATAGGAGTTGGTGAAGCGACTTTTAAACCGCCTTATACTACGTCAATTGTTCCACGATACTACTTGAGCGTATGAGGATTATATGTATATTAATCATACGCCTCTACTTTCACATCTACTACAATTTATGTAAAATAATTTCGTTGTATGACAACCTTAACCCTGCTGTTAGATTAGGACCATTTGGTCCAAATTTTTTCTGTTTTCCCTTGTCACTTTGGAACGGTGATATATACTGACTAAATTTTTCTGCTAATGGGGTCTTTTAATAAAACAATGTTATGTGCGAAAATTAAATTTTCTAACTTTATTCAGGACTGAGAAAAATACAAAATGACGAATCTTAGGTTAGAGGACCATTTGGTCAATAGTACATTTTTTCATTACCAAGCGAATGTAAATTCATGTCAAATATTTAGAAGATGTTTTTGATATGTCAAATACTTGCTTTAGAAATTATTGAACCAAAATAGTTACAAAGGATAAGATAAAATTATTATTTTGGATGAAAATTCCAGTATGGACCAAATGGTCCCTCAACCTAAGATTCGTAAATTTTTTCATTACCAAGCGAATGTAAATTCATGTCAAATATTTAGAAGATGTTTTTGATATGTTAGCGGATGTTTTTGATATGTCAAATACTTGCTTTAGAAATTTTTGAACCAAAATAGTTACAAAGAATAAGATAAAATTATTATTTTGGATGAAAATTGCAGTATGGACCAAATGGTCCCTCAATCTAAGATTCGTAAGTTTTTTCTAATCTAACAGCAGGGTTAAAAAAACAACAGTGCTTTTAAAAATTTCGGCACCGTTGTCTTCAAAAATACCAATTTTGAACTCAGGTGACCTGGGTGCTCAGGTGCTCTGACCACCTTAAATTTCTTTCGACGGCGGTCACCTCGCTTAGTGCCGGCAACAACTATCGAATATATAGCCATGAAAAAGCTTCTCAAAATACCGTTCGGAACCGGTGTAAAGTTGTAGGTCATAATCAGTGAGTATATAACTAGAACGCACACAGCACACTGGTTTGTGAGAAGCTCTCCCTAATCCCTTCATGGGATGTAATGGGAAACCATTTATTTTTTATAATACGTCATTATTCTCTTTGCTCTGAGAGTGCTCCGTACCCACATTTTATTTGACTTACGTTTCACAATGATAAAAAAAGGCGTTCAATCATATGATGATATTTCATTTAAATAATATTAATACTCATTTTTATATACGTATAACGTCATTATTCACTTTGCTCTGAGAGTGCTCCGCACCAACACATGTCTGAAAATCTGTGTTTCGCAGTCGGACAAATTTGTGTTCGATATAGGGGTGGGTCACCCTTATCATTTAGGGGTATGAAAAATAGATGCTGGCCGATTCTCAGACCTACACGATATGCACACAAAATTTCGGTGACGCGTCATAACGCCCATGGGCGTTATGTTGCACCTAAACGCACGTAAAATGAACATAAAGCCCATGACCGGTGTGACATAAAGCCCGTGGGCGTTATGACCATTCTAGGTGCGACATAACGTCCACAACTCCGTAAAAGGCCATAAAGTCCGTGGACGTTATGTCACACTTAAGATGGACATAAAGTCCATGACCGGTGTGACACAAAGCCTTTATACCCATTTTAGGTGCGACATAACGCCCATGGGCTTTATGTCCATTCTAGGTGTGACATAATGCCCATGGGCGTTCTGTCCATGGGCGTTATGACGCGTCACCCAAAATTTCACTCAAATCGGTCCAGCCGTTTTGGAGGAGTTTAACGGCAAACAATGTGTGATCGCAGTCGGACAAACTGTATTTGGATGTATTCACTTTGTGAATATAGGCTGTACCCTCGCCTATAGATGTTAACAACATCGGCCTGGAACAGAAAAGCAACCTGTATATGGTGTCATGATCACACGTTTACTAAATTATCTTTAGATCGCACAAATTAAAACGCAAGTGATTTTAATTCCAGTGTGTTTTCACTGAACTTCGGCCTAATCCCTTACATGCTTCGATATTAAATTATAGTAAATGTAACGTTTAGGGTCACGTAGTCTCTAATCATAGTAAATTCCGTCATAAATAAAATAAAATAAATATAAACATCGCAAAGCCTAAATATATTAACTTAAATACAGTGGTGTGCGATGAAATAGAGTCAACACTAATCAACATTTTCAAAACGAACACAAATGTAGAAAAAATTAAATTTTGTTTATAACTTTTATTTTTAATTGTTCAATTAGGAACTAGATTCATGATCTGAACTAGAATAAATAGCTGTTTCAAATAAAATGTATGTTTCATTAATCCTTTATATTATCTCAGTACTTTATGAAATAACTAGTATTTTTTAGCACAGCTAAGCTACGCCTTGACATTGAATCATCAAGTCTCCACAAGTCATGTTTTCCACGCTGATTGTACCAGTGTCATACGCTCATCTTTATTATATTGGTTTATTCCTTTGATAGACAGTTTAATGTCCCGCCACAAATTCTGAATAGGATTTAAGCCCGGTGACTGCATAGACCATCGTAAAACTATAACACTTTTATTTTCAAACGAAGCTTTTGCTCGCTTCGATGTGTGTTTGGGGTCGATATTATGTTGAAACACCCATCGAAGCGGCATTTCCCATTTAGCACAAGGCATCATGTTATTTTTTTAATACAGTGATATAATATGCAGCGTCCATTGTCTGTTCAATTTGGAATAAAAGTTCTGTCCCAATGTAAGAGTAATAACCCCATACCATTATGTTTCCGCTACCACATTTAACTGTTTGGATTGTGCTCTGGGGCCTGAATTCGGTGTTGGAAGGTCTTCGTACAGGAGGATTACTCTGTTCATAATTACCCAATCTCACTTTAGTTTCAGCTGTCCTCAAAATATTTTGCCATTTTCGTATGGACTATTTCACATGCTCCTTGGCAAAATGCAACATTTTTTGAACGTTCCGCTTGGATAGAAATGGAACTTTACGGACAGTTTTTGCCTTTAAATTGTTTTTAGTTAACATTTTTCTTAATGTAGATGTGTCAGCATCCCGATCGTATTGCCTTTTAAGGGCGGAAGAGGTAACAAAAGTCGAACTCTACGTCGAGCAATATTTTTGGGTCCAAATGTTCTGTTCTGTTTCCTGAATTGGGGTTATATTTTATTCAGGTCTCCAACATTTTCTTTGAGCATCCAATTATGTCAGTAATATGTATGTAGCTTCTGAATTCTTTTATTATTCTTTCTTGGCGCTCATGATTGCAATATTTACATCAGCCCATTTTGGAACGTCAATAATGACAATTTATTAATGCTACTAATAAACATTAATCATATTTAGAAGCTAATCTTTGTTTTCAAATTCATATCCAAACTACCATTAACCATTTCAAAAAAAAAAATATTTTTTTGTAGTTGACTCTATTTTATAGCACACGCCATTACATAGCCTTTAAAATACTCACACTGACCTGGAGAACAGTAGTGTACAAAATTTTTTAAAAATTACGGCACTATATTCAGCAGTGGACCAGTCAATCAGGTTCAGAATTGCTTGACATGAAACATCTTGGACCACTGATTTGCAGAGAATAAAAGTTTTGACGAGTGTGTGACTCTATTTCATCGCACACCACTGTATATCTTCTTTTATATGGGGGATAAACACAGCTGATGAAATTCGAACTTGATCATTTCACTGGTGTTCCAATAGGGTAATTTTCTCTGCGTTAATTAATCAGGTATTGAGGAACTTCATCACCCAGCACAGGCGAATGCAGAACGTTTTGGGAAAGACATCGAAACGTTTGTCTCAATTTCGGAAGAATAAGGCTCCAGTACCTATCCGCCACTACAATGCTTAGGCAATACAGGAGCAGCGTCCACAATTTACTAACGAGTCAAAACACCTTACGTCGTTTATTATAAAATAGTGTGACCTAAAATTTTAGAATCCAATAAAAAAATAACCAACCAAATTTTGTAAAAAAAATAATAAAATATTGAATTATGACTTTAGAGGGTAATTACATAACAAATCGACACAAAAATCAGTATTTCCGAACCCGACCACTTCTGATTGGTATAAAATTTGGGCACCAGTTTCTCGTCGTCTATTCGAATACGAAGGCATAATTGAGTCAAAATTCAAAGTAAATAGTTGTTGTTTTACGGTTCGTTGAAGTTAGTGTTGTATGGCACTTTCTGAAAAAAGGACCTGACTTAAAAATGGTATAACTTTGGAATGCATTAATGGATTTCAAAATGTTGGATATCATGTTAAAGCCTGCAAAAGCTGCTTTAATAATAGTCGATACAATAGTCATGTTGTTGTGGTTCAATGTTATTGAAATCTCTAAAGTATATTTTATCATTGAATATCCTGGCATAACGTATCTTTAATTTTTTATTTCCCTCACCAAAAAGAAAGTCCATCTTTTTCTCTACATCATAGCCAACTTTCATAATGGCATCTCCATGGGATCAATAGACATATAAGGTTTGGTAAAGACTGTTCGAGTTATGCTGTTTTAGTTTCGATTTTTCAAGTAGCGACTACGTACATAACACCGTTACAAAAAGTACTAAAGTAGAAATACCTGGAAAGTGATAGTATTTGTCTTCTAGGAATTGTCGAGTGAAACAAGAATCTGCTTGTGACATTTTTCAAACAGCTCAAATATCTTGAAAAAGGTTAAAACCCCTGTTTTTCGTACGCTAGAGCACTTATAAGCCTGTAAGCTAGTTTATTATCAACCGATTTTCACTCTCCCACCGGATTTGAAAAGAAGAAACTTATGCCTTTTAAACGACATATACATTATTTAAGAAAATGTGAGAAGTCTGTGTATATTTGTCCAGCAAACAGATATTTTTTAATTTTTTTCTCTATTTTTCAATTTCGGCGACGATGTCACACATTATTTTATAAAGAACCATAATACCCTTGAATTTAGTCCTACGTTTCCTAGTGAGTACAACTCAACTTAAAAATCCGTTATTAATTGACTGAGTTATTGAAGTTTTTATTAAAGCAAAAATTCATTATACTTTGTTTTTCAAAAATTTTACCAGCATCATGAAGATTTAGTAAAGTAAAGTAAAGCTTCAGTTTTAATAATCATTTTATATCCAACATTCTGAAATCTATTAACGTGTACCAAAGTTATGCCATTTTTAAGGCAAGTCCTTTCTTTCAGAAAGTGCCATAAAATACCTATTTCAACGAACCATAAAACAAAAACTACTTTGAATTTCGAATTCGTATGGACGAAGAGAAATTGCTGTCCAAATTTTATACAATTCAATAGGGGTTTGGTCCTAGACTGTGTCAAAATATTTTGGAATTACCCTATATTAGAAACTTAAATGAAACCAAGGTAAACAGCACCACATTTACTAAGTTTTCCAATGTCTGCTTCTTTAATTTTTAAACCAAAATCAACAGCCTTTATTACGAAACCCATGATCGAAAGGAAATGTCTGTGATTTAAAATCCATCTGCACAATTTCATGAATAAGGTTTCAATGGATAAAAAAAATGAAATCAACAACTCAATTTGTCTTTGTCTCAAGGTCCTTGTACTTATTCATTATTTGCTTAACATAACAAAGATTCTTTAAAGTAAAAATGGCGGAATGGCGGAATGGCTACATGGAGAATTTAATTCTGGCCCTCAAAAAAAATTTAATACTATTAGAATAAATATATGACAACAAATTTATAATTTGTGCCCTGATAGGCAATATAAAAAATACTCTAGCCAATACTATTATCATCCGTCACTTTTCGTAATCCTCTGTTTTACGATTAAAAATCAGTTTTAAAACTCGACCAACAAAACACTCTTGATTACGACAATTGTTGTCCCACAACAAAAAAAATATAATTCTATGGCAAAAAAAAACAAGACAATAATTATTCATGACATGAATGTATATATTCCCTAACAGCGTTATTGATTGACCTGACAAAGAGGAAAAATTGCACATCATTTAGTAATAACTGTATTTATGTACATATGTATCTGCGTTATAGTTATAGGGTGGCACAATATTAACGACAGTTCATTAACGATGATCATCACATTGTATACAATTTGACAAATGTGTGCGGCATCTACTCTATGAGGGTACAATGATAAATGGCTGAGATTGCTATCGCATAATATTACCAGACATAGTAGAAAATCCTCGATTAAACCAGTGGTGGTTCAAAAGCCGAAAGATTTTCGAAAGCACCAAAACTCTGTCCATCCTACCAATCGTTTGAAGAAAAACATAATACAATTTAATTCATAAATTCATATGAAATCATATGGAAATGAATCACAAAGCATTCGAAAGTAGAAACAAAAGAGCAAATCTGATGCAGCAAATAGAATTGATGGAAGGATAGGGGCATGTAACACAAATGGCTCATTGGCTCCCTTTAACTGTGATCCATTTTCGTTTCCAAATTCTTATATACATATATGTATATGATGTTAACACTGGATATTGTAATTTATGAATTATTAGTTCATATTGTTGTAACATGCTACAGTGCTGGCTGGCTTGATTGGCCATCTAAGTTAGGCGTATTATTTAAATATAAGTAGTTGTTTAATCGAGAATCATCTGCTGCCTACTAAACACCACGGATCTAAACTGATAAGTTACCAAAAGTACCTCCATAACACAGGGTGTATACCTGTCCATAGGTTGTTGGCAGCCCCTCCAGTAGGATCGGATGCGGTCGCCTAATAATACACTCGTCTTAAATTTCAATAATTACGGTAACGTCAATAAATTCAAATTAAAGAAAAAACATAACCCCTCTTTAACGATATTTGGCTAAAAACAAGGTTTGATGAATATACCTGGAATGTAAGAACTCTTTCCGAATACCCGAACCTCGAATAGTTTCCTAGCCCTAAGCGAAGTACGCTAGCAGCGGCAAATCTCAATTAGCATCTGACCACTGCTTTACATATTCCAGCAGTGATTCGTAAAGTACAAATGGAGTCGGCATTCATATTTCACGTAGAAAATTATGTAGAAATGGTGTAATATAATACAAGGCTATATCTGATAGCCTCGCCATTGCGACTTTTAATTCTAAATTCCGCAGGATTTCGGTGGTGCAGGCATATGTACTTACTGCGCCTGCCCAGTTGGAAATTTTGTCTTGAAGACATTGTTAGTAGCATTTTGTTGTCATTATTTATCTTAATAGTATTAATTTTTTTGTTATTTTATTTAATTTACACATTAATTTCTGGCATTTTTACTTTAAATAATCCTTATTTTATTAGGCAAGTGATGGTTAAGCACAAGGCCACTGAAACAAGTACAAATTGATTTTCTTTGATTTCATTTGCCTTTATCCATTGCCTTTATCCATTAGGACCATGTCAGTAGGTGATGGTAATTTATATAAGACACCTTCTTGACATTTCACCGGTTTTGACTTAGGAGAAGTAAATTGTGAAGTTGCTGAGAATCTATGTAAGACTGTGCTATTGATTCGTCAGGACTATGTCATAACTGACTCTTACTAAGAACAATGCTGAATGTCGGACAAGGACGTCTTCGTCATTTGTCAACTGCAAGTCATGTGTGAGGATTTTAAAATTTTGCAAAAACTTCAAATTGAAGAATTTATATTACTTTCAAGTTATGAAAAACATGCCATGCATTTTCAGAATTTATTTCAAAATATATGAAATTTGTTAATACAATATGTAAATTTTCAGAACATTATAACGGACTTTTCAATAAGAGCGCTACAAAAGTTTTTTTTTAATAAAACAAAACCTGTTTTAGATACCAACGAAATTCTTTATTCCTGTGAAAGTACGTTCGATGCCATTATGTATGGAACTCGATTTCTTTTGCATGGCCACCACGGGCAAGCTTGTAGAAGTCCAGACGCTGAACCCAATTTTCGACGGTTTTCAAGCATAAATCGGCCGATACTGCTGCAATTTCACGTTCGATATTCGTACGAAGTTCATCAATCGTAGCTGGCTTGTTGCCATAGACCATGGACTTGACGTAGCCTCATAGGAAATAACCTAACGGCGTCAAATCGCACGACCGAGGCGGCCAATCGACTGGGCCATTTCGTGAGATAACACGTTCACCAAACTTGGTTTCCAATAAATTTATTGTGGCATTCGCTGTGTGGCTTGTGGCGCCGTCCTGTTGGAACCGCATGTCCCCCAAGTCCATATTATCCAATCGGGGCCAAAAATGTTCGGTTATCATTGAACGGTAGCGATTCGCATTCACAGTAATGTGCCGGTCTTGATCATCACGGAAGAAGTACGGTCCAATGACGCCGCCGGCCCATAAACCGCACACAAACCGTAATTTTTTCGGGATGCAATGATGACTCATGGATTACGTGTGGATTTCTGTCTGACCAATAATGCATATATTGACGAAGCCCTTCAGCCAGAAATGGGCCTCGTCGCTGATTGTTGAGGCCTCTTAAAGTTGGCCTCTTAAAATTGAGACCACTGACTCCAAATTTCGGTAGTAAATTTTAATAATTTCGACTCGTTGTTGGCTCGTATATCTTTCCATGATGAAATGGCAAAACTTACTGAAGAGAAATGTCAATCGAGCGGGAAAAAATATGGCGTCGTTTGCTGTCCCTATCGATTTACTTTTGTAGCGACTCTGTTGAAGAACCCTTTACTTATAATTATGTATGAATGTAGATACATATATATGTATATATTCGAAGTTTTTTTCTATCAAATAAATATGTACCTACATGCATATTATACATATCAGATGACCATGAACACAATATTTATAAACGTCTTGAGCAACTGATCCACTGATGAATGGTTACTCGAGGCCGCCTTGTTTACATGTCATAAGGTGAACACCACTATTGACAATCTACGGAAGTTTCCTGCTGGCTTTTGACCAAATGTATGAAAATGTCAGGGGATATCATGACGTTTTTTGTATGGCAGCGGATCGGAAAGTCAGAAGTGACTCGGACATGCCACTCCTTTGTCACTGGTGATATCTATAGCAAATTTTCAACTGGGTGATAAGGACAGGATTAAGGACGATTTGTCTAGTAAACTGGATTTTGCGGTAAGCTCCTTGTGAATTAGTAGCATTAAAATATTTCTGGGAGATTTTAATGCCAAAGTGGGAAACGACAACAAAAATCTACACGAAGTGATGCCAATATATGGTCTTCGAACTGTGGGAACTCGTCAACAACTGTTTGTTGGAGGAACGAATTTCCCCCGTAGAAATATATACAAGTATAAATGGAAATCTCCTGATGGTTAAACCTGTATTCACGTTGACCACAAGTTGGTCAGCCATGTATTTCAGGGCTCCTTGCTGGACGTCAAAACAAGATGATGGTTTTGGTCGCACAAAAAGTAAAGTTTTATTTAGCAAGAACATTTTTACAAATACAACCTATTATTTGTCTACTTTTGAAATGACGGGGTTCGTATACGATAGAATCTATGTGGCACTGCGCTTATATTGTTTTTGGTCAGCAGCGTTGTGGGGATCATGGCAAAAAACACAAAAGGAAATGATAATCCCAAAAGAAGTTACAAGAGGTTTCATGGGGCACCCGGTTGGAACGAAGTTAATTTTGCTATATATTCTGTACTAGTTAGTTCCAACAAGCCTAAGGCTCTTGTTGAAAAATACTATAAGTTAAATGGATGTTTAAGAAAATATGCTTTTTGCAAACTGATAAACGTTTTTTAAGATTTTTTTTATTGAATGTATTTTTTTAAAAAATAGTAAACTTCTAGATCCTTTTTGTAAGAACGTGTATTATAATTTCCCGAAAAGGTCTACTTCTTTTATTAAAAGCTAGTTTTTTTTAAGAAAAGGTACCATTTTTAATAAGAAGTACTTTCTGTAACAAAAAGCCTGAGAATATGAATTTGTTTTTACAAAGAAGTACTTTTTGTAAGAACAGGTACTTTTTAAAGAAGTGGTACTCTTTTTTGGAAAAGGTTATTTTTTTAAGAAAATTTACTTATTTTCAGAAAGACTACTTATCTCAAGAAGAGAAAAGAAAAGGTATTATTTTATTTTTAAGACAAGGTACTTTGAACAAAAGGAATGTCTGTAACGATGTTTTAAAAGATGGTATTTTTTTATCAGAGAAAAGTTTTTTTTTAAGAAATGGGATTTTTTTTAGAATTGGTCCTTTTTCAAGAACACGTACAATTTTAAGAGTAGGTACCTATCCCCAGAAGAGTTATTTTGTTTTTCATAAAAGGACCTCTTTAAAGAAAAGATAATTTTTTAAGAAAAGGTAATTTGTTGTAAGATAATTTACCTTTTTAAGAAAAAGTACTTATTTAAAAAAATAAATTTTTTTAAGAAAATGTGCATTTTGTAAAAACATTTACTTTTTTAAGCAAAGGTACTTCTTTAAGTTAAGAAAAGGTACTATGGTTAAGAAAATGAATAGGTATTTTTTTTTTAACATTTACTTTTTTAACCCATTAGTGCTTAGAGTCCCTTATAAAGGACGCTCGAATTTTCTACTGTAGCACTTTCAAAAATGCAAATTTTTAAATAAACTATTGGCAACACCGTCAGTGACATTCCAACAAAGCACGTGTTATTTCACTTGTTTCAATTATTGTGATTGATGTGTTGTGTTTTATGCAAAATATGGAAAACCTATTTGTGAATAAACAAAAATCTCGAGCCGGGTAAGAAAAATTGGAATATATTAAATATTATGTGAATATTTGTTATTTTGTGTGTACTTTTATTTGTAAATAAGTGTAATGATTCAATTGATACAAACAAATTATGAGAAAATGTTATGCCCCGTGCATATAGTGTCTTTGAGTACAACGTCCCCCAAAAGGGACACTGCGTCCGTAGAACAATTGTGATACAATGATTGAGTAAATATTTTTTTCAGATATAGACTTACAGTTTCTGAAATATTGGATGAACTTGAAGCCCTTGACGATAATAACATCAATGGCGTTGACATTTACGGAATTCCACCATTAGATGGAGCCGATACAGACAAAGATTCAGATGAAAGCGATGATGAGCATGAGGGAAATCTTAATCATCTCGGTCCAAAATTATTATCAACAACATGTGAAGTAGTGCAGGAAGATAGTGAATGGGATGACAGTGATGATGAACCCCTAGAGAAATTAATGCGCATCTCCTGTGGATCAAACAGACAGACCAACACGAGTTCAAATTTTTGGCGAAAAGTTGAACCATCATACAAAATAAATACGGAATGTACAATGATTCCACCAAGTGCAGAGGCTCAGTTATGTAAAACTCCGACAGATTTTTTTGAACTATTTTTCTCCGAGAATATTTTAAGACATTTTGAGCAGCAAACAAACTTATATGGACTTCAAAAAAATATAAATGTGGATGTTACAGTGGACGAGATCAAAGTATTTTTAGGAGGTATTCTCATGTCTGGATACGCCAAGTATCCCAATAAAAGGTTGTATTGGTCAAGCAAATCTGACTGTCCGAAACTGCTTTGCAACAGCATGAGAATGAAGAGGTTTGAACAAATACTAAATAACTTTCATTTGAATGACAACCTTCAAATCGATAATATGGACCGCCTTTACAAAATCAGACCACTAATAAAACACCTAAATGAATCATATCTGCGACACGGTGGTATTGATGAAAATTTGTCAATCGATGAAAGTATGATCCCGTATTATGGCAAGCATTATGCCAAGCAATTTATTCGCGGGAAACCAATCCGATTTGGTTTTAAAAACTGGTCGTTAAATTCAGCTAACGGTTTTATGATCCAATTTGATATATATATGGTGTAGGTGGTGATAAAGTACTTGACCTCCTCTCAAAAGCTAATGTTCCATCTCATAAAGGATTCAAGGCAATGTAACCATAGTATTCCCATTAAAAACAGAACTAATTTTATGTATTTCAGGTATTCGTAGACAATTATTTTACTTCCGTTAAATTACTGCGACACTTATCATCCATCGGAATATGTACTTCAGGAACGATACGAGAAGGGCGAACAGAAAAATGTCCTCTTCGCTCAATCCTAGTAATGAAAAAAGAAGAAAGGGGATCTGTAGATCATAGATTTACAAATAATGGAAACATATTGCTCACACGATGGAAGGATAATAATGTTGTGACAATTGCAACAAATTTTGATGTAAATGAAATGGGATCGTGCCAACGATTCGTTAAAGGAAAAGGTGCAGTAAATATTTCCCAACCAAAAGTATTTCATCGTTATAATATGGGCATGGGAGGTGTTGATAAGATGGATCAATTAGTTGCAGTCTACCGCTCGCGAATCAGACAAAGGAAATGGTGGTGGCCAATCTTTTCATATCTCCTTGATGCCTCAGTTGTCAATGCATGGCTGCTGATGAAGAAGTTACATCCCAACGATCCGACATGTGCGTCTCTTCTTATTTTTCGCCGAAATCTTGCTACATCCTACCTTGAAACATATGGTACCCCATCTATAAGAGGTTCGCGCACTAATAAAGTGACGACAGATACGCGATATGATGGCAGAAACCACCTTATTGAATATTCTAAAACGGATAAACGATGTGGACATTGCGGAAAAAAAACAAACTTTATTTGCAACAAATGTGAGAAAGGGCTTCACCCCAAAGAATGCTTTAAAGTTTATCATACGCCAAGTGTACCTACTGCGCAGTGTCCCTTATAAGGGACGGTCCATAACTCCAAAACTATAAGTTTTTTTGAATAAAATGTTTTTAAAACGAATTAATCAGATCACTTTTATTAATAATTGGTGAAAATTATAAAAGGAAAGTGGCCAGGGAACTTCGTCCACTAATTTAAGAAAATGGTATATTTTTGAACTTCTTTCACTTTGGCTTTTCTAAATTAGCTTTTTATTCGGTTCAAAACTACAATATGTATTAAACAGGCTCCAACTAGAAAATTTCCCATTAAACAAGAAATATCCCCCCACATGTTAATCTAAACACAAACCAAATCAAAAATAAGAGTATAAGAGTAAGTGTGCTGCCAAATGTAGTTCCGTGCTCAGGGTTGTATTTCGTGAATTTGCCAGTCTTGCACTTTGGCTTCTCTAAATTTACTTTTTATTCGGTTCAAAACTGCAATATGTAATAAACAGGCTTCACCTAGAAAATTTCCCGTTAAACCAAACAAAACCAATAGTATCCAATATAGTTGATAATAATGGGTTGTAATAAAGTAGTTGTTTAAAATTTTTTCATTTAGCCCCCATCCCGCAATGTGCGATAAGGAACTTCGTTCCAAAAACAAAAACATATTGCCACACCCGGTTAAAATCTAAATACACACCGAGTTGCACGCGTCCTGGCCTTTTAAATGGGCCTACATTCATTGAAATCTACCGTCGCGTTTTCGTACTACATCAATTTCAATGTTCCCAACCCAGCACCTTGTTTTAAAAAATGTTCAATTGGTCATAACTTTCAAAACAAAATCTCGGTTTTATATTCGCCCACTACACCTTATATACTTTTTAAATTACACTATTTTGCTAAGTTTCAAAGAAATCAGAAAAAGTGATTTAAAAACGTGTTCGGTTTGACATGGAATTACGAAATATATTATTATAACTGAAAACTACATTTCCAACCAAAATTATCGGTCTGATCTGCTTAAAAAAATTCCAATGAATGAAAAATTTTTCAAGGTCCCTTTTATTTTTTTCGTTATCAAAATCAAAGTTTTGTTTGAATTTTACTACAGTATATTAAAGCAACAGTGGCCGTCGGTGATGCAATGGTTAGTGTGCGCGGCTCTTGTACATGAGATCCTGAGATCCCTTCAAATTTCTTTCGGCGGCGGTCACCTCGCATAGTGACGGCGACACTATCGAGTATATAGCCATGAAAAAGCTTCTCAAAATACCGTTCGGAATCGGTGTAAAACTGTAGGTCCCAATCAGTGAGTGGGGATTGGAATGCGCACAGCTCAGTGATTGTCAGAAGTTCTCCCCGGTCCCTTCATGGGATGTAATGGGAAACCATTTTTTTTTTTATATTAAGGCAACATATCTAATATACAAAGGCAAACTAATAGTTTTTCCTTTTGTGGACTTATATGTGAATTTTCACCCCGTGTCGCTCTAAAACCCATTGCCACGCACTTTCGCTCACAAACTGAAAATTTAAAATCCGAGTTTAAATTAATCTTCCCAGTTGACAGTAGTAATATGTCAAAATTCATATGTCAAAATTCATATCCCATATCCTTCTAGCTCTGTTGTGGGGTTTTGTGTAGAGTGTTGATCCCTCACCACCACCTTCGACCGCGATAAGGACCAACTTGCCCCCACCCCACCTCTCCTATTTTTTGGGGGGTTCTATTTTTTTCGAACCTCATAAAACTAGAGGTTCCAGCGTATCGAAATCGAAAAATCGGGTTTTATACCACCTTCGTTAAGAACAGTAGGTCTTGAAACTCTTTTTCAAAAATATTTCAGCTTTACTCATAATCTCCTGAGTAGTGCGAAAAATGCACCCAAGTCGATTTTCCTTTTACTTACTTACTTTTCCGGTCTCGAACAACCCCGAGGGGTCAGGGGCCATACAAAACGAAGATAACATATTTCACCTAACAGTTCGATATTTTGCCTCATCTCTCTAGTTGACAATACCAAGTGTTTGCAGGGATTCGTCAACCTTTTATCCCTCCAGCGGAGTCTTGATCTTCCTATTTTTGGTCATCCTTCGAGTTTGGTTTCAAAAACCCTTCGTGCTGGTTCGTCTTCATCCATTCTACTGACATGGTCTATCCAGCGCAATCACGCTATTTTGATCGGCTTAACTATGGCAATGTCGGGATATAGCTCATGGTTCATGCATCGCCGATATCATAGCTAAAGTAAATAATAGATATATAGCGCCCCCATTGTCAACTTTGTTCACTGGATGCTGTCTTGTACTACTGTCACTTTTATTGAAGTGTCCCATAATTTTCATTGAAATTTATTCAAAATTATGGGAAATTTTTGTGAAAGTAATTTAAACAAGGGAAAATGTGACAAAGTTTAAATGATTTTATATAATAGCTATGTTTCTTATATACCAAACTATTTCAAAGCCATGGGGCCTATGTTGGGATATCAATAAGAGAAACCCCAAAAGACTGCCCAAAGATGAACATGCCGGAACGCCTTTTTAATCTAAAAACTTCCCCGCCCAAAAACTGTAGCAACTTCTGTAGTCGCAGATGCCAAAACCGTTAGAGTGTCTTAGGACTCTCAACAATGAATGGTAGCTGAACCGGAGGAAGAACCAATTTATTAGGACATAGTCGGTGGTGACATGGCTTTGAAATTCGATGGCCATCAGATATTATACTTAAAGTCACGTATTGTATTCTTGTTTCGAAGTGATATTTTCGTTGGAAATTATTATTTCTTTTGATATGAAATTTTAGAATTTTAATCAGAGCTATAAATAAATCATTCTTTCTTGATTTCAGTTCGTTACGAATTAGCAAAATTTTGAATTAATTCTTTTCACCAAAAAAAAAGAATTGAATGGAATTTGAAGCAATTGAAATGAGTTTGGCAAAAATTAATTTCAATTCAATTCCAATTCAAATGAATCTTCAAAATGAATTTCAATTCATTTTAAATTCAAATTTGAATTAGCAAAATGAATTGTAATTCATTTCTAATTCATTTGAATTGAATTTATTTTGAATTAATTCAAATGAATTAGAAAAATGAATTGCAATTAATATACAATTCATTTGAATTGAATTGTATAATAATTAATTGAAATGAATTAGATTTACAAGAATTTACACTGGTCGATTTAAAAATTCAATTTAAATGATTTGTACTTGAATTGAATTTTATTCAATTTAAATCAAAATCAATTCAATTCAAGTGAATTGGAAATTAATTGCAATTCATTTTTCTAATTCATTGGAATTAATTCAAAATCAATTCAATTCAAATGAATTGCAATTCATTTGGTCAATTCAAATTTGAATTGAATTTGAATTGATTAAAATTCCATTCAATTTTGTTTTTATATGAAAAGAATTAATTCAAAATTTTGGTAATTCAGTGCATGGATTCATTTATAGCTCTGATTTTAATATCATATTTTTTGACTTTTTTGGGAAAAAAAACATTCCATCGATACCAATCGATTTTTGATTTTATTTGAATGAAAAAACTTTAAAAACTTGTTTAAAATCAATTTGTTTATTATTTATTTGTCAAAATTTATATCTAGAAATAATGAACGTCCATTTTTAAGCGGACATTGAATTATATTTGCTCTTATTTTGATGATTTTATAAATGTTTTTGGATATATTCAATTTTTACCCTTTGTTTGCAATCGACCAGCAGAAATCAGCAAGCATTAAGTCCATTCTTTTTCCAGCGAAACGGTTTTAGAATGTCATTATGGTTTGATGAATTCTTTCGCCAGTTTCTTCTGTTTCTGTGGACAATTGTCGTTCATGTTGATTTTCAACGACATATTAACGCCAAGTTTGTTGAAAGACTTCATCATGTTGTCAAAATAATCACGGTACTCTGGTGAGCGATTTTTCCAAAGAATATTTTCAATTACAGCACGAATTGAGTTCCATGCGTTTAGTTGAGTTTCATCTACCATTTCAGGAAAACTCCTATCCCTTAAGTTTCCGTATATCTGAACCGTTAACTACACCTGTTAACAAAATTGATATAAAATATATTGTAGTCACACACTTTTAGTTACTTTTTCAATTGACAATTTGGGAAAAGCGTTGTTTTTCAAGTATGGTAATGCATTTTGATATGAAGATCCGGAAGCATTATTTTCTGAAGGGGGATCAACGGTGGACGAATTACATTAAATTCGCCAACTACTTGCGATTCGCGTTTTGGCCAATCTCGCTTTTCGTACTGGTTGCATTTTGCACGGCTGTCCCATTTACAAAATTACACATGTACCTTGTATAGCCAGTTTGCGTTCCAGCTAATAGTGAAAGAACCTTAAAATCACAATAAACGCGCCAATTCCAGAATTTATTTCATGGTATCATACGACTCATGCATTCCAAGAGCATACATCAATGGCACTGGTTGAACGCTGCTGTTTTCAAATAGCAAGACTACTTTTAGGCTTCTGGTTGAAGAGTCTATGAAAAGACAACATAGAGATCGATTATAGTTGCAGATTCCCATTTCATTCATTAAACCGGGAATATCTTGACAATATGCAGATGCTGCGTCCTCGGAAAGCATGAAATATGGTATATATGGTTGTTGCCGGTATCGGTAACTTTTACAACTGGTGCCAGCACGTTGACGCTTCTTAGTTCCGAAACCAAAGTCATTGCATTATTTTGAGATAGCTTCAAATTTCGAACGATTCTATCTAAATGTTCCTGCGAAATTAATGGCGGATATTGTACAACTGGCTGAAGGTAATCAGAATCAGCATGATGTAATGATGTTGTTGAAGTTTGTGATCAAACTTCATAGAACACAGTATCATATTGGCATGTCGATGTATGTACTGAGACAGGCAGTTCATCACTATGTGGAACTGGTACGAGAGCACTTGTCACACCTTTGTGTATAAAATCGGATCGTTTTATAAGAATAAATTATTGTGTATTCCATATATAGTCCACCTAAGTGAACTTACTCTTTGATTGGGACCATTTATATCGTTCTTTCACCCGCAGCAATTTCATGTTCCCCTGGATCGGTCCATATCATTGAAAGTCCAAATGGCATCGAATATCGCCGTAATTTCCACCATTTGTTTAATGCACTAAAACATGTGATGCACGTAAATGCAGGTGCATGATCAACATTTCGCATTTCTTCAGCGGGGGTAACCAAAAAATCTGATTGTAAGTTTTGAGGGCATCTTCAGGGCATCTTTTTTCGGTGTAAATTTTCCACACACAAAATAAGACATTAAATTTTTCGCAATGTGA
Organism: Phaonia tiefii; assembly: GCA_963931995.1. Classification (NCBI taxonomy): domain Eukaryota; kingdom Metazoa; phylum Arthropoda; class Insecta; order Diptera; family Muscidae; genus Phaonia; species Phaonia tiefii. Next base: position 316,887,499 of record OZ008367.1, on the reverse strand, counting down.
TCAGCATTTTTCGTCACTCATTTTTCTATTCTTTCAAAATGGTCAGTAAAAAGTTTATATTTTTGATGTGTTAACATCTATAGCGGCGGGTAGGCACTAATCTGTCAAAGTGAACACTTTGATATATATGTTGAAGCATCTGTTTGTAATAGGGATGCCAATCCCAGAATCCCGAATCCCAAAATTATTATAATTATTATGGCCCCAAATTTTAAGAAGTAAACTCATTCTGCTTCCAAATAGATGTCTATTATTTCAACGTTTACATTTTGTCGAAAAAAAATATATATAAATTGATTTAACAAGAGCTTTTGCAGGTTTTTCCCTCAAATAAAAGAAGAAATCGCCTTAAATCTACTACAAATTTAAAACCAAAATATCTTGTTATTTTGAGCTAACTTTTGAAAATGGAGTATACGACCCAAAATATTAAATTCTATGACCCAAAAATTAGTTGGGGTGTCGCGGTGTTTTTGTGTGTCACTTCAAAACTTCAAATTTTACTTACAGTGTAATTTTTCCAAAATCATTGATGGAATATATATTATTCAAATGTTATTTTCGATCAACGTGCAACTGAACAAAATAATATCATGCTTAGAACAATTTCGTTGTTGTACAGAGTTATCATCCCGTCAATCGATTTACCACTGTATATACTATGGACCTGATTACATTGAACTACATTTAATGGCAATCCCCATTGTGCAACGAGAGTACAGAAAACTGAAGGAGAGGCAAAGTAAAATCCTTGATATCCGTTTGTAATTATAAATCTAATCCCATATGTTCTATTGTATATTGTATCAGGTTCTGATTTTCATATACATACATAACAAAGAACATTAACATACATCTAGGGATATAGTTTTTGTGCTCTTCGTGCCATTTGTCACTTTTGTATTGTTTTGTTTTCCGTTTCAATGTACATATTTAAATCATCATTTATTACTCAAGACGGCTTCGTTTTCATATTCTATTGTATGTTGCTCTGCATTAAACAGCTTTACATCTCTATAGATTTCCAATTAGTTGTTTTTGCACTTGTATAACTGAATTCCTTTGATGAGAAGGATATGCTCAAACATAAACATAAGCCAACAAACACCATTAGAGTAGTAGACCGCTCTTAAGAATAATGGCAACAACATAGTATTAGGTCTCGAGACAACCACAAAAACAACAGCGGCATCACAACAAAACTTGAGCCATATATAAAATACTTACCCACTTTTACCCACTTTTGGGTACAATTGCTGGCCAAACAAAATTGCGAGTAAAATGTAGTTTTCTACGTCGATGTTTATTTGAGCTTGGATATCCTACGTCCTTATGTATGTAGCTACATAAACACTTCTTTCTCTGTTTTGTGTTTCGTGGATTTTAGCAACAATAAGCATAATTTTCTTGTTGCTTATTAAATTTTGTTCAGCAGAATTTATATCTGTTTATTCATCTCTCATTTATTATTTTTCGGAGCAAGTTTTTTTTTCTGCTTTCTTTCTTTTGTCATTCATCTCACCTTCTACCACATCACAGCGTATAAACAAAGTGTCATTGTTTCGAAATCATTACAACTGCGCAGGAGTTGTATATCTAGTATCGTCAGAGTATAAGAGTTGTAGCCAGTGGGTCTCCACAGACATTGTATTTGTTGATGAGTATGTGTGCATGACTTGCTCCATTAGTATAAGTGTTGCAATAATATGCGGGTATTTTCACTTTCCCTAGAATGCTGAGATTTTTTTATAGTAAAGGCTAGAAAACTCTTTCGTGAAGGTTAAAGTACAAACGAAACGAAACGATGAATTCTCCAAAAGCCAGGATAACTATCCCTATGATTATGTTTTATTGTGTAAATCAATATGCAAAGTATATTCTGCAGAATATCCTACATTACTTACTTACTTACTTATCCGCTCTCGGACAACCCCGGGGGGTCAGGGACCTTACAGAACGAAGATAACATATTTCGCCAACCAGTTCGATCTTTTGCTTTATCTCTCCAGTTGGCAATACCAAGTGTACGCAGGGATTCGTCAACCTGATCCCTCCAGCGGAGTCTTGGTCTCCCTATTTTTCGTCTTCCTTCGAGTTCGGTTTCGAAAAGCCTTCGCGCTGGTTCATCTTCATCCATTCTACTGACATGGCCTAGCCAGCGCAATCGCGTTATCTTGATCCGCTTAACTATGTCAATGTCAGGATAAAGCTCATACAGCTCATGATTCATGCGTCGCCGATACTCGTCGTTGTGCACTATAGGGCCATAAATTTTTCGGAGTATTTTTCTCTCGAAGACTCCTACAGATGTTTCGTCTGCTTGCGATAGGACCCAGGATTCTGCGCCATAAAGCAAGACAGGTTGAATGAGAGTCTGGTACAGCTGGACTTTTGTTACTCGAGAGAGGGCTTTATCTCTAAAGTGCTTGTTGCTTAGCCCAAAATAACATCTATTCGAAAGCACAATTCTCCGTTTGATCGCAAGGCTGACGTTGTTGTTTTTGTTCACGGCAGATCCGAGGTATATAAATTCGTCCACTACCTCGAAGTTATAACGGTTATCAACGTTCACGCTTTGGTCTAATCGCGTGGAGGCCCTGTTCGTTGAAACCATTAATTTTGTCTTATCCTCATTCACCGTCAGACCCACTTTTGCTGACTCCTTCTCAATTCTCGAAAAAACCGCAGTAACTTCTCTAATTGTGCGCCCAATGATATCTATATCATCAGCATACGCGAGCAGCATGTGACTTTTGCTGCTGATGGTTTTACTCATATTGACTGCAGCTTTTCTCATAATGATCTCCATTAAGATGTTAAAGAGATGGCACGATAGGGTGTCGCCTTGCCTGAGGCCTCGCTTAGTTTCGAAAGGTTCGGTAAGATCCTTACCAACTTTCACTGCGGATTTGGTGTTCGTCAAGGTCATCCTGCAAAGGCGTATGAGTTTTGCAGGAATACCAAGCTCAGACATTGCTTCATAGAGTTTCTCCCGTATCGGACTATCGAAGGCTGCTTTATAATCGATAAATAGATGATAGGTGTCGATTTGTTTTTCGTGTGTCTTCTCCAGGATTTGGCGTAGCATGAAAATCTGGTCAGTTGTCGATTTTCCAGGCCTAAAGCCACACTGGTATGATCCAATCAGGTCAGCGATAATTGGTTTTAGTCTTTCGCACATTATACTTGATAGAACCTTATATGCTATAGATAAAAGGCTTATTCCACGGTAGTTGGCACAAATACTCGGGTCACCTTTTTTAAATATGGGACATAGTACACTGAGACTCCATTCGCCGGGCATGCATTCATCTAACCAAATTTTGCTAATGAGCTGACGCATGCACCTTATCAGCTCATCGCCGCCAGCCTTAAACAGCTCCGCCGGTAATCCATCGGCTCCTGCGGCTTTGTTGTTCTTAAGCCGGGCAATAGCTGTTCTGACCTCGCCTTGGTTAGGAGGGGGGCAATCGACGTCGTCGTCCATATTGTGATCGATTGTCCCATCGTCATCGGATATCTCAGGTACTAGTAGCGCGGAGAAATGCTCTCTCCATATTCCCAACATGCTCTGCACATCTGCGACGAGATTTCCGTCCTTGTCTTTACAGAAGGGGGGCCCTGAACCATGTCCATTAGTTCCGTTTTTAACTTTTTGGTAGAATTTTCGGGCTTCGTTCTTCCTTCTGTATGTCTCAATTTTCTCACTCTCGCGTTTTCTCCACTGCCGTTTCTTACGCCTAAAGAGACGGTTTATCTCTTTTCTCTTCTCCCCATACCGCTCAGTTGCAGCTCGCGTTGCAATTGACTGAAGCATTACCATACGTGCAGCGTCCTTTTCGTCATTTGCTATCCGACACTCTTCATCGTACCACGGTTTATTGCGAAGCGGTTTTTCGAAACCAAGTACGGTTGTTGCGGCAGTTTTTATAGAGTCGGAAATGGGTTTCCACTGCGTATCAGGATCGTCATCGGGAGGGGGTGGGTTCTGTGCCAAAAGTTGCGAGAGCTTCCTTGAGTAGGCTGTGGCTACCTCTGGTAATTGCAGCTTTCCGATGTCAAGCTTCCTCTGCGTCTGGTTTCGTACGATTTTCGCTCTACTTAATCTTGTGCGAACCTTTGCTGCTACCAGGTAGTGATCAGAATCGATGTTAGCTCCTCTGATCACTCGTACGTCTATTACACTGGATGAGTGCCTTCCATCAATTACCACGTGATCAATTTGGTTCTTAGTTCTTTGATCAGGGGATACCCAAGTAGCCTTGTGGATGTCTTTATGCTGGAATCTTGTGCCACGGATGACCATGTTTTTTGCCGCGGCAAAGTCAATCAGTCTCATACCGTTGTCGGAACTGTCAGCATGAAGACTGAAATTGCCAATAGTTGGATTAAACACATTCTCCCTTCCTACTTTGGCATTAAAATCTCCTAGTACAATCTTAATGTCATGGCCAGGGCAGCGGTCATACGTTTCCTCTAGGAGCTCATAGAATATGTCTTTGGCATTATCATCTTTCTCTTCTGTCGGGGCATGCACACAAATTAGGGAAATATAAAAATATTTCGCTTTTATGCGGATTGTGGCTTTTCGTTCACTCACAGGATTGAACCTAGAGACTAGATGCCGCAGTCTTTTGCCAACTACAAATCCACAACCAAATTCATGTTTTTTTTCATGGCAACTATAGTATATATCGCAGTTTCTTTTTCTTGTGCAGCCATGTCCTGTCCATCGCATTTCCTGGATAGCGGTAATGTCAGCCTTATAACTTTCGAGGACATCTGCCAGTTGGATACTTGCACCGGATATATATAGAGTTCTTACATTCCAAGTGCATATCCGTAAATCGTGGTCCTTATAACGTTTGCGGGGGTCGTCAACAAATAGGGGTTGTTTATGTTTTCTGTTTCGTTTTTGTATTTTCACTGCCATTATGAACGGTGGCGGGAGGCAAACCCAGCCCACCGGGTTTTTGCATTTTACCTACTGCCAGGATATTTGATTGCAGCCGCCCATTATGGATCAGACGCTGACCAGGATGCGATATGTTGAACCTGGATTTTCTTCTTTTAGTTTCTATCGGCCGTTGGCCCGTATGTCTGGCTCATCCGCCTTCTAAGGACAAAAGAATATGCCCGATTGTTTGATGAGCTTCAGTGACATCAGTCACCTACTAAACCTGATTTGATGCTCATTTGTTTCGCCTTCTCACTCTAGCTAGCTAACGGAGGTTTCCGAAAAGCCATTGCCCAGGACATATGCTTTATTACTACGACGAATACGTTCATTGTTGGCATGAATATGCTTCATTGTGGCAATGACTATGCTTCATCGTGGCAATGACTATGTTACATTGTGATAATGACTATGATTCACTGTTGTGCTAAATATTTTGCATTGTTGCAATGAAAATATTTTATTACTGTGCTGAAATAGTTTGGTTAGCCTGGTTTTTCAAGATTTATTAAATACCCCCAATATTTCGATTAGCATCGCTAATCATCCTCAGGGTTCTATATTCAAAACTATAACATTAATCACATATAATTTAATTAAGTCATGGAAAGTCATAAGTTTTTAAGTCATGGAAATATAAACATATACGGACACCACTACGTGATACTACACTATGTACCATTATGTGACCCCAAAGATTTGGGGCCTCGGTTTCATTTTTGCAAAATAGTGATAATTTTGTGAGGATCATATCTTGCAAATCGTTCGGAATTTTGATTTACTCTCTTAGGGAAGCTTGTAGCCCTTGTCATAAACAACAAAAATTGTGAACATATAAAATCAAAAAAAAAATCGTCTTCAAGGTCAAAATCGCAAAAAACTTTAAAAAATTAGATATTTTTACATTTTTCTCCCTATTCAGGTCCGTAGGTAGCAAACCGTTCAATATTCATGAAAATAATCCACAGCAAAACTATACCTAAGATCTCAGTAAAGAACTTTCTGGAACATATGAACTTGCTATCAATGATTCTTAAAACCGTTTAGGTAGCCGCAAAAGTGAAAAATTTCCCAAAAGTTTTTTAATTTCACTGTGTGTAATTTTTTAAATCATGTAAATATAACCATATCCAGACACAACAACGTGATAAAGAAGCAAAAAAAGACCCCTGCCTCCCAGTTTTGCCCAAAGTCATGCAATTTTTTTTTTGGCCCCCAAAGATTTGCGGCCTCGGTGTAATTTTTGCAAAAAAGTCATCATTTTGCCAGGCTCATATCTTGCAAACCGTTCGAAATTTTGATTTATTCTCTGAGGGGAAGTTGTAGCTGTTCTCATAAAGTATAAAAATATAAAATCAAAAAAACTTCATCCCCAAGGTCAAAATCGGAAAAAACTTTAAAAAAAATCGATTTTTTCTTTACCTTTTCCCCATGTTCAGTTCCGTAGGTAGCAAACCGTTCAAAATTCAAGGAAACAATCCACAACAAAAATGTACCCAAGATCTCTGTTAACAACTATATAGAACATATTAACGTCCTAGGCATGATCCTTAACACCGTTTAGGTAGCGCATATGTAGCGTTTATGTAGCCGCAAAAGTGAAAAAATTCCCGAAAATCTTTTAATTTCATTTGTGACTTCTTTACTTCTGCATTGATATACTATGCAATCTATTACAAAAATAATAAAAAAGATATTCGTATGTATATACATAATAACGGATTTTTCAATAAGAGCGCTACAAAAGTTTTTTTAAATAAAACAAACCCGGTTTTAGATACCAATGAAATTCTTTATTCCTGTGAAAGTACGTTCGATGCCATTACTGCAGAAGTCTAGACGCTTAACCCAATTTTCGACGGTTTTCAAGCATAAATCGGCCGATACTGCTGCAATTTCACGTACGATATTCGTACGAAGTTCATCAATCGTCGCAGGCTTGTTGGCACAGACAACAAACTTGACGTAGTCCCACAGGAATTAATCTAACGGCGTTCGCTGTGTGACTTGTGGCGCCGTCCTGTTGGAATCACATGTTCTTCAAGTCCATATTATCCAATTGGGGTCAAAAATATTCGGTTATCATTGAACGGTAGCGATTCGCATTCACAGTAATGTTCAGGTCTTGATCATCACGGAAGAAGTACGGCCCAATGACGCCGCCGGCCCATAAACCGCACCAACCCGTAATTCTATTTGGAAGCAGAATTAAATGATAACTCACGGATTACGTGTGGATTTTTGTCCGACCGATAATGCATATTTTGCTTATTGACGAAGCCATTCAGCCAGAAATGGGCCTCATCGCTGAAGATGATTTTCCAATGAAAATCCGAATCATTTTCAAGTTGTTGCTCAGCCCAATTCATGAACATACGACGCTTATGGTGGTCAAGCGACTTCAGTTCTTGCGTCAATTTGATCTTGTAAGTACCTAGGCCAAGATCTTTTCGCAAAATTCACGCCCAACGACGTCACAGAGATGCCCAACGCTTGAGAACGACGTGTGAGAGACACATTTGGGCTTTCTTGAACTGAAGCCCAGCGGCAGCAATATTCTCGACACTACGGGCACTTCTTTGTCTCACTGGCACGGGAACATTTTGTACTGTGCCTGTGGATTAAAATTTTTCCACTAGACGCTCAATTGTTGATCTGGTAGAACGATTATGACGACCATAAATTGGACTTAGCGCTCTTAAAGTTGAGGCCACTGACTCCAAATTTCGGTAGTAAATTTTAAAAATTTCGACTCGTTGTTGGCTCGTATATCTTCCCATGATGAAATGGCAAACCTTACTGAAGAGAAATGTCAAAAGAGCAGGGAAAAATATGGCGTCGTTTGCTGTTCCTATCGGTTTACTTTTGTAGCGTCTCTGTTGAAAACCCCTTTATATATAATAATATATATATTAATATATATAATAATATATATATTAATATATATAATAATATATATATTAATATATATAATAATATATATATAATACAGTCTTGATGGCCCTCAAAGTGTTTACAAGATATGAACGGTTTGCAAGATATGAGCCTGACAAAATCATCACTTTTTTTGCAAAAACGACACGGATCTTTGGGGGCCCATAAAAAAATTTCCATGACTTTGAGCAAAACTAGGAGACACGGGTCCTTTCTTTTATGGTCTTTTATCACGTAGTCGTGTCCGTACAGGGTTACATTTTTTAATGTTGCACGGTGTAATAAAACGATTGACAATAATTACATTTAGTATATATCAATTACATGTCGTCGGTGATGCAACGGCTAGTGTGTGCGGCTCTTGTGCATGAGGACGTGGGTTTGATCGCTGCTAAGACCGCCGTAAAAATGCCTTCGACGACGGCCACCTCGCTTAATGATGGCGAGACTATCGAGTATGTAGGCATGAAAAAACTTCTCAAAATTCCGTTCGGAACCGGTGTAAAATTTTAGGCCCAAATCAGTGAGTGAAAAATTAGAAATCGCACAGCACACTGGTTGTGAGAAGCTCTCCCAATCCCTTCATGTGAAGTAATGGGAAACAGTTTTTTTATATATCATCATAACAAATTACTCGTTCGCAGTCTGCAAGTTTTCGTCAACTAAAGTTTGCTTTCCCTACGTTTGCTTATTGTATATCGATATATTTTTGAGAACACCGATCAATGTCGGTATTATGATTGAGTTATTTTCTTTGAGGGAACGTCAATTATAAAATTTCCTCCGATTAAATGTCAAGGCCGTCAAACTTAGGATTATAACCCATCGTGACACAGTGGGCTGCTAATGCTGATTTCTGTTCCGTAGGTTTATAAATGGCCCTAGACTTATGGTAAGATAGACGTGTCTTCAACCTCGTTATCGTGGTACCAACGTATACTTCTTAGCATATGCCAGTTTTGGTCCCGATATATTTCCTCCCAAAGATAATAGTATTTAGACGCGAATTCTTCGTTGAATTCAATTTATATGTATTATTTATTATAATTAATTTTATTATTATAAATCCACATTTATAAAAAGTTAATACAAACAATTTAAAACAATAATTTTAACATTTACCAACATTGAATGCATTTTTATTTTTTTTGGCTGCTCTTTTACTTCTCCTATCTTTGCTGTATCTTACGTTTATGTTCTCAGAAGGTTTCAACTATGCGTTGGTTATCACTATGCGTTGGTACACAAACAATATACTTATATACAAATCTAGTTCTTGCAAGCCAAGCGTATATTAATTACTTATGTTTCTTTTTATTATATTTCACAAATGGTCCGCCGTTCCAATTTTCTCAGTAACGGCCCGGCAGAAAAAGTGCTTCACGTTGTTGCCCTTCCCAGTTTCTTTCCTCAAAATCGTTTCTCACTTTGGTAGCACACATATATGCATATACACTAAACACATATACAAAAACCAAAGCAGCATCAGAAACCTTTTAACCGCTCGAGCCTTCGTTTATTCTTTTTTCACTGATCAAGCGCTTTTGATAACCTCCGCCCGATGAACTATTGACGACTAAAACACTAAGAAACACTGACATCATCTACAATTTACACGCACATTCAGAAATATTTATGAATCACTCACTGAGCCAATAACACAAAAATACTGATACACATTACAAGATAGACTCTCTCCCTGCCCCTCTTTTATTCTCTTGCTCTCGAGAGAGTATAAACAGTGCAACGAACATAGCTGGATTTGTATCACAAACACATATATATTTGGATCGCAAACACATATATTATAACATATTAATCATTGTGTCTCAAACACGTAATAATGAATAGTAAACACAAGGTTTTTGCACACAAGTATATTATATTTGCGACAACTCCAAACATACGATATATTTGCATCCAAACAACACAAAACGACAGATTTTTCAGCGTGTAGGTATATTCGTCAGAGATTTGTACATTTCCGGCGGGGTTTCGTGCAGTCTATCTTATCTTCGTTCTGTAAATTGTCCTGTATGCCTATTCCGATCGAGTAGGTGTTTTATAGGCCGGGAAATCATTTTTACGAAGGAATTCTTTTATTTTATTTTTACTGCCCACATGAATATCTTGTCACTGGTAATATAAACAGTATTTATGAATAGATAATTTTCATGATAATTTTCGATGAAAAATCATTCTCCTCTTTGTAGAGATTCAGGAACACTTAGATGGAAATGAGCCTCATCGCTAATTAATAATGAATTAATTAATAATAAATAATAATTCTCGGTGAAAAATCGTCCACCTCTTCGTTGAGATTCAGGATGGCTTTAGTGTAGGTTACAAGCATTTGGCGGTCAACAGCTAACAGCTGATGCACTGTCTCCACTTTGTACGGGAACATCTTCAAATCTTTCACCAAAATTCTACATAGGGACCGTCGGCTAGTGCACAATTGCGTACCACGTCATCTGGTCGATGTTCCGGGATCCTCTTTGACATATTGGGCATCAGCAGCGATATTCACAGCAGAACGGTTGCTCCAGGGCCGGCCAGACTTGGGAAGATCTCGTGTTATCCCATTCTCTTCAAGGCGAGTGGCCAAACGCCACAGTGTTTGTTCAGTTAGTGTTGGACAGCCAGGAAATCTGCGACGAATTTCATGCTGCGCCCACTTAACCGTCGAATTGTTGTGCAAATTTTGAAAAATTTAGAAACAATTATTCCGCGTTCTTGCGGACTAAACCGAGTAATCGTTTGTCGATTTGCATGCTGCATTTGTTTATTTCACAAATATCAAAACTGAATTGGCATTTAGCGTCATTTGCAAAAGATATAGGGTTTTCCAATATGATGATTACTTTTGATCTATTCCTCTTTATCACAATAAATAAGTCTTGCAGATACTTTGCGAAGACTTTGGACTTCACTTCCAACCTCGTCAAAGTTTCGTCAAGTAGTTCCTCCATTATTATGTCAGTTATCACTGGTGAAGCTGGTGATCCCATAGGCATACCTTTTCTTTGCTGATAAAATTTGTCCTCGTATTTGAAATATGGAAAATTTTTTATGGAAAATTTCAGCAATTGAATGAATAAGTCTTGCGTTATTTGTGAGAATTTTTCCAGTGTACTACATTGATTTTCTATCGTCTTAATGGCCAAACGAATCGATATACTTGGAAACAGGGACACCATGTCGAATGATTCCAATATCTCGTCATCATCTCATTCCTATATTGTCAATTCCCGAAGGTCAATGAAAAAGTGATTGGCCCTTATTTGTTTTGAGGACACCGATGGCACCGCCACCCAGTGGTTCAGAATTAATTTCCATCGGCCAAACCTCAATATCTTTTGATCTGGCAAATATTTTTAAGTTCTGTATAAAACCGATTGTAGGAAAGGAGTCAGGAATTATTGCGATATATCAACATTGAAATCGCACAGTGGGGCATATTTCATAAAAATTTCCAAAGTCGTCGACTTTTTGATATTTCGATTTCCAAGAAAACAAATATTTTGGGTTTTTACAAACATTACAGTTCATTCGGCGGAGAAACTAATTTTGCAGAAGTTAAATGTTATCAAAGAATACACAAAGATGTCAAAGGCACAATTTATGGAGACTAAGCTTTTGCCTCAAAGACCCACATACTACCATCGAACGTTTGGAATGCCAATGGGCAACCCATTATCTTCCATCAATGCCCACATGGTCATGAACGATTTGCTGGACGAAACTATTAAAAATCTCGCTACAAAAAAAGTTAAAATCAAATGAGTATGGAAATATGTAGACGATACCTTTGCCATTATAAAAAGGATTGACAATGAAATTATTCTACAAAATATTTACAAATATCACAATAAGATGAAATTTACTATTTCCTATTGACACAAAATTACATAGAGCATTACCATATTTCATTACAATTGGCATCCGATTCCACAACCTACATTTGCATTGCCTGCTCTAATGCAAGTTCAAAATATTTAAATTCCATTGCGAACGATGGTAATTCTTATGCATTTGCATTAGATATAGTAATTTAAACTAAAATCCAATGCAAGCTAAAACAACATATGTATGAATTTAAACCAAGGAAAATTCAAATTGTAAAAAATTTACTATATAAATATAATTTTCTGATACATTTACATTATAATTATACATTAATTAATACATTAAAATTATTAATTATACATTATACATAAAAATTTCGCCAAAGCGCCGCTAGATTGGGTATTCCGGCCATTTTACACCGTTGGTCTGTATAAATCTTTAATGATTTTTAATTTTCAAACTATTTATTCCAAGTATTTCTATTTAGGCGCAATATCAAGCCTCTAACCCTAAATTTGTACATCCCACGCTCGTTTTTTCTCTTTATTGCTTCCTCCAACAATCTCTCATAATCTCCGAGCAAGGAGAAAAGTGTTACTACACATGTCGTGCGAATTTAGCTCACAACACTAGAGAGCCAAATTTCCGTTGTGATTGTTGTCGCAGGTCACTTACCAAGAACAGATACATATTTATAAAGAATAACCGCTGTATAATAGTTGCACTTTG